>CM061914.1:27109212-27373940 GCA_031002005.1 Vandiemenella viatica | reverse complement strand
TTAACCACTCAGCCACCAGACCACAACTGGTATACTATCACGTTAGCATCTCGGTGAAGCGAACAATAAGATTTTTACCCATCCAAAAATCGTCCAACGCACATAAAGAAGTTTTCACTTCAAAAACTAAAAATCTTACTATGCTTATACACAGACAGCTCTAAATCTGAAAATCGGGGGGGGGGGGGGGTTGAGCTTTCGCAGACCCTGCTAACGAAAAGAGGGGCCTATATCAACTCCCGGAAGAAGCATCGATCTATACCGCCGAATTACAAGCCATTTAAAAAGCCCTAGAACACGGCTTACATTTGCAGACGAACAGACTAATCATCATATCAGATTCTAGATCGGCTTTACTGAGGTTATCTAACCTGGCGGCGGACAACGGTAGAAGCTGGCTGATATATGAGATTGTACAGCACTTCTAGGATTTTTCCATTTGACAACTCCATTCTGTTTTTTTATTATTATTATTATTTTATTTTATTACTAACGCCGTTAACAAATTAGTGCGCTAAGTGCAATCAATACCTGCATTACATTTGATAACAAGCTTAACTGGGCAGGAAACATTGGGCAGGTGGTAGGAAAAGGTTTCAAAATTCTGCACTTGTTGGAGAGAGTGATGAGGGGATGTACGAGAGAAGTCAAGGAATTGGGTTACAAAACTTTGGTCAGACCATTGCTCGAATATGGTAGTGTAGTTTGGGACCCTCATTTTTCGTATCAAATACAGGAGTTGGAGAGGGTGCAAAAAAGGGCTGCTAGTAGTGCTCTAAGGGGGGAGTGATCTCGCACCCCGGACCAAAACACCCCATGTATTCCTTATGGACCTGCGTCAGTTGCCAGTTTTTTCCCCCCTTCCCCCCTCCCCGCCGCGCACGTGCCGCCAGACCCCCCACGCCGCGCACGTGCCGGTAACTAATTGAATTAAGTTAGGGGAGCCGTAATTGAATTAAGCCCTTTTGACCCCGCGCACGTGCCCACCATAAATCATCAACCCCTGTCAACAAGACCATTAATCACCGGGACCACCTGGAGGGGGAGTGAGCCCACTTTTTCCCCCATGTATAATTGAATTAAGGAAGGGAGCCGAGGAACTAGGGGAGCCGTTAAACTAATTGAATTAAAATAGGGGAGCCGAGAAACTAATTAAATAATCCAATAAGCGACTGCAATCTCACATCTGTAACCTCAGATTGATCTTCTTATAACAATAAGCGACTGTGTGACTCATGTCTCCCTCTATGACAGCTGCAACCTAAACCGAAGTATGAATCACCACGCGTTCAATCGACACATTCACACGCATCAGGGGAGCCTAATTGAATTAAGGAGGGGAGCCGAGGAACTAGGGGAGCCGTAATTGAATTAAGGTAGGGGAGCCGAGAAACTAATTAAATAATCCAATAAGCGACTGCAATCTCACATCTGTAACGTCAGTTTGATCTTATTATTTCATTAAATAACAATATCCCACTATGACTCACGCCTGGAGGGGAGCCGAGAAACTAGGGGAGCAGTAATTGAATTAAGGTAGGGGAGCCGAGAAACGAATTAAATAATCCAATAAGCGACTGCAATCTCACATCTGTAACCTCAGATTGATCTTCTTATAACAATAAGCGACTGTGTGACTCATGTCTCCCTCTATGACAGCTGCAACCTAAACCGAAGTATGAATCACCACGCGTTCAATCGACACATTCACACGCATCAGGGAGGGGAGCCGTAATTGAATTAAGGAGGGGAGCCGAGGAACTAGGGGAGCCGTAATTGAATTAAGGAGGGGAGCCGAGAAACTAATTAAATAATCCAATAAGCGACTGCAATCTCACATCTGTAACGTCAGTTTGATCTTATTATTTCATTAAATAACAATATCCCACTATGACTCACGCCTGGAGGGGAGCCGAGAAACTAGGGGAGCAGTAATTGAATTAAGGAGGGGAGCCGAGAAACGAATTAAATAATCCAATAAGCGACTGCAATCTCACATCTGTAACCTCAGATTGATCTTCTTATAACAATAAGCGACTGTGTGACTCATGTCTCCCTCTATGACAGCTGCAACCTAAACCGAAGTATGAATCACCACGCGTTCAATCGATACACCGCCTTTCGTGTCCCCCGAGGGAAGAGTCCGGCGGGGCTGCATATCTCCCCTGCAAATACGCAAGACGACTACACCACGCGAGTAATCGATTCATTCGAAATCTTTCTGCTGTAAATGGCTGGGCGTATTAGCTGCTAATTAAAAAAGTATCATAAGCAAATCCGTGATAAATACGAGCTTCATTAAAAAAACGATTCGAATAATAAAGAAGGATCGAAATTGTACTTTGTGAAAACTATATACTTGGACAGCTCACTCAAATGTATGACGACAACAAATACTAACGCTTGGCATCAAATGCCAGTCTTGCATTCAGTAGGACGCGGTTTCGATCACGCACCACGACCCCGAATTTCGATTTTCCATAATTTCGCGACATTAATTAAGATGAATGCTGGAAGGGTTCCCTCATTAGTGCAAGGCCAAATTCCCATTCCTTCTTTTACCGCAATCTTATTCTAATGACCTCGATGCTGACGAGACGTAAAACCCTAAAAGAAAGCTTTTTCATCAAGAAAAAACACAGTCGGTTCTCTTTGCGTTCTTGCATTATCCCTTAAGTAAGAACGAGAAAAGTTCATTCTATTTATCACTGAGAGCGTTGACAGAACTAAAAGTTTTATGATGAATCGAAAAAAAAGCACTGCAAGTTTATCCCGGGTGAATCTACCCGTATTAAGTATGATAATAACAGTTTGCATACCCCTTTTAACGAGAGATTCCCTTCAGAACTACATTGGACTAATTGAAGGGCTATTAGATAATGTTAAGCACCGCTTGTATGTATAATGACAGATCTACCCATTCCACTAGGTATTTCACCTCGCGTAAGCTATAGACGTCAGCGCCTTGGCTCAGGTGGTTGCGGCACCTACGCCTGATGAACTGCTTCAAGTCTTATTCTTCATAGGAGCAGTCCTAATCACCAGATACTTGAGTTAAGCCAGAAACCTCTCTGCAGTGTGTGTGGAATGAGAGAATAAGACACTGTTCGTTGTGATCCGTCCATCAGATGGGGGTTAATATAGGCGCCTTGCAGCCCACTCGTGTCTTTCAGAAGGTTAGGCTTGAATGGACCAGCAATGAGTTTTACCCTCTCTCTTCTATCATCTTTCATTCATTCATTCAAAACTAAACCAACACACTACAATGAACATACAGACACCACAGTGATCCATAAAAAACAGTAACAACTGACTGATTTTAAATACGATCATCGCCCTTATACCATAACAAAACGAAGCGCGACGAGCCAGCTAAGGACGAGTCCAAGCAATAGCTTAAAAAGTTGCACTAAACGACTGCAAAGGTTCCAGAGTGATCCCTTGAAGAACCATGGTACCGAGCGTGGTGGGTGAGTGGTAAGGTTCTTGTCTCTTATTATTCGGGAGGAGGTGGAGTCAAATCCCCGTCCAGCTATTTAGATTTCAGAATTCAATTAATTTCCGAAGTCACTCTCGGCAAATGCCGTGAAGGTTCCTTCAAAAGGCCACGGCTGAATTCCTTCCTGTTCCTTGCCCCCAGTACTTTCCTGCCTCTAATGGTACTGACGCCGATTAGACGTAATGTCATAAAAAAGAGAACTATGGTACCATTTTCATGAAGATTCTTTTTTTCTTGCTAGTGCTACTCTGCTTTTAACATCATTACTGCTTCGACCACCGGTTGTAATTTTGCTTCCAAAATAGCAGAATTGTCTGGGGAGGGGTGAATATTTAATAAGGGGGCATCCACAAATTACGTGAGGTGTTTTTTCCGGATTTCTGCCCCCCCCTCCCCCCTGGTGAGATTTAGTGAGATCTGGCCAGACCCCCCCCCCCCTCTGGTGAGATCTGGTCCGTGAGAACCCCCCCTAGAAATCGCCCTGGAAATAACTTTTTTGACGAAATACCCTCCTAAAATCGACTTTGCCACAAATTGTAGACCTTTTTTTTATTTATTTTTTTTTGCTCCACTGTCCCCAAATTTTTCGCAAAATCTCACGTGAGATTTCCGTAGACCCCCCCTCCCCCTTGGTGAGATCTGGTGAGATTTTGCCGGACCCCCCCGTCCCCTATTTCACCTCACGTAATTTATGGATGCCCCCTACGCGGGTTGACTGTGTATTGGCGCAAGTGGGCGAAATGTTAAAAAAAAATTGTTTTAAAGTTTTTAATCCGCGTCTACGTTGACGTTACTAGCGGAGGGGTAAGGAACGCGAATGAATTCCACCATGGCGTATTGAAGGAAATTCACCTCGGATGATTTCGGGAAACAATGGAAAACACATGAATGACCTTGTTGAGGATCGAACCTCGTCTTCTAAAATTCAAACCCAAGCAAGCTCGGTTGAAAGAAATTGAAGAAGGTATATTGGGATCAACGTAAATTCTGGAAATATTTGGTAACATTTTACATAATCTCACTGAATATGGCATTCTTAAAGTCTTAATTTATAAGAAATGTGACATTGCCATCAGTTAAAGAGTGCAAGGATTTTATTAATGTCTACAGTGTTATTTTGTTTGTGAAATGACAACTTGTGGTGGAAATAGGGTACTGTTATAGTACTGTACTCAAATGATTTCGGAAAAGCACCGACAACAGTAGAATCGTGGACGTGCTTTAGCCGAACAAATGTCTTTGCGCTCAGATATAACGGCAAAATCTTGTCTAATAGCTTTGAAACCAACTAAAGTAATGAAGTCATTGGACAATCTGTGTCCCAGAACTTACAGAAATGCATTTTTAATTCATGAAAGTCAATTGTGATCGTGAAATATAAGGAAAGGATCACACATTTTTTTATTTGGCTTTCGGCATCTTAGCCCATACAGCCAGCCTGATAAATGAATTTTTCCAGCTAGTCAGACACCACGGACATGACATTCACAGTCACAACACTCGAACCGGCGACCTTCGACACGCGGAGCTAGCGCTCTAGCCCCTACGATACCGACGCCGTCTGCTAAGCAGAAATCCTTAACAAGGTGGCGCCTGCCGATGAACTACAAAGCTAAAGATACGCGTGCCACCGGAGTTTAAAGCACGTGTCCCTCAGTTAATAGATAAGTGTCAAGATCTCGCGTTGATTACATAAGCTACACAAGACAACAGCTTTTAACTGCACAGCATAGTAAAATCCCTTCATGACAAAGCGCAATTGCCCGATAAGGCAGGCATTTTTAGCTTCCTACATTGTGACATTATTTTCAATTTGTATTCCAAGATGCTATATTTTGTGCTTAGGAACATCTCTTGTGGTATAAACTCGTAACCTTTCTCCGGAGCAGAGCCTTCGTGGGTGGATCCTAAAAAATCAGGGCATACTTTAGGTATGTTTTCAACCGGAGTGAGAAACATCCACTTCATTCACAAATGGTTACAACAGCTATCCATTCAACCCACATGCATAGAAAACCCTAATCCGTATGACCAGATCGGGATTCACACCGGTATCCTCCTGAATGGGAGGCCAACAGTCTTGGTGAAATTATAGGTGACAAAATTATAAGTGTTTGTTTAATCTAAAAAGTTACATGTTCACAGCATCAGCTAATCGTTTCCACAATTTCAGTAGCTGTATGGTGTAAACTGAAATAGACGTTTCACGAAATACTTCTTATACCCGTTGCGTTTGACAAAATAGTCTTCATTTATAATGACAACCTATATACCTCGTGTTGCTAAGTTTCGCTTCACGCACGTTTAAACTAGCATCAGAGGCCAGATTGGTGAACTATAGGACAAGCGGTCTTCCACAAACAGGATTTCACAGGTTTATACACCCCACCACCACTCGCCCCCACAGTACGTGTCGTGATGTACCCCACATACAACAGGCTTACCCCCCCACCATCGCCACCTCCACCAAAGTACGTGTCCTTCTTCCATGGACAGGACTGAACAGGTTTACCCCCACCACCACGGACTAGACCCGTTTACCACCCCCAACCGGCCTGCTAGCGTCAGTGTTTAGACATGGCCCGTCAGGTATTGTTGTTCTCTTCGGTGTATCAGCTCAACGCTGGTGATTCAAAGCGTTTGACGATAGGTTTATCGTCCAAGCGTGATTTTGAACAGTAGTGGTGCTAGAAAAAGTGGGGCACAGTACCAAAGTCGTATTAACGTATGAAGAATGGAAAGTGCTGACTGAAGTATTGGATGTAGTGTCCGATTTGTTCAACACAGACAGCTCCCACACAGACGTTCCGATTGGTGATCACTCCCTCTCCTTCCGAATGGTGGCTGGGATAAAAACAGTATGTGTTTATCGCAATTCTTATCCTGCCAACTGTGTGTTCTTCAGAGAATCGACATGGCAAAACCTTCTTGACGTGCAGCCTGCAGTGACTGGAGCCTTGACCATCAAGAAGACGTTGTGCCCCCAAGTTGCACGATATTACAAGGAGTTTGTGAACATTTTAGCCAATAAAGTGCTGCGTAACTATCGGATGGCTAAGGTCCAAAAACTGATAAGTGTGCATATTAATAATGTTTATGTGAGTCAAGTGACATACAGCCCCATTTCATCATTGGACTACACACTGCTTAGACATGAAATTATTGCATAAAAAAATTTACTAGTATTGGATGATGTTAATAACATAGTAAATAAGAATTATGATCCTGGATATGACGTTTGTGGTACTACATGCATGTGAAAATTATAAATAAATTTAAAAAAACACATTGTACATGATTCACTGTTGTTTTATTTTTACCCACCATCCATTAAAAAGTCCTTTATCAAGTTATTTTTCATGAGTCCTTCATCACTTACTGGTCTTAAGACCCATCGTAATAGACACCAACACACGATAAGACATAAACTTTTGTCGGGTATAAGTACTAAGTATGTGCCACTTTCCACGAATTTTATTAAAAAGTGTGAAAATGTGTAAAATAGATAAAAAATAATAATGAAAACTGACCAGTGAGAGAAATAGAACAAAGTATCGAGCATTACAGGGAGCAAGAGAGAGGCATAATTTCGTGAAAAATATACAGTTTCAGTAAGAAGCATGAAAAACCTGTAAATTCCCTTAAATTTCACGAAAAACGGTAAAAATGATTAAAATACGTAAAATATTGCCAAAATTATGTAATTTCTTTCCAAAACAAGATGTCGTTGGTTGACTTGACAGTTACACCTTCGTGCACCACAGAGTGCAGTGTCCAACTACATGATGTGTTTTCATTACTACAACTGGCTACAGAAAAGTGTCATATATGTACAAAAAGGTATGTTTCGGCTGTAGCGACAATTCCCAGAGAAACCTGTACGGCCCCTCCACCACACACACATCACATTACCGTCAGGGAGTTCACAACGCATACAATCTTCCCATCATGATAGGGTGAGCAAAGGATGAAAGCAAAATATGTGTGCATCACAGTACTCATTGTATTCAATCAAAGGTGCTGACAGAACGTATCAGGCACATTAACGCATACACAAGGCATAACTAAAACCACTAACATCAGTAGGTTTACGAACCTACATAACTTACATTAAAACTCCAGTTTAATATATGATGTTAAACTACATTCCATATTGGAGTAAGATACGTTAGGTTAGCCCAAGTTAGGTTAGTCCACCACATCTGAGCAGCAGTAATTTAGGTTACTATAGGCTAGCACATTGAACAAAAGATAGATCTCGATCGAGGTATTACAGTTATGTGCACCATTTATTCAAAGCATTTACTTCATATAATGAAGGTGGGATAAGTGGGATAAGTTAGCGTATGTTCAGATTAATTCTTATTTTTTCATAAACT
Organism: Vandiemenella viatica; assembly: GCA_031002005.1. Lineage (NCBI taxonomy): Eukaryota > Metazoa > Arthropoda > Insecta > Orthoptera > Morabidae > Vandiemenella > Vandiemenella viatica. Next base: position 27,366,062 of record CM061914.1, on the reverse strand, counting down.
GGGAGCGCATGTGAAGCGATAACTTTATATAATAAGGACTAGAGGTTAACACGTAAGCTAAGACATAACACGCTGGGCCCGCCTTATAAAAGAATGAGGTGGGAGGGGCTCCCTCTCGCCACGCCCGCGTGGGCAGGTTGACCCAAAATTTGTCTTTGATGAGCTGCTATTAACAAATGACTTTTGGCCAAACATTGCCAAGTGTTTAGTTCAGAACATCAAGAACTACAACCCTCTAGTGCATCGCACCCTCGTTATCTTCTATTCCCATCACACGCGCTCTCAATTTATTTCAAAATAAGGGTTAACCTGAGTTGGCACTAACTTATCCCACCTCATTCTTTCATAAGGCGGGCCCAGCGTGTTATGTCTTAGCTTACGTGTTAACCTCTAGTCCTTATTATATAAAGTTATCGCTTCACATGCGCTCCCAGTTTATGAAAAAATAAGAATTAATCTGAACATACGCTAAGTTATCCCACCTTCATTATATGAAGTAAATGCTTCACAAGCTATTTTGAATAAATGGTGCACATAACTGTAATACCTCGATCGGGACCTATCTTTTGTTCAATGTGCTAGCCTATAGTAACCTAAATTACTGCTGCTCAGATGTGGTGGACTAACCTAACTTGGGCTAACTTAACGTATCTTACTCCAATATGGATTGTAGTTTAACATCATATATTAAACTGGAGTTTTAATGTAAGTTATGTAGGTTCGTAAACCTACTGATGTTAGTGGTTTTAGTTATGCCTTGTGTGTGCGTTAATGTGCCTGATACGTTCTGTCAGCACCTTTGATTGAATACAATGAGTACTGTGATGCACACATATTTTGCTTTCATCCTTTGCTCACCCTATCATGATGGGAAGATTGTATGCGTTGTGAACTCCCTGACGGTAATGTGATGTGTGTGTGGTGGAGGGGCCGTACAGGTTTCTCTGGGAATTGTCGCTACAGCCGAAACATACCTTTTTGTACATATATGACACTTTTCTGTAGCCAGTTGTAGTAATGAAAACACATCATGTAGTTGGACACTGCACTCTGTGGTGCACGCAGGTGTAACTGTCAAGTCAACCAACGACATCTTGTTTTGGAAAGAAATTACATAATTTTGGGAATATTTTATGTATTTTAATCATTTATTACCGTTTTTCGTGAAATTTAAGGGAATTTACAGGTTTTTCATGCTTCTTACTGAAACTGTATATTTTTCACGAAATTATGCCTCTCTCTTGCTCCCTGTAATGCTCGATACTTTGTTCTATTTCTCTCACTGGTCAGTTTTCATTATTTATTTTTTTATTTATCTATTTTACACATTTTCACACTTTTTAATAAAATTCGTGGAAAGTGGCACATACTTAGTACTTATACCCGACAAAAGTTTATGTCTTATCGTGTGTTGGTGTCTATTACGATTGGGTCTTAAGACCAGTAAGTGATGAAGGACTCATGAAAAATAACTTGATAAAGGACTTTTTAATGGATGGTGGGTAAAAATAAAACAAAGTGAATCATGTACAATGTGTTTTTTTAAATTTATTTATAATTTTCACATGCATGTAGTACCACAAACGTCATATCCAGGATCATAATTCTTATTTACTATGTTATTAACATCATCCAATACTAGTAAATTTTTTTATGCAATAATTTCATGTCTAAGCAGTGTGTAGTCCAATGATGAAATGGGGCTGTATGTCACTTGACTCACATAAACATTATTAATATGCACACTTATCAGTTTTTGGACCTTAGCCATCCGATAGTTACGCAGCACTTTATTGGCTAAAATGTTCACAAACTCCTTGTAATATCGTGCAACTTGGGGGCACCACGTCTTCTTGATGGTCAAGGCTCCAGTCACTGCAGGCTGCACGTCAAGAAGGTTTTGCCATGTCGATTCTCTGAAGAACACACAGTTGGCAGGATAAGAATTGCGATAAACACATACTGTTTTTATCCCAGCCACCATTCGGAAGGAGAGGGAGTGATCACCAATCGGAACGTCTGTGTGGGAGCTGTCTGTGTTGAACAAATCGGACACTACATCCAATACTTCAGTCAGCACTTTCCATTCTTCATACGTTAATACGACTTTGGTACTGTGCCCCACTTTTTCTAGCACCACTACTGGTTCAAAATCACGCTTGGACGATAAACCTATCGTCAAACGCTTTGAATCACCAGCGTTGAGCTGATACACCGAAGAGAACAACAATACCTGACGGGCCATGTCTAAACACTGACGCTAGCAGGCCGGTTGGGGGTGGTAAACGGGTCTAGTCCGTGGTGGTGGGGGTAAACCTGTTCAGTCCTGTCCATGGAAGAAGGACACGTACTTTGGTGGAGGTGGCGATGGTGGGGGGGTAAGCCTGTTGTATGTGGGGTACATCACGACACGTACTGTGGGGGCGAGTGGTGGTGGGGTGTATAAACCTGTGAAATCCTGTTTGTGGAAGACCGCTTGTCCTATAGTTCACCAATCTGGCCTCTGATGCTAGTTTAAACGTGCGTGAAGCGAAACTTAGCAACACGAGGTATATAGGTTGTCATTATAAATGAAGACTATTTTGTCAAAACGCAACGGGTATAAGAAGTATTTCGTGAAACGTCTATTTCAGTTTACACCATACAGCTACTGAAATTGTGGAAACGATTAGCTGATGCTGTGAACATGTAACTTTTAGATCAAACACTTATAATTTTGTCACCTATAATTTCACCAAGACTGTTGGCCTCCCATTCAGGAGGATACCGGTGTGAATCCCGATCTGGTCATCGGATTAGGGTTTTCTATGCATGTGGGTTGAATGGATAGCTGTTGTAACCATTTGTGAATGAAGTGGATGTTTCTCACTCCGGTTGAAAACATACCTAAAGTATGCCCTGATTTTTTTTTTTTTAGGATCCACCCACGAAGGCTCTGCTCCGGAGAAAGGTTACGAGTTTATACCACAAGAGATGTTCCTAAGCACAAAATATAGCATCTTGGAATACAAATTGAAAATAATGTCACAATGTAGGAAGCTAAAAATGCCTGCCTTATCGGGCAATTGCGCTTTGTCATGAAGGGATTTTACTATGCTGTGCAGTTAAAAGCTGTTGTCTTGTAGCTTATGTAATCAACGCGAGATCTTGACACTTATCTATTAACTGAGGGACACGTGCTTTAAACTCCGGTGGCACGCGTATCTTTAGCTTTGTAGTTCATCGGCAGGCGCCACCTTGTTAAGGATTTCTGCTTAGCAGACGGCGTCGGTATCGTAGGGGCTAGAGCGCTAGCTCCGCGTGTCGAAGGTCGCCGGTTCGAGTGTTGTGACTGTGAATGTCATGTCCGTGGAGTGTCTGACTAGCTGGAAAAATTCATTTATCAGGCTGGCTGTATGGGCTAAGATGCCGAAAGCCAAATAAAAAAAATGTGTGATCCTTTCCTTATATTTCACGATCACAATTGACTTTCATGAATTAAAAATGCATTTCTGTAAGTTCTGGGACACAGATTGTCCAATGACTTCATTACTTTAGTTGGTTTCAAAGCTATTAGACAAGATTTTGCCGTTATATCTGAGCGCAAAGACATTTGTTCGGCTAAAGCACGTCCACGATTCTACTGTTGTCGGTGCTTTTCCGAAATCATTTGAGTACAGTACTATAACAGTACCCTATTTCCACCACAAGTTGTCATTTCACAAACAAAATAACACTGTAGACATTAATAAAATCCTTGCACTCTTTAACTGATGGCAATGTCACATTTCTTATAAATTAAGACTTTAAGAATGCCATATTCAGTGAGATTATGTAAAATGTTACCAAATATTTCCAGAATTTACGTTGATCCCAATATACCTTCTTCAATTTCTTTCAACCGAGCTTGCTTGGGTTTGAATTTTAGAAGACGAGGTTCGATCCTCAACAAGGTCATTCATGTGTTTTCCATTGTTTCCCGAAATCATCCGAGGTGAATTTCCTTCAATACGCCATGGTGGAATTCATTCGCGTTCCTTACCCCTCCGCTAGTAACGTCAACGTAGACGCGGATTAAAAACTTTAAAACAATTTTTTTTTAACATTTCGCCCACTTGCGCCAATACACAGTCAACCCGCGTAGGGGGCATCCATAAATTACGTGAGGTGAAATAGGGGACGGGGGGGGTCCGGCAAAATCTCACCAGATCTCACCAAGGGGGAGGGGGGGTCTACGGAAATCTCACGTGAGATTTTGCGAAAAATTTGGGGACAGTGGAGCAAAAAAAATAAATAAAAAAAGGTCTACAATTTGTGGCAAAGTCGATTTTAGGAGGGTATTTCGTCAAAAAAGTTATTTCCAGGGCGATTTCTAGGGGGGGTTCTCACGGACCAGATCTCACCAGAGGGGGGGGGGGGGGTCTGGCCAGATCTCACTAAATCTCACCAGGGGGGAGGGGGGGGCAGAAATCCGGAAAAACACCTCACGTAATTTGTGGATGCCCCCTTATTAAATATTCACCCCTCCCCAGACAATTCTGCTATTTTGGAAGCAAAATTACAACCGGTGGTCGAAGCAGTAATGATGTTAAAAGCAGAGTAGCACTAGCAAGAAAAAAAGAATCTTCATGAAAATGGTACCATAGTTCTCTTTTTATGACATTACGTCTAATCGGCGTCAGTACCATTAGAGGCAGGAAAGTACTGGGGGCAAGGAACAGGAAGGAATTCAGCCGTGGCCTTTTGAAGGAACCTTCACGGCATTTGCCGAGAGTGACTTCGGAAATTAATTGAATTCTGAAATCTAAATAGCTGGACGGGGATTTGACTCCACCTCCTCCCGAATAATAAGAGACAAGAACCTTACCACTCACCCACCACGCTCGGTACCATGGTTCTTCAAGGGATCACTCTGGAACCTTTGCAGTCGTTTAGTGCAACTTTTTAAGCTATTGCTTGGACTCGTCCTTAGCTGGCTCGTCGCGCTTCGTTTTGTTATGGTATAAGGGCCATGATCGTATTTAAAATCAGTCAGTTGTTACTGTTTTTTATGGATCACTGTGGTGTCTGTATCTTCATTGTAGTGTGTTGGTTTAGTTTTGAATGAATGAATGAAAGATGATAGAAGAGAGAGGGTAAAACTCATTGCTGGTCCATTCAAGCCTAACCTTCTGAAAGACACGAGTGGGCTGCAAGGCGCCTATATTAACCCCCATCTGATGGACGGATCACAACGAACAGTGTCTTATTCTCTCATTCCACACACACTGCAGAGAGGTTTCTGGCTTAACTCAAGTATCTGGTGATTAGGACTGCTCCTATGATGAATAAGACTTGAAGCAGTTCATCAGGCGTAGGTGCCGCAACCACCTGAGCCAAGGCGCTGACGTCTATAGCTTACGCGAGGTGAAATACCTAGTGGAATGGGTAGATCTGTCATTATACATACAAGCGGTGCTTAACATTATCTAATAGCCCTTCAATTAGTCCAATGTAGTTCTGAAGGGAATCTCTCGTTAAAAGGGGTATGCAAACTATTATTATCATACTTAATACGGGTAGATTCACCCGGGATAAACTTGCAGTGCCTTTTTTTCGATTCATCATAAAACTTTTAGTTCTGTCAACGCTCTCAGTGATAAATAGAATGAACTTTTCTCGTTCTTACTTAAGGGAAAATGCAAGAACGCAAAGAGAACCGACTGTGTTTTTTCTTGATGAAAAAGCTTTCTTTTAGGGTTTTACGTCTCGTCAGCATCGAGGTCATTAGAATAAGATTGCGGTAAAAGAAGGAATGGGAATTTGGCCTTGCACTAATGAGGGAACCCTTCCAGCATTCATCTTAATTAATGTCGCGAAATTATGGAAAATCGAAATTCGGGGTCGTGGTGCGTGATCGAAACCGCGTCCTACTGAATGCAAGACTGGCATTTGATGCCAAGCGTTAGTATTTGTTGTCGTCATACATTTGAGTGAGCTGTCCAAGTATATAGTTTTCACAAAGTACAATTTCGATCCTTCTTTATTATTCGAATCGTTTTTTTAATGAAGCTCGTATTTATGCTTATGATACTTTTTTTAATTAGCAGCTAATACGCCCAGCAGAAAGATTTCGAATGAATCGATTACTCGCGTGGTGTAGTCGTCTTGCGTATTTGCAGGGGAGATATGCAGCCCCGCCGGACTCTTCCCTCGGGGGACACGAAAGGCGGTGTATCGATTGAACGCGTGGTGATTCATACTTCGGTTTAGGTTGCAGCTGTCATAGAGGGAGACATGAGTCACACAGTCGCTTATTGTTATAAGAAGATCAATCTGAGGTTACAGATGTGAGATTGCAGTCGCTTATTGGATTATTTAATTCGTTTCTCGGCTCCCCTCCTTAATTCAATTACTGCTCCCCTAGTTTCTCGGCTCCCCTCCAGGCGTGAGTCATAGTGGGATATTGTTATTTAATGAAATAATAAGATCAAACTGACGTTACAGATGTGAGATTGCAGTCGCTTATTGGATTATTTAATTAGTTTCTCGGCTCCCTCTCCTATTTTAATTCAATTAGTTTCTCGGCTCCCCTAGTTCCTCGGCTCCCCTCCTTAATTCAATTACGGCTCCCCTGATGCGTGTGAATGTGTCGATTGAACGCGTGGTGATTCATACTTCGGTTTAGGTTGCAGCTGTCATAGAGGGAGACATGAGTCACACAGTCGCTTATTGTTATAAGAAGATCAATCTGAGGTTACAGATGAGATTGCAGTCGCTTATTGGATTATTTAATTCGTTTCTCGGCTCCCCTCACTTAATTCAATTACTGCTCCCCTAGTTTCTCGGCTCCCCTCCAGGCGTGAGTCATAGTGGGATATTGTTATTTAATGAAATAATAAGATCAAACTGACGTTACAGATGTGAGATTGCAGTCGCTTATTGGATTATTTAATTAGTTTCTCGGCTCCCCTCCTTAATTCAATTAGGCTCCCCTAGTTCCTCGGCTCCCCTCCTTAATTCAATTACGGCTCCCCTGATGCGTGTGAATGTGTCGATTGAACGCGTGGTGATTCATACTTCGGTTTAGGTTGCAGCTGTCATAGAGGGAGACATGAGTCACACAGTCGCTTATTGTTATAAGAAGATCAATCTGAGGTTACAGATGAGATTGCAGTCGCTTATTGGATTATTTAATTAGTTTCTCGGCTCCCCTATTTAATTCAATTAAATTCTCGGCTCCTCCCCTAGTTCCTCGGCTCCCTTCCTTAATTCAATTATACATGGGGGAAAAAGTGGGCTCACTCCCCCTCCAGGTGGTCCCGGTGATTAATGGTCTTGTTGACAGGGGTTGATGATTTATGGTGGGCACGTGCGCGGGGTCAAAAGGGCTTAATTCAATTACGGCTCCCCTAACTTAATTCAATTAGTTACCGGCACGTGCGCGGCGTGGGGGGTCTGGCGGCACGTGCGCGGCGGGGAGGGGGGAAGGGGGGAAAAAACTGGCAACTGACGCAGGTCCATAAGGAATACATGGGGTGTTTTGGTCCGGGGTGCGAGATCACTCCCCCCTTAGAGCACTACTGCTGCTAGATTTGTTTCTGGAAATTATCGCAGAATGCAATCACTGACGGATATGATAAAGGAGGTGGAATGGGATTCATTGCAAGACAGGAGGAGGATGAGGAGGGTGATGGGAGTGTACAGGGCGTATACTGGCGATGAGGCATGGAACGGTATTGCAGTAGGTATGAAAAGTAGTTCATGGAAGGGAAAAGATGACCATGACCACAAGCTGGCACTCGATTTCAGGCACAAGGGTGTGGGAAGATTCTCTTTTTTAGGTAAGGGTGTCAGGGATTGGAATGAGTTACCAAGAGAAATAATGAATAATGTACCGAAAACGTTGAAAGAATTTAAAGATAAAATTTTTAGAGGGCAAATGTAGGTGGGTGCAGTATAGGGGGAAGATGGGGGTGTAGGGAAATTGCCTCCGGAGCCTGTGCTCCATAGCAATTAAATTAAATTAATGATATACTAAATAACAATAATTCCGTGTGGTTGTATTGACCTGGTAATAGGGTTTCTATTGGTTGCGTGTTCCGTGCCTGTTTTAGCCGCCTCAGCCTAACCGGATAGCCCTACCGATACAGCGGACCTGCAGTTTAACATGGAACCAGAACCACTGAACCGTTCTGACGTACTTCACATTATACAGCAAGATGTGCCCAAGGGGAAGGTCAAGTTATGGGTCTAGAAAAATCCAAGCCTGGACACGGATTCAAACCGGCAACCTTCTGTCCCCCAGTTCGACACCTTAACCACTCAGCCACCAGACCACAACTGGTATACTATTAACGTTAGCATCTCGGTGAAGCGAACACTAAGATTTTTACCCATCCAAAACTCGTTCAACACGCCTAAAGAAGTGTTCACTTCAAAAACTAAAAGTCTAACTTAGTCCACAACCCGAACGTTGGTCGAATCTTCTCGAAGGAGATGAACGGTGCCAAGCTATTGTGTCAGAGGCAGGAAAGGCAATTCCTTTCCTCAGGGGCCGACAGTTTAACGTGGAATCAGAACCACGGAACGTCCTGGCGTATCTCATATAATCAAATACAACTCCTAAAATTCCTGCTCACCACGGGATTTGAATCCGCGACCGGAGAGATAAACTTTCGGTAGTAAGCGCCTTAACCACTGAGCTATCAGACCGCCTTGTTTTCAAGAACACGTGTGGTAAACATTATCAAAATCGTATAATATGTATGTTATTTTGGCTTGGTGCGCTGAGTGGCAACTTAGCAAGACAATGAGCATAACTAACAAAAAGAATCCAATTGTTCAGAAATACGAGTTAAACAATACAGTAATTGATATGGTCGATTCTATGAAATATTTGGGAGTAACAGTACAAAGGAACATGAAATGGGACATACACATTAATTCGTTAGTAGGTAGAGCAAATTCTAGGCTGCGATTCATAGGTCGAATCTTGATAAATTGTAATGAACAATCAAAGGAGATAGCGTACAAATCTCTTGTGCGTCCACATTTGGATTATTGTTGTGCCATTTGGGACTCGTTTCGTAAGGGGTTGATCGAAAGTATAGAAAAAGTACAGAGAAGAGCCGCTCGATTCGTGACCGCATGCAACAGTCCTTATGAAAGCGTCACAGAACTGATTAGTAGACTAGGCTGGGAGTCTCTGGTAGATAGACGACACATGTTTCGTTTAAACTTAGTGGTAAACATGCGTACTCCCACTTTCACTTTTGAGTGTAGTGAAATACTTCTTCCACAAACCTATTTGAGTCGGAAGGACAGGAAAGATAAAATTAGAGAAATAAGGTGCCGCACTGATTCTTATATGAATTCTTTTTGCCCCTCGTACCATTAGGGCCTGGAATGCACAACAAAGACATTCGTTTTGGTGCTGAGCATCCTCTGCTACCCACAATTTTGTGAATTGCAGAGTATATACACAGACGGAAAAAAAAATCCCAACACCAAGAAAAAATTATTGTAGAGTAATGAAATTTGGACAATGCATTTGTCAAGTTAACATGTTTAATTGATTAAATTTTCAAGATCACAGGTTAATTTAAGCTCAAGAAAATGCATTTCAAATGTGAAATACTGTTAAATTAATAGCCGGTGTAACCTCCAGAATTTTGAATGCAAGCCTGCAAACGTGAATGCATTGTGTCATACAGGTTTCGAATGTCACTTTGTGGTATGGAGTTCCATGCTTGTTGTACTTGTGCTGTCAATACTGGGACGGTCAGTGCTGGCTGTGGATGATGCTGGAGTTGTCGTCCAATGATATCCCATACGTGTTCAATTGGAGACAGATCTGGTGATCTCGCAGGCCAATGTAACATGTCGACACTCTGTAGAGCACGTTGCGAGACAACAGCGGTATGAGGGCGAGCGTTATCCTGTTGAAAAACTCCCCCTTGAATGCTGTTCATGAATGGCAGCACTACAGGTTGAATTACCAGACTGACGTACAAATTTGCAGTCAGTGTGTTTGGTATAACCACAAGAGTGCTCCTGCTGTCATAGGAAATTGCTCCCCAGACCATGACTCCAGGTGTAGGTCCAGTGTGTCTAGGCCGCAGACAGTTTGGTTGCAGGCGTTCCCCTGGCCTCCTTCTGACCAACACTCGGCCATCACTGGCACCAAGGCAGAACCTGCTTTCATCAGAAAACACAACAGATCTCCAGTGTTGGTCAGAAGGAGGCCAGGGGAACGCCTGCAACCAAACTGTCTGCGGCCTAGACACACTGGACCTACACCTGGAGTCATGGTCTGGGGAGCAATTTCCTATGACAGCAGGAGCACTCTTGTGGTTATACCAAACACACTGACTGCAAATTTGTACGTCAGTCTGGTAATTCAACCTGTAGTGCTGCCATTCATGAACAGCATTCAAGGGGGAGTTTTTTCAACAGGATAACGCTCGCCCTCATACCGCTGTTGTCTCGCAACGTGCTCTACAGAGTGTCGACATGTTACCTTGGCCTGCGAGATCACCAGATCTGTCTCCAATTGAACACGTATGGGATATCATTGGACGACAACTCCAGCATCATCCACAGCCAGCACTGACCGTCCCAGTATTGACAGCACAAGTACAACAAGCATGGAACTCCATACCACAAAGTGACATTCGAAACCTGTATGACACAATGCATTCACGTTTGCAGGCTTGCATTCAAAATTCTGGAGGTTACACCGGCTATTAATTTAACAGTATTTCACATTTGAAATGCATTTTCTTGAGCTTAAATTAACCTGTGATCTTGAAAATTTAATCAATTAAACATGTTAACTTGACAAATGCATTGTCCAAATTTCATTACTCTACAATAATTTTTTCTTGGTGTTGGGATTTTTTTTTCCGTCTGTGTATGTAGATGTAGAAAAAACGTTGATAGAAATTAAATGAGGGGGGAGGGTTTATGTTTCTTTAAATGAAACGTAAACAGTATTTTTCTACTTTTTTTTTTTAAGTATGGATATGCATCGTTCCAACAAAATCGGATAAAAACGTTTGTTTATATGAAGAACATGGTAAAAAAAAAAAAAGCATTTCCATATATTAGATACGAGTATAAACTATAGTTTCATGGCTGTCCAAGCGCAACACGTAATACTTATAGCTACAGATGTACTGTTAACATTACGATGCTGGCGATACGAACTCGTAAGATTGTACCCATACGCGCAACACTTCATAGCGTGACGGTGACGGGAAGTCGCGAACTCATCGATTTACCCCCGGCCAAACATCGCATAACGCGCCTATAACAAGTTCAAAATGACTGCGGGTTAGTGTCAATGTTGCAAATGATCGACAGCGTAGAAATCTAGAACATATACACACAGATAGAAAAACATGGCAACGCCTTATAAAAGATTTTGCTATTTTCGCATAAATTGCTTACGAGATTAACGCTGCGTCGAAATGCTCCTTCTTCCCGACGTTTCGACCAGGGCTTAGGTCGTCTTCAGGGGACTAGCTGCCTACTAAAACTGCTAGAGACTGGCATGGCTGGTTGTTTTCGTATTTGTTCTGTGGAGACTGTCGATTCTCTTACAATATCGATTATCCAGAGACATGATGTTTACGAATTAGCATCTGCGGGTCTAGAGTAATTATTTTCATCTAACACACGTTTCCAACCCTGGCTAAGAACATAACCACCACCCTTGTTGAGAATTCAGTATGATTACAGTGATGTAGCCTTTCTACATTGTGTTTACCGAAGCAGCACCTTACCAAGTAGTGGTATTTCTGCTGGTGGTTCTCTGCCCAGTAACAGTCCACTTGCTGCCGAGCGTGCCGCTGCCATGCCAGCCGTTGCGTGTGCGCGCCTGTAATCGACACATCACATCACATCACGCCACGTAACATCACACATCTCATCACCACGCACGGCAGCGGCAAGGCATTACCCCGAAACAGGCTGCTCGCTGGACCGAGGCAGGGCGAACTCGTAAGGGGGCATCCATAAATTACGTGAGGTGAAATAGGGGGGGGGGGGTCCGATCTAACCAAGGGGGAGGGGGGGCCTACGGAAATCTCACGTGAGATTTTGCGAAAAAAAAGGTCTACAGTTTGTGGCAAAGTCGATTTTAGGAGGGTATATCGTCAAAAAGTTAGGGTGTAACTTAAAAAAAAAAAGGTCTACAAAAGTTTCCAGGGCGGTTCCTAGGGGGGTTCTGACGGACCAGATCTCACCAGAGGAGGGGGGGGGGTCCGGCCAGGTCTAACGAAATCTCACTAGGGGGGAGGGGGGTCCAGAAATCCGGAAAAAAACACCTCACGTAATTTGTGGATGCCCCCTAACAGTAGTTATGATTTAGAGACCTAGCGTAGTGGTTGAGCGGTATCGCTCTCGCCGCTCCCCCCCCCCCCCCCATTCGAGGAGGACGTGGGTTTGAATCCCCGTTTGGCCATCCAGAGCTGGGTTTTCTGTAGTTTCCAGAAATGAGCGCAGGCGAATGCCGGGTTGGTTCCTTCAAAAGAGACATGGCCAAATTCCTTCCCTTTCGTTGCCCCCAGTCCTTTCAGTATTATAAACGTATTTTTTGTTTGTGAAGTGTGTAATTTATGAGTCGGAGGTGGAGGACTGCCCCAGCATTCGCGTAGTTGATTGCGGAAAAACGCCTAAAAACTGCATTCAAGATGGCCGGCACGGGGGCTCGTGCCAGGTCCCGTTGTATCTCCCCGATCCACACTGGTAATGATGTTACTGTAACGCTTTTATCATTTATTTATGTAATATAAAGGTGTAGTTTTAGGGGCAGGATAAGTTGGTAGTACCAAGATAGTAATAGTGCCGTTACGTTGGTGGCACTGTATTGTCGGCCACGTAGATGATTGTTAAGGCTAAGCGAGTGTGTAAAGAAGGAATTGGGTTACAAAACTTTGGTCAGACCATTGCTCGAATATGGTAGTGTAGTATGGGAGTATGGGACCCTCATCTTACGTATCAAATACAGGAGTTGGAGAGGGTGCAAATAAGGGCTGCTAGATTTGTTTCTGGAAATTATCGCAGAATGCAATCAGTGACGGATATGATAAAGGAACTGGAATGGGATTCATTGCAAGACAGGAGGAGGATGAGGAGGGTCATGGGAGTGTACAGGGCATATACTGGCGATGAGGCATGGAAAGATATTGCAATAGGTATGAAAAGTAGTGCATGGAAGGGAAAAAATGACCATGACCACAAGCTGGCACTCGATTTCAGGCACAAGGGTGTAGGAAGATTCTCTTTTTTAGGTAAGGGTGTCAGGGATTGGAATGAGTTACCAAGAGAAATGATGAATAATTTACCGAAAACTTTGAAAGAATTTAAAGATAAAATTTGTAGAGGGCAAATGTAGGTAGGTGCAGGATAGGGGGAAGATGGGTGTGTAGGGAAATTGCCACCGGAGCGTGTGCTCCATTACAATTAAATTAAATTAAAAATTTAACAACGCTTAGCATGGAGTCAAGTTTGTTGTAGTGCTCATGTGTAGGCCAAGAGTGTTTTTTATACTTCAATATTTTTATGTATCATAAGAGTGAGTTTTGACATTGAGTGTTCGCAATCAATTCAGTTTTATGCAGTTCAGTGTAGCTGGGTACGTGATCATCATATCCATTCCCATCAAAAAATTCCTTACGAAATGATAGGAAGCATTTCGTCCACAGCAGAGTGGTTCAGTGTCCTCTGCTGGTGATAAGCTCCTAAATTATATACCGGAACTCACGATAATATTTTATAACATACACCATTATATACATTCCTCGACTTCTTACTGTCGGGTATAAACGTATGTACGCCAAAGGAAAGAATTTTTAGTTTATGCCTACAGTAACACTCTCTCAGGATTCGATTTAAGTAATCCTATTGTCCATATTTATCAACCGTTGCTCAACATACCTAACAGTTAGTGAACTAATGGCAAATACGATACTGCATTCATTTTGTAAGTTTCATCAAGGCTGTTAGGCTATATCAGTCTACTAGTTCCACGTACCAACGTAACCAGCACTTTCTGAGAACAACTCCATCTCTTGTTTAACTTGAGCAAAGCTCGTTTATCTCAGTCATCCTCTGTCATAGTCTATAAATTCTCCATGTATGGTAATTACAGCTATGTAATAGGATGTGACATATATGCCACATGTAACCAGCCCATCCCGATCTATACTATTTACTGATTACAATTATTTATTTCAAAATTAATTGTAAAGTTTCTTTTTCTTGAAGTAGTGATTCAGATAATAATATGAAGCCTTATTCTGGAATTAGGAAACCCATTGTTTATTAATAGCCTCGCCAGCCAGCTTCCCGCGCACCGTAGTACACTCGTAACACGGCTACATTACATTTAGAGCGAGGCCACCGAATAGTATAGTCATGGTTTAGGGTGATAGGATGTGGAAGCAACAGCCTCGACATGTGTGAATGCGAAGAATATGAGAGTTGTGAAAGGTATGAAATAGGAACTTAATAGTGACGATCATTATGAAGAACTAGCTCGTACCCGCGACCTCGAACGAGTGGATTAAGAATTTTTTGCCAGAATTGAATATAGAAAGTTGTTGGTAACGAAGGATTGGACCCAAACAACAACGATTCGGCATAAAATGACAGGAAAGCTATCACTATATCATTGTACCGTCGAACCTGTCTCTTTAATAGAATCAGTTTCCAACATATTCTGTAACCATTCGATAAGGTCTCAAAATTTTTTGGCTACAACTATTAAACATACCGGAGAAAATGTCCTGTTCCATTCATACAGATTTTCTTGTCAAATTCCATCAACATCGATATAGCCATTTGGTCGTCAAAACGTAACAAAAAGACAGAGACTTACTTCCGTATTTATAGTATTATTACTGCGGTTCACACACACACACACACAAACACACTCTCTCTCTCTCTCTCTCACTCTCTCTCCCTCTCTCTCTCTCTCTCTCTCTCTCTTTGACTGTGAACAACCCCTGAGAAATCATTATAACGTAAAAAAGTGTACACCTACAGCATTGCAAGACTACCTACGATTTGACTCGCATTGCACCCCTAACTTTCTAATATCTACAGTTTAACATTCAATCCGAATAACCTACGGCCCAGGCGTGACTCTTACGATCAAAAACAATTTTTGAATATCTTAGCCTCCACGGAGATTTGAACCGGCGACCACGACCCAAACATTTGTAAGCAAGCGCTTTAACCACTGAGCTGTCTGACCGGTACACGGGATACAGACATCCATATCCAATGCGTCAGTCTATCGCCATTCAGTAGTATTTTGAAATTATGAGACAACATGTATTATTTATACAGATAATTTTTCAACCAAATGTAGACAGTACTTTTCTCCTTGTTTCAAAGGATAAGTGTGCAAAATTTCATCGAGATAGGATGAAAACTGTGGATTTGTATGAAGAACAAACAAACATACATACATACATTCATCTTTATATATATATATATATATATATATATATATATATATATTGTAATTTGATTTGTTCTGCAACGAGAACGTAGTAAATGAAGTTATTTGGCATATTGTATTATTATTTTTTAAATAATAATACCTCTCATTGAAATATTTAAGAAAAAAGAATGGTATTGATAAAAGAAGGAATTAAAGTGAGTTTATTTGGAGAGAAGTGATAGGAGAAGACAATCTGCTCGAGTGCTCGAAACAGAGGACCAACTGTTAGTAGCGAGAGTGAGGTGGTTGTAAGGATTTAAGTACCATTATTTTGGCGTTTATAGACATACTTCAGTTGCACGTCACATTTCTTCCTTTTAGAAACTTATTGTCTTATTGTCAATGACAGGACTAAGACTGACAACGTCACTGAGTATCGCGGAGGCGTAGGATACACACAGACACACGCTCATGACTTAACATAAGTAGAAAAGCGTTACGGCTGAGGGATTGAGTCACACCGACAGTATTGGCGAACTCCTGCTAAGTCTACGCTAACGACTCAAGCGTGCAACACTCTGGTCGTCTGTTGTATCGGGAAAGCCGACAGCTTGTTTGTTACATAACCGCCAGAGTAGCTGATGGGACCTACTGACCCTAATCGAGACTGCCGTCCTAGTCTACCGCACGATATATACCATCAGATACGCTTCATCATAATAGAGGAAATAGACCAGCAACCAGTTAGCAGACCAAAACATTCAAGGGTTGGTGAAGAACGCAGCTACAATAGGCGTCGCCCTCAAAACACGGATACCATACAGAAACTACCTACCACAAATAAAATACGAGGCACTGGAAAACTGGCAGAGTAAATGGGACACTAGTAAAAAAAAAGAAAAAAACCACAGGGGCAGAACATTATGGAACTATCCAGCCCCCAATTCCTATTCATCCTTGGTTTTCCAGTTCCTCGGAACCTAGACGGGTTATCACCACGATAATCAGAATAAGTTTTATTCACGGTATATTCGCACAGTATCTACATGGTTAAACCATCATAAATTCAGATATCTGTGAATACTGCAAATCCGAAATAGGTGACGAAAACCACATGTTTTTCGCTTCTCCAAGATATAAAGCTCACAGGCCTAAATTCTTGAGAGATCTAAACAGCCTCGGAATACCTTTCCCGAGAAGTGTTTCCTCACTGTTGCACGATTATATATAAATTGTTAGTGAGATATGTAAAAACCACTAATATTAAGATTTAGACTAATATATTTTTTTAATTTCTGTATGTGCATATAAATAATTTGTTTTACAAAGAAAGTAATGTTAATGTATAGATAAAAATCTCCTTTACATTTTAATTATGCTGTAATTATTATTTATGCCTATGAAGAGCCTTATACACCCTACTGTTGGTTCAGAGTACTCTTTGTCATTAAAATTCCTGATTTTATAATACATATATGTATCCATTTGAGAAATAGTCAACCTGATATAAGATCCTTCATTTATTTATAATGATCTTGTGCAAGGCCTTGTTTAAATAGACAATGCTTTACTTATTTGTCATGACAATCTGTATAAACAGCTGATGGCTGTATATGCCACTTGGCGCTGCAGGCCAAATAAATAAATACGAGTAAACACCTACGGCTGGGAGATATGAGCAAGTGGTTGAATCGCTTGTCAGGTAGATATTTTCAGTTAACAACGATGGCTAGTTATATGGATCACCAAACACAAAAATAGTCCTATAAGCTAACACTCAATTAGTGTGAGTTAATTTGCCGTTTAAATTATAAAATAGCTTCTAACGAAACACGTAACTTAATATTGACAAACCAATCGGAGTAACACCGTGTTTTTCGATGATCTAGGCCCATAATCATCTGAACACACTTCAGCTCATTTTAATTTAAGATAATTAATTACTTATAGTCGACAAACAACTGAAGAAATGATACCAGTGGCTCCGAATTGAATTCCACTAAATTTATTCACAGTTAATTCCATAAACATTTACACGCCCGCAATACACTGCAATAGGCTCCTGCACACTTCTTGTTAAAATGTAAGTTCCACATAACATTACTCTCAGATATACACAATTCAGTTCCACTTTCCTTCTGCGAGTATCTGAAAGAAATTCGAGCAGTATACTATCAACGACAGGTCGCTAAGAGGATATCCGACAAGACTGACTTATCTCAAGAAAAATATGGTTTGATGTCCATGAAGTCGATTAAATGCGGCAACTGACAAATCGTAGCATTTCTTGTGTTTCTTAGAGAGATATGTTTTAAGGTACACCAAGCGTGGTGAGGTATCGGAATTGCTACGGATGATGATCCCCGTCCAGCCATCAAGACTTCGGTTTTCCATGCTTTTCCGAAATCATTCCAGGCGAATGATTTGTTCAAACATATACGGCTGAAAGTGAGAATTAAGTTTTTTCCGGCGTATGGCTGACAAGAATTCTTCTCCGGTATTCTGCAGGTAAGTTCTTCTGTCGACAACGTTTCGGCAGCAACCACCGCTTTCTTCATCAGGTGAGATAAGTTCTTCTGTCTTCCCGGCATCTCACCTGATGAACGTTGCTGCCGAAACGTTGTGGGCAGAAGAACTTAGCTGCAGAATACCCGTGAAGAATTCTCGTCATACAGCTTGTAGTGGGTGCCTTGGGGGGGCAAACTACGTTACAATTATATTTCATACCTTTATGATTAATAATTGGGATTTTTAATTTTAATTTTTATGAAGGAGTGAAAATTTATTAATTTTGCAAGAATCTCGACGTTAGTTGGAATTTAGGAAAAATTGTCACAATATGACATTTATTTTCTTATCACTGGCGATTACAGGTCTGAGCGAATTTACCGTTAACATTAACACAAATTGGCAAAATCATAAAAGCAACGCTCAGAGGTACAATTAGCCGTCATGAGCAAGCAAACAATTGTATATTTACCTTTAAATATATCTCAGAATCAAAATGCAAGAAATAATGACAACTGGATCAATGAAAAATACAAGTTATGACGACCTCAGACAAAGGCATCAGAATACTGTGACTTTACTGTTAAAAAGACAATCATGGGCGCCACGAATGAACAATATATCATTCGAAAATAATTAGTTCTGGCAAATTATGCCGCTAGCTCATGGGTTTTTACAATTACAAAGTGAGAACATGGATCTATCCTCTCAAAGTCGTTTACGGGTTCTGTTTCACGGAATGCACAATCAGATGGCTTGGTCGTAATAAGTTACCATTGTAGTTCTGCGTCTGATGTCTGCGGTGACTGGAGCGGTCCCACGATATGTGAGATTATCTCACACGGCGACTACAGGCATCTCTGGTATGACAATGCGCGTCATCGCATTACTGGCGGTGTCGCCGTGGTAAGCCTGCTCCAGCTAGGCAAGCTGGCAGCCAGAAATCGTACAACGGCAGTTGGCGAGAGAAGCCAACTTTCCAAGTCCACCTCAGACTAGACTCGACTAGAATCGCAGGCAGAATGTCCAGCTCCTCGCTCTTCGGTCTCACGAGGAAACTTCTCGCGCCGCCCCTTGCAGTCTCGAAGCTCACATATAACAGAAATTCCCAGGATTTTAAGTTATATGCTCATTTGGATTGGATCTTCAGGTCGGCACCTAATGTCACGTGATATCCCCGATATGTGATTTGGCCAGCGTATCTAACAGAGGTCGGACATATTCGGCTAAGTTCGCCGGGGTGAGAGCACATTCGGGTGTCGGCGGCAGGCTTTTCCCGCCAGGTGAGTGACCCATCCCCAGGGAGCAGAGTGTGTGGTCCGGCAAACCCCAAATCCGCGACGTCCTGTCGCCATGATTCGGGAAGACCAAGATTAGCTTCAAGCCTACATAGCTCAATAATTCTTTAATATTCGCTTTACCAAAATACACTGTATGTTCACCATTTCACAACAGTCCTCACTTGGAATCTTGCGTACTTTATAAAATTACAACAAAAATCTATTTAGGTGGTCGCCCAAGATTTATGTAAATTACTCTTATATTATTACATATATAATAAAAATGCACCTTGTAACGTGGCGACAGCGCGTCATGTTACAAGCTGAATATCTTCCCGTTCCCTGACCTAATTCTCTCCCACCCCTAGTTACCTCTACGAGACCTGAAGGCATTTGCGGGGAAAAAAAATCATCAGCGTTTGAACCAAGGGGCAGGTGCTCGGGACATAGACGTACGTTAATCGTAAACTAGAAGACAAGAGAACTGTGGCAAAGGTTCGATTGATTTAGTTCGTATCACGCTGGTGTTCTCTGTGAACAGTCGGCAGCGGTGATTGGAGAAAGTGGAGTGGCACTTTGTCAGGCCGGGGTGCATGACAGTACAAACGTACTACACAGTCAGACGCTACTTTCTCGGAGCGGGCAAACGAGCAATCAAAATGGAGGAAAGCTCCGCCATTTCGCACACGCTGAGCATCTGGGTTGGCTCCGCGGTCATGCAGCCCTGACGCCACGTGTGCGATGGCAAACTGTTAACATCGCAGGCCAGGCTGGTGTAACGATACTCTTCGATGTAACACTATTCTATTTCAGGATTTTGTTGTTTTCGCTGGCGTCATATTAATATAAATGCTTACGGGATTATCGCTGTGTTGCTATACTTCTCCTCTTTCTTTTCCCGACGTTTCGACCTAGTCTTCGGTCTTCTTCAGGGGTTGTGTGCCGAATCTGCTACAGATTTTGATCTGCTGGAGAAGACCGAAGACTAGGTTGAAACGTCGGGAAAGGAAGGAGGAGGATTATAGAAACGCAGTGATAATCCCGTAAGCATTTATATTACTATTCTATTTCGGTTGCCAATCCATAGACTGCGATATAGAATCCTAATGTGAGGCAGTTCTCCGTTGTTGTACCTTCCTCTTAACATATCTAATCGTATAGTAAATGCGAATGTAACTCTGTCTGCTAGTTACGTTTTCGCCACTAAACGGCTCAAACTACCTTAATGAAATTTGACAAGGAAATACTACGTATCATTTTGAATAACAAACGGTACATTTTCGGGACAAATAACATATTTGGTGATGAAACTTTGAAAGCTAACCGAAAGGTGACGGACATGCAGATAGCGTTTGTAGGTCTGTATAATGTTATATCAGTTGCTCAGGCTTCGTTTCTTTCGCAGTCAGTTTGTGGGGCGACTATTACCTAACTTATAACTTTTTATACCCAATTTTAATACTAAAATTTTAAGTCTACGCGTATGAAGTCACGGGTTGTAGTTATTTTTGTAAGTAGTGAGATCGATTAGACCGTTGCTTGAATATGGTAGTATAGTGTGGAATCCACATTACGAGCATAAAATACTGACGTTGGAGGGGATGCAAAGCTAGGCAGTTAGCTTTATCTGTGGAAATTACCGCAGGTCGACTGGGATTCGTTGGCAAACAAGAGCAGGGTGGAGATAGTGTTGGGAGTGTACAACGTGGATATTGATGTTGGCGCGTGGAAAGAATTTGGAGAGGTGTATGGATGGAAAAAGATGACAGTGACCAAAAGTTGGCACTCTATTTGAGGCATTTGGGAATCGGAAATTTTTTGTTGGCAAGGAAATCATGGTTTTGATTAGATTATCAATGGAAGTGATGGACCTGAATCAATATAAAACTAAAATTCGTAAAAGGGATAAGTACGAGAAAGGGAAAGAAAATCGGTATGTAGGGAAATTTCTAGCGGATCTTCGCAATTTTGATTAAATTAATTATTTCTTTTGTATATTGCGTACAACCCCTTTGTTTCATTATTTTTATTATATACTTCACAAATTCATCATGACGCATAGATGGCCTGTAGCCGTGACGTTCACAGGTGAGTAATGCATCTGAAGCGACCACCGATACCAGAGTTCTTTATCACATGACCGAAGAAAGTAAAAAAATTAATTTTATTCTTTTATTGAAAAAATACATATTTCATTTCAGGATTATAAAAAGTAGATTCCTTAAGTACCAATTTTTCGGCGCGACACCAGTTTGTTATACCGTATTTGAGTTAGTAGTACCTCGACGAGAAATAAAATGAAGACAGCAAATGCATGGAAGGGAAAAGATGACCATGACCATAAACTGGCACTCGATTTCAGGTACAACGGTGTACGAAGATTCTCTCTTTTAGGTAAAGGTGTAACGGATTGGAATAAGTTATCAAGAGAAATGATGAATAATTTACCAAAAACGTTGAAAGAAATTAAAGTTGAAATTTGTAGAGGGCAAAAGTAGGTGGATACAAGAAAGGGGGAAATGGGTGTGAAGTGAAATTGCCACCGGAGTGTGCGCGCCATTGCAATTAAAAACTAAATTAAATAACCTTTACCATTTGTAAGAACACATACGGTAATCAATGCTAACGTGTTAGCAACGTCATAGTTGGGTAATATGTAATATCCGACTGAAATGTGATTTTTTGTTTGGTTAGGTTACTTTCAGATATATTTTCAGTAACTTTGTTTAATAATCCTGCTTATAAAAAGATACTTAATGTGAATTTACTATCCACATGGACGAGTAATGGTTTTTATTCGAAACCCGTAACTGAAAAATGAACAACTACGCTGAATTCATATTCCCAGATTTGGGGTAGCTTCAAACATATGGAAGACTCAAACATTTCCGTGCTTTCAGAGCATACTGTTTTCCTGGGTGCATTACTGTAGTAATAATTTCGAAGAGCTTTCTTGTTTAGGTCCTTCAAAACTGTGCAAAACAAAATTGTATTGTTGTAAATTTGCGATAATTTCCTTTGATTTCCTTAGTGTAATTTTACTAGTAACTGTAATATTTATTCATGAATTATTATTTATACAGCGGAGGGAAGTTTAAACCCGCAATAAGAAACTAATTTTATAGTTTGATATTATTTGGGCAACTGCATTATCTGAAATAGATCTATTGGTAGTTTCCTACTCAGCTAATCTAGCAAAATCTTAATAAACTCATATATACATGGAGATGATACGTAAAATAATAAATCCTAGGATGTTTGCTACAAGATTCTTAGTTACAATAGAAACACTTGCAAATCAGAAATGTTAATTCTTGTCGTAGTGTCCTGTGGATAAAGTAAATATACTTTCTGATGGTAAATGCCGTTTTATTTCTTGTATTATGGAAATCATAACAGCGTCAACTAAATCATCAAAATAGTAAACTGGAAACTTCTGAGAGCAGTGAATGATTCCTGCGGGGAATGTTTTATCGATCCATGACGTAGTTACCAGCCATCTTATCTGTCGCTTCAGCCCTGGAGTCTGAACAACTGTGCATCCAGGTCACAATATCTGGCACACAAAGGGGTACAAGGAGTGAGAGAAAGATTCTATCTGCTGCGAATCTGTTTGTGTAACGTGCGAACACTTCTGGAAAAAAAAAAGACCCGGTGAGCAGACTAGATAAAAGCTACAACAAGACAGCCAACATTACCCAATACTACGACCAATCTATCGCTGTTCCATTTAGTTCATATCCACTACTGACCATAAATTAGTGCGACAAGTTCCTTCGGTTTCTGCAGCGAAATAAACAGGGGCCTCAACTTCACTGAAAGTGGTTTCCACTTCTCCTTACCAAATACAACACGGATAATAATTTCTCCTCAAGAGCGCTGCAATACTGCCCACCATTTTCATTAGCTTCAGAGCAGCTTTTCTCTCAGGTCCAGGCGACATTTCATAAAACTAATCTGGCGTCCAAAAAGTGGGTGGTCCAGTGACGGTGGTCTGATCTTGCAGGAAGAAGACAGGAATTAACAAAGCAGCCAACATTCGAACGCAGTGCGGGTGTAAACTTTTGTTGTTTTTTGTTTTGTTTTGCTTTTTGATGTCATCAGTCTTTTGACTGGTTTGATGCAATCCTCCATACTTTCCTATCCTGTGCTAACCTCATTTCTACATACCCCTTACAGCCCACGTCCTCAATTATCTGCTACATATATTCTAATCTCTGTCGTCCTCTACAGTTCTTACCATCGACTGTTCCCTCCACTAACAAATTAACCAATCCAACATGTCTCAAAATATGACCTACCAGCCTGTCTCTTCTTTCTGTAAGCTTCTTCCACAAACTTCTTTCCTCGCCCATCATTTCCAAAACTCGTTCATTTCTTACTTTGTCTGTCCACTTAATTTTCCGCATTCATCTGTAACACCACATTTGAAATGCTTCAATTTTCTTTCTTTCCGGTATTCCTAAAGTCCACGTTTCGCTACCATAAAGAGCTGTGCTCCACACAAAGAGTTTTAAAAAGTTCTTTCTAATTCCTAGATCAATATTTGAAACTAAAAGGTTTCTCTTTTTCATGAAAGCTCTTTTTGCTAGTGCTATTCTGCTTTTGACATCATTCCTGCTTCGGCCATCGGTCGTAATTTTACTTCCCAAGTAACAGAATTCGCTTACTTCTCCTATTGCATCCGATCCTATTTTTATATTTAATCCACTAGTATTGGTATCATTTCTGCTACATTTCATCACTTCTTTCTTGCTTTGGCTTATATTTAGTCCAAAATTTTCCTTCAGTGCCGTGTTTTGTTCATGCCATTCAGTAACTTCTCAATATCCTCAGCCCTTTCTGCTAGCAAATCGTAGCATACCGGTTTTTTCTCCCCGAACACTTATGCCACATGGAAATTTTTCTTTGACTTTCTTTATTGCTTCTTCTACATACAATTTGAATATTAGTAGGGATAGACTACAACCTTGTGTCACACCCGTTTTAACTGATGCATGTCTCTCGTGATTCTCTACTTTTATTACAGCCACTTGAGTTTTATATAGTTTATAGAGTATTCTTCTACCTCGATATTTTAGACCCGACTTCTTTAAAAAATTTAACATCTTGCCCCACCTAACATTATCAAAAGCTTTTTCTAAATCAACAAACGCCATAAAAGTATCTTTGTTTTCTTGATCCACCCTTTAAGTAGTAATCTTAAAGTCAGAACTGTTTCTCTTGTAGCGTGGTTTGTAAACATAACTGACTATTTAAAATGAGCTGGCTAAACAACTGAACTCATAAAGTACGAATATACTTGTTCAATATCAATGTGCGTCAGACATTTTTTGGGGGTTACATATACGTATACCAGAACGGAAACGGAATCCTATTGTTTTTCCAGTTTGCCACAGAACTATCGCCGATTTTAAATTTGCAAATGTTACACGTAGCGATGACGCAGAAAACTTCTTTACAGATCTGGTTGAGCTTGATATTCTTGCCATTGAGTCCTGCAGCTATCCATTCCTGTTTACTAGATACCAGTTTCAGACAGGTATGTCATAACTTTCTGGCGTAATCGATTCCTTGGTTACTGAATGTTGCTTTCTTCGCAACAAAGTGGAAACTGAGGGTCAGTTTTCGAACAAGTTATATTTTTTTCTTTTCAGTTATAGCTGAGTAGTTATCCCGAACGGCAAAATTCGTCACTCGTTAAAGCAGAACGCACCGAGGAATTCTCACTACAAACTACCGCAAACTGATATTTACAATTTAAGCTAATTTTTCAGTTTGGTCACGATATGAACAGAGCCATATAATGAACACATAATTATTTTATGTGACATGATGCGTAAACATGCTCAGTGTAGCAAGAAAATACTACCGCTCTGTTTGTTTCAAACTAATGCAATTCATTGACTCTAGGCTGGAAATGCTGAATGGCAATGACTACCTTATCGTATCAACCTAGAAAAGCGAGAATAGTGCAGCCTGGTGGCTAAAAGTTATTGTAATACACTATTCTTCGTTTGACTCTCTAAATTTTAGAGCATGTTTAAAGATCACAGTTTATTCACCAACATAGTACAGTCAGGCGTGTATGTTCTTGTCTACTACAACATAGACTCAAGCAACATGTCTATTATCAACAGTCAATAAAATATGATAATAAATAACACTAGTCACAATTTAATATATATATATATATATATAGGTAACAATGAAAGGAAAGAAATGCCGCGAGGAAATATTTACATGGAAAAGAAAGGGAAAATACACACAACACTCACCAAAGTTGAAGGGAGGAGGGCAGCAGCAACACAACATAACACAACACAACACACAAACAAAGAAAATACAATATTTCGGGTGAAAATCCCTTTTTCAAGTTGACAGAGAGGTAACTGGACTTGCGTTGGACGCAGCCACTCACAGGACGCAATAGTTTATCGGAGGTGGTGGGGGAAGCAACGATAATATAACCGCGACTATAAAAAAGATTAAAATGGTAAAAATAGTAGTTATAAAAAATATAAATAAATAAATAAAAATGTAATTGAAATTTTTTGAAATATATATAAAACTATTGTACTGACCAGTGGTGGGTGTATAGGTTGAGGATGGAATATATATATATATATATATATATATATATATAGGTTCCCATATTTCTCCTCTGTCGCTAGCTTTCTGCTTCAATATTTTACAGAAAGTGTCTGACGGACAGAGAGTCTTTCTACCGCAGCATGCAGAGACGATGTTTGCCCAGCACGTGGTATGAGTATGTTGTTAACGCGGAGTGAGGAGCGCTAGGAGGCAGAGATGCTGCTGTTTGCGTTGCGTCATAAAAGGCTGCAGGAAGAGCAAACAGACGAGCACAGAGAAGAGAAAGGTGTTATTTACCTACAAATACCGCAGTCCAGAACAGG
Organism: Vandiemenella viatica; assembly: GCA_031002005.1. Taxonomy (NCBI): domain Eukaryota; kingdom Metazoa; phylum Arthropoda; class Insecta; order Orthoptera; family Morabidae; genus Vandiemenella; species Vandiemenella viatica. Next base: position 27,339,942 of record CM061914.1, on the reverse strand, counting down.
CACGCCAGAAGAAACGATAAACATGTCCCGGTAACTTCATGAAACATAAAACTCAATCAGTTTCCTAAATCATAAATTTCTCACAACCAATTTTTTTTTCGATGTTAAAATTCTGTTGGAAAATCAAAACAATCCACTAGAGTACAGGCAAGCGACAAGGTGGTGTAACCAGCCGTCAGCAGGAGATACATCAACCAGAAATACCCCTGAGGAAGGCCCAGGATTGGTGCCGAAACGTTGGCAGTAACAACAACATTGAAATCGTTGAAGCAGCACTGAACCTAAAAAAATTAAGTGGAATTTCACAAACATGATGTCTGCTAAAAGCATAAAATTTTATCATTTTTTTCCCGATATCAAGTGTGTCACTGCTCGTCTCTATCAACACGTCTGAGGGGGTTCGTGTAAGAATGGGAACACAATTCTGCAAACCAAGATTAAAAGTTAAGGGAATAATTCTGCTACACTTCAGGGAGATTTAGTGTTGCGTGATTGCACTGCAATGAACTAAAGAGAAAATAAGAAGGTTGTAGGAATGACAATACAACTGCGACGTGTGTCTCAAAATTCTCTGAAGATGATCTAAAGTGAACAGACAGTAAAGAAACAATGTGATTTACAACATACTTGTGTTCATCAAATTCTTTCAAAACTATCAACAATTACAGAGCAAAAAATTGTCGATGCTCTTGTTTCGCCATCCCTGGTGTCCACTTGAAACCCCAGTGATTGCAAAGTACAATATAAAATAACTCTTAAACACAGAATCCAGCGGTTTGCACCATCTTGTAATGTTGTCGAAGTTAGTGCTCTAATTTCGTTTCAGGTGCCGAATAATTATTAAAAGTGACTGCTTCACAGGAGAGAGCCCAGTGAATGGCGAAAGATGCTGGAACCTCGTCACCAACTGCTATTCAAAGAAATTTCCGACATGTGTTTGGTAATGCGACACCAAATGTAAACCACATTGTTAAGCCGGTTGTTGTTACGGACCTGATGACCCCGCTGTTGACGGGCCCTTAAGCCCCAATAACATCAACAACAACAACCAAATGTAAAGACATTGAAGAGTTTGTATGACAAATCTCCGCAGAAGAATTGTTAATGCAGTCGGTCCCATCACTACAGATATGCTTGCGCGCACAGGGGCTGAGGGTGAGGATCGCTTAAACATTGCGAGGACTAAGGAAGGAACACATGTGTACTGATTTTTTGTGTAAAACTCTTTTAGTTGCTTTACAGAATGGTGTAAACGGCAACGTTCCATGTTTAATAGTTTTGAAATCAGGAAGGTTTCATGTGGACACCCCGCATATGCCCCAACCCGGCTGCAGCTAAATATGCGATGCTGATGACAAACAAAACAAATAATCGTTTCTGTTTAGGGGGCATCCACAAATTACGTGAGGTGTTTTTCCGGATTTCTGGACCCCCCCCCCCATCTGGTGAGATTTCGTGAGATCTGGCCGGACCCCCCCCCTCTGGTGAGATCTGGTCCGTGAGAACCCCCCCCCCCCCGAAATCGCCCTGGAAACTTTTTAGACTTTTTTTTTCTAGGTCACACCCTAACTTTGACGAAATACCCTCCTCAAATCGACTTTGCCGCAAATTGTAGACCTTTTTTTTTGCTCTATTGTCCCCAAATTTTTCGCAAAATTTCACGTGAGATTTCCGTAGACCCCCCCCCCCCCTATTTCACCTCACGTAATTTATGGATGCCCCCTTACGTGTAATTACGGGTAGAGATTCACAAACAAAATTCCTTTTTTAGAATACGTTTTATACGTGTGGGCGTCCATGACTTAATTTTGTCTTAAGCATCTGCAAAGGTGTGATAACAGAAGTCCTTAGGAGAAACAAATTCGGTAAAACAGATGGACACCAAGGTCTTAGCGGTAACATTTCCAAAAAAATTTCTATCAACCTCGAGTTCAACAGCGAGTAGTGTAGACATTTTACAAGGTAAAGCATCAGAAAATGATAGAAATTTTAAAAAGTATTGGCTTGGATGACAAAGACCTGAGAATTATATTTAATCTGCATTGGAACCAGTCTGCTCATGTGAGACTGAAGGGAGAAAATACGGATGGAGCAAAAATTCTTCGTGGTGTAAGACAAGATTGTATCCTGTCCCCCTTATTATTTATTATCTATTCAGAGTATATATTTAGGGAGGCGTTGAGCGATGTGGGGATGGGAGTGCTGTTGAATGGAAACTGGATAAACAACATTCGCTATTCAGATGACACAGTCATTTTTGCAGACAGTCAGGAAAGTCAGCTACGAATACGGACTTGACATTAATACAAATGAGACAAAAGTAATGGTCATTGCCATAAACTATAACTTCCAATGCCACATTATGATTAACCAGAAGACCATCGAATGTGTATCAAGGTATACGTATCTATGCACCATAGTAAATAGCCAATGGGATCCATCTGATGAAGTAAAGTCACGTATTGGTAAAGCCAGGGCTACTTTCAGTAAAATGAATAATCATTTAAAGGTCGTAATTTATCGATTACCACGAAGCTGAGACTCCTGCGCTGCTATATATTCTCTGTCCTCCGGTATGTCATTGAAACGTGGGCATTAACTGAAACTATCAGTAAAAGGTTAGAAGCTTTTGAAATGTGGCTGTATCGAAGAATGTTGAGACAGACCATGGACAGACCACACCACTAAAGCTGAAATCCTCCCTAAAATGAAAAAAAAAATGATATGGAAAAAAATGACCACCGTAAAAACACGGATGCTGCAGTACCTTGGTCACATCATAAGGAACAATAGCCTTTATGAACTCCTGCAGTCTGTTCTCCAGGGCAAAGTACCAGGAGAGAGAAGTGCTGGTAGAAGAACAACTTCCTGGCTAAACAATCTGAGAACCTGGACTTCCAAGAAAACTAAGGAGCTAATCCGAGCATCAACCAGTAGAGACAAGACAGCCAAGATAGTTGCCGACGTCGGGAACGGATAGGAACCAGAAGAAGAAGAAGAAGTGTCTGAATAGACCTCCCGGTCAAAAGATACACAAAAAGGAGCGACCCACAAGCTCGTTGAATTGGACCATCTCTACGCATTTGTCAACTAAATATCGAAGGAATAAGTCGAGCAAAATGTGAATATCTTTCCAGACTTGCACAGAAATGTGCAGTCGATGTGATTGTGCTCCAAGAAGCTCACACAGCAGACGAACAACAGATACAACACAGAGGGAGAATACCATGTTTTAAATTAATAGCCTCTAATTTTCATCCCAACTACGGCCTCGCAATTTATGTCAAGAATGATTTGTCAAATTACCAACCCTCAGCTGCCTATACATCAAGACATGATTCAAGCAAAACATCAACGCTTGAAATCAAGAAAACCACAATGGCGCACAGCAACCAACCATACAGTGTCCTCTTTTAACATCAATAAGCTGTGGACAACTCAATGGGAGCAGTCATCAGTAGTCAATAAAAATCTAGTTGAGGACCACTCAGTAAGGTTACAAGGTTTCGATCTCCCCAGGCGACAGTGGAGAATCATCAATAGGATTCGAACAGGACAAGGCAGATGCGCCTACTTATTATAAAAATGGGGCTGGGAAGATACTGCAAATTGTGACTGTGGAGCCAACTTACAATCAATCGCATCGTTTCTGACTGTCCTCTTCGGGCCTACAAGGGAACAATGGCGGAATTACATGATGCAGTTGACTGGATTAAAACATTAGATCTCGAGATATGAAATTGTACAAGCTTGTGATATGTACATTTCCTATTGTGTACCTTGTTAATCACACGATAAATAAATAAATAAAATAAATAATTCTGATTGCCAAGGCAATGAATACTGGGATATTTTCCAGGAACTGGAGGAGCGAGGAGGAAGTGTAAGCGACGTTCCTCGCCCGCATCCGTCACCCGAGCCGGGGGGGTCGAGTTGCTATGGTGGAGACTGTACCACGGCACGGCGGCGGCTCGGCTTTGTGGCCCACTTTCGGTGGTTGTGGACGGCCGCTGGTTACCATGAGGGGGGGGGGGAGAGGGGGGCGAGGCGGGCTCTCTCCTGCGGGGCCCGCACAGTGGTTCCTCGGCAGCCGACCCGACACGTACAGTGAGTACCGCACTTTCTCGGGCACAATAGTTGGCGCGTCTTCCCCGAAAGGCTTCAGGGGTCAAAGTAGTGCGTAGTAGTGGCGAACAGCATCTCACACACTATCCAATTATGCTACCACTCCTGTTTATTATTACGCTCTGATGCTACAGGTATATTACAACTAACATTTTTTTTTCTGGTACACTATTTCTGATAGATGTAACCTGTGCTAATATTATAAATCTCAAAGTAAGTGTGTGTGTGTGTCTCTTTGTTAAGTTTTCACGACCAAGTAGCTAAACTGATCTTGATAAAATTTGAGAAGGAAATACTGTGTATCATTTGAGAGGACATACGATACTTTTTTCGGGCCTAATAACATACTTTATTACGAAACTTTGAGAAGTAACGGAAAGGTGATAGACAGGTGGATATCGTGTGTTACTTTCTGTAATGTTACATCGGTCACTCAGGCTTTGTTTCTTTCGCAGTCAGTTTGTGTTGTACGTAAATTACAGCTCTCTATATCCGTTTGTAGCAATACAATTCCAAGTCCACCCGTACGTAGTCGCGTTTATTCGAGTGTCAGTTTAAATTCGACATGTGACAAGAATAAACAGATAAGTTACCAGAAAAATGATAAGGGCAGACGGTGTTAGTTCGTTTCAGTGCTTAAAATACAGCAATCTGACTAGTGCTGTGGTAGTGTATTTTGCACCTCGCCTTCCAGACCCGTGTATCACAGTGCCCGCCTAGTAGACGCTGACTTAGAGTAGTGAGGGAGAGTGGTGTTGCGTGCAGGCCTTGAGCGACCTCGCCCAGGGCGATCGTCGACTACTGTGCGCTGCAGAGAAAGCGAAAGTGGAGGCTCGGCCGTCAGTGGCTGCTGCGGCGTCTGCCGGTGAGTATCTGCTGCGCTTACCACACAACGACAGCTACCGTGCTTCGACTTTTCGCGAGTTTCAAGACAGCCACTTTGCAGGCATTCCTGCAAAGATTATCTGGACTCTCATTCGGTATCAACATTCCACATTAAGCTGAACGTTCCGTCACCACTCGACTGATATGATGCATCTCATCGCTTCCCCGCCACAGTCTACATCCTCACATCCGCTGCAAATATTTTAACCTTTGTGCCCTTCCAAAGTTATTCTCTTCAACTGTTCGCTCCACTGACAGACTGACCAATCGGTATTTACCACGGCCCTTGTTTCTCTTGGTTTTATGCCACTTTCATCCAACGCTTTTCTAAGTAAACTTTTTATATTAGTTCGATGGTGCTGGCATAAAACCTTTAAAAACAAACAAAATATTAATAAAACTGCATTTTAATCTAGCACTGGTTAATACTTGGGAACATGATACTGGCAGGAATACTTTCTGCCAATAGGCTTCATTTATATCTTGGATAGTTACCATATGAATTCAGATTCCTTTACAAATTAGTTTTCTCACCCATTGTTTTCTGTGTGGTACATTATCTCTCACTCTTATTTTAAACACATACAGGAACGTGTATAGCACCTCATCTACAATGTTGATGTTGATGTTTCGATGTTAACGAGGACGTACGAAATTCGAAAAATTTCGTATGTGTCAAATAAAACGTATTATCGCGGTAGGTTACAAGTGAAGATAGAGATATCTGCTACAAGTCTATATGCTGAATCGTTCGCAAAACAAACAAATGTGCCTATGGCATTGTTGATCGCGATATTCCGGAAGAACTCAGCCGTCCAGCAACAGAATTTCGATTTGCCACGCATTCCGCCTCCGTCATAATTTGCCCAACAGTTTAACACGGAATCTGAACCACGGAGCGACCTGCCCTACCTCACACTAGCGAAGCCAGACCACTCAACTGTTCCTACTTATGTCACGATCCTAATACGAATTTCGATGGATTATTAAAATAAAATGCCGTTTTCTCACGACTACTCTGCTGTCGATGCCTAGAAATAATGTATAAAAATTCAGAAGTACATTAGTTACTACTGAATGAAAATACGTGGTAGGCTAAGTATTTTACATTATTGCGAAGCGCGTTTTATTTATCTCACTCAGCTTATGGAAAGTTCCTTTCACTAGAAGCTACATCCTCATTCTTAGTTTTTACTGGTGTTGTTTCATTAAGTTTTTTTCTCTCGGCTCTTTTTCATGATAAAAGAGAAACTTATTCGGTAAAAAGAAGCATAAAACGGTATGTAACGTTCTTCATAACATAGAGGAATAACTGCCGACAAATCATCTATATTTGCAAGGAACACGTGTGCAGTTATTGAACCTTAACAATAAGAATCAAGTTTTTTTTTCACTAAAATTATCTTCGGAGAAGCCTCAGATTTTACAAATATCCGAAGGATGGAGCAGTTACTCGTATTAAGTGACCGCAGAGCAGTTTTTCCCAAATCAATAGCCCGTGTGCATGGAGTAAGTTATTTAAAAAAATAAAGGACTAGTCCAGGTTCTTGTTACATTGAAAATAACCGATCTAATCCTGAAAATATATTTCGAGCTATAGCATCATGCGAACGCGTAACAAACAGGCGGCGAGGTTGAAGTGTGACCGGAAGGTTGAAATATTTTCGTAGCTATAACACCAAAATAAATGCACGGAGATTTCACCCCTCTGAACTACAAGCCAAGGTCTACGTTTCGAAACAGACGTGTTTGTACCGCAGTTTCTGCAATCGTCGTGTGGTCGTGGTTACCACACTCTGGGTTGAGGCCTCATGTGTCACTTTCTACCAACCAACAAAGTTCAAAGCAGCCAGCTTACCTCACTACGCCGCACGTGACATTCTACCACCAGCACTTCATACAAGCAATAAACATACGAGGTGCAACCCAAAAAAAAAGGAATTAATTTTTAAAATCTATGTATTTTCCAATTTTTTTTACAAATGAACCTTATTCACCTGCATAACACCATGATTCATTACCAGTAATGATCTTTGACATATAATCTGGATCAATTTAAAGCTGTTGTTTCAAAGCACAACATGTTTCCACTCGACGTTCTTTTTGATAGTCAGTCAGAGCCTGAGGAACAAACTTGGCAGCAACCCTTTTCATTCCCAAATCTTCGGTTAAAATTTGTTGAACCGAGCTCAAAGATAACCCACTAATCTCTGACGGTTGATCAATTGTCTGTGGACTGTCTGAGAGCATAGCTGTCGTATTTTTCAACATTTTCGTCGATTCGGGCAGTTGATGGACGTCCAGAACGAGGTTTGTCATCAATCGACATGTTGCCATTTTTAAACCGAGCGAACCACTCGTACACTTGAGAGTTGTTCCCATAGCGTCATCTCTGTAAGCTGTTTTCAACATTAAAATAGTTTCAGCAGAATTTTTACTGATTAGAAAACAAAATTTCACAGCTGCACGTTGTTCACTTGAACTTGCCATCATCAAAAATGAAACAATAACAAAATAGCACTAGCACAAACAATCACTGCAGACCAACGGAACAAGCCAGGTCGGCTACACAAGCGGCACTGAACAGACAATGTGTTGCGCTATTATCGCCTAGTGGCAGAGACGCGTACTACACTATGATAGGAACAGATCAGATACAGTGAAACGGAACTTTTAATATATCACTAGCGTTCTCGGTAGCCAGTCAGAAATAAACGTGATTGAAACATTTCTCAGCTGTTACAAAACAGCAGCTTCTAAGCCCGTCACAAATGACCTGCCGAAAGCAGTATTTTGGCAATTCATTTCTGTGCACCTGCTTAATTAAATAGAACTGTTATTAAATTACGCTCGTAACATTGAAAATGATGTAATGTTGTTGATATTTCATAGCTTACTGTAGCTATGGACAGAGTGTAACGTAGAACGAATACAAGAAAACAAAAATCAATAATAATAAATATTCATAATTTTTTCAGTGTTCTGACAATTCATTTCTTCGTAGTTGCTTACAATTTTAAAAAAAAAAAAAAAAAAAAAAAAAAAAAAAAAAAAAAAAAAAAAAACTGTTCTAAATAACGCCCATGTCCCAAATTTTGTAGTAATATCTCTGGCCGTTATTATTCCAACAACGTAGGCCGTGACAGACACTGTGACCAAACAGGCCTTTCATTAGTACTGACTGCACACTCAGTGTTCTTTAATTACAGTACTGTCGTTAATCCCATCACTTTGTTTTCACATTTCTTAGACATTGCCGTCAGTTTGACCTGAACAACTATCCAAGCTGGGTTACTAGATCCATTAATTACGTGAGGTGAAGTCTCAACAAGGCACATTAATTTAAGCTGAAAAAATATGAGACCTATTACGCAACTGTAACCAAATTTTTACATGAATTCCGAAAAATATTTTCCCTTTTACATAGTCTGAAAATCGCAGAGAACTCTGAAGGGCAGAGAGTGCGTTGTACCAAACTAAATGTCTGTTCCGTGCGTTCTAATCCCTAATCGCACGAATGGAAAATAGAATTCATATACGACGCAACCACTTGAAGAAGGCGACAGAGATGACTTGTTTTATCAACTGACTCTCTCAGAGGCCAGATAAAAATTTATTCAAATACGACTCTACAAAAAATAAAAAATAAATAAAATAAAAAAAATCAAAAAATCTTATAGTACGGCACATTATTTCCTTAATCTTATCTATTATACTGTCATCTAGACCCGAGTATGTACGAATTATTTCACTGCGTTCGTAAATGGCCGAAGTTGTTTGGATGTTAATCAATAAATAGATACGGGAACTGCATCGTTTCCCTTCCAAACAATCGCAGTCCAATTTTCGTAACTACTGTAAAAACTTTGCACATTCTGGATACTATTGACCAACCTCTTCCGGTAAGTATCCCCAGATGAGGACGTAGAGTAGTTTTATAAGCTATTTCTGTGACTGCGAGACTTTCTCCACCCAGTTAAAAATGGTACTAACCTGTTGAAATTTAGATTAACTGCTTCGGTATAATGTCCTTTCCGCGTTACCTAATCACACTCGAAAAATTAGCCAAAATTAAATTTAAAATGGTTAAACATAAAACGCTGCGCAAATGCGAAATGGCACCAACATTACAAACATTATCGGAACAGTGACGACGTCAACCTGAGCTGTTTTGTTTTCTTATAGAGGCAGTGGATGTGTTGAAATGTAGCCTGGACCAAGACTAAAATTTCGAAAATTTCGTTTCATGGCAGGGATCTCGAAAATGCAGCATTCGTTTACAATAGAATCAATCGATTGTTTTTTATTGCATCTATCCGTATAACATTGCGGGAGTCTCTGGAATACAGCTCGGACACAAATTTTCTATCTGAAATTTCGTGTGACTTTTTGAAATCGAGAGAAAATTACAACAAAGGAATTGACTAACAGTTCAAGAGATTTTAATTAAGTTTGCAGCCCTGGCGGCATCTGTTACACCGACCGTGATGGGTGAACGGTTAACCATGGCCGAATTCCTTCCCGTTCCCTGTCCCCAGTCCCATCCCGCCTCTAATGATCTCGACGTCGACGAGGCGTAAAGCAATAAGTAAAAAAAAATTTTTTTAAAATAAAATAAAGAAAAGACATCTGTTCCCTGTTTGACACACTCATATTTCGACATTTTTAATTTGATTTGTTTAGACTTTTCAATAAAATGAGATTGGAGAAAGTGAAGGGGACATTATATTAAAGCAGATAATCCTAATTTCTACATGGCAGCAACAGTTTTGGGTAGGTGGAAAAGGTCGTACACTTCGCTGCTCTTTTTTTTTTTTTCCACAGGCATGTTACAGTTCTTCAAAATTTGACGTATGAATCGTAGTCTAGAATTCGTATTTGTTCCGGGCCATTGGTAAAAACATAATTCTAATGATATATTGCGCTTATGCGCGACACAGTGATGAGGAAAATATCACGAATAGTTGAATAAGCCAGTGGTTACGAGCAGCCTGACCCACATTGCTCGCAGTAATTACGGGATGTGATTTAAGAGTTATCCAAGTTGATTGCAGATGAGATAATTGAGACGCGCCGCCATTGCATTCAGACTTGTAAACAAACCGCCAGCAATCAGTGAGCGAGGTTTAAGATGACAGTGCTGCTGAGCGCTTTCAAGTTTCCGTCTTTTCGTTTGAGTCGTTTGTGTCTTTGGTTTAGTGAGAGTGAACACCTGTTTTGTCTGCCGCGCAGTGATCCACTCCGATGCACACCGCTGCCACGGCCGGACGAGGTCAATGTCCGTACACGACAGGGGCTGCAGTCCACAGACAACAGCGAAACAACGACAACCGCAATCACTCTCAGGTCCCGGGAGCAGGAGTCCCCGCTTCCAGTCCGGCCTAGGTCGTGGGTGGTTTTAAGCAAATGTTATCTTCGTGTTCTGTATTGTCACTCGCTTTGGCATGAAATAAACCCTCCGAACATTCCACACGGGGTTATTATAAATGATAGATAACATTTCACAGGTCTACTGTGGCTTGTGGTTTTACGTATTGTCACGAAACTTTAGGAGTATAGAAAAACTCAAAGTTTAACAGCCAAGATTCAAATTTCTGCTATGAGGGTGAATTCTTAGACTGGAGATTGAGAAACCGATGGATTTGTTGTGGCGGCGATGATGATCAACAATGCCTATTAGGGCCTCCACAGTCTCCTGATCTAACACCATGTGATTTTTTTGTGTGGCTAGTTGTAGAATGTCATCATCATCATCAAGGGTTTTCTGCTATTCAGCAGGTACATGCACAGTGATAGCCCTCCAAGCCTACCTCTGTTCCGCCATTCTCTTAGTCTCTATATATTTACCATTCACCATGATGTCATCAATTATTTTCTTCCTTCGCCGACCTCTTCTTTCCCTCCGTTTACAATCCCCTCCAGAGCAGTTTTAAGCAGGCACTCATTCCTCAACACATGACCAATCCAGTTCCTTTTTCTGTTCCTTATTGTTTTTATAAGCGACCTTTCCTCTCCTACTCGTTCCAGCACCTCATCATTCCTTACTCTGTCGTTCCAACTCATTTTCTCCATCCCTCCTCTATATCCACATTTCGAAAGCTTCCAACCACTTTAGATCTTCTTTTCATAGCGTCCATGTTTCTGCTCCATACTATACTCCATACAAAACATTTAGCTAGTTTTTTCCTCAGCTTTTTATCCAGCCGTCCGCATAATAAATTTTTCTTTCTATCGAAAGCTTCGTTTGCCATTGCTATTCTAGTTTTCACCTCCTTCTTGCAACTCATATCACCACTCAAAATACCCCCGAGATATTTGAAGGACTCTACTTGTTCACTTATTCCTCCTTGTAGCGTTATCGTCATTTCTTTCTTACTCTTTCCCGCCATCATACATTTAGAATATATAAAGTAGATAATTGAAGATGTAGGTTGTAAGGGGTATGTTGCGATCAAGAGGTTAGTGCAAGATAGGAGGGGATGGAGTATTGCATCAAACTGGTCGAGAGGCTAATGACGGGAAAAAAAAGTGTGATAGATTCAGTGTCTAAGCCTCCTCTAGAAAGAAACGGACCACAGCATCAGCGGTGCTTTTCGATACAGTGATATGCATATGTGGTAGCGAGTGTGGCAAGAAATTGATTATCGACTTGACATCTGAAGAATCAGTAAATTAACTCATAAAGAGCACTTTTAATAAATAAATAAAAACTTTTTGAATTTTTCTACATGACTAAAGTTTTATGACAATATGTCAAAATAATATAGCTACAGTATATTCTTGAAATCTCTTTAATCATTTATAACAACCTTGTAAAGAAAAAAAATCTTCTTGATAGTCAGCTGATCTAATACGTGCATGGTAATTTATTATTTTAATTTAGTGTTGCGTCGGCTTTTCATGTCTGTAACGTGATTTCCAATAGTCGCTCAATGGTAAATTCTCGTATACGTGGTATTATTTTCTCTGCTGTCATTCTCTCAACTGGCAGATGAACTGCTGTATTTTACTACCGCTCATCGACGTCGAGGTCGTTAGGGCCTGTACAGGGCTGGAGCAAGGAACAGGGAGAAATTCGGCCAATAGCTTTTGAACGACTCATCCGGGCATTCGAGTAATTACGGAAAGCAAGGAAAATCCAATTTCTACGTGCCCCTTACGAAAGATCGAATCTTAGTTCTCCTGAATGTTGATGACATCCTCTGTTTCTTCTAGTCTTCAGTTAATATTTTCATCCACTACAATCTACCTCCAGTTGCCTGTTTCGCATATTCTAATCTTTATATTCTACTTTAGCTCATCTCTTTTATGGTTACCAAACAATTCAACAAACCTGTCAAAAAAATGTTCCAGCGTTCTGTCTGTTGTCTCTGTGAAATACTCCCACAAACTACTCTCATCGTCCGTCATTTCCAATATATGTTCGGCCCACAATCCCTACAACCACTTAATATTTAACATTCCATTTGGAATGTTTTGATTTTCGTTGTTTCCGTTAGTCCCAAACTTTCATTCCATCAACCACTGTCCCGCAGGTTGTTTTAGAATTCGGGCAAAGTTTAATATTGAAACAATTTTTTATTGCGCTTTCCAGATAATTTTTGCTTCGATCAAAAGTGCTAATTTTGCTTCATAAACAGTGCTTCTCAGTACTGGAGGTATAGTTAAAAATGCTGTATTGGGCGAACTGAAGAACATAAAGAGAAGAGGCTAGTTAGAACTGGGAATCTATTATGGACAAGGAAACTTTTCTAGACAGGAAACAGTGGAAAAGATCGTCTATAACAACCAAGACAGAAACACAGGAAGGCTCGTAAACCACATCCGGGAAACTGGAGACGGTCCCCAACGATAATGATGATGAAGAAGTCCTTATTGAGCCCTCCCCCCCCCCCCCCTCCCAGGCGATTTTATCGTGCACTTGGAATTTTCATTTACGTTGTTTGTGCACTTGGAATTTTCATTTACGTTGTTTACATTTGTAGCCAAGAAGAGTGATCGCCGACCCCGGCAGCGTAGGGGTATCGTGCTTGCTTCGCGTTGCAGGGGTCGCCGGTTCGAATCCGGCCTAGGGCATGGGTGGTTTTAATTAATTGTTGTGTTCGTCTTGTGTCGTCCTTACAAAAGAGAGTAAACAATCACACTTGGATGAAATCTATACACTGTAAAACGAAAAAAACACATTGAGCTGGCTGAATGGTAACATGGCCGAATGCCAATTTAAAAAAAAAAAAAAAAAAAAAAAAAAAAAAAAAAAAAAAAAAAAAAAAAAGAAGAGTGACCATTCACAACACTCCTTGATGTACCCTCCATCATTCACCATTATAAACATTTCTTTGGCAGAATATATCTTTTAAAGTCATCGTATTTCATAATTTTTGCCACTGCTGTTTTTTTAAAATCTTTTTTTTCAATTCCAGATTAAATACTTACATCGTACGCGAAACGTATTTAAAGTAACTTATGGAAACAACTTAGTTAAACAATGATTCGACCTATAACCGCTTTGGATCTCAAAACCATCGAAATCTTACAAATCACCGCTTTCGACGCAGTAGCAAATGACAAAATGTTCAGTCATTGGATGGTATCTGCAATTACATTTATTAAACTCCCTGGTTCTAACTTCACTATTCTTATTGCTAATCCTATGACTATTTCCTCTCTTGTACTGCGCCTTCACATTAATATACTATACGACTTTAGTTATAACTTTGTTATCCCCACTCAGTGTTGCTTCTCGAAGATACGGTTTTACTGGCTAGAACAACAGGTGGGTGATGTTGGCACACCTGCAGCTAGTGAGAGGAGGGCGATCAAATTTCCGCAACTTCCGGATCAGCACTCTGGCTCCCTTCACCTGCGGTGAATCGCCCGACACGTCGGATGCATTCCACCTCGCACTGTATATCCCCGGCGACTCCAGAGTGGCTCAGTACACCTGCTGTAAATACCAGACTCTAGCAATCTAATCGCGGTATGGCACTGTTCAACGGGAGACCTCGAAGAATTGTTCGCCCGCCAAGTGAAAGAGGTTTCGATTCGCCGCGCCTTGCGCCACTTTTCATGGCAATCTGGTAATCCTTCCGGGTATAGGGGATTTACAGCTTAACGTGTAATCCGAACGAAGGAAGCGTTTTGCCGGCTTAACATTATAGGGCAAGCTGTGCCAGAGGTGAAAGTCAGGTCAGCGGGTTTTGAAAATCCCATCAGTCAGGGATTCGAACCGCGGACCTTTAGATATCCAGTCAGACGTCTTAACCAATAGCTGACCCATGTGAAGTTAACAATGCTGGATGAGGCCTGACATCGGGGAGGATTCGCTTTCGGATCAGCGACAGTCCAACAAGATTTTATTTTTGGGAAACCACTTGAGGTGGATGCCAGGATGCTTCCGTTAAAAATACCACACTTGCATTCCGGTTCTGATCCCTACGAGTCGTGCAATAACGTAAAAAAAACTCACTACCACACTAGTACAACAATAATTCGATCAAAAATTTAACGTACGTTAGCAAGCATTTTATGTTGTAAACATTAAATGAATCCTTTTCTCTCCTTTTGCTTCTGGCTTAAACCTTCGTCGACGTCCAGGTCATTTAGAAACGGAAAGCGCTCTGAGCAAGAAACGGGAAGGAATTCGGCTATGGGCTTATGAAGTAACCATTCCGGAATTTGCTTGGAGCGATTTGGGGAACCATGGAAAGACCAAATCTGGATGGCCGGACGGGGATACAAACCCGCGGTCTCCCGAATGCGAGGCCATATCGTTACAGCTCACCAACCACGGTAGGACACAGTCAGATGGCCCAATCCCATAAAATGCATTTATCATCTGCTTATTCATACACAACCAGGGAAGAGGAAATTCGAAAACCATTGATGGGACCAATATCGGACTGAGAATTTATTGCTGATGCAATTTTCATAGAATTATTTTGGTGATAATTGATATTAATAAAACAAATAGGCCTATTTACCATACCAAAGTCCAGTTGTTTGTTAACCGTAATATAGCGCAGTGGTCCGTAACCTTTTCCCACTCGCGACACACCATAAGGGTATCCATACATCTCGCGGCACACCTTACCGGTCGGGCGGCAGTTTTATGTTACTGTTAAAGTAAATAATTGTACACATACTTTCAATTGTCACTTGTGCCTACTTAACTGCACACAGGTGGCTGATCTATGGAGAAATTTCTTCATCGACGGATTTAAATCTTTCCCTCTTGGATTTTTTAAACTTAGTCAACGTCGAGAAGCCCAATTCACATAAATATATAGTTGAAAATAGCTATTACACATTTTCTGCCATATCGGACATAGCCGGATATTCATTCCTTATTGTTTGCCGAAATGTATCTAAAGGAATATCAAAGTTCTGTCAGCTTTTAAATCTGCCAGTTCCTCTTGAATATTAATTGGAGTTGTTCCAAATTTGCAACGAATGGATCACGAACCCAGTTGAAATATTCAACACATTCTCCAAAGATCTTTTTGAATCTCTGCCGCAGGGCTTCTAAATGTTCTATAACTAAGTCCATCACCATTTTATTACCGTCATCAAGTGACCATGTAGTCTGGATCATCTCATACGATCCATTTTCAATCCTTTGTAACCACAAATCCAGCTTATTCTCAAATCCTTTAATCTCATCCATACTAATGAGAATATTTTCGTTCCCACCTCCCATTTTGACGTTCAGCTCATTCAAGTGTACGAAAATGTAGGAAAGATATACCAACTTACATACCCATTCACCATTTGCGAATCAATCCGCGTACTTATGTCTTTCAATAGTAAAAAATGCCTGGACCTCTTCTCTAAGTTCAAATAGTTGCGTTAACACCTTTCCTCGTGACAGCCAGCGTACTTCTGTATGTAGCAGGAATGTATTGTGTTCTGAACCCATTTCCTAACATAAAACTGAAAAAGTCGCGAATTTAGCGGCCGCGATTTTATGAAATTCAGGACTTTTACTACTTCGTCCAGCACATCTTTCAGAGAAGGTGGCAGAGACAGCAACAGTGGCTTCTCCGTGAATGAGACATTGATCGCATCGTAAGTTGGGATTTACTTCGCGTACTTTGGCTGAAAATCCATTCACTGGGCTTGTTAATTCATTAAGAAGCAAATTTCATCAGTCAAACGAAATATTTCTTCACCGGTAGTTTGCTCTGGAAGTTCTTTGCAAATTTACTTACAATTATATCTCCATCGAAGCATGTAGAAGTTGTGCGTGCCGCCTAATATCTGTGGACTTGATCTGAATTGAGAACTCCTGACTGTTGTTGATTTTCTCCTTCGTATCGTCTTCAATATCATGAGACATATCGATAACTCGGCAATTGATTGTGTCAACAGAAAGATGAATTTTTGAAATTTCACTAGCAGATTCTAAACTCAGAAATATTCTCACAAACTCTTTACAAACAGGTTATAACAGAGTTTCAATTATTGTATGTGGTTTCTTGGTCTTTACGTTAAGTTCGGCTGCCATATAACTAGCTTCCTGTACTTCTTCCGAAACACGTACTGTAGCGGTCATGAACGTTCTTTGTAGTTTACTTATTTTCCAACAACCAACGAAAATAATTTACATCTTAACTTGACAGAGAAGAATGTCTTCTTGACAAATGTCGTTTCAATTTACTGGGAACCATAGCAGTGGTACTGAGTTTTTTTACAACAAACGATACACTCGGGAATTGAAGACGTTAATTCACCACACCAAACAAAACAAAAACAAAAAAAAAACATAGGATAAGGAATTATCACTATCTTTCCGCTGCATCAACTTTTATTTCCTTCTTTCTGGTTAAACGCTTTCACTAGTTGCACTCATAGACGGAACACTTCGTTCACGGAATTTGTCCATATTGAAGAAATAAAATAGTCTGCTAATTGTAATAGAAAATAACAAGACCAATTACTAACACAGTTTTCGGACTTCAGAGCACAGCTATGATGGAACTGAAGTAATTGTAAGAAGCGGGATTTATACACTTCAAATAAGTCACATATACCGATTTACAGTGATTTCGGTGCAACGGTAAAAAAAAATTGTTGTAGTACCGACAACGTAATCTTATATATATATATATATATATATATATATATATATATATTTATATATAGACGTGTTTTTTTCCTATATTTCACTTCGATATTCCCTGTCGTGTAGAAACGTTGGCCGAATGTCGACAGCTGTGGGGATGTGGGAGATATGGTGGTTAAAAGTGGCCGTTCAAGGATATTTTCGTATTTCGACCAAAGACATGTGTCTCCGTATATGTCACTCTGCTGTCACAACTACACAGTATAGACCATTGGTGTTTGTGAGTGGTAGAGGTATCGTGTCTCCTATCGTGTACTATGGTGGTTAGATATCGGTAGCTATGGGGGTGTGGGAGATTTGTTTGTTGAAAGTGGTCTACCTGCGGCACTTTCATATTTCTACCAAAAACGTATATGCCATGGTGTATCACTTTTCAGCCAAAACTATTTATCGAAGATCACTAGTGTTTGTGTGTGGTAGTAGCACAGAGTCACCCGTCGATCACAACGTTGGCGGATTTTCGGTAACTGTGAGAATGTGGGAGATATGGTGGTTGAAATTAGTCGACAAGGATATTTTCGTATTTCGACCAAAGACATGTGTGTCTGAATATTTTACTTTGCTGCCTGAACTACATAGCGCAGTTGACTGGCATATGTGTGTGATAATAGCATCGAGTCTCCCATCGTGCACTATGGTGGTTAGATGTCAGTAGCTGTCAATTCAAATTCCTTACAAACACGAACGAAGTCGTGGTTACCAGCTAGTAAAATAATACAAGGCTTTGAAAGTCCTGCTAATCCAAGCAGTTTAGACTGAGTGAAAAGCACATACACAGTACATGCGGTAAATATAACAGAATCTCAAAACGCTGCAGTAGAGACGAGGAATAAAAAAATAAAATAAAAAAAGTGTAAACAAAACTAACAGCAACTGTGAGTAAATAAATAACATTTAATTTCTTAGAATACGATAATACGTAACAATTTGCTGCACATGAAACTAAAACATAAATATTTAAAAAAATTGAAAAAATAATTCCTTATAATGGGTAAAATTTCGCGGCACACCTTTCACCTTCTCGCGGCACACCAGTGTGCCGCGGCACACCGGTTGCGGACCACTATTATAGCGAATTAGAAGCTTCGTAGTAAAAATGTACAGTTTAAAAAAAAATGATTTTTTTTTTAATGCTCCACCTAGAAATCTACACCAATATTGTAAATGCGAAAGTAACTCTGTCTCTACTTCTGTTTGTTTATTGCGTTTTCACGATGGTGATAAAATTTGACAAGGAAGTACTACGTATCGTTATAAAGGACAGAGGATACTTTTTTCGGGATAAATAACATATTTTGTCATGAAATTTTTAAAAGTAACCGAACGGTGACAGACAGGAGGTAAATTCTCTGTAATGTTATATCGGTGACTCAGGCCTTGTTTCTTTCGCAGTCAGTTTGTTTATGATCTGTTCATAAATTTCACGTCCAGACGCAAATTGCTATTTTGATTCAGCGCTTCTAGCAACACATTTTACGTACCTTCCAGCTTTCTATATAGAATTTTAGCAATAAAATTTTAAGTCCATGCGTACAACGTTGTGGGTTACAGAGAGTGTTGTGTATGAAGTGTATCAAAGTAAGTATGGTGTTAAACACTTAAACAGGCCCGAGACTCCTATAGTAGTGGAGTATTATATAGGCAGGGTGGTGTTCCTTTCCTACGTTTGTCTAAAAGTTCTATGCGGCTTGTTCTGTACCAAAAGATACACGGAAGAGGTCGTTGAGGTTGATTTCCCCATCAAACAGTAGAATCATCGCACAGTGTCATTTGCTTCAACCCAAACACATTTAAGCCAGCACTTTAATACACAAGGCATATAATATCCCAAGTCGCTGGTCAAGTTTCGAACGTCGTAAATTGCTTCAACCACCGGCGTTCAAACCAGGTAATCCTGAGTACACCGCCACAGTATCGCAACGACCTGAGTTAACAGAGTAGAGTAACGAACGAAAACGATACAGATATGTCATGACCTACTTTATATGATGACATTGCAGACTTGTACCAAGCCTGTCAGCTACCTCTTTTTCTACTGGGATAGTTTGATATCAACTTGTAAGAGAGTTGTCACACGCGTCTTATTAACCAGGCTGGACGCTACGGGGTTCCAGGAGATGTTCAAGGCCGCTGGGAAGGTGGCGCGTGTCAGTCCGGAAGAGAAAACGTCCCTGATGTAACCGGAAGGTCCTCCTGGCGCCAGCTCAGCCATGCGGGGAAATCAGCCGCGACGCCTGAATACCATCGCCAACACAACGCCACACATACACTGTTATCAAGTTTCACGTCCAACGCCGCACCGCTGCCATACTGTAGTTTCTCCATGTTGCTTTCTTTTTTGTCTTGTTCGACCTTACAAGAGCGAACTCGTGGGGCATCCCCCATACCTTGTCTGCACCATGTATCTCCTTCTTCCCTAATTTATCAGCTTATTTGTCCCGCCCTACAGACCATTTACGATGACAAGGAGAACGAATTCAAACAGAAAAGCTCTACAACTAACACATTATTTAAAAAAAAAAAAAAAAATCTTGTTATCGCTATCCATAAGATTACAAATACGTATAAGTTACCTAAATATAATGCGTAAATTGCCGCAAAATCACGTTTGCGTTCGTTCAAAATCAAATTTCAGTAATCGCACACACACACACACACACACACACACACACACACACACACACATTGTAATATGCAGGGTGTTACAAAAAGGTACGGCCAAACTTTCAGGAAAAATTCCTCACACACAAACAAAGAAAATATGTTATGTGGACATGTGTCCGGAAACGCTTACTTTCCATGTTAGAGCTCATTTTATTACTTCTCTTCAAATCACGTTAAACATGGAATGGAAACACACAGCAACAGAACGTACCATCGTGACTTCAAACACTTTGTTACAGGAAATGTTCAAAATGTCCTCCGTTAGCGAGGATACATGCATCCACCCTCCGTTGCATGGAATCCCTGATGCGCTGATGCAGACCTGGAGAATGGCGTATTGTATCACAGCCGTCCACAATATGAGCTCTAACATGGAAGTTTCCGGACACATGTCCACATAACATATTTTCTTTGTTTGTGTGTGAGGAATGTTTCCTGAAAGTTTGGCCGTACCTTTTTGTAACACCTTGTATAGTGACATTTGGTACGGAAGTGCCACTCACTGGCTCATTAGTAGTAGGTGCCGGATGAGTATACATCCCACAAGGTTCAATAAAGTTGTACAATTAGTCTACAGGAAATCAGAAGCACCCACATTTAGGGTATCAAATACAAGAGTTGGAGGGTGTGCAAAGAAGGGCTGCTAGATTTGTCTCTGGAAATTACCGCAGAACGCAATCAGTAAGTGATATAACAAAGGCGCTGAAACTGGATTCGTTGGAAGACAAGAGGAAGATGAAGAGGGTCATGGTAGGGTACAAGGCATATATCGGTGATGAGGTATGGAATGATATAGGTGTCTGGAAGGGAAAAGATGACCATGACCACAAATTGGCACTTGATTTCTGGCATGAAGATATAGGACAATTTTCCTTCATGGCTAGGAGGGTCTGGCAATTGAATAAATTACTAAGAGAAATGATTAATTTACCAAAAACGCTAATTTAAAGTTGAAAACGGTAGTGGGAAAAATCAGATGGGAAAAGGAAAGGGGATAAATGGGTGTGTAGGAAAATTGCTACCGGAGCAAGTGTTCAACCACAATTAAATTAAATAGTATATAGTGAATATGAAAATTTTATCGGTTACTAATTTTTTTTTTTGTTAGGGTCATCTAAGGAGCTCGCTACACAGGTGCCCTGTTTTTACACAGGTGGCCAATGTGAGTAATTAGTAGAGGGGAGAGAGGACCTACGTCCTAGTCCTACTTAGAACAGGATTTGTGAGAACCGGAGAATTTAACTTACAGGAAGAGCAGTTGTGATCAAATACAAGAGTCGCAAGGCATGTGAAGGAGCTGGATTGGGAGTTACTGGGAAACAGGAGTGTGGTGAATAGAGTGGTGGGAATGTACAAGGCGTATGTTGGTGAGGAGCTCGGAACGGTATTGGTCGAACAATTACGAGCAGTGATTGAAGGGAAGAAATGACCATGGGCATGAACAGGCACTCTATTTCATGTAGGGCCTATAAGGGAGTGGCATTTTTTTTTTTTTTTTTTTTTTTTTTTTTTTTTTTTTTTTTTTTTTTTTTTTTTTTTTTTTGTGGGTAAGGATGTCAGGGATTGGAATAAATTAAGAAGGAAAGTGATGACTAATAATAACATAAAACGCTGAAAGTATTTAAAATTAAAATTCATAAATAGCAAAAGTAGATGGGTGGGGGATTATACAGGGTGTTACAAAAAGGTACGGCCAAACTTTCAGGAAACATTCCTCACACACAAACAAAGAAAATATGTTATGTGGACATGTGTCCGGAAACGCTTACTTTCCATGTTAGAGCTCATTTTATTACTTCTCTTCAAATCACATTAAACATGGAATGGAAACACACAGCAACAGAACGTACCAGCGTGACTTCAAACACTTTGTTACAGGAAATGTTCAAAATGTCCTCCGTTAGCGAGGATACATGCATCCACCCTCCGTCGCATGGAATCCCTGATGCGCTAATGCAGCCCTGGAGAATGGCGTATTGTATCACAGCCGTCCGCAATATGAGCTCTAACATGGAAAGTAAGCGTTTCCGGACACATGTCCACATAACATATTTTCTTCGTTTGTGTGTGAGGAATGTTTCCTGAAAGTTTGGCCGTACGTTTTTGTAACACCCTGTATAACACTCGAAGTACATAAGATGATAACAAAAGCAATAAAAAGAAAGGAATAGGTAGACGACGAGGGAATTCGCCAACGGAGGATGCTCTCCAACGCAATTAAATTCAAACTTTGTGTTGCATATGACAAGTATATGTTTGTTTGTGAAATGTGTACTTTTATGAAGCGAAGATTCGCCTAAAACACGTCTTTCGGAATATTTCGGTTTTCAATGCAAAGGTAGTGTTATTGCAATATTCTTAAAATTAAGGACGCTACCTGATACGTATAGGATAACTAAAAGAGTGTATAATCACTCACAGTGTGTGATAGAGCGTTTTAGCAGACTGCTAGGGCAAAACAGTAATGTATACTTACATCTATGATCATCATTAATTAATACTGAAACTCTCAACCTTATCATCCTAAATGCAAAGTTATACCTACATAAAAAGGTAAATCGCAATTAGATGCCTTTAGCAATAAAAACCCACACATTCGTCACTTGCGGTGTAAATGTACGTTCTTTGGATTGTTCATGGGAACAAAGGCACAATAATCGTTTTAGCAAATGTTTCTTGGATTGTTTAATTATACAGGGTGTCCCAGAATTATCTTTACAACTTTTACATTGAATAAATTATGTTTGGAACGAGATATCACAATGCAGCTTTTTTGCAAAGAGTATCTCTCAAAGTTTTGTTTCTGTCTCTAGAACACTTCTTTGGAGCATCACTTGATCAATTGTCGTAATTGCTGCAGAAATCCTCTGCCTGAGATCTGCCAAATTCCTAACCGGGGTTTGATACACTATGTCTTTTACATATCCCCAAAGAAAGAAATCCCAGGGGGTTATGTCAGGTGAACGAGGCGGCCAGTCAATTGGACCCCGACCAGGAAACTGTTTATCTAGAAAATCACGGACATCATGAGCCCAATGTGGAGGTGCACTATCCTGTTGGAAGATGACTATTGGTTGAAGGACTTCCAGTTGGGGAACAACAAATTTTATTAGCATATCCAAGTAAACTGGGCCTTTGATTGTCTTCTCAGCAAAGAAGAAGGGGCCAATGATTTGGTTGTGCATAACACCGCACCACACATTAACCTTTGGGCTGTCAGGCGCGCTCTCTCTCTCTCGAAATGCATGCGGAGGTTCAGAACCCCAAATTTGAATGTCGTGCCTGTTAAGTAACCCTTGTCTGTATAAACCAGAAAACACAGAGCTTTTTCCTGTTGGGTGTACATTTTCAATAAATGTGATGTAACTACCTACTTGTCACCAAACTGCACCTGAAATGAAGCAGAAAAAAACTCTGTAACATGCAAAAAAACTGCATTGTGATATCTCGTTCCATACATAATTTATTCAATGTTCAAGTTGTAAAGATAATTCTGGGACACCCTGTATTTTTGCTTATGGCTTTACGCCTCGTCGACGTCACAGTAATTACAGGCGGAAAAGGGACTGTGACAATGAACGGGAATGAATTCTACCATGGCCTTTTTTAATTAGTTATCCCGGAATGTTCCTGGAGTGATTTGGAAAAACCATGGAAATCCTAAATCTGAATGGCCGAGCGGGGATTCGAGCCCGGGTCCTCCCAAATGAGAGGTCAAAGCGTTACGGCTCACCCACGACGCTCGGTCAGATTTTTGTTACAATTTCTAATTTTAAAAGAGTTTTTAGTAATCTGTTTAGAACACTGTTTTTCTGAAAAAGAGACCGTGTGTTAATCCTCTCTATGAAGACTCTTATCGCCAGTTCCTCTTCAGCATTAAGTGGCTCCCCATTTGCTTATGCTACACGACAGGGACCCAAAGTGAATAAAAGTAAACTCTGAATGGAGTGTCGCCCTCCCAATCCTTCAGGCCGCCGCCACCTGCGTTCACAATTGCCGCCTTTATTTACGACTCTCCGTCCGAGAGCCTCCTTGGTATTCAACACGTCCACCGCGGGCTCTTTCAAACACTGTAGTCACGCAGCGCCCATTACCATCAGGGGTCACCGCTGCTCTTAATCTCCCGCCCCGTCCGCACCTGAACTCCACAGTGCGACTAGTTCAGGCGTTTCACGTGGTCTGCACATTTCAGCTTGCTAACTGTGCTTTGTACCGTGCTTATTTTGTATGTTGATGGTACAGGAGGGGAAAGAGACAGTAAATTTACCGATCTCGACAACATTACAGCCCGCCCAGTTAGCTCGGTTGGTGGCGGCACTGACTCTGGGTTAGATGGTTAGTGACGCTTCACCTGTTCGCCATACAGTCAAGATACATTATACTTAGTAAAATATACCATACATACATGCACCCACATTTTCATATACCCATTACACTTACATACAAGTCACTGTTCAAGTTATAGGATCATATCTTTTTTTTTGCTGTCATCAGTCTTTAGACTGGTTTGATGCAATCCTCCGTCCCTTCCTATCCTGTGCTAACCTCTTCATTTCTACATACCCCTTACAACCCACGTCCTCAATTATCTGCTTCATATATTCTAATCTCTGTCTACCTCTACAGTTCTTACCTTCGACTGTTCCCTCCACGAACAAATTAACCAATCCAGCATGTCTCAAAATATGACCTACCAGCCTGTCTCTTCTTCCTGTAAGCTTCTTCCATAAACTTCTTTTCTCACTCATCATTTCCAAAACTTGTTCATTTCTTACTTTGTCTGTCCACCTAATTTTCAGCATTCTTCTGTAGCACCACATTTCAAATGCTTCAAGTTTCTTTCTTTCCGGTATTCCTAAAGTCCATGTTTCGCTGCCGTAAAGTGCTGTGCTCCACACATAGAGTTTTAACAAGTTCTTTCTGAGTCCTAGATCAATATTTGAAACTAAAAGGTTTCTCTTTTTCATGAAGGCTCTTTTTGCTAGTGCTATTATGCTTTTAACATCATTCCTGCTTCGGCCATCAGTTGTAATTTTGCATCATATCATAGTTATCGAATTATATATAACAGAAATAGTAATTTACATAGCATTAAGAACATAAACAAACATTCAGGACACGAAATTTTAAGAGGAGTTAAACGGAACATAAAAAGTCAATAAAATCAGAAAAGCATCAAGTGACAGATTTCACAGTAAAATTTTGTTAATCTAATGGTTTTATACAAGTGAAAGTTAAAAGTGATAAAAAAGCGTTTCCATTAAAATTTTAACAATAAAACAGTAACCAAATGGAGCTCTGTAAATGATAACTGTTTGCAATATTGAGGAGTAGAGTGCGTTCTGTATTGAGGAGTTGACTGGGTTCTATCCGATTATATTCCTACAGGGTGATTCAAAAAAAAGTTGACAAAATGACATGGTAGATCTGTCATACAATAAGGATCAAAAATCGCATAGGAACAGAGGGTCGCAAACGCCTGTAGAGGGCGCTAGAGCCACGAGAGGGCGTTACGATACAAACACGATCCCTTGGATTTTTTTCTTGTGGGGATTTTCAAAAGGACTTGTGTATGTAACACCTGTTGAAACGCCGGAAGACTTGGTAGGAAGAATCGTTGCGACAGCCGGATGTGTTCGAGATACACCTGGTATCTTTGAGAAGGTGCGCCGTTCCATGCAACGGAGATGCCGGGCTTATCTCGATGCATGTGGCAAAAACTGTGAGCATCTGCTGTAGGCTCAACATGTGGCTTGCATTAGTCGCATGTGAGTGATTAATTATCAATAAAATGATCTGTAATGGTTTTGTTTCTTCTCTTTGTGTCAGTATTATTTTAGACGCCCTGCAGCGGCTCCGGATCGCATTTGCGACCCTCTGTTCAAATGCGATTTTTGATTCTTATTGTATGACTGATCTACCATGTCATTTTGTACACGTTATTTTGAATCACCCTGTATATTGTTTCTTGTTATGTAGTGCACCATCCTCTGGTATATTGAGATATTTCTGGTAGTGGAAGAAATTTTCATCACCAAGAATTGGCCGGCAGGGTAGGACAGATAGTGGTGCACAATTCATCATCACCAGATTGGGTCCTGGATTTAATCTCAAATCTATTCCATCATTTCGATTTTTTGGTTGGGTCGCAAGGTATCTGTACTACATTTTTATTTTATTTGTCATTAGCTCAGCATCCTGTATTTAAGTCAATATCTAATGAAGCAATGATACAAAGCGTGGGAACGAAAATGAGCTTTATTAGACAGTTATACAAGGAACGGGTACATTAGCATAGCTCCAAATCCGTGCGTGATGAATTTCGTAAGCTGAGTCTAGTTTGTGACAGCACAAACACTGAATACTTCCTGATGACGTAAGTATACCCTGGACCTGACGATTACCGTGGGTGGTGTAGAACGACACATCACTCAACTTAAACAGAAAACCTTAGCTTAAAATTCTATCTTTATTATAAAATCTTAGACTCAAAACAATGCTATCATTAGGTGTAAATAGCAAATTCAATATGTTCGTTACACATCCGCTGTTACGAAGACAAACGAGATGGGCTAATTTCGTAGGGCAGAATGGAAGTATATGGCTCCTACCTTGATGATCTCTTCGGAACACTATGTTCCTGTTGCTTTAGTTCAGTTATAAATGGCAATAAAATCAGCTGTACGACATCCTTTAATCCCAGAGACAGATGTAATAATCCCTTCTTAGGACATCTACGAACAACAAATGGAGAAAGATAAGGGAAAAAAACTATAAAAACTAAAACTACGGATTTCTGCACCCAACTCTACCAATTAAACAATGCCGTCAAAGATTGTTTGTTAAAAGAGAAACAATGAGTATTATAGCACGACTAAAATTCGATTATGGCATAGTTTCCAAACATCTTTACAGATTGCGTTCAGTACCATCCCCCGTCTGTGGGTGCGATGAGATCAGCGAGACAGATGTAAACCAGGTGCTATTCTCTCGGGCTGTTGGAAGATCTACAGCAATCAGTCATAAACTAACCAACAAATGTCACGAACCTAATAGCCACGAAGGACCAACGCGTCTACACAGTCATAGCAAAATTTCTAGTAAACAATCAAATAAAAATATAAGCCAGCCTCTTATACCAAGAATGATAGTTATCTCTACTCCTATCAAGAATATTTTTTAACAAAATTTTTATGGCTTTACGCCTCGTCGACGTCAATGTCATTAGAGGCGGGGAAGAACTGGAGACAAGGAACGGGAACGAATTCGGCTAAGGCCTATTGACGGAAGCATCCCGGCATTCGCCTGTAGTAATTTGGATAAACATTGAAAAACCCTTTTTTTTTTTTACTTACTGCTTTATCGATGTAATTGAAAGCGGGATGGGACTGGGGCAAGGAACGGGAAGGATTTCGGCCATGGCCTTTTGAAGGAAGCATCCCGGCATTTGCCTGGAGTGATTTGGAAACCATGGAAAACCCAAATCTGGATGCCCGGACGTGGATTCGAACCGGCGTCCTCCGGAATGCGTGGCCAGAACATTAACCATTCACCCACCAAGCACGGACCGAGAGTGGTGGTGTAACGGTTAACGTTCTCGCCTCGCATTCGGGAGGACGCCGCTTCGAATCCCCGTCCGGGCATCCAGATTTAGGTTTTCCATGGTTTCCAAATCACTCCAGGCAAATGCCGGGATGCTTCCTTCAAAACGCCATGGCCGAATTCCTTCCCATTCCTGGCCGCCCATGCTTTACCGTCTCTAAAGACCTCGCTGTTAAGAGACGTTAAGCAGTTAAAAAAAAAACACGCACGGTTTGAAAAACCCAAATCTGAATGCCCAGATGGGGATTCGACCCGGCGTCCCGCCGAATGGATGGTCAGAGCGTTAACCAAAGACTCACCACGCTCGGTACTATCAAGAAAGAATAACATTGATAACTGAATATGATCACTGATCAATGTTAAGTATTTTATTTGTGCCTTGATTGTCTATTTTTTTTTTTTAATCACTTGTAAAATAATTATGTCAATCTTGTTGGCTTGTATGGCATTGGTACCAAATTACAATCATATATATATATATATATATATATATATATATATTTTGTTTTTGTTTTTGAATGTGTAAAAGCTTTTTTCGCTGAAAAGCAACATAGACGCTGGAACGCTACCATTTACTGTCATTCGCTTGGTGTAATATTTCAGAAGCAACTCTAAACAATCACCTGGATAGACTGACCGGTAATCAAACTGCCTCCTTAAATTCCAGGCACCAACAGTAATTAATATTTCGCAAGATCTCGGAGACTTATAATTATAGCGACAAATTACTGTCACGAAAACGCGGAGAAGTCTAGTGAACGATCATATAGTGAAAGTCATGTATTATAGTAGTCCTAAGAAATTTGTCGTCATTACATCACTGAAGGATGTATCCGAAACATTCGTCGAATCGGTATAAAACAGTAGCATCTTTCTCTCGGTTGACTAGTGAGCAAATAATTTTACTGCAACACAGTTACTTTTGATGATGTTTTAATTCACGCTGTACGTGACGCGTTTCGAGAAGTGATTCTGATTTTCAAACACAATGCATTTTCACAATGTCCATCAGAAACTGACACAAGCACTTCGCCCATTAAAAAAGCATCAAAAATGTACTAATATTGCGTCTGAAAATGAGAATCACTTCTCCAAACGTGTCACGCACAGCGTAAATTAAAACAATCATCAGAAGTGACTGTGTTACAGTAAAATTATCTGCTCACCAGTCAACTGAAAACAGTTACAGACTTTCGTAAGTCCATCTATTATGGATAAAGTAAAGATTTCTCTCGGTATCGAAAACTCGCGCATTTCCGATCCCGGAATCGACAGTGTAGGGTGGAACTCGCATCGAAATACGAATGAATGTGTTTTAAACGGAGAGTCCAACCTCAACTCAGCGCTGAGGCGTCCTTCCCGGAGGATTAGAAAGCTGCCGCACTCTCCTCTAATCTGCAGACTCCCACTTCTTATGCCGCGGTGGAGTAAGCGAACCGAGGATCGAACACACTAGCTTCCGTATCCGAATCGCATCTCACGTTCAAAGCAGAATCTTACTCGCACAACTGGCAAATTGGTTACCGAGTTTAACACTAAAAAAACCACAGGTGTGTGTATCAATGTACACATCCAGAAGAAGTGAAACTTCTATGTATTTTTGCTGTGTATTTTTCTCTATATATTTTTCGTTTTTGTGTTTATTTCGCACTCGTCGTACGATACTATATTAGTGTCAACTTCGACCTTTTCGCCTGATGATGACAACAAAAGCTTGTTGTCGAAACGTCGGACATGGAAGAACTGATCCGGCAGAGCACCTGAGAAGAATTTTTGTGAAGTAGTCCCGTACTGAGCGCCTTGGCAGTGAAGTAATTGAACGGTTCCTCCTAGCCGGTCGGACCTCTCCAGGGTCAAGAACAGCTGCCAGACAGAGGAGGCCGGGCTAGGCTGCTGACGGGGCAGTTTCCACACAGACATTAAACTTCACAGCGGCGCCCGTCGGTAGACTTGGCGTGGCCTCAGCTTCCGGAAACAGGTGACGCAAGCTGGGCTCTAGTCTAGCGTCCACGGAGCCACTTTCGCCGGTGGAGGAGCCGGGAGTGGGTCGGAATGCCACCTGGGCGCGGCCGGCTTCCTGTTCCGCAAAGGTCACCGCCGCAAAAAAAAATCGTGCCATATCCTCACGCATGACTCTCGAGTATCATCATCCAAATAAAAAAACCAGTTGGCAGGACTGCTGACAGAAGTGAAAACTTGAAACTGAATATCAAACGCGCAACACATCATGCTTACAGGTACAGATATACCAAATAATAATAATTACCTGTGATCGTAATGACCTGGTGGCCGGGTTTATGTTGGCTTCGTGTTCCGCCTCTGTCTTAGCCGCCTTAACCGAACATGGTAGTGCTACCAAGTACAGCGGATCTACAGTTTAACGTGGAATCCGAACCACGGAAGCGTTCTGACGTACTTCACATTACACAGCAAGCTGTGCCAGAGGTGAAGGTCGGGATAAGGGTCCATGAAAATCGACGCCGAGACAGGGATCCGAACCGGGGCCATTTCGTTCGTCCGGCAGACACCTTACCACACTGCAAAAGATATACTGTAACATTAGCATGTCGATGACGCCAACTCATAAGCTTTTGCCCATCAAAAAATCGCCCAACACGCCTAAAGAAGTTTTCACTTCAAAAACTAAAAATATAACTTAGTCCACAACCCGAAGATCGGTCGAATCTTCTCGAAGGAGATGAAACGTACCAAGCAATTATATCAGAGGCAGGAAGACCAATTCCTTTCCTCAGGGGCCTACAGTTTAACGTGAAATCAGAACCACGGAACGTCCCGGCGTAGCCCTTATAATCAAATACAACTCTTTATTCCTGCTCTCCAAGGACCGGCGAGAGAAACTTTCCGAAGTAAGCTCCTTAACCGTTGAGCTACCAGACCGCCTTGTTTTGAAGAATACGTGTGCTAAGTACTATCAAAATCGGATAAAAACTGTGGGTTTGTATCACAGAAATTAAGGCGAGGGGAAAAAGGAAGAGAATGTTTAGCTTTTTGTAAATCAAACAAACAATATTTTTCCATTTGTTTTAAAGTATTCATATCTGAAGTTCCATCAATATAGGATACAAACACCGCTGGAGTGATTTGGAGAAACCATGTAAAACCTAAATCTGGATGCCAGGACGGGGATTCGAACCAGCGTCCTCCCGAATGCGAGGCCAGAGCGTTAACAGCTCATCCACTAAGCTAGGTCCGACCATAGAACTTGTTTTATGTAACCCCAAACGCTGCCTTGCAACGTTACCTCCTCTACTGTCTTCCATCCAATTGTTTGATCTACTCGCTGAAGATCTTCCACGTCACAGTGACTTTGTTCTCCTGACAGGTCTTGTGCCGGTAATCTTGGTCTTAAGTATTTCTTGATTATACTGCGTTAGACTTTTATCAAATAAAAAAAAAAAGGGCAGGCGAAGACTAAGAAAGAAATCCTATTTGACATTATGTATCCATGTAGACAGCACGACCGTTACATCAACTCTAATATTGTAAATGGGAAAGTAACTGTGTATGTTATGTTTTTACGACTAAATGGCTAAATCCACTTGAACATTGACAAGTAATACTATGTATCATTATGATGGACGCAGATACTTTTTTTCTGGATAACATATTTTCTCACAAAATTTTTAAAAAAGAAACAGTGAGAGCACGCAGATGGATAGAGTGCGTGAGTCTCAGTAATGTTATATCGGTCGCTCGAGCTTTGTTTCTCTCGCAGTCAGTTTGTGTTTGATCAATTCATAGTGATTTTTGACACACCCTTTAGGTAACTTACTGCTTTCTATATCAAATTATAGCAATGAAATTCTGAGTCCGCGTGTACGAAGTCTCCTTATGCAAGGTTGACGCGAGCGATATTCCTCAGAGACGACAACCGACAGCCACGTAATTCATGTTAAGGTGCCTGCTAATACCTTCACACCGGCCAAAGAACCTGTTATATGAGACTCCACACGCTGCACTGCACGATTGACTCGTGAACAGTCTGTCATTGAACTGTTTGATCTATTTGCTGACGATCTTGAATTATACAGTAAATCAACCATGTTTTTGGACTTCAAACAGGTTTTGTATTGGTCATCTTGCACATAAGTTCTATTTATGGCCATTGATTATACTGCTTAGACTTTAATTAAAAAAAGAAGAAAGGCGAAGAAGAAAAAATAATTGCTATTTGGCTTTATTAAACCATTTAAACAGTCTGTTGGTTAGGACAAATTTATAAAAAAAGGCTGATTATTCAACCTAAAAGTTGGTTGAACCCTTTCGATGGAGGTATACTTAGAGTGGTATTGGAGATACGACGATCGGTTCATTTCCTCCTTACCTATTGTTATTAGGTAAACGGGTACAGGGAACCTAGAGTTTAACGTGGAGTACGAACCATTTCTGGCGTACTCCACATTACACAGCAAGTTGATCCAGAGGTGAAGGTCGGGTTAAGGGCCTACGAATATCCTTGGGGAGACAGGGATCGAACCTGGGGCCTTCCGACCTCCAGTCGGACGCCTCAGCCATTGATCCATCAGGTCGCTGTATATTAAACATTTATAATAAAGAGTGACGTCATCGCAGTAACTTTTCTGAAGGGAAACACGTTAGGCTGCGGTTTCTAGTTTCACTTCTTTTACTAGACTAGGATTTATGTGTATTTTATTATGAAATCCCCGTCGACCAAACGAAATTAAACAAATTTTAAAATACTGCTTGAAGAACATTCATGAGGTTATGGAAACTGTAAGTATATATACGCAGTAATACAGAGCTGTAAGATAGGTGATTACATTCATTTAAGTTGCTGACTTATGCTGCGGTTCGAACTGAGGTGAGATTTCTAAACACTCACGACTGTTGAGCAAACTCTGAATAACACCTGCTGTCGCTCCACTCGAAATGGCCAAAAGGTAAACTAACTGTGAAAGAAAGCGGAAAGAAGTGTTGGTTCCCGTAAGTGAACCGAACATCTCATACTGAATCATCCAAACCCACTCCATTACTAACGCAAATTGGAATTCTATGCTCACTGGAAAACCTTTCCGCGAATATACAGACCGACTGACTAAAACCAATAATTGGATATGTGTACAACTCACAAGATAACTCGAAATAAATGTGCGTCCAGATGAGCTAACTAACTGAAGGATTTGCTGTCCGTTAACCATATCAAAGCTATTAGTAACCGTAGTGTGTAATTATAGCGCAAGCGACTAATAGTCCCTTTTTTCTTTTTCTTTTTTTATTTATGGCTTTATGCCTCGTCGGCGTCGGGGTCATTGGAGGCGGGATAGGACTGGGGGGCAAGGAACAGGAAGGATTTCGGCCATGACCTTTTGAAGGAAACATCTTAGCATTCACTTGAGTGATTTGGTGAAACCATTGAAAACCCAAATCTGGATGCCCAGACGGGGATTCGAACCGGTGCCCTCCCGAATGCGAGGCCGCATACTCTAACATGATGCCTTCAAAAATATTTCTGCTAATGTTAAACGATTTTCGAAAAGATAGCGCCAGGTAATGGAAAACGAACACCTGGATTGCGTAGGTCAGAACTGCACAATCTTCCAGCAGTATCCGAAACCGGTCCTGTCCGTTTCGCAAGCATTGCTGTCCTCAATACAAACCTGACGTCTCGAACCTATTAAGCTCACAAACCAGTAGTACGAACGAGCAATTCTAGATACTGTTGTGGTTGCCGAAATAAATCCATACTGCCTCGATATCTCGCCATTAAACAGCAGATATCAGGCACTTTTCAGGTTTCTCCAAGTATAGGAACTTAAATGTGAAAAGTATTATTAAAGAAAATATCGCAAATTTAATTTTAATGCGAATATCTCTGCTATGAATACAACACTGATGTTTTTTCTTTACGTATTTCCGCTTCACAACTTCCCCCTGAAAGTAAGAACTCTTCTGGGTTCTATTCCCTTGCTTTAAACATTCAAATTTTCTAAATAATTTCGCTTTCTTTCGCTGTTCATTTCGGACTTGCAAGATACCTCTACTCAGAGGGCTAGTAGTTCTTACTGATTCCTAGATGCCTTACTAACGTGGTAAAATTAACCATCCATCCCGTTCTTAATATGGTTATCATTTTCCTTACCATTCCTTATTATCAACTGAACAGTCCAAGCTCACCAGACGACAAAAAACACAAAAACAGAGTTGTAAGGACAATACCAAAGTGAGGGGTGTTATTCAACTAGCGAATTTGTTTTAGCGTCTCACCACCCCCAATTCTACATAAGAACATACACTGAAGAGCCAAAGAAACTGGTACACCTGCCTAATATCGTGTATGACCCCCGCGAGCACGCAGAAGTGCCGCAACACGACGTGGCATGGACTCGACTATGTCTGAAGTAGTGCTGAAGGGAATTCATACCATGCATCCTACAGAGCTGTCCATAAAATCGTAAGAGTACAACGGGATGGAGATCTCTTCTGAACGGCACGTTGCAAGGCATCCCAGATATGCTCAACAATGTTCATGTCTGGGGAGTTTGGTGGCCAGCGGAAGAGAGTTCCTGAAGCCACTCTGTAGCAATTCTGGACGTGTGGGGTGCCGCATTGTCCTTCTGGAATTGCCCAAGTCCGTCGAAATGCACAATGGACATGAATGGATGCAGCTGATCAGTCAGGATGCGTACGTACGTGTCACCTGTCAGAGTCGTATCTAGACGTATTAGGGGTCCAATGTCACTCGAATTGCACACGCCCTATACCATTACAGAGCCTCCACCAGCTTGAACAGTCCCCTGCTGACACGCATGATCCATGACTTCATGAGGATGCCTCCATACCCGTTCACGTCCACCCGCTCGATCCATTTGGAAACGACACTCGTCGACCAGGCAAGATATTTTCAATCATCAACTGTCATATATCGGTGTTGACGGGCCTAGGCGTGGCTTAAAGCTTTCTGTCATGCACTCAGCAAGGGTACACAAGTGGGCCTTCGGCTTCGAAAGCCCATATCGATGCTGTTTCGTTGAATGGTTCGCACGCTGACACTTGTTGATGGCCCAGCCTTGAAATCCACAGCAATCTGGGGGTTTGCACTTCTGTCACGTTGAACGATTCTCTTCAGTCGTCGTTGGTCCCGTTCTTGTAGGATCTTTTTCCGACCGTAGCGATGTTGGGGATTTGTTGTTTTACCGGATTCCCGATATTCACGGTGCCCTCATTAATTGGTCGTACGGGAAAATCCCCACCTCATCGCTACCTCGGAGATGCTGTGTCCCATCTCTTGTGCTCCGACTATAACACCAAGTTCAAACTCACTTAAATCGTGATAACCTGCCATTGTAGCAGCAGTAACCGATCTAACGCCTGCGCCAGACACCTGTTGTCTTATATATGCGTTGCCGACCGCAGGACCGTACTCTGAGTGTTACATATCTCTGTGTTTGCATACCCATGACTATACCATTTTCTTTGGCTCTTCAGGATATGATCTTTATTTGTAAGTCAAAAAAAGTCGAGATGAAAAGCACTCTCAGTACGGGATTGGCTCCCTGTCGATATCACAAAGCGCGCATGCTATGGCCAACACCACACGTCAGTCTCTTTACACACAATTATTTTTGGCTCTCGTTTTTCACGAGTCAGTGTGGGTTTGAAGAGCCATTCTGGGGGCTCAGCCGCGAGTAAAATTCTCCGATGCAGATCGGGATCTGAAACTCGTTCGTGTAGGTGGTAGTCAGTGGCACTATCGTATAATCAAATGATATTAGTTCAGCTGTCACAACCGTCTTGAATTGTACACTTGTAGAGGATAGGACATTTACGAGCGGCGTGTACATCAATTTATTTCTGTCTCAATAACTTTCTCCTTGTATAGATATTTCTCTCTCCCCTAGGTTATTTATATGGCCCTTAATTTGTGGTCCTACCATCCCAGTACTTTCCAACCTAACGGCCGCTTTTCTATTCGATACTATAGCATTTGTATCCCACCACCAAAACACTTTAACTGTGCATTCCATAGTCTTGTTTTTCGATTACTAGATCAACCTCTACGTATCTCTTCATGATTTCTCATTTTAGTATAGATCATATGAGAAAGTTAATTTAAGAAAGCTTTAAATTTATTTAGTTCTCTTATTTTTGCTATTCGGGACTCTAAACAGTATGTCATGACTGGAAAGTGATATGCTTTATACATTGTACTCCTTCCTTTTTTGTTTGTTTGCTATACGCCTCGTCGACGGGAAATGTGTTGGAGCAAGGAATGGGATAAAATTCGGCCATGGTCTTTCGAAAGAGCCATCCTGATATACAGGGTGTTACAAAAAGGTACGGCCAAACTTTCAGGAAACATTCCTCACACACAAACAAAGAAAATATGTTATGTGGACATGTGTCCGGAAACGCTTACTTTCCATGTTAGAGCTCATATTGTGGACGGCTGTGATACAATACGCCATTCTCCAGGGCTGCATCAGCGCATCAGGGATTCCATGCGACGGAGGGTGGATGCATGTATCCTCACTAACGGAGGACATGTTGAACATTTCCTGTAACAAAGTGTTCGAAGTCACGCTGGTACGTTCTGTTGCTGTGTGTTTCCATTCCATGTTTAATGTGATTTGAAGAGAAGTAATAAAATGAGCTCTAACATGGAAAGTAAGCGTTTCCGGACACATGTGCACATAACATATTTTCTTTGTTTGTGTGTGAGGAATGTTTCCTGAAAGTTTGGCC
Source organism: Vandiemenella viatica (assembly GCA_031002005.1). Taxonomy (NCBI): domain Eukaryota; kingdom Metazoa; phylum Arthropoda; class Insecta; order Orthoptera; family Morabidae; genus Vandiemenella; species Vandiemenella viatica. Next base: position 27,303,821 of record CM061914.1, on the reverse strand, counting down.
GTACCTTTTTGTAACACCCTGTATAAAATTCAAATCCGTATGGCCGGTCTGGGATTCGAACTCGCGAACTTCCGAATGCGAGGCCAGAACGTTACCGATCACGCACCGCGCTCGGTTTCCTAGTTCTTACACGAGCTCGTCCGCAGTTATTTTTCGCGGTCGATGGGAGTAATTGAATCGTCATGAGAACGCATCACTGTACTGATAGCTTGAATTATTTGGTTGTCCAGTGTCCAACGTTCCCACAAACTGGTGTTACCAGGACTTGTCGAGCGACCTTGAGCGGTGCACACTGGGGCGAGAGTGTTGTCGCCGTTATCTGCACAGTTGCGCAAGACGTCGTACCGTTACGCCTGCTCCCGGTGCTGCCCCAGTTGCGGCAATGCGTCCAGAACCTGTTCCACAGCAGAGCGACTGGGCCCGCCGAAGGACAAGTGAGAGTGGTGAGCAAAGTGTTTGCAACACGTCCTCCCTCTCCGGAATGCCGATATGCTCGTTTATTTTGGAAAGCTTTCACATCGCGACGGACGCGCACACCGAGCGTGGTGGGCGAGCTCGGGCCTGGCATTCCGGAGATCGGGAGTTCGAATCCCCGTCCGGCCAGTCACATTTAGGTTTTCCGAAATCACTCAGGCGAGTGCTGGGTCGGTTCCTTTAAAACGCCGTGGGTGAATTACTCCCCGCACCCTGTTCTCTGGCACCTCTAACACATGTAGTAAATACATCTTATTTCGAAACGAAGTGATATTGCACTCCAGTTTACCACCAAAAAGTATGATAACCCCAACAGCGACTTGTGCAGTGTTCATTTCTTCTAAAAAAGGGGAGACGCCCAAACAAGTGGCGGAGAAGGTCACTACGATACTAAGGCCGCAGAAAGATAAAATAAAAATAAACAGAGTCAGGACAACAAAGCAAGCTGTAATTGTTGAGACAAATACCGCGCAGGATGCAAAGAAAATTCTCGATAACCAGACACTTAATACTGACATGAGATGCGAATTACCCAGGAAGCGGAAGCCGTTAGTTATTCTATATGATATACCAGTCTCCATCGATACAGAGAAATTGAGAGATATTGTTTATGAGCAAAATTTTGAAGACAAAGTAGTCAGAACTGATTTCGTAGAAGGTTTCAAACCAAGATTTAAAACAGGTCCGAGAAATAAGGCTACCGTCCATCATGTAGTGGAAGTTAGTGGAAAAGTTAGAACTATGTTGTTGGAACAGAAAAAAATATTCATTGAATTTTCAGCTGTGACGGCTAAGGATTACATTACAGTACCGAACTGTGTAAGGTGCTGTGATTGGGGTCATGTCAGCAAGCACTGTCAGCAAGCTGACTCAACATGCGGCCACTGCGGTGTGACTGGACACAAGAAAGACCAATGCGAAAAGAAAAACATTGCTCCTGTATGCATCCCATGTGCGAAGAGAGGTAAAACGTGCAAAAAGAAAGGGAAGGAGTGTCTAACCTATCAGATGCTCCTTCAGCGTATGATCAGCCGAATAGATTATGGATAAGCCAGTTAAAACAGCAAAAGGGATTGAAAAAACCCTTATGTATAATAAACATGGGATAGTAATAACAAACAAGAGAAAAAATAAAAATCCGTCACGGAAGCGCAGGGATGCAGAACGAGCGGCAAACTTTAGAAGTAAAAACAAGGCCGAGACTTAGCACCAAAAATGATAGACTCAGCAGTACAGACGGAAGAAGTCGCAGAGACACAAAACACAACGAAAGATGCTACAGTTCAGACTGAAGAATACGTAGAGACGAAACACATAGCGAAAGACACTGCAGTTCAGACCGAAGAATACGCAAAAATAAAAACCAGACTGAAGGATACAATCACACAAACTGTTACCACCCCTCCTTACCCAGGAAGAAGGGCAGGACTTGGTTGGTGTAAAGGGCCTAACTTGGTCGATGCAAGCCCGACGGCAGCGCAATCTACACACCCTAAAATATCACTGCAAACAAAGTTTGAAAAAAGAGCTGCGTTAGATCCCACAAAAATATACATAGACCTTGAGAACACGGTAAAAATTAGCAGATTAGAACAAGAGCATGTGTTGGCAATGGCACTTAGGCACCTCACTAGGATGCTGCACCCAGCAGGAAAAACAGTCACCTTTCCTCAACTTGAAGCAGTGGACAGAATACAACTCAAGACCAGCAACTTACCCACGGATCCAGCCCAGTTGTTGACGCTAGTTAAAAAATTATTCAACAACAGAAATGAGATTTTTGACCCGGACCAAATATATAAACAATTCGTGATGACTCATGGAAGGATAGTTTTCGACGCGAAACTTCCATGGCCTCAGAGTAATGTTTACACTAAACACCCATAGATGAAAGGTACAATCAAAGTTGCACAAATTAATGCAAGACGGACAAATATGGTCCTGCATGAGCTAAGGAATCTTGCTGCGCAACATGACTGGGATGTTATCTGTGTGCAAGAGCCTTACTCTAAGGGCGGACAAATACCACACATGCCAGTATCCTCACAAACCATAGTAAGTGGACCTAAACCTATGGCAGGAATCATTGTACTAAACAAAGAACTAACTGTAACCAAAATATCGCAATACTGTGATGAGCACACAGCATGTGCAGAGATCGATACCGGGTGGTGTAGCGTTACTTTGGTATCGATGTACTGCCAATATAAGGACCCTATAGATGCTTATCTAAATAAAATAAGAAAAATTTGCACTGAGTTACAAGATCAAAGGATAATTATAACAGCAGATATAAATGCACACTCCCGCTCTGGTACAGTGATACAACGGATGAACGAGGCTTAATGGTAGAGGAACTGTTAAATGAGTTATGCCTGGAAGTCAGGAACTGCCCTAATAATGCTCCAACGTTTAGTAATAGAGCCGGTGCAAAATCGAATATCGATGTAACGCTGACCAACCAGCTGGCAGGAAACCTAGCCAGAAACTGGAGGGTGGTTGAAAACGAAACTACAAGTGACCACAACTTGATTCTGTTTGATCTGGCCAAAGGTAGGTTGCAAATCAATGAAATTAACGACACAAGGAAAAAATATAACTTACGTAGGGCAGATTGGGCAAGACTAAGAGATGAATTCCGTCTACCAGTGGATCTATTGGAAGGTAATGATGTAGATGTCATAGCAAGAGGGATCACGCGTGAAATTCAGCGCGTAATGAAAATAGCCATTCCCCTCAAAAGACCAGCGAATACTACAGACATACCGTGGAGCGACCGACTGCAAAAACTACGATCGGAGATGAGGAAGGCGAGAAAAGAGTACCAACGGTGCATGATTGCTGCCGATAGGTGCTTGCTTCTCGATAGATACAGGGAGAGGAAGACTGCCTTTAAAGAGCTGCTAATAAAAACAAAGCAGCAGAGTTGGGAGGCTTATGTAAACGCTAATTTAAAGTCAGATCCCTGGGGCGTCCCCTACAAGATCGCAGCTAGCAAATTGAGACCACCGACTACACTATCAACCGTAAGAAGGGCAGACGGGACCATGACGGCCAATTGGAGCGCAACAGCTGAGGAACTGTTAAAAGTACTATTACCCGACGATGAGGCAGTAGGTGAAAGTTTAGAGCAAGAAAATCTCCGTAAAGGTCACAATGAAATTTATACCTCAGCTACTTTAGCGGATGATGTGACACCAGACGAAGTAATTAAAGCGATTAACGCCATGTCGCGGAAAAAGACACCTGGACCGGACGGAATCGCTGCTGAAGTGCTCCAGGCATTAGTGGTCCAGTTGGCTTCACCACTCTGCATACTGTTTAATAAATGCCTTCAGCAAGGCAGGGTTCCAAATATCTGGAAGCAGAGTGAAGTGGTGATCCTAAAGAAGGGGAACGACAAGGATCCATTAAATCCTAAATCCTATCGGCCGATCTGTCTACTAAATGTGCTTGGAAAAGTGCAGGAAAAAATTTTAGTATGGAAACTACAGGAACACAGGAAAAAGTATGGTATGAGTGTACATCAGTTTGGTTTCAGAGCGGGTAGGTCGACCGACGATGCCATAAATAAGGCCGTGCATCTAGTGAAAAGTAGTAATAGCAAGTATGTAATAGCTATCGCCGTCGACATTGCTGGAGCATTCGATAACTTATGGTGGCCGGCTCTTTTTAGCCGCCTGCGAGAAATAGGAATTCCTAGTAACCTCTATGGAACGTTCCGCGACTACTGTAAAAACCGATTTGCCAAACTGAGATGTCCACGAGTGAAAATAGAGAAAAAATTAACTAAAGGCTGTCCGCAAGGATCGGTGTGTGGACCAGTGTTCTGGGACGTAACATTCGAAATGGCCATAGAAAGCATGATTGGGCAAGAAGGACTCCTGGGGCTTGTTGCCTTCGCGGATGACCTTCTACTGCTGATACAAGGCGGAACAAGGGACGAAGTAGAGGCTAGAAGCAGAATGGCATTAAGACATTTACAAAACTGGTGCTCCAAAGTGAAATTAACCCTTGCACCTCACAAGACTCAATTCATGATTCTCAGTGGCCGCCCCAAGCGAAATCCAATAATAAAAGTTAACGACGTCTCCATAAAAAGAGTTAGAACTTGTAAATACCTGGGAGTCACGCTAGACGAGCGACTAAATTTTACTGACCATATAACGGAGGTGTGCAGTCGTGCCAAAATAGTGATGAACAAACTGATCAGTATTGGGCAAAGAAGATTTCATCTTCCAACGTCCATAATAAGGAGGTATCACGACAGTATATTATCCTCGATTGTGGGATATGCTGCTAGCAGTTGGGCGCATAAGTTACGACAAGTTAAACCTCGCCAGGCACTAAGAAGCGTACAAAGAAGCATACTGATAAGATTAAGTGGTGCATATAGCACAACAGCGACCGACTCTCTGCTGGTTGCGTTGGGCGTTTGGCCACTTGACCTAGAAGTTAGAAAGAGAGGGGCACACTATTGGCTACGAACCGGTGACGCCGAAAAAGTAGAACAAATTTTAGGAAGACCGGTTACAGAAGCACGGGAGATAAAAACAGTCTTGATGGAAGAATGGCAACAACAGTGGTCGCGTAGTACGACTGGCAGGAGAACCTACAATATTTGGCCAACAATTCAAGAGAGATTAAACCTTCGTCACCTGGATCCGTCAACCGGACTTGTTCATTACATCACTGGGACACGGGCCATATCCCAGCCTACTACATAAAAGAGGACTAAAAGACACAAGCTTGTGTGAGTGCGGGGAAGAGGGTACACCCGAACACATCGTCTGGGATTGCACACAAATGGCAGAAGCCAGAAACGAAGGATTTCATGAACTAAGAAACATGAAAACGGAAGACATACTAAAAAATGAGCAACTTTGGCGAAAACTAGACGAAGTGACGCAAAATATATCCAAACTGCAAAAGGAGAGATTCATGCAAAGTTTAGCGACAGCAAGAGGAAGGCCAAGTCAAGCCGACTATGACGTCACAGAGTAACACCCGAGAGCAGCCACAAGCGAATGCGTGTCTAAGCGCTCGATCAGCGAGTCATATATCGTGCTGAAAACGCAACCAGCTGATCTGCGGAGAGGAGTGCTTAAAGCCATATTAAAGACTTTAAATGGACCGTTTCGCAGCAACACCACTGGAGATTCTACCTACAAACAAGAACTTGCTGAAGCAACACGTATAAAAGTTTATAGTGAATGTATAAGTTCTTTACTAGTGCTCACATGAACTATAGTCCGATGCATAAAATGTGGTCTGACATTGCAATAACACAAATAATAGATAATAGTTGCAGTCTCGAGCCGCTTCTGAAGTAAAACATTGTTATCTCTTAAAATATGTAAAAATGTTAGTAGTTAGTTAAGAGTAAAAGTTGTAAATTATGTAGCCAATAATCTTAAAATAGGAATTTGTTCAAATATTGAAAATAACAAATACCGGCAGTAGATGTTAAACTAATCTAGTTCACCTGTGAAACGAACAACCTACTAGCCGGATATTAAAGACTCCTTACTTCTGCAATTAGATATATATCATTGAAAATTAGTTCTCACAACCAGTGTTGGAGGTGGCCAGTCTCCCGATGGGCGGCCTTATCGGTCACTCTGGCTGCCAGAGAGACTGAGAACGTGCGCTATTCCGGGAGATTTGGAATTCGGATTACCGCACCGATACCAATGCTGGAAAATGCTTTCTTAGATGGTAGAGTAGTAGATAGTAGTAATAGTTTAGTAATAGTAGTAGTGGTAGACGTACGAAGTGACATAGTGAAATATTAAAAATTCTAACCATAAAGTGGACAGGAAACTGCAGACACCACACAAAAATAGAAAACTATAATAAATCAATTATGACAAAATGCAGCAAGTTTAGAAAGTTGTAATATATGTTAACAGCGAAACAATTGTATGTATCGTGCCAACAAGAAAACACTGTACAGATATTGCCAAAGCCATACATAACAAAAATTGAAATTATTCATTGTGAAATTATCTGTTGAAATATCAAATGTAAAACTGTTGTGTTAAATTAAGGCCTATTTTAGTTTCTAGATACTAGGCTGTAAAAAATGTGTGCTAAATAAAAAAAAAAAAAAAAAAAAAAAAAAATACTCCAGTTTACTTCAAAACCATTCATAACATTCGCAGTCTTTAATTCTAATTCCGACGTGAGTACCAGTTACACCCTGGCGTTTGTTCATAAAATTTTTATTCAGACTTCAGATATAATACTGTAAACTCACAGACAGAAACGTATAAAGAACGGCGGATCAGAAATAAATTTTGAAAGAAGTTGAAGAAAATAAATGTCTCATTAAGACAAGACTGACAAAAACATTGAGGGAGAACTTGAACCTAAGAATGTAGGGGAACAGTGGCAGTTCCAGGAGGGGGGGTCTTAGGGCCTCAAACGCGCCCCCCCCCCCCGTACCAAAAAGCATCTAGGTCACCCCCGACGACAACTTTTTTTAACATCTCTATTGTTCTTATAAGAACAGCAATCTGAAATAAAATGTTGTCAAGAGATTTCTGACGTCGACCCTCCTCTCCTATACCCTCGCCCGAGTCGAGCCCCCCAAACCAAAATCCTAGCTCCCCGAAAAATCCTATCCCCCCCCCCCCAAAAAAAAAAACGAAAATCCTGGATCAGCCACTGGTGGGGAATGACCAGTAATTATGTAATATAAAGGATGTTGACTGCAATGGACATTAGAAAAGAGGAGACTAAGAGAAATTTCTGAACCGTGACGGCTCCAAACAAATCGTAGGAAATTCGTAACAACCAGATTGCGTACTAAAGTAATCGGTCAGATGTAAACACTGCCCGCCTTGCGCAAAGAAGCCTCGCATTCGGGAGGACACGAGTTTGACAGTCATACAGATTTCGGTTTTCCACGGTTTCCTCAAACTGCTCTAAGGGAATGCCAGGATGATGCCTTTAAAACGAAAATACCGAATTCCTTCCGAAACCTGGACCTCAGTCCTTTCCCGCCTCTAATGACGTGAACGTCGACGAGGCGTAAACTCAGAAGTAGAAACGAACGTAAAACTTACCTCTTCCCGCGGTGCCTTTTGAAATGACTAAATGTGAGTTATTTCCCCTTTGACTGGTAACAGCAGCACACTTCATAAAAAATCTGATGTACAAGCAGTAGCACACGCAACATTTTAATTAGTATGGTAGAACCAAAATGGTCGCCCTCAGTAAGAACGACGTTACAAGCAAATTAGAATAAGATATAAATCATCATCGAAAACAAATAAACCCTTTAGCAGAAATCTTCCAAAAACAGCTTGAAAATGACGTTATAAAACTGCACGGATTCAGCACAGAAAGGAGGAAACCTGATTATCTTAACTGCGGTGCCAATCAGGTTTACACTTGTAGTACACGAAATGAACATGACCTGGAAACTGAGTGAAAGGAGAAACAGAATAGTTAGTCAAATATAAAACATATGGGATTGCTTGATTTGTTGGTGGAAGAAGAGACGTGGGGAAGAACTTAAAGGAAGACGTATTCAGTCTAAGAATGTTTGTTAATAATCGAAGAAGGATTATATCAAGTCGGGTGAGAAACCGATGACAAGTAAAAGGAGAACAACCAGCCAATATACGACAACTGTCGACTGGAGTGACAATCGATACCATTAACCATTTACACCAGCAACCGGTTTTTACAACCGAGTTTCACCGGTTTTTTTTTTTTACCGTATCGATTGACAAACGACTGGAATAATTACGTGCTGCGTTTGTATAAATACTTTTGGCTACATAAGGCGGTAGTTGAAGAAACTTTTGGTAAAGAAAAGGCAAAAGTAGTTCAGAGAACGTCACATACAGTGAGGTTATGAGAACATTTTTAATCATCAACGTGCCAAACCGACCCATAACTATTGCCATATAAACGTAATTACTGTCAGAATACAATGACGAGGAACTATGGAACAACTAAAAGGTTTTCCTCTCCGTGCGACAAAATTGAGCAATTCTTCCACCTGTCTACACTTGATGGTTTCTGTTTCGAGGGGACATATAGTGGCTATTTGTTTCAAACTTTATTTATTCAGCTTTGAACTGAATGCTAACAATAATTTCATGTGGTCCTAATGGCGTAGCGGCGGAGTTTATTATTGGCTGCGCAACCCGCCTCTATCGTAGCCGCCTAACCTAAAGGGAATGGAGTTTAGCGGATCCCGAACCTGTAAGCGTTCTACCAAATTTGATATTAAGAAAGCGAAGCAAGATCGAAGTGTTTCACGGCGTTGTAGATAAATAAACTTCCAGCCGCATAAAGATGTCACACAAGTGGGACGTTTCGAAGGCGCCTGTCTCAGCCCTCATTTTCAACCACAGATGTCATTGTTTAACTGTTTGTTTTCACACTGTCGCGGAAACGGTGGAAGACAAAAGCCAACACAGCGCGATGACGTCATCCACTCTTCTGCTCGTTACCGAAAACGTTCTCCGGAGATAGTCTAATTCATCTGGAAGGTAATCTTTGTCACAATATCTTTGGAACATACACATTAATTCTTTAGTAGGTAGAGCAAATTCTAGGCTACGATTCATAGGTCGAATCTTGAAAAATTGTAATGAACAAACAAAGGACATAGCGTACAAATCTCTTGTGCGTCCACATTTGGATTATTGTTGTGCCATTTGGGACCCGTTTCGTAAGGGATTGATCGAAAGTACAGAGAAGAGCCGCTCGATTCGTGACCGCTTGCTACAATCCTTATGAAAGCGTCACAGAACTGATTAGTACATTAGGTTGGGAGTCTCTGGTAGATAGACGACACACGTTTCGTTTAATCTTATTGGTAAACATGCGTACTCCCACTTTCACTTTTGAGTGTAGTGAAATACTTCTTCCACCAACCTATTTGAGTCGGAGGGACAGGAAAGATAAAATTTAGATAAATAAGGTGCCGAACTGATTCTTATATGAATTCTTTTTACCCTCGTACCATTAGGTATTGGAATGCACAGCAAAGAGATTAGCTTTGGTGCTGAGCACCTTCTGGCACCCACAATTTTGTGAATTGCAGAGTATATATGTAGATGTAGAAATTCTTCGTGCTCTGTGTAGTGGTTGTTAAATTATGGGGCAGATCAGTCGCGCGTTTAAAAAGAAGGAATATCGACGGAGAGATTATATTGATACCAAGGGCCTTGCCTTTCTGCCGTTTGTGGGTGCCCTAAGTTCCAAAATAGGTAGACTGTTGACACGATACAGAGTCGAGACAATTTTCAGACCACCAACTAAAATTAAAAATTTCGTCGGCAAGGTTAAAGATGGCCTAGGTTTACGAACCATTGGTGTGTATTACTGTGTATACTATGTGAATGTGGCTGTGGTTATATCGGACAAACGCAGCGATGTGTTGAACACACAAGAAATGTTCGTCTTGGAAAAGAAATCTGCGGTGGCCGAACACAGTTTGCAAGGAGGTCATACATTTGATTTTGAAAAAACTACAGTTTTATCCCGGGTCAAAGATTTTTGGGTCAGCAGTATTACAGAAGCTGTGAAAATCAGAAAAACTGATTCATTAGTTAACAGGGACACTGGTTATCAACTCAGTACGGTCGGGAACCTGGCTATTAAAATGCTGAAACGGCTTCGCCTCGGTAACGAGCAATTAGTGGATGACGTCATCGCGCTGTGTTGGATTTTGTCTTCCACCGTTTCCACGGCAGCGTGTAAACAAACAGTTAAACATTGACATTTGGTTGAAAATGAGGGCTGAGGGAGACGCCTTCGAAACGTCCCACAAGGGTGACATTTTTACGCAGCTGGAGGCCACAGAAGAGTTTATTTAAGAAAGCGAAGGGTGATTCTATCATTACCGTGGCGCCACAATATGATGATTGATTCTTATAGAACTCGACAAAACAAATCGAAAATAAAGAATAAAATTTTTTGTTATCGTATCTCAAAATTGACGTAGGTTGTAACACGGTCTGGACCAGAAGAAAAATTTCGCTATAGCCAAATTTGATGATGAATTTTTACGTAACTCGATGAGACAAATGGAAAATAAAGAAAAAAGTTTTTTGATATCTCCCTTAGTTCTCGAGATATTGTATCTCAAAAGTGATGAGGTTAGGGTGAGATCCGGCCTGGACCAAAAAATTTTTTTTCACCAAAACCACCAAATCAACATGGTGGAAATGCACTATAGGTGTTTTATTTTCTTCCTAGTGATTGTTGTTAGGTTTAAATACGGCCTGGACCAGAAGAAAAAACATCAAAAGCAGAAGGAACTATACCTATGGCTGATTTTTCACATGCTATATCTCGAAAACCAAGCGAGAAATCAAAACAATTTTCGATTTATTTCGTCGAGTTCTGCAAGAATTCATCATCAGATTTTGGCGCCACGGTAATGATAGAACTGCCAAGCGAAGCCTTGACGAATGTTAAGGTAATTTTTAAAGCACAAAATTTTCATTTGAGATCGGGATTCGAACCGTGCACCTCCTGATTTTTATGCTCGTGCCTGAGACTTCTCCACTGTATAGAAATAGATGAAAAAAAATTCTCCGTTAAGGTTCGACAATTCTCGATGTAGAAGATAATGTATTGTAGTTGATGAGCTTTTAACAGCGTCCAGGCTAATATTTACATAGGGTTAGGTAAACGTTTAAGACGTTCCTTTGCACTTCGTCTTGGAACGTATAAGATTTCTTGTTATTTTAAATAAATTATATATTCAGTAAAAACGTTTATTTTTCATATCTTCATACTGAATACCCTACACTAACTCCAACTAACAATACAACGATATTTTCTTCCAGCAGAATCTCTCTTTCTCTGCTACCATCAAAAACTGCTTGGCAACCAAACCACAGATGCTCCGTCTCCCCAACAGCCACGTCAGAGATGCTAATAACTCTTCTCAAATAAGAACTGTATAACAGGCACAGATCATATTTAAAAAAAAATATAAGTGTATAATCAAAGTGAGGAAACTTCGTTTCCTTACAAACGGCTGTGATATGATTGTACGGATGGCCGCGTTATCCCACAGATGAAAATCTAAAAACGTCACGTTCGCCTAATATACTGCGGGAACCTAACTGTCGAGAGCTGTCTGTGTAAACTTATTCAGTGTGCTGCTTAGCGTTTGGCGGCTCGTACAGACCACTAATGGAATCATTCATTTGTCCATCTGTAAGTCTATCACAGGCTCGTAACAGCCGAACACTTCAACGCAGATATTCGATTACTAAGAACTACAATTGTGCCCAATGACAAAGACTATTCTAATGCAAAATTTGGGGGAAAAACTCGTGGGAGTGACAAATTAAAGGTAGTTTTAGAGAATGGGGGGGGGGGGGGGATTAATCTTCACCGGTATCGAAATCGCGTTGAAAATGTTTGGCCTTTTTTATTCCACGTTTTAGAACTCTTTAAAATTTTTAAATGAATTTATTTTTTGTTGTTAATTTATACCTACAGGGTGTTCTGAAATTTCAAATGCCTATTTTTTGTAGAGGGAACTGTGTCGATAAAATTCGTGTCAGTAACCCCGCATCTAAAAAACGTACCGTTTTCGCGCAGCAGGTAAAGCAAAATGGGATGGGGTGGGACATTCTCCACCAGTGAAAAACTGTTACTGACCTGTTGAAATTTGGATTAACTGCTTCCTTAAAGTGTCCTCTACGTTTAGCACTCTCCTTTTCCGGCAAAGTCGCCACGAATTAAATTAAAAATGCCGAAATATGGGATGCTCCGCAACCGCGAAATGTTAGCAGCACTGTAAAAATGACACAAAAATTATCGGTACAGGGATCATATCAACCTAAATAGGTTCGTTTTGTCATAGTGATCATGGTTAGGTTGAAATTCGGCCTGGACCAAGAGTAAAATGTTTACGGAAAATTCGTTCAGTGGCAGCCCATGTCGCAAACCAGAGACAAACTGCGCGTTTGTTTACAACTGAAGCATTCGATTATCTCTGACTGCTTATATCGATTCCAAGATGGTGCGCCTTATAGTGCTGCATTTCGGATAAAAAATTTGTATCTGTTAATTTTATGCGACGTTTTGCAACGGAGTGAAGCTAAAACGGCAAGAAAATATTACAACAGAGAATTAAACCAACATTTCAAGCGATTATCATTGATTTCGCAGCGCCGGCGGCAACTAATAGGAGCGCTGCAGTGTCACATTTAGGCATTTTTATTTTAATTCGTGGCGACTTTTCCGGAAAAGGAGAGTGTACAACGTGAAGAGGACATTATAAGGAACCAGTAAATCCAAATATCAAAAGGTCAGTACCAGTATTTCGCTGGTGGGGAATGTCCCACCCCACCCACAAAATGAACTCAAGTGTTTAAATTAACGGTTTTAAAACACATGTTTCACATTTACGCGTATAGTAGGCGGACTGAGTTGACAAGGGGGCCTGCAATCATATCATGACACGTGTCTATCAGAGCACACATCGAAGTTTGAAACGATGTGTATCGGACCAGAATACAACGTCAGACAGTCAAATGATGCTGTAAATTGAAAACATTACATTACATTACTGCAAGGACTTAAAAACCAGGAGAAGCAATACTTTTTTTATGATACTACTAGCATGGAAAAGGTATGTTCCGGTCTTTAAATCCAAAACAAAACTTAATGTTCTCAGTCCCCTCTACAAGTTTTAGGAGTTCGTAATAACAATTTCGAACACGATTTGGAAGAAAATCCTGCAATACAAATAACGTTTTCATTTCAAAAATTATTTTTCTGAAAAATTCTTACAAAATAGTTTTATTTTTAGTAAATTTAGATCACTGCACAAGGTGTGTTGAATATAAATTTGTAATTGAAGCTCTTTCATTAAAAAAATTAATAATAGAATTTTGTGGAAAAAATTGGCACCATCCCAACAATTAGTGATCCTCAACGTTTTAAGAAATTCAGGACATTCGCCTTCCCCCCTTCCTCTCTTGGATTTTCTTTGATGTTACGCCTTCCCATACCATGATGATATATTGAAATACAAAAACGAAGAAATAATGTTATTGAGACTAATATCCAGTTTAAATGTATTTTACTAGGCGTTTTTTTAAATTTTTTTTTAAATGTGAACAAATACAACAATTTCATTGTTCGTCCTTTTTCTGAAACATTTACATGTTTCATTCCTTAAACGCCCCACCTCCCAGGGAGGGGAGGGAGGAGGTATTCCTCCTATGTTGAGAATCCAAGGCCTACATGATTACGCAAAGCACATACTAAATATTAATCACAAGCGAGAGGAGTGGTAGCCAAGATATTACGGGCCCAAAGTTTACACCCTGTTCCGTTATTCCTCGCGGTTCACTGTTTGGCAGTGTTTAATCTCATACGGCAACAGCGGGTTTACTTAACTGGCATAACGCTTAAGAAGAGTAGGCTGCCTTGTTTCATTTATCTGGTACGTGGTCGTATGAACGCGCCGTCACAGAGCTTGGGCAGACCCAGTTTCACGGGTGGTGAATGGCCCTGGTTGCGCAGCAGCGGTACGTTCCCGTCTAGACTAGTTCCGAGCACTGCACCGCCTAGACTCGTGTGTTAACGAGGGCCATCAGAAACTGGTCACAGGAACTGCCTCTCGTACCAACAACTTCTGTTGTAACATGTCGAAGTAGGAATCGCATCCATCGTCCTGTACTTGTCGTACCTGGTACTTCCCTACTATTACAGCATCCACAATTATCACGCCTCGCATGATGGACACACGAATTGGCTGGGCTTAATGTATAGAACCGAAGCAGGCCTCGCATCAACATCGGTGGATCTAAAGTTCCATTTTTTCACTTTCTGCTAATGGCTTTAAGCCTCGTCGACGTCGAGGTCGTTAGAGGCCTGCGGTAAAGGAATTCGTCCATGACCTTTCGAAAGAACCATCGAGGCATTTGCCTGAGTAATTGGGGGAAACTATGGAAAACATAAATCTGGATGACATGACGGGGATTCAAACCCGCGTCCTCCCGAATGCTAATGTTTTTTCAATGGACGTTGCATATCACTTAGATTCATAAGCATTATAAAGCGACTATTCTACAAAGAAACTACAGTGAAAAGTAAAAAAAAAAAAACTTCTTCAGTTGTCAGTTAGACATTCACATCAAAAAGAGAGGCAGAAATCAGACGTCAAATAATAATAAATTGACTTAATCTTCTCTTTCACTCGCCGTTTCTAAAAAAAATTTAAAATGGCTTTTCAGACTTACAGCCAAGCATATCTTGCGTTTCTGTTCTATGAGTTTTATGCTACTTCTCTCTGTCTCCCTACCACCTTTCCTGTCTTTGCGAAAACATCGCGATATATCAGTATTGAATTATGCAAAAGACATGCTGTTTGGATATTATTTGGAAGTCCAGTATGTGTAATTGCCTGGTTTTTTCAGTAGATGAAATAAAAGCAATTATTATAAATGTTATGCAAGCATTGCATACTGTTTGAGCATTCTTTTAATCATAATCACCTTACGGGGAAAATTAGTTACTATGAACAACTCCTATTCCCATTTTCTGTCGACTCGTTCTTGCAATGCTCTATCCGTTTGCTATCTCCTGGCGCTAGATGTTTTAAGTCTTTCCCTGACTTCAGTAAATACTTAATAGCAACGAACTGAAGAATCAAGCCTGTTCTATTTATTATCGAGTCTGAAACTTCCTTTCAATATCTTCTTCTTCTTGTTCTTTTCCGAACATTCTGAGGTCGGTTGAATTGAGTTCTACTCATCGTTGGCCTGGTCAGATTTGGAGCTTTGATTTTACGTCGGCATGCCTTTGCTGACGCCAAGCATTTTATGCCTTCTACCAGCTTGTAACACGTTCTAATGAAGGAAGTGGATTTTTCCTTATTTATGACTTTACGCCTCGTCCGACGTCGAGGTCATTAGAGACGAGATGTGACTTGTACAAGGAACGGGAAGGAATTCGTCCATGGTCTTTTGTAGCTGGAGTGATTTGGGGAAAAGCATGGAAAACCCAAATCTGTATGCCTGTACGGGGATTGGAATCGGCGGCCTCTCGAATGCGAGGCGAGAGCGTTAACCGCTCACCCACCACGCTCGGTAAGGAAGTGGAAGAGTTGCCGTGTGTATGTGAATCGTGTTACTGTGTTATAAGTTTATTTTTTGTTTGTGAAATGCGTAGTTTATGAGGCGAAGATGGGTGTTGTGCCGGCATTTGCATTGATGACTGCGGAGAACCGACTAAAAACCTCAGTCAGGACGGCCGGTACGCGGCGGTCTGGGCTCGTGCCCGGTCCGTTGTACCTCCACGATCCACTGTGCGGCGCCTCAGGATTTCATTTTCTGACAGTACTTAAATCTGGTCACTCCTTGTTCTCGTAACACTTCTAGTGTAGTTTTTCTATAAATCAAGCGGAAGAGAACTTTAATATATTCATCATTTTGGTTCGAAAGTGAAGGACTTAAGTAATTCAAACTAACCACGAATATTTTCTGTCAGTAAGATCTCTCCTAGACGTAATGAAGACGTACCCGCCAGTTTGGGCCGTGCGCACTGAAGGTCCTCTACAGGCGGATCAGGGAGTTACCTGCAGTCATAAGTTCAAGTGTTAGCAGCTTCGGTAAACATATAAACTAACTTTGGTCATCCGACGCTGACATAACGCGTGCGGCATTCGATAGTTGCAACCAGAGATATTACTGTTAAATTGAGATTATCGGCATTATTTATTAACAATTCTATTTAAGCTTAATAACCGCGTTTAAATTATATATATATATATATATATATGTATATATACCGTATATACACTGTACTCGCAGTTATACTGTTAATCCTCATATGCCGGGCTGGAACAGCACTTTTCCAGCATTATTTCACTAGTTGTTTGCACGCCGCACATCTAGTGAAATCATGTTGAAATGGAATTAAAATGAACACTGCTGGAAAAAAGTGTATGAGGTGCTGTTCCAGACCGGCATGTGAGGATTACCACTATATCTGTGAGTACAGTGTTTACATATGTGTGTATATATACATATAAAGATTTGTACTGTAGATAGTAATTGTAATAACACGAATGTAAAAACACAATTACAGCCGCTGAAGATGCCCTACACCACAAAGGCGAAACGCGTCTGGGAAATAAAATAAAATTCACCAAAACAGTTGTTTTTAGACGGAGTTATTTATAAAATTATTGTTCAACAACTGCTGTAATACGGCCTATTACCAGATTGAAAACGTTAATTATTTTTTGTTTTTTTATTGTTTATTTATACCTTCTGCCCAGAGATATCGCCATTGCAGTAAACTATGAAACGCGCACTAAATTACATCATTTTTAAGGTTTGAGCGATGTTTGATACCAATTTAATTAGCTAAGCAACTGGCAGGAAATGAACTGCGTGTACACGGCGTTCAACCATATATGTTTGACGGACTTTATTTTCCGGTATTTATATTCTTTGTAAATTTTATGTTACTGCTATAATAAGCTCGAAGAAATTAATCGCTGGATGTCTATGTTTAAGCTAGTTCTTCCCCTTCCACCCTTATGTCCAGTAGAGGATCTTACAGGGTGTCCAGAAAAGGACTCCCTGATTTCAAAATTAAATATCTCGAAAACAAATATCGATAGAGGAATGCAGTAAACGGTATGTTTATTGTGACAGCTGTAAGAAGTGTATACAGCAGTGTGAAATAATAGTTACAAAAGCTGCTAACAGATGGTGCTGTACGCTCATATCAGCATACATAAGTGAAATAATCGTATGAAAACAATCTTTGCAAACAATCACATCACAATGTTTTCAAAATGTTCACCATTGGCACTACCCTGAGCTTCGGATCACTATTTAGGCATTACGTATGGCGATTACAGCGCCATCTGTTAGCAGCTTTTGTAACTATTATTTCACACTGCTGTATACACTTCTTACAGCTGTCACAATAAACATACCGTTTACTGCATTCCTCTATCGATCTTTGTTTTCGAGATATTTAATTTTGAAATCAGGGAGTCCTTTTCTGGTCACCCTGTAGTTAACAGATGTATTTTTCTTCTTTTCCCAAAATCTCTTCATCGCCTCGCCGAGCTCTTTCCCTGTTACTCCATTCAGGTGTTCCTTCTCCTAATATACGGTATGTTGGCAAGTTGACGGCTATTGGCCATGCATCTGTCTTGTACGATCCTGGAGATCCTTTTCGATTTCAATTAGCCAATTGTTTTTCGTTTCATCGAAATGGTTGAGAATTCTTTTGGTTATTCTGACATGACCGTAAAAATTTAATTCGTCTTTTTCCTGAATGTGTCTGAAAGTTTTTGAGCATGCTGATACAGTTGCTGTGATTTTCTATCCGTCCAAATTCCTCCTGTACAAACAGGGCCAAAGATTTTCTTTGAAATTTCCCTGTCTTGCTTTTTAATATCTTTGATGAGTGATGTACCCTCAATAAACTAAGTTTACGATGCGTATGATGCCTTTGGTTTGATTACAGTGATTTAGTGTCTTAGCTTTGCATTTCGGGATACTGAGTTTTCGTTGTATCTGTTTCAGGTGATCCTGTAAGCTTTTTATAATTTACTTATTCTCTCATTGTTTGCTTCGCGATTCAGTGCTTTAACATGAATAATTTGAATAATAATTTAGAGGCTAATTATTTATTAAAAAACGGCAATTCAACTGTTGGAATTTTTTTTTACTTCGGTCGCGTTTCGCCTCCGTCGAAATATCGTCAGCCAGTTAATTTTCTTTTATTTACAATTCTGAAGAGAGTTTCGGTAGCCTGAGCCTTCAGCCAACATCCTTGTTGCTTTGTCGTGCATGATTAGAGCACTTGGAGGCGGGGAATCACTTATTTCTTTTGCAATCACGCTACTTTTTATGTTGCAGTGTTTTCTTTCGCTTTCAGAATGATCTGAAGTAAGCGGTGAAAGGTTGCCTAAAGTAGGGTTCACAGAGTTTTTCCCAGAAGCGAGCGGACGAAACATTATCTTCAATCTCTCTCCCATGCGCTTGCAGCCATCTAAAAGCGTTAGAAACTCTTCAAACCAACAGGAGGCGTATCATTACTTTACTTCCGTAACTAGTGTTTAACGTGCCACACAAATAAGCCGAGATCTAGAGAAAACTGTACCTAAGAGCGTTCAAAGAGCTACTCGCTGAAGTGAGCAGACGAAAAATTTGTCGTAAATATCTGCCCCATGCGCTTTCAGCCACAAAAGCGTTAGAAACTTTTCAAATGGAGCCAAGTAATTTCTTTGCCTCCCTATATAGTGTCTAACGTGCCACACAAATACGCGGGTATCTCGATAAGACTGAACGCCGATTCCGTAACACTTCAGCCTTTCTTCAGAGTGCATACGGCAGCTACGAAAATTCCAGTGACAATTACAATAGTAGTTGAAGACACTACCGAAAATCTTGACGTGAAGACGGCTTTCTTTTTCCAAACAGCCAGTGAAATATCAAATTTAACATTTTATTTATTAATCTACATCGTTCACAATCCGAAGGTTGGTTGGATTATCCCGAAGGAGGCATACTAAGCCATTGTGTCAGAGGTAGGACGGCCAGTTCCTTTCCTCTGGGACCTACAGTTTAACGTGGAACCCGATCCACTCAACGTACTGGCGTAGATTATATTAACAAAGCAAACTCCGAAAAAAATCCTGGTCACACCGGGCGGGATCCGAACCCAGAACTTTGAATTTCGTACGCTTATCCATTGAGCAACCAGTTACACCTGAAGAAATTACTGCTTACAACATGTGTTTCAGAGGATATTTACAGAAGTAAAAAGGCCAGGCTGATCTGTTGTGGTATCACCCTCTTCCTCTGGGCAGCCTACGTCCATCGCGAGCAGTCCTCTTTGTCTAAGTTTCGCTCGGCTTTCTTCCTCAATCGCCAGAGCCGAAATCTCCACCATGGAGGGGTTTGCTACAATTCCACATGCGTTCCTCTTATTCTATTTCCAATTTCTTGCAATGAAATATGACATTCTCAATTTCGAGGTGTCCCGATTATTCCAAACCTAATTTATCTATGTTTAAGTTGTCTTAAATTATCCAGTGTAGAGTTTTTCGTTTGAGATGATATTATTTTGCTTCAGTCCACCCGGCGACCACATCGGCGTGCAATGAATCTCCATATTGTTACCTCGACCAAACCCATCACTTCCACAAACAGTGCTGGGGGGCGGGAGATATTGTAAGGGAACAAATGGTTTGATTACTGATTAGCTATGTTTTTGGGCGTTTAGTGAACTAACCAGAACGATTTCAAACTATTCTCTTCGTCTTCTGTGACGATCGAATCTAATTTATATTATCACCATCCGTATTTCCGGTAGTTTACAAGATAATATCAGGTGCAAGTGGAGATGACAACTAATTCTAGCAATGGAAAGAAGATATATAACTGGTAAAATATTGTTTAATAGATCACTAACAGTTTCATAATACAAACAATAAGTGACTGTCTTAGTCTGAATATTCACAAAAAATTCAAATATTTCCAATAAGAATAATTAAGTCGGTTCCAGTTGGTCCTCCGAGGCTGTCCTTGCAATGTCGGTTCTAATTCTGGGATGCCACTTAGTACTGAACTTGTAAATTAGTGGATTTTTTTATCAGGAAGAGCTGCATTCCATTGCTGGTCGCTGCAGTCTAAAGCACCACAACAGAAACCGCAGAGTCTCCAGGTCTCCTCTTAGAAAGTTTTATGTGGTCATCGAAACGATGAAAGTAAAGTTACTGCCGGAGAAACTAAGTCATTACATACTACTGCTAGGAAGTAAATGTTACGCCCAACAGGATTGACGATACATTGTGTTCTTAACAAGAACTTAAACGGTGCTGCCAGAGTACTTCGCGTCTTTAATGGCGGGTGCAGGAGGATGTAAGCCCTCTTATGCTCCCGCAGCCGGAAGCTATAAAATAGCCTGTGTCTGAATTATTATTTCCCCCCTGTAAAGGAGTGCATGTCTTTAGTACTGTTTAGGGGGGATGTGAGACGATTTACCTACCGAAGCGACATGTTTCAATTGATACAAACCAGGAAATGTTACATAGAAATTAACAACGCCTCTCGTGTGTCTAAAATCTTAGTAATAAGCTTAACGCCCAGGGGTAGTGCATACACGATATAAGTATACAGGTAACAGATAGCTGAGCACAATGTTGTCTTTGACGTCAGTGTTGGTCATTTCGTTTGGTCGTACCGTTAGAATCGCGTATTTTCTACACTCTAATCAACCGTTTTTAACGACACTTCTCATGTGTAATCGATACTTCTCATCTACGAATTAATCTAGAAATATATACCTTTCATAGTAACTGATGGAATTATCTGTTAACAAGTTGACAGTCTGAAAAGTTAAACCGAATTTAGATTTTTTATGCCATGAAAAATATGTCTACGTATTTTTTGTTACATTTCGATCACATGGTCTTGACTGCAACCGCGATTAGCAGCATATTCTACAAGGAATAGCTTCTGTGACTCATTTTACACAGGAAATACCGAATCGTCATAGATTTGTTTTATATGATCTTTAATGTAGATGAAGTACATGCATTATATTTAATACTGAGAAATTCATGAATGGCATGGACAAAATACTGAAAGAAGAATATGGAATAAATATAAACCAAGACAAGGCAGAACTCATGATATGAAGCAGAAATTATATAAATTACAGTAGATTAATATATTAATAAACTCAAATGTTATAGGACAAGTATGCGTTCTGCCACTTAAGGTGTAAAATTACAACAGATGCCCTAAACAAGAATAAACTTAAAAGGAAAGTAACACTAGTGCAAAGAGCCTTCTTGAAAAAGATGTAACTCCATATAGTGATTTAAGAAGCAGGAATAAGATTCTAAAACTGTTGTATGTATCGAGCACAACTCTTCATAGTGATGAAGCATGGACGTTACAAATACTGTACCAGAAAGCAGGAAAACTGAAGCATTTTGGACATAGCACGATGAATCGATGTTGTTCATTTTGTACTTTATTTATTTGAAAAAAGGTACATATATATACACCTTTTTTCAGACTTTCACAAACTTCTTTCCTCGACCATCTTTTACAAAACATAAAAATCAAATAGGTATATATATATATATATATATATATATATATATATATTCCATGGTTCGGATTCCACGTTAAACTATAGGTCCCAGAGGAAAGGAACTGGCCGTCCTACCTCTGACACAATGGCTTAGTATGCCTCCTACGGGAGGATCCAACCAACCTTCGGGTTGTGGACTAAGTTAATACATATATATATATACATCTATAAGTATACACAAACATGCACGGGTAAGCACCAGGTTACGTAATAGAGTACCCGATCTCAGCTGTCAATCTATTCATTTTGTTTATGATGGCTGTGGATAAGAGCACAGTTGTGAGCTCGTAGAGTGCAATCCTGACAGAGTGTAGGAGTGTAGAGTCACATAATACACCTGCCACCTTTCTGAGCTCCGGAGATCAACGAAGTGCGATTACTGCAGTGAATCCCCCGTCCGTATCGCTACCAGACAGGCAGTCGTATTGAAACCCAGCACTACTGCGGACAACAAACGAAACTGCGAGTCGCGACGTTTCTGTGGGACTGACAGATGTGTTTGTCTGGAGTAGAGAGGTGTGTAGAAAGTCCGCAGCGCGCTCTATCAGACATTTTCTATTGTGCTGTCCGGGGACTGATTTGTGCCTCACGACAGGATAAAAGAGTGTGCAGCACGTGTTCTTAATTCTGTGAATGTTAAAACATAATTTTTTTTTCTCCTTTTTATTTAATTCGATCTCAACGCCTCGACGACGTCGAGGTCATTAGAGCTATGAGAGAACTGGTGATAAGGAACGGGGAGGAATCCGGTCCTGGCCTTTTCAAGGAACCATTCTGGCATTTCGGGAAACCATGGAATATCGAAATTTGTAATGGGCTGACTGGCAGGGACTTGAACCCGCGTTCCTCTGAATACCAGTCCCGAGCGTTGACACTCACCCATCAGGTTCGGGGACAATTTACTAACAGGGCTTTATTTTATGGCTAGACGGAAATCTGCCATTTTTATAACAAGGCATTGTCAACTCTTCCCAGCATGCACTGTGGCAGTTATTCACTAAACACAGCGACGTTGATTTAGCATAAACCTAGTTTTTTTGTTGTTTTCTTTTAATTGCTTTTTTACTTTACCCCTCGATCATGAGGGACGGGCGAGAATGGGAAAAAGGAATGGGAAGGAATTCAGCAATGGCCTTTTAAAGGAAGCATCCCGGAATTTGCCTGGAGTGATTTGGGGAAACCGTGAAAAAAACAAATCTGGATGCCCGGACGTGGATTCGAACCCGCGTCCTCCCGAATGCGAGGCCAGAGCGTTACCGCTCACCTACGAAGCTCGACCTAGATTCTAAAAACCAGCATACAGAATGAAACTGTTAGTTCTGATCGAGTGTTACAACTATTCACAAACATTAGCGATGTAAGACGACAACAATAGCAAAGTACATGGAGTGAAAAAGAGTAGTAGTAACAAGAACAGAGAGTGTGTCAGGCAGTTAGGAAGAAAGAAAAGGACGAAGCACTAGATCGTGACAAAAAAAAAAAAAAAAAAAAAATGTTGCAGAGTGAACAAAATGGCAGATGACGAGTTACCTTGTGATGCTAGACATGGAGTCGAAAGAGGCGTACAGATGGTCCAGAGACATGTTGCTGAAAGGAGCGATGAAGAGTGCAGATCAAAAAGAAATTTACTGGTATACAATAGGGCTCACAAAAAAAAAATATATATATATATTTATAAATGGAGAGGCTTATGTTGAAAACACATCTGACCAGCAGTTTAAAACTGCTCAAATACAATTTCGCACAGAATTCAAGTACCAAGTTGTAATCTGTAATTCACATATCTGCAAGGGTATTTGATTCGGCATAATGCAAAAATACGACTGGGTAAGCCCTTATGGGATTTTCATAGTTTGAAAGCTCGGCGACTGCTCTAAAATTTGTGGCGAATGTCGTAAAGTTACCTTAATTGTGTACGGAGTATAAAATGAATGCTTGATCAAAATAGTAACAAAGTAATATGACTCTCTTCTAACTCCATCTATAGGTTCTTTCTATAAATATCGGGTATTCTGACTTTGTAGTTTATGGCATAGATAGGGAACGTCAGAAGACATCGTTAAAAGGAATAGAAGTGGAATTCCAATAGGTGCTGGGCCATGTTGGAGTAATGAGCAATGAGGCTGCAGGCAGAACAGAACGTCGACATCTTACAGCCGCAGAAGCAGGTTAAGTGTTCGTACCCTGCACAAACTTCAAGGCCATTGTCACCAACATTGTTAGTACTGAACGCAAGAAGAGATGCCCTGCCGACTGCCAGAGAAAGGGACTTTGGTATCGAGCCATCTGTAGAAACATCGTCGTCCAACTACGCTCAACTAGAGCTGAAGAGGAAAGAAATGCCTCGATTAACAGATTTAAGGCAGGGCACACTTTATTACGTTACAAAAACGTCAATGTTCCCGAACTGTGATTCTGTGGAGGATGTCTATCAGTTAATGCTAAGCCGGACGCAACATCTTCAGTAAGAAAACAACTTAGTCTGAATACAACCGACATAACCTCTCTGAAACAATCTCTCTTACTTGCGAGCAAGAAACATATTAACCCCCTATGATAGTTGTACTAAAGGCGTAATTTAAAAATTAAACGGATGTACTGCAATGTATTAGCCTTTGGCTAAAGCTGTAAATAAAAATAAAATAAAAAAGATAGACGGCCATATTGTAGTGAAACCGCAAAGCCAGATTGATATGAAATTTATGAATTCTTAAAGGAAATTTAACATGATGCGAGGACAGTAGCAACAGATGTAAAGAGGCTACTACATGCAGCGGAAATAAGTTACGTCATCATCCAGGACGGAAGACTGTATTGCGCTGATTATCACATAACTTAGTCGTCCGATGGTAAATTAATATTCGTCATTCAACAAAGGTTATACTTAATTCTACTGGTTCACATACATTGGCGATAAAAATAATTTATATCGTGGTACAGTTTTGTCGTGCCTGAATTTTGTGAAAATAACTGGAGTATAAAGTACATACATTTCAATAAACCAAAAAATACAAATTCATTTTTGTCAAAAAGATTAAAGTTACCATATCAGAGTATTCAGTAAACCAGTGACAAAAAACGAAGAGGAGAAATAAGTACAATTAAAAAAAAAGTTACAAATTTCTGAATTGATGTTTCAGGGAAGGTTCACAAAATAGACGGAAGGTACAAGCAGAGTGGAGGCGAAGGTGGAAGTGTTCAAGGAGATGGTAAAAAAGGGTGAAGAAATATTTGTTTCAAACCAGAAAATAAGGAGAAGTTCTGAACAAAAGAAGATCTAAGGACAAAGTCGCGGGCAAACTCTGGTAGGCTACCCAATAAAAACAAGACTCGGCGACGGCGTTCTAAATATAATGGTAACGGACGTTCAGCGGGCAGTTTCTCCGGAACCACGGTCGTGGAATGACGCAACTCGAGTGTCGAAGCACAAAGAGGGCTGTCGGCCGGGATGCGAAAGCGCCCAGTGTCCAGCGGAACAAAGCTGGACTTTCGCGCGCGATATAATAGCGAGCACCCGGGCTCAGCTGACGTCAGCAGTCTCTGTGAGGCAGCGGCTACCTCGACTTTCCCGACACACGCCGCACTATTATTCATAGCACAGTGGAGGGGAGAGTCCGCTACGAGTCATCACGGTGGAGCCAGCTGACAAGCCAGACTCTCACTAGAGTCTTACTTCAATAGCCATCGCTCCTATCTGGGTGCGAGTAATCTCATTAAAGCCCAGCTCGAGAAGCGTTCAGTCCTATAGACTGGAAACCTTTACACAAAAAATTGACGTGTGGAGTCTAAAGGGAGGGAATTTATCGTCGACGACCTGAAGTGACATCTGGGTATAAAATATGATTGTAAATTAAACTTTGCAGGACCCATTTGGCAGGCAGTGGAACCAGGTTTTAAAATCTCTTCATTTACTGGAGAGACTGGTGGGGGAAATCATCAGAGAAGAGAAGGAATTAGGTTACAAAATTTCGGTCGGACCATTCCTTGAATGTAGTGGTGTAGTATGGGGCCCACATTTTCAGTATCAAATACAGGGCGGAGTTAGAAAGGAGGGCTGTTAGATTTGTTGGTGGAAATTAAAGCAATACACAATCAGTAACCGATATAATTAAGGAGCTCTATTGGGGGTCATTAGAAGGCAAGAAGAGGTCGAATACAGTACCTGGTGTGTACTAGCTGAATAAATTATATAGGTGTTAAGGCTTGGAAGGAGATTGGTATAGAAATCCGGATCAGTTCCTATGGGAGAAGATGATTATGACCACAAGCTTGCACTCGATTTAAGGCATAAGGCAGTAGAAAAATTTTCTTTAGTAGGTGAGGGTGTCACGGATTTGAATAAATTACCAAGTAGAGAATAATTTTCCAAATACACTGAAAGAATCAGAAATTAAAATTCGTAAATGGAAAAAGTAGGCGAGTGGAGAAATTACCTACGTTCAAGGAATCTAGAATGTTAATCAATAACAGAAAGTGGGTATGTAGGGAAATTGCCACCACAGTTTGAATTCCATTCCAATTAAATTAGACTCCAGTAAAGCAAAACAACTGTTAAAATTGCTAACCTTCAGTGTACGAGGTGGTCATGAAAGGTGATGCAAATAGGCATAAGCTTTCTTTTTTTGTTCGGATTACTACTGGTTGATGACTGAATCCTTACAGCTCAAAGAGAATTGTACGCAAAGGAAGGAAATGGCCAACCCTAACTGTGCAAAACTTTTTTTTTTTTTATCGACGTCTATGCTAGGTCTATTAGAGGTGGGAAAGAACAGAGGACAAAGAAAGTGAAGTAATTCCGCCATGGCCTTTCTGAAGGAAACATCCGAGCATTCGTCTGGAATGATGGAATCCATGGAAAACCGAAATCTGGATGGCCGGAAGGGGGATTTGAACCCGCGTCCTCCCGAATGCCAGGCCAGAGCGTTACCACTCACCCACTACGTTCGGTCTGTGCAAAATCGATGTATGAATTGTCGCACAGGAATCTGACTCACTAAGAAGGCCGGTTCATATTGTATAGCATAGTCAACAAGCATAACAAGTAGAATATTGACCCATACGTACCAAGCCAATAGGGACCAACTTAAATGCTTAGCTTATCCAACAATCGGAATGTTGTAAGGTTACTCCAGCAGCAGTTACATCAAGCCTTGCGGTTAGGGGAAACCTTCAGTCTAGTACAGAAGGCGATCACAGTGAACATATATGCTTTGCCTGAGATAAAATATGTTACGGGTCTGTGTAAATTGCGGCTGGACAAGGAATCGAGCAGGGGACACTTAGTTTTAATATTGCGTGTCCTATTCCTCACCAGACGCGCTAATCGTTAGAGTATCTGTAGCCACGCTTGATCTTGAAAAATGCCCGGAGCTATTACTTTCCTGCTTCTACCCGCCAATAAACAGAAACTGATTTGAGTTCTCCACACCAGCAACCCCACTGTTTTTGTTGTTGCTATTGCTGCCCGCGGAGGAAAGAACATAATACCTCTTCACAATAGTTCGGAGACAGTCAGTCGTAAGCAAATGTCACTTAACTCGAAGTAGTTCATTTGCTCGTTTCGGTCCAACTTGGACATAGCCATCATATTAGACTATTGGTAACTGAATAATATAAATATCCTAATTTTTATATGTAAACGAAGTATTTTTTCCGTTCACTCATTTTTTGCTCCTCTTTTCCCTATCGTGATTTTTCTTCTTCCCAAGTTATAAGCGTAAGACTTGAGTCCTCCCAAATCTTTTCCTGAAAATAAATTTTGTATACTTTGCTTTCCGAACGAGGAAAAGAATGAAGACCGATCCCACATGTAGTGAATATTCTGAGCCACTCTACAACGCGAAAGCAACCCTTACTATTGATTACTGTTGAAAGAATTTCATGAAAGCCTGCTACATCGTCACTTAGTGATTCTGGTGGCTCAGATTAGAACAATAGATTATGCCGAGCAGTGAGTGGGCAGAAACGTTGGGGCACGGCAGTCAGGAGGACGCTGGTTCGATGTATATGAAGTCTGGTTGTCTAAATTTTGGTTGCTGTTGGATTTCTCAAAGCTTTCCTTGCGAGCTTCAGGACAGTTAAAGACGCCATGGCTGAATTCATGCTCGTTTTTTATAGATAGTTTTATGCTGGGAGATCAAACTGCAAAGTTACAATAGAAATATAGTGTGCTGGAGACATCTTGGAAATATGCTATCATGAAAGGAAAAACCTTATGAATAAGTCTTGACTGTCTACTAATAAATTCTGTTGCTGTAGATTTCGTTAAACAATATGATTATGGCAAGAAGAAACTACTTACTGTGATTTATCTTTTCCTAGTTACTTCTTTTATACTGACTGAGTTAATTTTTGTTGGCAGCTCGTTAGTAAATTTGCGAAACTCGAAGACCTTGCGACAGGGACCAAAACTACTCGAATGATTGTAAAAAATGGAGCACTGTTACGCTTTGCCACACATACAGGTTGGCTTGGGAATCATAAGTACTATTTCTGAAAGGTGCTTTTTCGTGGCGGGCCCTCTTTCTCCCTTCATACTTAACTAAAAGCGATAAATTAGGTACCATTTTTAAATAATAAGTTCTCCACTATAGTGACATCAATAATTATGAAAGAAAGGTGACGGGTATGCGATATTTCAGAGTCAAGTTGGGTTTGGCTCGCTAGCGTCGTTAAGGAGTGACCCCATACCGCTAGATAGAAGCACTACATATAGAAATTTTAGCACTGGCCATGATCATCACATTACCACTAGATAATCCAGTTTACAAGTAAACAACTGTTGCTACAAAATGAAATATTTCAGTTTAAAGTATAATGTCAATTCCATTTTGTTTTGTGTTGTGTCGTGTAAGTTAACACTACTTTGTATCATATGTATGTTTAGTGTGTCCAAAAGTGTTTTCTAATTTTTTCGTAAGATGTTGTAAGCTTTTTGTTACGTACGAATTTCAGTTGACAAATAAACAATTGTTACTCATGACTCGGTTCTTCTTTCATACTATTACAAACAACCAACGTCGCTATTCATCGTGTATTATTCGCGAAATTTTCGTACGGGCCAACTAGATTATAGAACTTTCGAGCGAGCGCGACATTCGAAGCCGGACATTTCAAACCAACATACTACTAGACTGCTATTCGCTTTCCGTGTATCGTTGCTACTAAGTATGGACAGTACAGGACAGACAAGACACACATCCAGACATAACACTTAAACACCCACGCTATCCGCCGGACTCGATCCGGTAACCTTTGGTACGCGGAGCTAGTACTCTAGCCCCCACACTAATGAGGCCGGCTTGTACATATGTTAGGGGGCATCCATAAATTACGTGAGGTCAAATGGGGGATGGGGGGGTCCGGCAAAATCTCACCAAATCTCACCCAGGGGGGGGGGGAGTCTACAGAAATCTCATGTAAGGTTTTCAAAAAAAATTTCAGATAGTAGAGCTAAAAAAAAGTCTACAAATTGCGCGAAAAGCGATTTTAAGGAGAAATTTCGTCGAAAAAACGAATTTTGAAGGGTGAGACCTAAAAAAAAAGGTCTCAAAAAGTTTCAAGGGCTATATCTAGGGGGGGGGAGGGGTTCTCACGGACCAGATCTCACCAGAGAAGGGGGAGGGGTCCGGCGAAAACTCACGAAATCTCACCAGAGGGGAGGGGGGCGGGGTCCGGAAATCTGGAAAAACACCTCACGTAATTTATGGATGCCCCCTTAGTGAACTCTTCTTACATTCTGCTGTAGGCACAGTGTATGACGAAGATATTTTGGCCTCGTAGTTGAGATGGAAAGTTAGTACCGTGGGCCCGGCGTCTCGTAACGCTACGAGGAGCTCTGCCAAACAACCTTGAGTGAAAGAGCCGGTCGGAGGTGAGTCAGCAACGCGGAAAAGCGTTGTTGGCGGCGGCGGAGAAAGAGAGTGAGGCATTGTTCCGCTGCCACACCTGCTCCGGGCTCAGCAGCCCTGCGCCATCTCAATGTGGGTCACGGGCGATTGCCTTCCGGCATTAATTACCTGTTACAGCCGCTGGACTATTGACTACTTTAGATCGAGATTAGCTGCAGGAGCACACATCCAAACTCCCGCGACTCGGAGGCAAAAAGAGGAAACTGCTTCCATCACGAGATTCATAATCGGGATATTTCTGAATGGAGTCGTGGTGGGCGTCAGCAAACAGGTCACGAGCCAACTTCCTGTGTCTAGATGTGCTGTGATCAGTGCGATATGTTATTAAACTAAGGAAAAAGGAAACTGATTTAGGCAATATAATTGTAAGGAAAGGGAAAATGACTCATCACTCACCAAAGTTGAGGGCAGCGACGAGAGAAGAACATATATTACGAACACACAAATAAACTCAATATTTCGGTTATTAAACCTTATTCATGACAGAGAAAATGAGTCATGAATAAGGTTTAGTAACCGAAATATTGAGTTTATTTGTGTGTTCGTGATATATGTTCTTCTCCCGTCGCTGCCCTCAACTTTGGTGAGTGATGAGTCATTTTCCCTTTCCTTACAATTATACTGCGATATGTTATGTATGTGAAGATGGAAGAAACATTTTTTTCTACCTTTACAGCTCGTTGATGTCAAGGTCGTTAGAGTGGGCAAACAGAGAGAGTCAAGGAACGTGGATTAATTTGGCCCTTTTAAGGAACCAGCCCTGAATTCTGCAGGTGTTCTGGGAATATTGGGCCAGAGTATTATCGCTCTTACCCCATAGTCCGTAAAGACTTGAGAGGTGTATAATATGGCGCAGGTCCTTTTTGTCCTATTCTTTCAAAGGAAATGTAGTGGTCTGCATACGGCAAACAACATGTTTGGTGGATAATCTAGCGATTCATTATGCGTTGAGAATTAGTATAATGTTCTCGGGCGACTAGCCTAGTTAACAATACACGATACTTCGGCGATCGGATTCACTTTAGCCATCCTCTGGTGTAAACATCTCCTTAACTCTGCTAGTCCCCAGAGGACATGATATTAAACCTATCGATTAGCAACGACGCTGGTAAACTCCTGAACGATAGAGTCATTTCTTCGACCTTCGGCTAGCAGTGTAGACTACTGGACATTGTCATAGTGTGTAAACGACCTTAATCAAGAGGCTGGATCACCAAAGCATAAGCCAACGGATCAAATGAATCTCGAAATATCAAATGTTATAAGAAGAATTTCGTGATGGAAGAAGATTTGCTAAAAATCCTTTCTAACTTTCTCTAAACTGTATAGTCATTCCTAGACTTTCAGAAGGATATTTTGTATGCAGCGCAGATAACTAAATTCCAATAATTAGGTCTTCTTCTTACCGTTTTCCGTAAGATATAATGTTTATCATTCTTTATATTTCCCTACCGACATATTCCTCGACAATCCCTCTCCCCTTTCTTTCCCTTTTTCTTCCCACTGACGTTTATTTATAGAACTCTGTGCATTAAAATACGGACGAAAAGTATGTGATGAGGAAATTATAGTGTCCTTCCTGTTACCGTTGTGAAAAACTTCATTTGCCCTTTTCCTAATAGTGTTTCTGTTTCGACTTCATTGATTCTAGCTTATGCACCACTAGATAGTATGCGTCTTATTGAAGATGTGGTGCGCGAAGATGTCCCAGAAGTCCGCAGGCAGAATATTGTAAATATCCGTACTGTATAAGGCTGTAAGTGACTATAAAATATAAGCCCAACTTTTTAAAAGTCACGAGTTTTTCAATGACGAGGCAAAAATCTGGAAATTCCAGAACGAGGCGAGGACAGCATTGTTCGTACAACAGTCATATCCATAAAATATCGCCGTTCGTTTAAAGATTAAATAAACGACCGATTCCTGAGAGCATGCCAGTAGTTGCGAGGGTACGTGGTTTGTTGTAGGGCCGAAAACAGTGTCGAAGTAAACAATAATAAAAGTTGTCAGGTATTGTTATTTTTACTTATTTTGTACAAGTAGATAGACGGTATAGTGTAGCATCTAGGCTACAATAACATTATTATTCATTCATATTATTCATTTAACAGTCTGGTCAATATGTAATTAACTTCAAATAGTTCACTTCCAGTTTCATACCTGTATTTCCGTACGGATTCTAAACACGCCTTTAGAATTATTATGTTACTAGCTGACCCGGCAGTGCTTCGCTATTGCTAGATTTAAGTGTATTAAATGAAGTCAATTAAAAGTTTGAAATCATTCTCAAGAATGTGTTATAATTTCGTACGTTATGCAAAAAAAAAAAAAAAAAAAAAAAAAAAAAAAAAAAAAAATCTGATTGTGTTTTATTACCACTGACCAACGAAAACAGTGGCTCAGAAGGTGGCCATTCAAACGATACATCCCAGGTGCTTCATTCTTCAATTTTAATGCGTTGCAAGGTGTGCAAACTTTACCACAACTGTATGCAAGCAATATTAAATTTCCTAATCACATTGAAATGCAATACGATCAAGATTTCCCAATTAATTTAATCGATTAATTTGCATGCTTAATCAACTATTGTCACGTTGTTCATTCGGATCACTACATGACAAAAATTGACATTATTCTCTAATTCATAGTCGACTTGCTTCATACATGTTTCGTGTTGTTGTTCGCGACTGTGACATATGTAATCTATTTTGTTTATTTCATTGAGCTTTATTTTTAATGGCCAGATCAAGGAATTCAATAGCTTCAAACTTCCATCGGACAACACTGATCACTTTGCAAAAAAAACGAGCGTAAATCGGTGTAGCAGTTTTTTAGTCGACAGAGGACACACATACCAGCATTTCGTTCTATATATATATATATAGATAATAGTACAATAAAGTATGTTCCGCATGTTAATGATATACGCATAGGTAAAAATTTAGACCCACATAAGTTAAGGAGCGTCCTTAAATCACGTAGCTCCATTTTGGCCTCCTGTGAACCTCCACGTAACCCGACGTGGCTTTTGCCTCTACCCTACTCCTCCCCTCCCCTCTCACGTAGCACGTAGCTTTTTTCCCTATTGATTCCAGAATATGTTTTATACTGTTTTCTCTTATCAGACTACAGTAAACTACACACGGAGATAGTTAAATAACACAAATAAATATTCACATGCTGTTGTGTGTTCGGTACCTTATTTTAACTGTGGCAAATAATGTGGCTTGGTTTACAAACGCCCTCCCCCCGCTTACGTAGCTCAGAGTAGCTTTCCAGCCAACCATTCCCCCCTCCCCACCTTAGAGGGAGCCACGTAGTTTTTGGACGCTCTCTTAGTGGTCCGCAGCATTATTCCTGCCAATTTACTGGTTCTCGGGTTGAAAAAAGTTGAATAACGCTGCTCTAGATCAATCAGAATTTGCAACACTAGCGCGCAACTGGCCGCTGGCTTGTGTAGATTTGTGTTCAGCGAAACTGAACGATACTGCCGCTCCTCGCAGCTTTCTGTCCTCGGGCAGGGGGGGGGGGGGGGGGGGGGGAGCAAACTGGAGCGGAGAGGAGAGACTAATCGAGTTAGCTCGAGCGCACGAAAGCAGGAAATCTAATATCCCGTCCACGATGGGCCGTCTTTAAGTTTCTCCTAGGACGGCAACGCTGGCCAGGTAAAACCCAAGGCTGCTAGCACGCAAACTACCGCTCTCGCCTAAACCGGCTACCACTGTAAGAAACCTTCATGAAGAACTTTTAAAACTGGGTAATACAAAAATCAGCCTCAATTAGATCCATCAACGGTCAAAGAGCTTGCAGATAGTAAATCCAGTATCATATCTCTCTGTACCACCACCCTATAGACGCTGATTCTCCCATCAGACACTGACGTTTAACTCGCTTCCTCGCGGGTGTCCTGCGGAAGGATACCCCTCCGATTGATTTCACCCCATCATAGTGTTTCTTATCAAGTATCGGCTATTACCAGAGACCACACACGAGTGGATTTTATTGCTAGTATTGGATATATAAAACTGTAAGTTACGTAACAGATGTTCCAAAAAGCACGTATTCCAGATAATATGAGGAAGCCATCACGATACCATTCTACCATTGAATGCGTCTCATGAAGATAACTAGTTTTCAACAAGCTTAAAAACAGCAACAAACTAAAGGGGGAGGGGCTTCGTCCGGCAGATTTTTGAAGTTGTGCCGGTAAATGAAATATGTGAACATATCATTCACATAACTGACTGCGAGAGAAACAAAGCCTGAGCGACCAATATAACAACACAGAGACTTCACACGCTATCCGCCTGTCTGTCACCATTCCGTTACTGTCAAAAATTTCATGATAAAATATGTTTTTTTATTTTATTTATTTTATTGGCATTCGGTTAGAGACCATACAGCCAATCTACATTTTTACAAAGCTTCTTACATCCATTTGCGTAACTTATCTATTTACACATTTCCTTATCTATATTAGGTAAAACTTATTACAATCTTGTTTAATGTATATGCTATTTACAATATTCAAATTTCAAGTGCCTTAAGTACCGTAATCTAAAAAGCGTTGCTAGACAATACATCAACTAGACTTAGTAATCGGCGGTTCTGTATATCCATTATTTTCTATTGATTAGTCTAAATCGCCGTATTTCTTTGACAAATCATCTGTAGAGGGTTGATCTATCTGGTGTTGGCCACAATCGGTAGATTGGTGAGGATACTGTTAATTTTGCCAAGCTAGTTGTTGTGCTTGCGCGGAAGTGGGGTTGTGCTGTGGTTTGGGCTTTAGGTTTGAAGTATAGTCATTTCCTGTTTTAACTTCCAAGATTGGTTAGAATTCTATCCCTCCATCTTTAAAGTATCTGGCGAGGATGCTAAGTATTACTTTGTTGTTGCTGGAAAGTAGGAGGGTTACGTTTGTCGGAAAGGGGAAGCCGTTAATGGCAAGATTCATCATTTGGTCCTGGAGTTATTGGTATTTATTGCATGAAAAAATTATGTGATTGATGTCTCCTATTGCCTGGTCTGAGCAGTCGCAGTATGGGGAATCTCTCAACCCTATTCGGTATAGGTGGCTGGGGAAGTTACCGTAGTTAAATCGGGCTCTCGATATCGTAGTGATTAATCGTCTGCTACTGTTCCAATTGTAAAACCAAGGTTTTGGAGATATGCTCGGGTTGAATGGTTGCATAATATGAGGCTTTGATTTTTGAGGAGATCGTACATTCCTCTTGCCATTTTTCCTTGGCTCTTACTTTGATGTTATGTGTTATATCCGAGATCGGGAGTTGCATGTTGATTACCTCTCCCTCATGGATAGCTTGTTTTGCCAGGGCGTCCACCCGTTCGTTATGCTAGATGCCGCTGTGAGATGGGATCCACATCAGAGTAGTCGTAATGCCAAGTTCCCGGTTCCGTTTCAGTTGTTGTAGAATTTCCAGTAGAATAGTTTGAGTATGGCTATTCCACGTAGTATTTTGTAAGCTCTTTAGTACACTGAGGGTGTTCAGTCTGCCAGTAAAGGCCCCTGCCAGGGCAGACCTCACACACAACGCGCCTGAACGCCGGGATACATATACGACTCCAAACAGGCGCAGAGACATCAAAACAAACCAGGAAAACAAATAGAATCATCTAGAAGCTAAGTGGGACTATTTCTTACAGAGGTCGCCGTACTACCACACAACGGAATTCCTGCGCCAGGCCGCCTATATAAGCGTAGCCGGCCGCTCCACCGCCAGTTCCGGCCTGACCGCGGAACCAGCTTCAACTACAGAAGACCACCGGAAGTTCGCGAGAAGTAGAAGCCGTCTCTCTCTACCCCGGATCAGGACCAGGCTAAATTTCTCGACGGTCATCCGCTAACTGTACCACATTTGTTATTGTTACCAGTTGTTTGGTGTACATAGAAATAACCTCAAGGAACCATTAAGTGTAGTTCACTTCAGAGGGAGTCCGTCAGAATGACGACTTTGTCCATGTTGGTACTTTGGCTATATCTGATGGCTTCCAGCAGGGCTTTTGCTTCAGCTGTATAGATGGATGCCTCTTTGGGTAGCGAAAATTGAGTCGATTTACCTGTGTTTGGACAGAAATATGCCGCTCCTACTCTATTATTTCCAGTGGTTTTCGATCCGTCTGTGAATATTTTAAGAGTGCTGTTGTCTGGTTTTGATAGGAATCTGGATATTTTGTGGATCAAATTTCCGGATTTGGCTTCCTCCCAGAGGATTGTGTGGGTTCGATGTTACATATCCCAAAGAAAAATGTCCTATGGCCTTTCTAATGACACATGTTATTTCCTTGTCAAATTTAATCAAGATCAAGACAGCAGTTTAGTCGTGAAAACATAGTAAGCAGACAGAGAGATAGAGTTACTTTTACATTGATTACTGGGCTGATACGAGAATTATTGAAGTAAATAGGTCAATAAACATGCATTACGATTCAACAACATGAAAAATATAGAAAAGTTAAGAGATCAGTTTCTTTTCTCTGTCTCCAACGGATAAAAAGCAGAAACTATTTAAATGACAGTTAATTACTTCAATGGCTGTACAATAATTTTCGGTGTTAGATAAAGCTCACCATCAGTTACAACAAATTAATAAAGGATTTTCGAAAATCAAAGTTGGAAAAATATGGTAAATTGATAACAAAAACGGACGTTAAGTTTCACAGCTTCCCTTAACCCAGTCCTAACGCTAAAACTTACAGGTATGACAATACGTTGAAATACACGGCGAGATTAATAATAGTGCGAAAAGGTATTTTTGTATTCATGAGTCACTGTCCACAGTAGAACTACCGACACTCATGCTTCTCGTCGTTTATTCACTAGTTCCTTTGCTTCTAGTCAATGGTGACATAGTTCAGATCCATCCACTTGCGAACAGTAACACCCCTGCAAGGCTTTGGTTGGCCAGCTCTGCATTGCACCTTGACAGTATGAAATCTAAACTATACCTCAACCCTAAGAATTCGAGTTTGGTAGACATTGGGTCACTGTTTGGGGCAATGACGAAATTTTAAGATGAGGCTTTTCAACCTTGTGGTTTAAAACATTTCGGTCGTACTTAACTGAGAATGAAGCTAAGCCTAAACAATAAACGAAATTAAATGATTACTTTCATGCAAGCAAAATATTAATAAAATTAGTACCTATAAACAAAATTTAAAAAAAAAATACAAAGCGCTTGTAAACTGTATAGAACGCCTAAAATTTTTAAAAATAATTTTGTAACTGACTGTACCTTTTGTCATATTTATGCACCCAGGACAAAACATCACACAACACGGAGCACAGACATATAAACATAAACAATAACAATTACACCCAGAAAATCATACCTCTGTATCTAGTACTAGAATGACAATCTATTACATGCTTAACTACAACCAAAATAACTTCAATCTGAAGTAGATGTTGAAATGCTGTTAAACACGTTGTTTGTCGTGTATCCAACATCGACTTACTACCATTCTTTAAATAACAAACAATTTTCTCCATTCTTTCCAGAACCCATTCATATTGTGCATTAAAAGTGATTACTAACATTTTACGGAAGTAATCTCTTGGAATAGGGATAGCTGAATATAAACATGCGATACCAAAGTTTTGCCTGCGGCCGCTATGCTGAAAAACATTCTTCTTTACTGTCGGCTGCAGCGCAGCGTGAAAGCTCAGGTAACAACTGCCGCTACAGAGTACGCCCGAATGATAGGCAACCAAACAAGCCGCATAGCTGAGCTGGCAGAGTGCTTCACGGGTACAGTGACCGCAGTAAACAGTACGTAAACCGTTGTGCAATAACTTCCCACAACTGCCAGCTGATACGACAGTTTCTATACCCACATTCTATTTTAATGTTATCACCAAACACACTCTCTCCTTTTCTACGAGGGGAAAAAAAACTCTTTTTGACGCGCACAACAGCACATTCGTCGTCAGCATAAGTGTTGTTTAATCATAAAATGAAACATTACCTTTTGTAAAATATATCTCTGATAACTAACATTCTATCAATATTACCTGAAACAAGCTATGGCGGTAAATTACAGAATTATCAGTACTCCATACAACATAAATAATATACTAAAAAGTCAATTAGGTTAATTAAGTTTAATACAAATTTTTAAATAGCAACTTCCCTGTCTACTGTAGATAAATCTAAATTTCAACAATCTATAGAAGGCTCTCCTTTACATTCCCGGTGGGTGAGTGGTAACGCTATGGTCTGGAGGACACAGGTTCGAATCCCCATCCCACCATTCTGATTTTGGGTTTCCACGGTTTTCCTAAATCTTTCCAGGTTGCCTTAAAAGGCCATGGTCGCATTCCTTTTACGTCCTTGTTCCCGTCTGCTCTAACTACAACGACGTCTATGAAGTGTAAAGCAAAAAGAAAAAATCAGTAGTAACTGTGAGATGTAATAGTAGGTTTTCCAGGCGAATCTACTGCTTGAAGATTCCTCGGTCGTGGTGCTGGATCAAACGATTGTTGTTCAACGAATTTTCGACAGCGCAACGTGCCAGCATCTTCAGGTTACGTCTGCTGACTGACGTGAAGAGCGCCGTCCAAGTCGCGTCTCTTTCATTTTGAACCATAATTCTTTTTTTACTAACCTTAATTATTAAGTGATTATTGTAGGCCATTTCTTCCACAATTGCTTGTTAAAATAATAATAATAATTATTATTATTAATAAATACGCCAACGCTTTATGTAAATATAAGCCACATTATGCTTCCTGTATGTAAGAATAGTTTAGTTATAAATAAAAAAAATATATATATATATATATATATATATATTCAAAATTTAAAACTAATCACATATTACAGACAAAGAGCCAGAGTAATATTTCGACGAGAGGCGAAACGAGTCATGAAATAAATAATAACCAACAACAGTTTTATTGGCGTATTTATTAAATATAATAATTATTACTTTAATTATTATTATCAATTGATATTAACATTATGTTCCGATAGCAATTTTCCTAGACACATAGATACGATTCGTACACTTTGTTACTTCGAAATCCTTTAAAGACTGAGATGTAGGTGACTGGTCACCAAGTCTGTAGGTAACTTTTTTTTTAATCCCCGACTCGACCAGCTGCAAATGAAAACCTATGCCTGAAGTCAAGTGGTAATTTAATATCACGGTCTCCTCTTCCTTTTCATATGCTGACCCTTAATCTTCCAACGGTACTTATTTTCCTTGTACATGTCCACAGTTCTCTTAATCTCCCCACAATCCTTCAACTCCTATCTGTTCTGCTCTTTTATCATTTCAGCTTCAGACTCCATCCAACTGCAATTTTCACAGACAAATGGAACTGCCCTTCCCCTGCAACTCCGTTTTTTGGTACCCAGTATCTGGGTCACCTACCATCCCACGAAAGCCTAGCGAGGGCTGTCCAAAGTTTTGTAACGGGGCGTACATTAACTAGATGAGGTGTTTTTCCAGAATTTCTGACCTCACCCCCTTTCTGGTGTGATCTGGTAGGACTCCCCCCCCTCCAAGATGACGTGAGATTTTGACGGGACCCCCCCTCCCCCTCTCACTAATCGACCCCAGTTTTTTTAAACCTTTTTTTTTTTTTTTTGCTCTCATGCTTCCGATGGCGATTATACCCACCCTAAAGTCTGTTTTAGTGTCGATTCTAGGCCTTTTTAGCTCTACTGCCCTTCAGGAATATCAAAACATGACGTGATATTTTCGTCGACCTCCCCTCCCCCTATGTCATGTCACATAATTAATGGAACACCCTAAACCACCTCTCTCATTGGTACATACCTTCTTCGTCCATTCTGGTCCCTCGGAGTCCGACGAAGTCGTAACTGATTCTTCGATGAACTTACTTGCAGTATTAATTCAACCATCTCCTAACTGTTGTCCCAATGTACGGCTAATACACCAATAAATACAGTTGCCTCTTTCTGGTCTCCAGTTATGATTATAAAAGCTTTTGCGGTTTTCGCAACATTCATAACTTTGTGAGATTTACTCTGCATCCAATCAATCCTCCTTTCTCCAGACGTTTCGAACAATGGGTATGGCCTTCCTCATGGTCACGCTCAGTTTGCCAGACTCTGCTAAGAATCGAACCCCACGCTGAGCGCAGCGCTAGCAAATCGACACAAGCAGGACACCGTAGGTAATGTTCTTCAGTTGCGTATCCTCTGTTAAGTGACTGTCGCAACAGTTTAACAAGCATAACAGGTTGTCCCCTTCTCCGTGAAAGCAGTTTTGACTGCTGGGAGGTTGTAAGTGCAGTAATTACGTCGTCCTCATTCAGAGAGGGAATGTGGCGGAGACGGAGGAAGTGCGAGTATGTTCAACACGAAACATGAGCACGTGGAGGAATCGACATGCAACAAAGAAATTTCTTTCCACGGATGTTCCGAATCTCCCGCAGTAAGGAAGAGCCTCTCGGAACAACTTCCGCGCGTAAGCTTCCGAGCTTGCTTGTACTGTACTACGGAAGCTCTACTGTACACACCTACTCACTGGGTAATTCCCAGCAAAGGACAGAAGCTTGGGAGACCTGGATAGCCGAGCTGACGGATATCACACAACTATCTTTTTAAACGACTTTACTGTAGGATCATTAGAGTCAGGATACAACCGTGAGCAAGGAATAAGAAAGAAATTTGACAAAGACTTGTCAAGGACCATCCCAATTTTCTACTGTAGCGATTTTGAAAAATTACAGCAGATTCATATCGAAGAATCCGTCAGAACCCTGAGCCTTAACGTGACCGTATAACATCATGGAAGAGCAAAGACAATAGAAATCCTGATATCGGTACTCCGATTCAGACTGTGTATCGAGAGATCTTAAGAACCTTCTTACTTCACCCATTATACAGTGCTCCAATTCGTTAATGTGGCATAGTCAAATACTGAAAAAGATTATGTGGAAATACACATTCATCTCCAAGTAGATTTAGTAATTACAAAATGTATCTGTTGATAATAATTTATTTATCCAGGTAACAATTTTATCACCATTCTTTCAGTTTACAATCACACATCTAAACTAATAAATGAGAAAGTAACTCTCATTGTTTGTTAAGTTTTCACGATCTGGATGAAAATTGAAAAGCAAATATTATGTTTTATTTACAGGGATAAACGATACATTTTCGGGATAAATAACATTTTGACACGAAATTTTGTAAACCGAACGGTGTAAGACAGATGTATAGTATGTGTAAGTCCCTGTAATGTAACATCAGTCATTCAGGCTTCGTTTCTCTCGCAGTCAGATTGTGAATGATCTGTTCATCAATTTCATGCACAGACAACTGTGGTAAGCTGTCTCCCGAAGGTAACCCTCCCCCCTTATATAGTTGCTATTTTTCAACATGTTACAAATTGGTTCTCTTTATGAGGCAGGTTCGATTGTAGAATGTTATGGTGATGGCTTCCCCATCATATTATTCCAACTCCGTGCTGTTTGGGACACCTATCTATTTACAGTTTTAGTAATAAAACTCCCAAGTCCACGCGTACGAAGTCGGGGGTAACATCTAGAAACAGTATCAGCGCAAACGTAATGCTAGTGGTAGTTATTCTGGTTGCGAGCAGAGTCGTTAGCAACTACCACGTGATCATAAAAGACGTGGACAAACTAGTTCAAAAAGGAAAACGAGTTTCGCATGGAAGTCTGAATCAAGATACGTCATACCATTGTCAACACGTGTTCTCTATTAGTGACAGATGGCAATTCAGATTTTTCTAATATAAAGGCTTGTGACTGATTTATTAATAGTTACGTCATAATCTCTCGAAACTATAATTTATTCCTTGTGTAGTACGGTTAATGAAAAAATACAATAGCACACGTAGGGAGAAAACCATTTTAAAACCTCGAATTAGCATCAAGTATCACAAAAAGTCACTAAATTACCCGATATAAAGTTTTCGGAAGATCTAAGTGATTCTTAGTACACTCTAACAAAATGCCTTTTTTGTTTTTGTTAGTATGGCCCAATGCTGTCTTCCAATAAACTATTAGTTTATAAACTTGTGTATCACGATGGCTACTTCAGTTATAATAGCAATATCAGAAAGATTTAAAGCAAACTCGACAGTATAAATAAAGACTGCAGACTTTTTTTTGCAGAATTCTCACCTCTGCCAACACCTTGGTGTTAAACACTATGCGGATAGCAGTACGGTTTCAAGTCGCGCCATTTAATCAGATCGGAAATTCCTGTAATGCGCGACGAAATCGCGCTGGTAGAAGCGTCGATTGGGGCGATTGTGTTTGCGCCCGTCGGACTTTCCGTTAACACGCTCAGTTAGAGAGTAATTCTGTAACGTGACAACTGCCGCTACGCACTCGCAATTCAACGCCAATTAAAGCCAGCGTGTCACAACGTTCGCTTTAACAGCTCGCACCCGCTAATGTTTACAGACTAACAGACGACTGCTAGAAATAAACAGTCAATTCACGTCTTTCGCTTTTAAATCTTCCTTTTCAATCTCTGACTCGTAAGCTAACTACCTACAGATTTTATAGCAACTTTCTCTCAGTTTTTTTTTAAATATTCTTTTTTTTATTATTCTTTGGCTCCCTTCTTCTTCCTTTGGCCATCCATCATTGCTTTATGCGTCATCCTATGTTTTTCTAACATATTTGATTATTGTAGGCCATTTTCTTCTACAGTTGCTTGATAAATTAGTATTTGTTGTTTAATAATACGCCATTACAACTGTTGGATATTGTTTTTATTTTCCGGACGCGTTTCGCCTCTCGCCGAGGTATCTTCAGCGTACAGTTTTGCTATAATATGTGATTTGTTATTGACTTTTGAATACAATGATTTTTAGATTTACCAAAATTATTCTTATACCTTAAAATGCAAATGTAAAATGTAAGTTACAATATAAAACATATCCTAGTACACATATGTAAACAAAACGTCTTGCATGATAATCCAAAACGGATATAAAAATATTAGTAATCAAACTGATATATAAATATGAGTAATATTATGCTGCCTATATAAGAATAATTTAGGTAAATCTAAAAATCATTGTATTCAAAAGTCAATAACAAATCACATATTACAGCAAAACTGTACGCTGAAGATACCTCGGCGAGAGGCGAAACGCGTCCGGAAAATTAAAACAATATCCAACAGTTGTAATGGCGTATTATTAAACAACAAATACTAATTTTTCTAACATCATTCATTTAAATTAAATGATAAAATAACGTCAATGCAACCCTTTTTTATTCTTTAATGCGGTAAGCGTTTCGGCTCTCATCGATATATCATCGACAGCGAATCTATTTTAAAATTTTACATTGAGTTTATAAACTTATTATATGATGTTTAGCTTAATTCTAAACTAAAACATTTTTTGATTATTTACAACTTACTATTTACTTTAATGGCTTCCAGGTTCGTAACCACACGTCTCTGCTTTTTCTCCAAAGCATGTTTCTGCTAAAGCCGTTTGTCTTGGCTGCTGCAACGGCTTTAGCGGCAACATGCTTTGGAGAAAAAGCAGAACCTGGAAACCGTTAATGTAAATAGTAAGTAGGCCTATACTTATTAATAGTAAGTAATAATCAGAAAATGTTTTAGTTTAGAATTATGTTAAACATCATATAATAAGTTTGTAAACTCAATGTAAATTTTCAAAACAGATTCGTTGTCGGTGATACCTCGATGAGAGGCTAAACTCTTAGTGCATTAAAGCATAAAAAACAGTTGCATTGACGTCATTTTATCATTTAATTTACGAAGCAACTGCGGAAAAATGGCCTACAACAACACTGCATCATTCATTCAATTTACTTTACACCACAGAAAAATCTGCTTTATTGATCTCATCGCTACTCGCATAAACTCGAGTTACGAAATTTGGTAGATCGTTAGTTGATGGTACAAACTTAAAGGGACTGAAAATTAAACATTTTTTGAGTAGCAATCTTTCTGTTCAAGTGATTCATTTGGGCGCAAAAACCAGAGTTCAACTGGAAAAACATATATAAGCGAAGCTTTCACAGCAGTAGATTGAAATGCATATGGCTGTTTCAAAGTGGCAGAATTTCTTATTGGTATGTAATAGCGGTGAAATAAATTTAAAGGGAACAAACTGGGAAAAAAATGGACGTTGAAGATTACGAAAACGCTTACAAACATCTATTACTGTCGGTGGCCAAACTATACAGCAATCGTTGTATAAGAAATCAATGTAGATTTATAATTGTTAGAAAGAAGAAAATACGTTAAGTTTCCCCATTTCTAGAACAATTTTTGTATTTCCACCAAAGGTGAGCTTTTTAAATCCAAATCAACATGGATTCAAAAAAGGCCGATGCTGCGAAACACAACTTGCACTTCTAATTCACGACTTGTGCCGAATTATAGATGAGCAATCCCAGGTTGATTTGGTTCTATTAGACTTTAAAAAAGCTTTCGACACTGTGCCTCACACTAGGTTACTTAGGAAACTTCGCGGTTACGGCATATCTAGACAAATATGCGACTGGGTTGTAGACTTCCTGAAGGGCAGAACACAGTGTGCAGTTCTCGACGGTGAGCGTTCATCACTTACTGAAGTGGGGTCTGGAGTTCCCCAGGGAAGCGTGTTAGGGCCTCTGTT
Source organism: Vandiemenella viatica (assembly GCA_031002005.1). Classification (NCBI taxonomy): domain Eukaryota; kingdom Metazoa; phylum Arthropoda; class Insecta; order Orthoptera; family Morabidae; genus Vandiemenella; species Vandiemenella viatica. The sequence goes on along the minus strand of CM061914.1, from coordinate 27,259,662 downwards.
GTTTCTCATATACTTCAATGATCTATGCGACATAATAGGGGGGATGAAAAGATTATTTGTCGATGATGCGATAATTTATCGCGAAATCAAATCCCAGGACGACTGCGCTTTGTTACAAGACGATATTATGAAAATAATTGCGTGGTGTAAAGATTGGCAGTTGGAGTTAAACGCTAAAAAGTGCCAAGTCATGCGTGTAAGTAAAAAGGTGACACCAATTAACTATGAATATACAATTAATGGTACTGTCCTTAGAACGGTAGATTCCGCTAAATACCTAGGGATAACAATTCGTAATAATTTGTCGTGGAATGAGCATATCGAGAATGTAATGGGAAAAGCAAATCGTATGCTCCGATTTCTAGGTCGTAATTTAAATCAATGCACTCAGGAAGTTAAATCGATTGTATACAAGTCACTAGTACGTCCTCACTTAGAATATTGTTGTTCTGTATGGGGTCCCCATCAAAAGGGGTTAATGGAGGCTTTAGAGAAGGTCCAAAGAACAGCCGCCCGATTCGTGACAGGTATATATAGTTGGAGGGAAAGCGTAAGTGCGATGTTGAACGAGTTAGGTTGGGAAGACCTGGAACACCGAAGGCGTTGCTCTCGACGGAAGCTAATTGAAAAATTCACGACAGACGTATTTCGGAATGACAGCCAGCAAATATTGCTACCAGCAACATTCATATCTCGAAATGACCGCGAAAATAAGATAAGAGAAATTAGGGCCAGAACCGATTCATTTCTGTTCTCATTTTTCCCACGAGCGATTAGGGAATGGAATAGAAAGGATTCACCGGGCGAGTAAACTTAAAATCCGACAGGAGTAGCTTTCGATAAAGCACTCCAGCCATCCTGATCTGGATTTTCCATGGTTTTCCCAGATCGCTCCACGAGAATGCGGGGATGGTTCCTCACAATAGCCCATGGGCGCCTCCTGCCATATCCCGTATAACCCTTCCAAACCATAACCCTTTTCGATAGGTGCAATGCACCCTCCGCCACACACTTTTAGTGAATCGCGGAGTAATAATAATAATAATAATAATAATAATAATAATAATAATTACTTTTGACCATAAACTATTGTACTAAAAAATGTTTCTTTTACTGTACTTTATCCTCGCCAACCGTATATATTCCAACAAAAGGATAAATCTATAAATGAACCAACTTGATGCTATGGCTCCGAAATACTAAAATTATGGTTATTACTTTCTTTTCCATGCAATCCAGCCGTTGCTTCAAAAACTATGATTTTGGAATAACTTCAGCTTTCTGCCTTTCGCAAAGGCAGTAATACTGTGTAAGCATCTGCTGGCTGAATGACATTTATATTTTTAGTTCGTGCGAAATACTTGGATAGAAACCATCGCACGTGTACAGCACCTAATTCTGCTTTCTTATTATAACTTTTCTTTCTTCTGCAGTCATTTTCAGGTGATCTGTGTTTCACCACTTGTAACACACGGTATGGGTTTACCAAAAAAGTCTCCATTGTTGAAAAAACAGAAATTTAATGTGAAATCTATCTACTCACGTACTAAAGCCGCTGTCAGAAAACCTCCAACTGCGTCATGACGGCACATACCTGTAACAAGAAGGAGTAATGTTAATACAAACAATAAAAACTATTTTTAAAAATAAAGACTATCTACATCTACATCTATACTCTGCAATTCACAATTACTGTGGGTGGCAGAGGGTGCTAAGCACCAATCCTATTTTAGAGTATTCCAATCCCGAACAGAACGAGGAAAGAAAGAATACATAAATGTATCAGTACGGCATCTTATCTCTCGAATCTTATCCCTTCTGTCATTGCGACCTAAATAGGTTGGCGGAAGAAGTATTTCATGGCACTCGTAAATTAGAGATTTTCGCATATTCTCCAACAAATTTAAACGAAAACGACGTCGTCTGTCCGCCAAACAATCCCAGCCTAACCCACGTATCAGCTCTGTGACACTTACATAAGGACTGTAACTAGCGGTCACGAATCGAACGGCTCTCCTCTGTACTTTCTCTAACGTGTCAATCAATCCCTTGAGATACGGATCCCAAATTGCACAACAGTATTCCAAATGCGGACGCACTAGTGTTTTGTACGCTATTTCCTTTGTATGAGCATTGCAGCTTCTCAAAATACGACCCATAAAACGCAGTTTAGAATTAGCTTTGCCTACGACGGAAGTTATGTGCAAGTCCCATTTCATGTTGCTTTGTACTGTTACGCCTAGATATTTCAGGGAATCAACCGTGTCAACAAATGAATTGTTAACTTTGTACTCGTGAGCAAACGGGGTCTTTTTATTACTTATTTGCATTGCCTTGCACTTTTTACAGTTAAGTGTAAGCTGCCATTTACGGCACTATCTGACTACAGAAGCCATGAAGCTGTCTAGCATTGTTTAAACTACTTCTTTTTTCTCGAAGCCAGTTTAAATCACGAATAATGTGGTTTCTTGTGAGTCACTGATTCCCATGATGCTTAAAGGTGTGAAGTTTATTATCGTCGCTCCTAGTGCAGTGACGGATACTTGACGACATTCCAATTGGGGGGAGGGGGAGTTAATTGTTGCCATCTGTCTCCAAAATGTTTAATTTGTGTTGTGCATGATAAGTGTATTCTTGTTTGTGAAACGTATGGTTTATGAGACGGAGGTTGGAGAGCGTCCCCACTCACTTAGGTGACAGCCATACAACGTAAAAACCACAGTGAAGAGGGCTGTTAGGCGAGGGCCGGGGTTTGAACCTCGGCCCTTGTTACCTGCCCGATACAGTGTTGTCACACCTCAACGCGAACAGCCCCACTGGCATATGTGTCAAATTGCACAACTTATTCTTTAGATAAATATTGAAATTCTCCCGGGGATAGACCATTTATTTAATAACGCCCGTGCAATAATGCTGTGCTAAGGGAAACTGATGAGAGGGTGCGAGCGCGCTGTTGCCACACTTGAGAACATTCTCACTTAGCGCTCACTATCTAACACTAGAAATTGGCAACGCTGAGCATTCTGTGTCGCTCATATGGGGCATTCACACTAAGCATATCACGGCCAACGAATGGCGACCGACCGATTCATTGGCGGAGATATGCTTAATGTGTATAGGAGGCAAATCAGAGTCGGGAGGACGTGGGTTCGAATCCCCGTTTGGCCATCCAGATTTGGGTTTTCCATGGTTTCCTCAGGCGAATGCCGAATTCCTACCTGTTCCTTGTCCCCAGTCATTTCCCGCCTCTAATAACCTCGACGTCGACGAGGCGAAAACCCATAAAAAAAAGCAAGTCTGAGCCAACGAAGCGGTTGGCCTTGGTTGAGGTTTGGGCTACTGGTGGTAGGAACAAATAGTTGCGTTGGGTTGACCCTTGGACCTTCTCCTGGTGTAGACGCCGAACCAACGTTGGTTAATTTATTTATTTACCTTGCAGAACGGTGTGTGTTTAGTAATTATATATTATTGTGTTGAAAATTGGAGTAAGGAGTGGAATGATGATAGTTCATTAAAACTGCTTGATTCTTATCGTGAGCGGAAACGTTTGTTGGATCACAAGTACTGTGATTATAAAGAAAAATTGAAGAGACTAGACAGTTGGAGGGAAATAAGTGAGCTTTTGATAGTTACTGTGCAAGATGTGAAGAATAAAATGGAATCTTTGTTGACATCTTTTCGCCTTGATAGGTAAACAGAAGAAAGCAAATGTAAAACTGGGAGTGGTGCTGATGAAGTGTACAATTCAACATTATTTGCTTTAACAGTATGGGCTTCCTGCAGGATAAATATTACTCATTAACTTGTAATATAAAATGTATCTTTTGAATTCCGATATTTTGACCACCACAGTCCTCCCTAATTTTGAAAAGAGTGGTCATTCACCAACGTAATTTTTCTTCTTTTTCTGATCAGCTTTTTCAAGTAAAATAAATATATTGGCTGGTTAAATTGTAATTATAACATCACCTATTAATTTATAATGGCAAATGCTAGTAACTTTGACGCGTTTTCCGAGCCAACTGCGATTCCATATCGCCGAATCCTTCGGCGCCAACCCCTTGGTTTTATGAGGACGAGAGGGCGTAAGCCAATGCCTTGGTGACCGAAGTTCCCCCCAATACATTGGTTGTCGTTCGTTGACTTGGTGTATATGCGCCTTAGTGCGAGCGTAAGAGCTCAAATTATTACAAGTAAAAGGGTAAATTTAACTTTTAAGAACACGGTTTGCCAAAGGCGCATTCCAACACGACTGACCACAACTACAGGTAGTTTTAAACATACTATCATAGAAGAAACAACATAGTCAAATAAATATAATAAGACATTGGCAGTATGTAACCACATACTCTTATAAATGTATAAACATAACTTACTTAAATATAACAACGCACTTACATGAATGTAACAACGCACCTCAGAAATGTAACAACATATGTTCATAAAAGTAACAAAGATTATTACTAATAATGTAAAAATGTATTCGAAAGTGGCTGTATGGTAATTAAACCCAAGGCCAATAAATAAATTTAAAAAAACTACAGGTAGATATCGCCCCAATTGCCGTTGTAACATGAGCCAAACAGAAACGGCCATCCTGATCTGGGTTTTCCATGGTCTTCCCAGATCGCTCCAGGCGAATGCTGGGATGGTTCCTCACAATAGCCCATGGGCGCCTCCTGCCATATTCCGTATTTCCTTTCCATACTATTACCCCTACGGATAGGTGTAATGTACCCTCCGCCACACACTTTTATTGAATCGTGGAGTAATAGTAATAAGAGTATTAATGATAAGCAGGAATGAGCTTGACTTATTCCTTGACTTTTTTTTTCTTCTTTTTTGCTGTCATCAGTCTTTTGACTGGTTGGATGCTATACTCCATCCCTTCGTATCTTGTGCTAACTTCTTCATCTCTACATATCCCCTACAACCCACGTCCTCAATTATCTGCTTCATATATTCTAATCTCTGTCTTCCTCTGCAATTCCCTCCACCAGCAAATTAACTAATCCAGCAACGTGTACCAAACACTACACGCTACTGTTTCCTACCCCGTCAGCACGTACAAGAAGCCCCAGAGAAATTGGTCTCACACTGGGCGATACGCTCGTGCTAATAAGGCGTGGTTCACGAAACTAGAACAATAGAGGAACATAGCATTTTCATTTCATCGTACGACCCGTTTCAGTTCAGCTGAATTAGTAGTAGCAAAAGCGACGCGGCTGGCAGTATAACCTGTGACACTCTTCCGTATGTTCTGCTCTGTAATTAAGTAACTTGTAACATCGTAACTACCCCTTTGTTGACCCTCGGTGGCCGATGATTGATATAATGGTTTCTCTAAGCACACGCTACAGTAAGGAGAAGCGTTTTTTCGTGGCTTTAAGCACCGTCAACGTCGAGGTCATTAGAAACGTGAAAGTGTTGGGGGGTAACAAACGGGAAGAACTTTCTTGGGTGGGAGGGGGGGGGGGGAAGCCGATATGAGTGCTTCGAAATCATTCATTTTTCCACTAGTAAAATGAGAAATATGAGAACGTGTAGAAATATTTGCTGTCTATAATATTCCTCAAATAAAATAGTAGAATAAACACGCTTCCATTTTGAAACCATACGACATGGCGCCTAATATTACTACCTGTGAATCGGAACTTCTACTGCTACAGATTCTTATAAAACACAGTCGCCTCAGTCAGATAATTATTGGAATGATAAGTTTTTATTTTATTTTTATCTACACACACTTCTAATAAACCGTTAGACATAGAACTGTCCAACCACCGACTGATATTTTCCAAGAAGTTCAATTACAACACCAGCAATTATGATTATCCGAAGATTGCAAGTCCTTTGGCCAAAATTGAGACATGTTTATACAAACTGGTCACAATTTCAGTTTAGCGCGTAAAGAAATAGATTTCTTTAATCGTTGTATATATAGCGGCAACAATAGTCCACCATATTTGATAATACACTCGTTTCTCCACCGACAACAGTTCTCGTTTCACCGACACGGCGATATGAATTAGTTTAGCTTGTCGCATTGTAATTATAATTCCGCAAACGGTGGACATAAAAAAACATTACAGCTGTACAATTCTATCAGGATAAATTCCCAATATACTCGCGAGCATCACGGAACATACTACAATACATTAGTAAAGATTCTATTTCTACAATCAATCTAGCGACACCGATCTGTAGCAATAGATATTACCTTTGTATATCCCAGACCAACTTGATTCAATAGTTAACCAAACAATAATAATAATCAGGCGGGGCTTTAATTTGTAATATGACAATCGCTAGTCATAAAAAATATGATTGCCACATTCATGAAACCAATCAGACACTCAAACTGTATTTTTTTGGTTCAAAAGTTCAGATTACAATAAAAGTTAAGAGAAATTTTAAGTGGTAGATCAATAGAAAAAAAAATCGAATTCTGTAAACTGTATTATTAAAAGAATATGAAATCGGCAAATAATTACAAGAAAAGTAAAAAACAAAAAATCACTTTTGAATTTTCATTGAATTGTATGTTACGAGTTTTAAATTTGAACAATAAATTATACAAAAAAGGGAAAAAATCTCCATTTCTGATTTATTTTCAGTCGGTCTTATCGCCGCCTCCGAAAGAAGCGGCGTGTAGGTTGCGTGGAAACCATACACCGCGGGGCTCCGTTTGTTTTGCTCCATTGAATGACCCGACCGCCGCACGGCAGATACCCCCTCTTCTGTTTTAGACCCAATAAGGAGCGAGGATGTTTCACTCGTTTCTTGACTTACAAGTACGGAACACTGCCCGCGGTAATTTCCTTCCTCGTCAGTGCGTGAGAGTTAAGCCGGCCACACACAGAACCGGGCGGGGCAGGGCGGGGCGGGGCGCGACGAGTCGCCTGACTTGCCCTGTCGTGCTGCTGTCACACACAGAACGAGGCGGGGCACGACAAGTCAAACATTTAGCAAATTTTCATCATTGCCACAGTCACCTGTCAGTGAACTCAGTGGGAACATACTGGTGTGTAGTGTATCATTTTGAAATGAATGTTAATTTGGAACTATCTGCAGCTCGTGGACCACAATGTTAACAATGTGGGTACACCCTATAAACCTGAAAAGGAATATAGGAAGTTTTATTTCTGAACTTAGAGCCGAACCCAGACAAGTTTTTTTAATTATTGTCGCATGTCAATTTCGACATTCGACTTTGTACTTGAGAGCATTTGGAGCAGAATAGAAAAGCAAAATACCAACTGGAGAACAGCCAGACCCCCAGAGGAGCGGCTTTTGATAACCTTAAGGGATGTATGTTGGTCCTCTTTTTCATGAGCATTAGTTATTCAACCATATAATAACACTGTAAAGTCATATAAATTTTAAATCTTACAGTCATACATGGCACACATACAAATCAGTCGAATATTCGAAACACAACACAACCAGACCGCGAGATAGTGGAGCCCGAGGAGGGAGGGTGGGTCCCGTGACAGCGCATGCGCAGAACGTTCTGCCCGGCAGCGACTTGCCCCGGGGCATAATTTGTTTCAGCTTCGCATTTTGCCCCGGGGCGTCTTTTCGACGTGCCCTGCCCCGCCCGGTCCTGTGTGTGATGCTCCATAGGCACCCGTGGGTTTCCCGTCGCGCAAGACGCCCCGGGGCAAAATGCCCTGCCCAGCCCTGCCCCGCCCGGTTCTGTGTGTGGCCGGCCTTATAATACCAAAGAGGTAGCAGAACGTCATCAAACGCATCGCCAGTAAACCGCTTCATCTCTTATTGAGAGAAGTAAAACATGGACTTAAGGAGAATCACAATGGACCAAAGTGCTTGGTTCATAGGATCGCAAAAGTTCGGTATAATGATTTAATAACAAATGTTCGCTCAAAGTGCTTAGCTCATATAATCGCAAAAGCTCGATATAATGATTTAATAACAAATGTTCGCTATCGCTCTTCTTTATGATTACAATGGAAATTAAATGTTCGATAAGATGACTAATGTTCAGATTTCCTTGTTTGAAATGACAACGTCAGGTTCTCTTTTAAACTCAGTTTGTGAGCCGGAATACAAAACAATTTTTTTATTCCAGTCTAGGATTCCAGTGTTGCTCTTCATGCGTAGCCTTACTGTTTTCGTTTACCATGATTGCCTTAGCGAAGTAATCTGAGCCAGCTATCGCCTTGGCCATTTTCCACGTGATCGTTGTCCTGCTTCTCGCTAGAGACGATTTTTGCTGATTATCTCCCTGCTGCTGAACAAAACGGTCAAGGAACTGCAGGAATCGTTTACAACTTTTACTGTGCAGCGTCTTTTCCAGTTTCAGTTCTACTAACTGGTCCGTAACACACAAGAACAATTTATCCACCACCTGTCTCCGACTTTTATAGATACGAAACAACGTGATACTGAAAACGCTATCCGAATAAAACTTCTTCACGACCTAAAGAAAACATTTTGGCCACAAAAAACATGAATATCTCCTCGCATTATTTTTAAAACTATTGTCTTTCTGCCCACCTCTATACAGGGTGATTCAGGAGGAATGGTAAATATTGAAGGCGGTGGTAGTACGCACAAAATTTTGAGAAAAAAAGTTCATATAAATATGTGTACGATTTCCATTAGTTTTGGAGATACAGGTGCAGGGATGTTGTGAATAGAAGCTTCGGAAAATAACCAAGAGCGCGAAAATAACTTATAGAAGTATTTTATACGTTCAAAAACACACGAATATTTACAAAAGTTTAGATTAAATGTTCCCAGCCTCGTAACGTAGCAACTACAGTCTCTTTTTTTCTGAGATGCGCGCATCGGCACCGTATGTGTCGACTTCAAACATCAACAAAAGTGCTTCAGTTTATGTACTGAAGTCGGTGGTGTGATTTTTCGGATATTTAATTAAAAACTGTTGTAAAATAAGCGCGTCTTTTTGCATGAATAAAGTACTTTAATAAGTTATTTTCGTGCTCTTGGTCATTTTCCAAGATTCCAGCACCTGTATTTCCAAAACGAATGGAAATCGGTCACATGTTTATATGGACATTTTTTCTCAATATTTTTCACACTACCACCTCCTTCAATATTTAACATTGCTCCTGAATCACCCTGTATACCCACTTGTAGCTAGACCTTTGTGGAAATTACGTTGATGTAAAGTACACCTGAGCACATCTGCCACCTGCCCGTGATCCGTAGTCTGGAGACCCGCCGTAGACGAAGCAGCAGGTGCTTTTATCATGGTGGGGCACGCCCACGGCTACCAACTGTAACAGAGCGAGGGCGTGGTCGCTATTTATTCCATGGGCGTGGTGCCTTGTCACGCTCACGCCGCCGGGTAGCTAGGACAACAACTCCGACAGCGACGACACTTCTCATTTACGAGATACGGCAAAACTAATGCAGTGCCAAGACTGGGCGTTCTGTTCGCAACGCTGTGTCGTCACGCTTCGTAGCAGAGCTAACAACGGCCAGAGATGTTTCTGCAGAGACGAGATTACCAGCGCTACTTAATGACAAACTGCGAAGAAAGAAGGGTGTAGTTTACATCTCCATACATGACGTCACATCGCGATGTCTCGACATGGCGCTCATGAAAGCAGCTTAAATTAACTAAATTCCTCATAGGTTGTGCACTAATAAGAAGTTTCAGTTGTCATTCCGTTCCAGGCTGCATTTCAACGTAGCCACTACCTCCGATTCTATTTCCTCTACAAAATTAAAGTTTCAATCAGTGTACCGCATGTTAGTGACGTCATGTATCGCCACAAACTAGACCCGAAATGAATTGACGGAACAATGAAATAAAAGAGTGTATTCCGTTTGAATCAACACATTAATTATATAAGAACGAATTCTTTCTCGGCGTTGAGAATGTATAAACTGCTCTCGGGTGACTAGCCGAGTCAAGAGTGCGTTGTCACACGATATTTCGGCGACTAGAATCATTGCCGCCATCTTCACCAGAAGATGGCGGCAATGAATCTAGTCGCCGAAATATCGTGTGACAACGCACTCTTAACTCGGCTAGTCACCCGAGAACAGTTTATACAACACATTAATTATTTGTTGCTATTTCTTTATTTATATTACATGTTTCCACTATATGCTCTTATCGCTGTTATAGCAAGTTGAGAAATATCGTATCGCGTTTGGCGATGCAGTAAATGTATTAATGCGTACATGATTGAAGCTTTGTTTCCTAGCGGCAATAGTAGCGGAGTTTGTAGTTAGGCTGAAAATTTGAACCAGGAAGACAAAGTTTTTTTTTCTGCTGCGTAAGGTACGAGGAACTATATTGAGCATTGTTTTATAGCCATTCTAATTAGTTGAATAACTGCGAAGATGTTACTTGCCAGAATCCGTTCGACCAATCATTTCGACGGGCTAAGGGGCGGAATAAGGACCCGTGAGAGTTGGTGCGGCACAGCGGACCCTGGTTCGAACTCCGCGAACGGCTACGGTTTTTAGGTACTATCTCCTAATTACCTAGGCAAATTTTGGGATAGTAAGCAGTCTCCGCTTCATAAATTAGACGTGTCATAAACATAATACACTTTTCATACAGAAAAATTGAACCATTTTGGAGTAGATCACAGTGGAAAGTACTTTCCAAAGTGAAATATACAGTCATTAGTAGGGTCTACCTAGTACAATTCATTCAGTTGTAATAAGACTTTTATGTTTATTTTTGTCATCATTTCTGCGTTGTGACTGATAAAAAAAAAAAGAATTCGAAGTTAGTAAACTGTTAAAAAATGACAGTTCATGTAAAGGGAATAATTGCAATCAACGCAACATTATTGTGGCGGACTTTAATCCTGGAATCAACGTTTCCACCAACAAGCAAAATGCATGGGATAACAGTCTACTTCCGGATGAATCCATATTCAGTTCAATAAGTGCGGCAGCACACCACATGGGAACAACTAGTACACGGAAGAAACAGGAAAAACTGCGGCTATTCATTATAACAACTGGTTTTATACGGTTGAAAATTACTTTTTTTTTTAAGCCGCGATGCAGTATGGTATTAACCCTCTACGGCAGGACAAAATTTATTGCCATAAATGTCAATTTTCTCTCGCAGCTGCTATTTAGAAAAAAGTATTTTAAATAATTCACCACTTCTAATCCAATAGATTCATTATAATATTTGATGTTTTTTTTGATTTATTCAGTGATGGTTTTGTTAACAGAATTGTTGTGATTGTTGGGGAATTAATTTAGTGAGTGTGATTATTGGTGATGACTTTTGAAAATAATTGACTATGTGTGTGCATTTTTGAGTGAATGTGTGATTGTTAAATACAGGTATTGTTTACAAGAGTGACAAGAAATCACCTGTGTGTCGAAGTTGAATAACTGATTCGCGACTGCAGGCAGCGAATTAAGCTCGGCCACCCATCAGTTAGTGCCCAGAGAGATCGCACGGATGGGTGACGAGGAAAGGCCGCTCTGCACTTCAGCGCCATGCACGTCGAGCGCCTCATTGAACTCGTCTTTGCCAGCGGACGTTGTGACAAGTGCAACGAATCAGCAAATGGATAGGGATATCGAAATGGATGAAGATGTTATGCCAGCCGCTGTGTTCAACATTCAGCGTATACATGGTGACGTGTATGCGGTGAGCAAAGATTTAAACCCAAGAAAGCGTTCCACTACTCCACCAGAGAGGACCAACAATAAACAGCCGCGCGCCGTCAACTACAGGAAGGAGGAGACGCGTAAATCTACTGGAGTCAGACTGGCAGTGACGAAACTTGGTTCAGCCAAGAAACCAAAGAATTCCAAGGTACAAAAGAAGAAGACTATCGAAGCCGCTGACAATACTGCAGCCTCGGTCTCCGGGCGGAATGGAGTCAAAGGACGTCGTTCTCGCACCCAGAATTGGCAGCCAGACCAGGAAGGTTTCATAATGCCGAAGAAGACAGCAAAGCCCCCACCTTCATTGGACCCAGCGGCGATGGAAGTAGAAAATCGTTTCACTGCCTTGACTGTTGACGACACGCCGCGAAAGGAGACGAGATGCGACTCCATTCCACCTATAGTAGTGGAATTCGCAGAAAACTACAAGACCCTTCATGATCGGGTGGCAGATGTCATCAAGAGTCCATTCGCTGCGAAAACCGCAGGTGGCGACAAAATCAAATTCAGCATGACTACTACCGAAGACTTTGTGGCCGTCACTTCTCTCCTTCAACAGTGCAATATCCCGTACTACACTTTTCCGACCGGAGCGGTGAAACTGTTGAAGGTGGTGTTTCGTGGCATTCCCAGGACTCTGCCAACAGAGACATTGAAAGAAGAGCTGACAGAAATGGGCTACGAAGTGAGGTCTGTTGCTCAACTTCGTCGCCCCGGCAGTAACGATGTAATGCCGCTTTTCCTAGTAGTATTACCAGACCTGCCCTTAAATCGCACAATATTTGAGGTTGACAAGCTGTGCCACCTCAGAGTATCGACAGAGAAACTGCGATCGTCGGCTGGACCGCAGCAATGTTTCAATTGTCAGTTGTTTGGCCATGTGGCACGCCATTGCAAAATGCGCCCGGTGTGCGTCAAGTGTGCAGGGCAACACGACGCAAAAGACTGCCACACGCAGAAGGGCCGTGACCCACCAATCTGTGGAAACTGCCACGGCAACCACGTTGCCAGTTGGAAAGGCTGTCCAGCCTATAAGCGAGCCCGCGATCGTCAAAGAGGAGTGGGGACAGAGGCTCCTCAGAGGCATCTACAACAGCAGTCAAACCAACAACAAATGTCGGAGATCAGTGAAATATCAAAATCAACGAAACCGAATCCACAGAAATTGAAGAAAACGAAGAAGCAGAAGGGCAAGAAACTGGCATCATCCAAAGTGCAATCAGACTTATCCTTCGCTGAAGTAACCAAAGATGTGATTCATGTTTCTCCCCCCAAACAGCCACAGCACCAAGACACTTCGACTCAGCCGGTGAAGCAAGGCCCAGTTGCAAAGTCCGAACAACCGATGGCGTTGCAGACTGTACCACCAAAGCGTCAGAAAAGACAAGGTCTACAACACCAGCATCCAGATGAAGCAGCAGAGACGAACGGGACAAACCTCGGGAGACTAGTCAATATGCTTGAGAATATACTTAGCATGATGGTCAGCCTCCTAACGCGGCTCGATAGAATGTCTTCGGACATCACAGCTGCAGTGACGTCGGCGCTTGCCAACACCTCCATAACCCAGCAACGCAACCATGAATAGGAGGCCTCACATTCATAGCCTCACTTTCTGTGTGTGGAATGCTAACGGCATTCATGGACAATTACTTGAGTTTAGACAATTTTTGCGGGAAGAAGATGTGGACATTTGCCTCGTCAGCGAGTCCCACTTGAAACCTTGCCTACGGGCGGCAGCACCAAACTACTGCTGCTACCGGAAAGACCGACTGACGGCCGGTGGGGGTGTTGCGCTGTACATTAAACGCGGTATTCCTCACTGTGAAGTCCCTCTTCCTCCTCTTCAGCAGGTAGAGGCTGTCGCGGTTCAGGTGAAAACATCCTCAGGCGCTATCACCGTCGTCGCAGCCTACCGACCACCACGCAGAGTGCTTGAAGAAGCAGACATCGCCGCCCTTATCACACTTCCTGGTAAAATCCTGATTGGTGGAGATATGAATGCAAAGCACCAGGATTGGCATAGCAGAACTGCCAATCCGGCTGGTAACCTCTTAAGACGCCTGGCCCACTGCCACAACCTATGTGTATGGGCACCTGAAGAACCAACGCATCATCCTGCAAATGGAAACCGGCCTGATGTTCTTGATATTGTTATAACAAACGGAATCACAGGTTTTGTTTCGGCAACAACCCTTGACAGACTATCTTCGGACCACTCTCCTGTGCTACTTGAGGTCGACGTTGGGGAGTGGCAGCCAAACAATCACCCAATTCCTGATTACAAGCGGACCGACTGGGACCGGTTTAGGGAAGTCGTAGCGACTAAACTGGAAAGCGGTACAGTGGAAGGAAATGTTGAGGAGGCTCTGAGATTCTTCACCAACACCGTAAATGAAGCTACAAAAGTCGCCACACCACTGGTTCATACACGCATAGAACGTTCCTGCCAGCTTCCACCGCACCTCATTGCGCAGATCAGAAACAAAAATCGGATCGCCAAGGAGTGGAAACTAACGTGGAACCGTGCCACTCGCCGCCTCCTCAATCAACTGCAGCGAGAGCTGAAGGCAGCGTTGGTAGAACACAGAAATCGTGAGTGGTCCGCACGTGTTGCAATGCTGCGACCAAACGATGGCAGCATGTGGAACGAAACTAGGCGACTCACCCGCCGGAGGAAGCCGATACCACCACTCCACGGCGAACGTGGTCTTGTATTTCTACCTGAAGACAAGGCTAACGCGCTCGCTGACAGTTTTGAGAAAAATTTCCAGCCCGTCGATGACGACGTTGACGACCGCCACATTGTAGCAGTACGTCGCCGACTGCGACGGTACATGTCAGCCAATGATGACCATGACATCATTGCGATTGAGCCGCAGGAGGTAGCTAGCTACATCGCCGGGTTGTATCCGCGAAAGGCACCTGGGCATGACCAAGTGGACAATCGAGCACTCAGAAATCTACCACCAGAAGCCATCAACTACTTGACGCGGCTCTTCAATACCATCCTGCGACATCAAACTTTCCCGAGAGCATGGAAGCATGCCATCGTGGTCGGTATTCATAAGGCTGGGAAAGATCCAATCTTTCCCCAGCATTACCGGCCAATCAGCCTGCTACCCGCGCTCAGCAAAGTGTTCGAGCGAATTCTGCTGAAGCGTATTGACACCTACATCCAGGCTGCAGGCGTCATACCCGATCATCAATTTGGGTTCCGTAGAGGGCACTCCACAACGCAGCAGTTGATGCGTGTTATAGAGACAGCCACAAGGGCCTTCAACGAGAGAAGCTATTGTGGTTTGGTGTTGCTCGATGTCGCCCGTGCATTCGACTCAGTGTGGCATACAGGTCTGCTCTGCAAGTTGTACGAATGGGGCTTGCCTGGACCCTACGTAAAATTGATCCGCAGCTATCTGTCAAGGCGCACATTCTGCGTCAGGGTTGGTGATGCCATGTCAACACGACGGCGCATTCGTGCAGGTGTACCACAGGGTTCAGTGCTGGGACCAGTTCTTTATAACCTGTACACAGCCGACATTCCAGCACCTGTGAATGTGAAAACAGCCACGTACGCCGACGATACGGCATTCTTTACATCCAGCCGTAGCAGAGCCATCGCGATGAGACGATTGCAGGAAGCTCTTCAGCAGACGATAGCCTGGGCCAGAAGGTGGCGGATAAGTATAAACCCTGTCAAAACGCAAGCGATTATGCTGACGCGACGCCTAGGACGCCGTAGTGAGCAACTACCTCACCCGCAACTTCAGCTCAGAGGTAAAACCATTCCCTGGGCACCAACTGCTCGTTACCTTGGTGTAACACTTGACTGTAAGCTGACATGGCGAGCTCACATCAAGGACATCAGGCAAAGGGTAAGTGCTCGGCTCCATTCTCTTTACCCTATACTTAACCGGGAAAGTTCGTTGGTACCTCATCTAGGAGTTGCCATTTATTGCTCCTTGATTAGGCCGGTAATTGAATATGCTTGCCCCGTCTGGGGGTACGCTGCTAATTGCCACCTGAGAAAGTTGCAGGTGCTGCAAAACAGAACACTGAAGCGGGCACTACATCTGCCCAACCGTTTCCCCACCGTCGCAGTCCATGAGGCGTCGGGAACAGAGAAGCTCATTGACAGGTTCCGGCAACATGCCTATAAATTCTACAGAGCAGCTCATCACTCTGCCAATCCACTGGTCAGTTGTCTCGGCGAATATGAAACTGCCGCTGACAAACATAGCAGGCCATTGGTGCTGACGGAGCGCTAAGGACCAACTAATAATACGCCACCAAGACGACCAATCAGAAGTGAAGAGAAGACCACTCAAGAGAAGACTGAGGGAGGAAATGTCTCAGGACAACAACCCCCAACCGACCAGCTTTAATGCTGAGACTGGCGAAGATGATGGAATCCAATAGATTTCATTTTTTTTTAAATTATTCTGTTGTATTAGTCTAAGAACGTCTTGTTTATATTTGTTCTTGAAATTGATCTCGTTTGTAGGGATGGGAAAATTGAAAAAATATATTGCTAAAAATAATTAAATATCATATCGATACTTCTGTCTAAAGCCAGAAGTTGTCTAAAAAAGAACGATTCTCAAAATGTATCAAACAATATTTAAGAAAATTCGAAAACTTAAAGACGCGTACAAATTATAGAAACTTTTATTCATTTTTACAATCAATCAAAAGAGTATTTGTCTGATAAAGACATCAAGAGAATTGGCCACTGGTGATTTGTGCGTCGGGTGAGGACGTAAAACTCAAAGCTCACGTGGTGTTCTTCGGAAAAGTAGGCCTGGATTAGGAAGCACCGCCTTTCCCGATCACCGCTTTTTTTATATCTATAATTTTTTTTAATTTAATTCAATTGCAATGGAGCACAGGCTCCGGTGGCAATTTCCCTACACAGCCATCTTCCCCATATCCTGCACCCACCTACATTTGCCCTCTACAAATTTTATCTTTAAATTCCTTCAAAGTTTTCGGTAAATTATTCATCATTTCTCTTGGTAACTCATTCCAATCCCTGACACCCTTACCTAAAAAAGAGAATCTTCCCACACCCTTGTGCCTGAAATCGAGTGCCAGCTAGTGGTCATGGTCATCTTTTCCCTTCCATGCACTACTTTTCATACCTATTGCAATATCCTTCCATGCCTCATCACCAGTATATGCCCTGTACACTCCCATGACCCTCCTCATCCCCCTCCCGTCTTGCAATGAATCGCATTCCAGCTCCTTTATCATATCCGTCACTGATTGCATTCTGCGATAATTTCCAGAAACAAATCTAGCAGCCAGCCCTTCTTTGCACCCTCTCCAACTCCTGTATTTGATACGTAAAATGAGGGTCCCATACTACACTACCATATTCGAGCAATGGTCTGACCAAAGTTTTGTAACCCAATTCCTTTACTTCTCTCGTACATCCCCTCATCACTCTCTCCAACAAGTGCAGAACTTTGAAACCTTTTCCTACCACATGTCCTATGTGTCCTGCCCAGTTAAGTTTGTTATCAAAAGTAATTCCAAGATATTTGCATTTCAAGTCTTCAGCAAGCAATTCTTTCCCCACCTTATATTCATAATTAACCTTTTGTTTTTTATTTGTGTATCTAATAAGCTGACTCTTCTTTGCATTTATCTTCATTCCATGTTTACCAACCCAATTAGATATCCTGTCCAATACACAAGTTTAATTGGATACATACACGTACCTCCAGTCATGTACACATACATTAATACTCAACAATAAAGCTAAACGAACTAGGGAAGGCAAGTCCCACTCAAATTTTTCCGGATACCGGGATTCACTCAAAGATATGCATAAAAACATAATCGGTTCTCCCACCGGTGGAGCGCGTTCATCCGAGCTGACGTTTCGAAGTCGTTCTCAGACTCCACCTCCGGCGAAGTCGAACATAAATCGGAAAACGGCTTCGAAACGTCAGCTCAGATTAAGGTGCTCCCCCGCGGGAGAACCGATTATTTTTTTTTGGAGTTGAGACACTGTGAAAAACTTTCATTCTTTCATCATCCAAAGATGATGACAAAAGGAAGACAGTTTCTGAACAGATACCAGCACCGTTGATACGTTACTCCATTGTTTATTGCACGATGCAAGGACAACTTCTCAAAATGTTACATGAAACTTACGGATACTAGTTTTCAGACAGTGAAAACCATAG
The DNA here is from genome assembly GCA_031002005.1 of Vandiemenella viatica. Lineage (NCBI taxonomy): Eukaryota > Metazoa > Arthropoda > Insecta > Orthoptera > Morabidae > Vandiemenella > Vandiemenella viatica. Next base: position 27,241,822 of record CM061914.1, on the reverse strand, counting down.
TTTCTGGAAAATTTCATTTCCTCATAGTCTGTTACTTAAGTGTACAAAACGTTACCATACCACGCGTTATCACTTTCTCAGCGCATGCCTTGGAAAAGTATATCGAAAAAAAATATTCTGAGTTAGAGACTCGTAATGCAGGAAACAGATTCATTTTGTGCTATGAAACGTTTGTCAGAATAATGACTCCGAGTCGTTCTCTATTTGCAGGTTTCGCAGGATGGAGCAGTTGTTGACAGCTTACTGCACTCCAGTACCGTGGAGACCTACCAGATAGCTGCACGTCAACAGGCATCTATGGCTTCGACAAGGAAAAGAAAAATAAGGACTATGGACGATCAGAAGAGAGAAGTGTTCGACTTTTCGGTGTTCTAAGAACCAGTACTGTTCTTCCAACACAATTATATCGATAAACGTTCAGTGATCGTGTGACTGTTAATATAGTCTTCGTCAGTCAGAGACAGAGCATCGTTTACTGCTCTACGTGTCAGAGACTGTTGTGCAGTGCTATGATCTCTGGCCTGGTGGCGGCCGCGGCGGCGCTGAAGACGTCGCTGTGGCTGGTGCCCCTGCTGGTGGCGGGCGTGCTGTACCACCGCTACGACCAACTCGACCCCGAGACCAAGGTGGTCGACCGCAGGCACCTGCTGCGCGAGTACGACTTCGTCGTGGTAGGCGGCGGCTCCGCGGGCGCAGTCGTCGCCAGCAGACTCTCAGAGGCATGTCTCACCCAGAACACTTGCGACCTTCCCTCCTCTGCTGCTGTCCCCTTCTACTTGCTTGCTTCGACTTGTCATCGTCTTCTTCTATTACCTCCCGTTTATTTCTTGGTGTCTTTGCTTTTACTATCGGATTTCTTGCGCCCAAAGACTGCTCCCTCTAGAGCAGTGGTTCCCAATTAGTGGTAAGCGTACCCCCAGGGGTACGTGAGGTTTCTTCAGGGGGTACGCGCGGTAGTCTCTTGGCTAAGGTGATCACTAAAAATAATTGAAAAAAATCCACTTTTATCAGCCAAAAGAAACATTACTATCACCCAAATATATTTTAAGATAAACTGTGTTTGTGTCAATTATATTATTGTAATCCTGTGGTTGTGAGAAGCACTCTACTGGGATGAACGAATTCATTTATTTATCATTTCAGCTGTAAGGGGTACGCGCGGTTGAGCTCCTTATTGCAGTGGTACTCGGGAAAAAATAATTGGGAACCACTGCTCTAGAGCAATATACACTCAAGAAACCTTAACGGGGTAAACTTGGGAGAACTAATTTAATTATTAGACTCAAGTTCCATATTCATTAAATCTATAATTCATAACACAGCGCTTTACCAATGAAAACATCGCGAGCTTACAACTCTTTCACTCTGAATATGATTTACTATCTGATTAGTGCATTAACTTTTAACATCATCTTTACAGCAACACACATATTACTGTTATCACTGCACATATGTGTGAGAGAGCTTAAACAAAAGGGGAGCGAAAGAGAGAGGGTGTATTACTTATCTTATTGGCAGCATTGCAGATTGGTCGTCATTGCGATGCTTCGCCACTGAATAACCGAGCACTGAGATGATGATAATGATAATTTCGTGTGGTCGTAATGACCTGGTGACAGGGTTTCTATTGGTTGAGCATTCCGCCACTGTCGTAGCCGCATTAACCTAGCTCGACTATCCTGCCGGGCACATGGGACCTACAGTTTAACGTGGAGACAGAACCACGGAAGCGTTCTGGCGTACTGCACATTACACGGCAAGGTGTGTCAGAGGTGAAGGCCGGGTTAAGTGCCTATGAAAATCCCCGCCGAGACAGGGATTCGAACCGGGGACCTTTCGATCTCCAGTCAGACGCCTTAACCCCCGAGTCACCAGATCGCTCAGCACTGAGATGGTACAGCATACTGATGCTGCTTACACGTGCGTTATACCTTTTATCACAGACGCCTAACGGTGTTCTTCAGGCGAGCCAGTGATAGGGTTTCACTTTAGTTCGGGTCTAGACAGAGCTATCGTCCTCGACAAACAAACCTGATGGGGCTTAGCATAGCACCTCTAGCTTATGGACACTGCTACACAAAAACCGGGATGCTTACTTCCAAAGACCTTGGCCATGTTCCTTCCGTTGTAACGGATATTATATTCATTAGGGTTTGAAGCAGGTAGTTCTAATATTTTATCAAGTCAATCGTACTGTAAGCAGCTCGTAGCGAGCAAACGAGCACCGGAAAAACACACGAGCAGCAAGGATTCCGAGTCGCAAGCTCATCTTGCAGTCGAGTGCTAACGCACGCGGTACTAACACGTGAACGGTCCGCGTGCACAAATCTTACTTTCTTTTTTCTGCTTTACGTCTCTTAACAGCAAGGTCTTTAGAGACGGGAAAGGATGGGCGGCAAGGAATGGGAAGGAATGCGGCCATGGCCTTTTGAAGGAAGCATCCCGGCATTTGCCTGGAGTGATTTGGGAAACCATGGAAAACCCAAATCTGGATGCCCGGACGGGGATTCGAACCGCCGTCCTCCCGAATGTGAGGCCAGAACGCTATCCGTTACACCACCACGCTCGGTCACCAATCTTACGCCAGAGCGCATGAGTACACTATCACCAAATTGAATCGATCTATTCCTGCCTGTAGTCACAATGTAGACTGTGTGTTTCTTTGTTACTCTCTGGCAATAGGTAAGTTGTGCTTTACCTATTAGGCTATGTCTCTTTTAGTTTAGTTAGTTAGATTTATCATTTTGTATGATAGGTAAATCATCCAGTATGAGTAACTAAAATGTTTGTGAATGCAGGCTTTCCCGGTGAATAAATGACAACAAATCTTCTCGGGTTTGCAGCCGGATTTTATTACAAAGCGACAAGCTTTCGTTAACTAGCTCAGTAGCAATCTTCAGGTCGATTATGTATCGGCGATCTTGCCGTTACGAATACCTGGTATTACAAGCTTGTCACTTTGTAATAAAATCCGGCTGCAAACCCGAGAAGATTTGTTGTAACTTTAATGTTGTTTGCCATTCTTGTAATAGTCATAGCATTGTCAATGCCTTCAGCTTTTTGGTGTAATCTATATCTATAAAACGAAAACCGGACAAATTGGCCGTATAAAAACTCGGAAACTACGGGGCAGATTTCGATGGAGTTTTCACCGTTTTAAAGCTTACAATCTTAATTCACTTGTCTGGCATGTCTTATGTTTCAACGTTAAATAATGTAGGAGCATTAAATGAAATTCTGAACGTACGGTGAGAAATTCCACAGGAGGAATCACTAGATGCCGCATAATCCGCACTAAACACACAACAAAACACCATAGCCTTTAATTAAAGCAATATTTTGCACACTAAACAAAACTTTAAGTATTCTTTCTTTTAATTCGATATATTCAAATTTTAAAAGCCATAGCTTGAAGTATTCTTTCCTTTAATTCGGAATATCAATTTTTAGACGACATAGATAGCCGTAAAAACAACAGAGATTTTCTTTAAGCACGATCTCTGGACAATATCTCTGGCCTTCAGTATTAGTCTTCTGTTTACAATAATATTATTCGGGATTCATTTTTGATATTTTATCTGCAGAGATAAAGGATCTGGCGTTTCGAGCCACAAGTATATCCATTCACTTCGCAATTGAATCAAATGTGAATTTTTAACACAATCTAGGGTTGTTCAGTAATGTAGTAATGAAATTTCTTAACCAAATTACGGAAGCTTGATATACATTAATCTTTTCGGATGAATGAAAATAGTATACGTGCAAAAAACTTCAGCCCAACAGTTTCTTTGTAGGGGGCGGGTGAATGTAAGTTTGCTTTAATTCCGAAAAAGTTGGTGCGTATTTTATGAAACTCTGTACAAATGTTTTGCTGGAATAAAAATAGGGTACGGTTAAATCTACGCCAACTATACCGGGCAACGCCGGGAACTCCGCTAGTAATCCTATATCATATAAAGTTATATTTCATTTCCTCTGCTAAACTCTAGCTACGCGTGCGAAGAAGTCTTTTAGTTATACTCAGTTGGTAGGCCTGCAAGCTGAAGCGTGGCGTGATGTACACATCTTTTCCTTCCATCATAATTTAGTCAGTATTTGCGTATCATGTGCGTTGGCCTTTTATAATTAAATGTTTGTTCAATCTGTTCTTTGTTGTTTGTAAAGACATTTCTTGGTCGTTAAGTACCACACATTTCAGGTTATAATTTTTCTGAGTGTAGTGATATGTCTAGAAGGTAAGCCTTGTATTAAGATCTATTTAATGTCACTATTATAGCAGTCCTGTGATCCCTGGATGTCGCAGTATTCCTGACAAATAACATCCTATTCGGTCTTATATATGGTTACACTCATTGGAAAATTCGAAAATGAAACTCAAACGCAGGGAAACGCTATGCGAGACAACAGACTCCTCTCGCCATAGTGAGTGTATGTGACGCTGTCGCAGGTGCGCCACTGGTCCGTGCTGCTGCTGGAGGCGGGTGGTGACGAGAACGAGGTGTCGGACGTGCCCTCCCTGGCCGCCTACCTGCAGCTCAGCGACCTGGACTGGCAGTACAAGACGGAGCCCTCCGGCACCGCCTGCCTCGGCATGAGGGGCGGGCGCTGCAACTGGCCCAGGGGAAAGGTCAGTACCAGCAGAGATCCCTTAAACTGCCCTGTACAGTAAACCAACGTGACAACAAGAAACCCCAAAGTAGTAGAGAAACATCTCTTCTGGCACAGTTGTTACCATGTGCTCTTGTGGAGGCTGGTTGTCGCCCACTTTTTAACATATTTATGAGGTGATTATTATTATTGCATTTTTATGCTAATTAGACGACGTTAAAAACTGAAACAGAAAAGTGGTTTACCTACTGTTCCCCCACAACTGCCATACACAGGGAAAAAACGAGGTAAGCACTTCAGAGTCAAGTAAGCTTGTCCGAATATGTCAGTGAACTGTGCCGTACATCTGGAGATCCTAATCAAAACAGATTTAGTTCAGACCCTCAAAACAATACGAACTGTTAATGCCTAAGAAAATCCCTTGCGGTATCTGCAAGCCACTTTGAGTATGGCACGTCTAATGTCTTTCGAATCGTAATGCGCCATCGCGTGTGGGTTAATTCAAATGCAACGGCAGCGTGCAACGAACACTATCACATCAGGTCACACTCATGGGCGGAACTGTCAGCAGGGGCGGATCCAGTGGGGGGGGGCTAGTGGGCTCAAGCGCCCCCCCCCAAAAAATATCCAGGTCCACCTCCGACATTGAGATTTTGGAGACATTTTTATTTTTGCTCTACGAATTCGAGGGCCGAGGAGACTAAAAATACTACCCTTTGCCCGACTCAAGCCCCCTCGCAAAGCCAAAATCCATTGCAGCCAAGCCCCCCCAACCAAAAATCAACTCAAGCCAAGCCCCCCCGCCCCAAACCAAAGTCCGCTCAAGCCCCTCCCAAACCAAAATCTTGGATCCGCCCCTGAATGTCAGTATATAGGATATCTAAATGGCGGAAATAAATATCCAAATGGTCCTTTGTCTCTGTACCTTACTTTAACTGTGAGAAATAAAATGAATGAAAAGCTACGTGGCCCAGCTTGGACCCTCTTCCCCTTCCTCCCCACATAGCCGAGCGTAGCTTTCTACCCAACCCCTCCCTTCCCCTAGATCAGTGTTTCTCAAACTTTTAAGTTCCACGTATCTCCCCCTTTTTTGGCTCCACTATTAAAGACAATGAGCAATATTCACCATTCCGCCACTACTGAAATCTTGTCGCGAACCCCCTACGATCTGCTGGCGAACCCCACTTTGAGAAACACTGCCATAGACCGAGCCATGTAGTTATGGACGCTCCCTAAGCTGTAGGTCGTAGAGAAAAGAAACTGGGAAACTGGCCGTCCTACATCAGCACGATCGGCTTAGTCTGGCTCCTACGGGAGGATCCAGCCAACCTTCGGGTTCTGGACTAAGTTCAGGCCTGTTAGACTCCGCTGAGTGTTGTGTTTTTGCGTGCAGGTGTTGGGCGGCTCCTCCGTGCTCAACTACATGATCTACGTGCGCGGTAACCGCCACGACTACGACGGCTGGGCGGCGGCGGGGAACCCCGGCTGGTCCTACGAGGAGGTGCTGCCTTACTTCAGGAAGTCGGAGGACAACCGCAACCCATACCTGGCCCGCAACAAGCGATACCACGGCCGCGGGGGACTCCTCACTGTGCAGGTAACACGACAACTGGCTGCTTCAATCACAAATCAACATAGGGCAGTCAGCAAGCAATCAATTCCATCCGACCAAAAGATCAAGTCAAATACTACCACTTTCAAGGGACACCTTTAGCCTCGAACGGTCGGAACCGCAAGAAAACATTCTTAGAATAACAAGCGATCATAACAAAACGGTGCTGTGTGTTATTTCCATGCAAAACCTTGCATTCTACCTCAAGTAACATAATGATTTAGTAAGATTTCAATGTGCCAAACCACAAAGTGAAGATACATGATCGTTATTTCATCATAAAACTTTACTCTCTGATTTACAATAAATTTTCTGCATCTACATGTAAGCTTAGGTTGCATTATGCTTAGTGAAAGCCAGGTTATGACATTGTCTTACCAACATTATCATTTGAAAATGTAATTGGTGTGGCTTTCGATATTGGACTGCGTGAATGCGAAAGTGATTTGGAATGTGATAAAGTGGCTTTAGTGGGTGTGCACTTTCCTCTCTTCCACTTTGCTTTAACCACTTCATCTAAATCCTACATCTGCACTTTGAGGACTAACATAAGCAATGTCAGGTGTGTGGTACTGCTGTATATGCGTGTTTTGCGCTATATTAAGTACTTTGAACAGAACGTTTTCGGCACTGTTGATTGAAAAATTCTACACTGACGTCATTGAATTGGGTATAATTTCCTTCATATGGTATAGATTTCTTGTTACTTTGCTTCTCTCTATTAAAATGTTACATGAGGTAGAATATAAAGTTTTGTATGGAAATGACATACACCACTGTTTTGTTTATGATCGCTTGTTATTCTAAGCATTTTTTCGTGCGGTTCCGAGCGTTGGAGGTCAAAGGTGTCCCTTGTTAGAGAAAACGTGTTTGTCAGTTTCAAATTTCTGGCTGTTCTTTTAACTTTGTTGTCTTTTTTTTTCTTTTTTTTGTGACTGCTTTACGTCTCTTTTTAACATCGAGGTCTTTAGAGACGGGAAAGGATGGGGGGCAAGGATGGGGGCAAGGAATGGGAAGGAATTCGGCCATGGCCTTTTGAAGGAAGCATCCCGGCATTTGCCTGGAGTGATTTGGGGAAACCATGGAAAACCCAAATCTGAATGCCCGGACGGGGATTCGAACCGCCGTCCTCCCGAATGCGAGGCGAGAATCTTTTAACGTCTTCTAACAGGAACCTCTCACAAAATACATAAATAAAATGTATATATATATGTATGTGGTGAAGCGCTCATAACATTCGACATAGAATGAAACTTGGAAAGCTATGTAACTGAATTGAATTCCGTAATAAATCTGAGCACGATAATACACAGAATATTAGAAATGATAGTAGAAGAAATAATAGGTGAATATCGGGTTGGATTTAGGAAAAACCGCGGTACAAGAGATGTATTTCTGACTTTAAGGTTAATACTTGAAGGCTGGATCAAGAAAAAACAAAGATACTTTTATGGCATTTGCTGATTTAGAAAAAGCTTTCGATAATGTTATGAGGGACAAGCAGTTCAAAATTTTAAAGAAATCACGTTTAAAATTTCAAAATAGATAAATATTTTATAATCTATATCAATGTCAAATGTATTTAATAAAAGTAGAGAACCATGCATCAGCTAAGAACGGTGCGAGACAAGATTATAGCGTATCCCTGTTAATATTCAACTTATATGTAGAGGAAGCTGTTAAGGTTCTTTGGTGGGTTAATTTACTGCTTTAATTAATTAATAAAGTCCACCAAAAAAAAACAATGTATGTTGATGCTCGTTTATTTTCAATCAAAACAAGTCTGCGACATTCACAAGCATAGTTATTACAATCCAAAGATGCAATACTGAATACTTGAATCGTAAAACTGAATGAAAACTTGCATGAATGTCTCTGTAACACTGAATTAATACTTAATGCAAACTAAACTCTCTGTCCAGGCGATCTGTTTATATAGAGTCTATCGAATTTACGAGAATTCTTCAAAGGCATCCGCCCGATATTTCTCGATCATTAACAATCACTCAAACAATCAAACATATTAAAAACAATCAGAATTGATACAAAATTAATTAATAACATTACAAAATGATTAGAAATGGTAATTATAGATACTTAAATACAAAATTATTTACAGAAATCCTTTCAAATGGTGGAAAATTGTTCTGTAGACATCGTAACATACATTAATACAAGTAATTACAAACTTTTAATAAATTCTCTTGCATCATTCGGTTCTTAAACATATTAAATGGTCTTTAAATAATTTTCTTACCTAAAACAAAGTCTATATACACTTATTTACAAGAAATTACAAAATAAACATACCAAATCACTTTCAAGCAAACTTTGGCTCACTACAAATATTTCACACAGTACAATACTATTCACAATCCAGGTATTAGGGCTGTTACAACCCCTCCCCAGGATTCAATTAATTTTACACAGATAAAATTGATTGAATCCGTCACGAATCTAAGTAGGTTGAATGTACACATAATGCAGACACGAACAGATTACAATCAATCAACCATAATGACTTTTACAATGAACAAATACAATTCTTCATACAACATCTGCACATAGTCCATGACAATAATTGTCTTTTCTCAGGTCCAATCATTTTATCATTTACTGTTTTTACACAACAAACGTTCAATGCCATCACCTTAAGTTACAATTTTTTCACTCCAAATTACACACTTGATGTCTGCTTGTTAACTACACCAGTCTGTTTACATTTTACAGCTGATAATTTGTCACCACAATGTAAAAAGTAACAACATCATGAAAACACTAAAATTTTCTACACAAAACTGTCACAAATTATACATTGAAATTCTTACATCTGCATCTGAACTTAAGTACTCACACAAACTATTTACATGCATCAATTCAAAAACTTATTTACAAAATTAGATATTTACATGTAGGGACCCCTCCCCATACCATGCATTTCAATTAATTCTCATAAGTGGGTTTCAGGATTTCCCTGGAAACCCAGAACCATGTAAGTTACTTTTTCCTAACCTTCCAGTTTTCTTCAACTTTTGTATACACATTTAATATTACATTTCTATTTTCACAAAGCTTCATTATATATATACAGAAACACAAACTTCCAATCATCTCAGACAACAGACTTTGGTACAACCACGCAACAGCTGAGACATAAAATGGTTCTGTTTTAGTAAATTGATTGTCACTTAAAAGCAATGCTGTTGACTCAACTGGTAATACAAATTTATTATTCTCACTACTACAGTTTTGTCCATCATTACTCCCAACCCCACTCTTCATCATCTGATTACTACTTAAACTTACCAACTTATCTGAATCAGTACCTAAAACTGTTTTAACATCCGGCTTACTGACTTCATCCACCAAATAATTATTTTTCTCAGCAACTACTACTTCACTATCAGCTTCCACATCAAAGAGGGTACAAAACATATTGTCATCTAAGTCACAATCTGTACATTTTTCCAAATTAGAAACTGGTTCAAATAAATCCTTACTCCCACCCATTTCTTCAATGTCATCATCCACACCAAATAAAGAGCTAAATAACGTATCAGCTAGGTCAAAATTAGGACATTTTTCCAACTTAGGGATTGGTACATAAGGCTTTTCAACCACTCTCTCTTCAGAAGACAAATACTTTGACTTACAATTCTCCTCCTCATCTGGGTCTCCTATCCACACCACTGTGTCACCTTCATCTTCAAGATATCTGAGAAACTCCTCGATTTCAGCACTTCTACAAACTTCATTACCACCTATACAAGCACACATAGTCCCAACTATGCCATTCTGGACCTTACAAGTTTCTGATAGCCACACTGTAGTATGCACTATAAATTCTGCACCCCTTTTTGTAATTAAGCAGTGACCATTTCGAAAATCTTCTACATGAAAATTATTACTTTCGCACACTGATTCTAGTGATAAGGTACTATGGTGGTCCCCTTCCCACTTTATCTTATTATCAGTCTTTAAATCATCAACATCATTAATTACATCTATCATAACCTTATCCTGCAATTCACTTGCTGCTACCTCTACCTCTTCCAATAAATCTTCTCGGGGATTATTCATAAAAGGGTATTAACGCTATAGCAGTTGGTACCTGGACCCACAATCTTACCCACCACTGCGGGGCCCGTCACAGAGGGGGTCTTTAGTTTGCCTGCCCTCCATGCTGCCTTTCACTTTCAGATTGAGGGTTCTGTTCTCTCACTCCCCCATTATCATTCCTTCTTGCATAATTATTACGATCCCGTCCCCTGAATCTACCATCCCTTGACGCATTACCCCTTCTAGGGGGACTCCTGCTGCCCCTCCTATGGTGTTGATGGTGGTAATGTTGTTCATTGAATGACTCCTGGGCATCCAAGCGTCTCAACAATTCAGAAACTCTATCCACATTTACTACATCCAAAGTGGCAATTAAATTTCTTGTTTGCTGAGGTAGCCTAGCTCCTATCAAATCAATAAATTCCTCCTCTCCATAAGGATGGTCTAGGTACTTACAACGGATCCAACATTTATGAAAAAAATCATGTTGAGTTTCCCTACCAGGTTTATACGGCCTACCAGTCATTAACTCCCTCTTTTCTTGAATTTGCCTGCTTGTCGACCAAAAATGTTTCAAAAAGTTTTCTTTAAACAGCTTGTAGTCAGTCACTTCCCTAGCTTGTCTATCACCCCATGCCCTAGCATAAGATTTTAGATGTTTACCCACAAGTGCAATTTTCTTACTATCGGGTAATAAATTAAAATAATCTGATCTTTCAAAATTATCTATAAATTCAATAGGGTGAAGCCTCCCACTATCATCATAGAATTCAAATTCTTCTTTTACATCGACACTGAAATTTGGATTACCTGTTAAGGGAACCTGACTTAACTGAATCTGCAACCCAGTAACCCTTTTTTCTAACTGATTTACATTACCTTCTAATCCATGCACTAACTGTTCCTGCTGCTGCACCAATGTATTAACATTTTTCCCTAAACCAACCACTTCCTGTTTCAACTCATTGACCCTTTGAGCAGCTTTACTATCACTGGCTTGGAATATAGTGACATATTCCTCCCTCATCTTATTACAATTTTCACTGACTTCCTTCACCTCTTTATAAATCAAATTTTCACATTCAGCCTTATTCTGTTCACAAAATTTTGTAACCTTTTCAAATTTCTCCTTACATTCTGTTACTACCTTCCCCAATTTTGAATCTAAATTCTTAATATCCTCCTTGAATTGAGAGCTAAAACCCTGAAATTGCTCTGCGATTTTAACATCAAAACATTTAGTCAAATCAGAGAATGTTTTATCATTGCTTTGTTGCAGCTGAGAAAACTGATCATTTATTACAGCAAACTGAGAATTAATTTCAGAAAATTTGCTATCAAATTTGGAAAATTTATTATCAAATTTGCCATCAATTTCGGAAAACTGAGACTTAATTTCAGAAAATTTGCTGTCAAGATTTAACTCATTTTTAAATTAAGAAAATTTGCTATCGAATTCAGAAAATTTTGTATCAAATTTGGCTACAAAAGACTCTAGAAAAGCTTGCAGGTTCTGACTATCAGCCATTTTTAGTAATTAGCCAAATCAATATAAAAAACAAAGTTAAGGAAAATTAAAATCTTTCCAATCTGCCACACATTTACATGCAAAATAAATCACTTGAATATTCAATGCCGTACTTACAGTTATTCCTCACTTTTGTATCACATTAAATTTCACTTAGAAGCACTTAATTAATCATTAAACACCACACTGACTTCAAACACTTAACCACACTTTTCACAATTCACTGTAGGAAGACGATTTTGAGGCCGAAGGAAATCCACTCGTCGTCGGAAGATTACAACCGATTCCCGATGGAAAAATCTCCGCCTTAGGCCGAAGAAGGTCCGCTTGCCGTCAGATCCGTGTCGCCTGTATAAGCTCTACGTGTGGCGTAGCCGGTCGAAATTTTCTCGCAGGTTATGTTCGCTTATCGCCGATAATCCGTCGCAATTTTCTGCAGATTCTTTTTAGAAGATAAACATCCCACAGATGTTTAAGAACTTCTCGTCATGTCAACGGTCGCCATGTTAAGGTTCTTTGGTGGGTTAATTTACTGCTTTAATTAATTAATAAAGTCCACCAAAAAAAACAATGTATGTTGATGCTCGTTTATTTTCAATCAAAACAAGTCTGCGACATTCACAAGCATAGTTGTTACAATCCAAAGATGCAATACTGAATACTTGAATCGTAAAACTGAATGAAAACTTGCATGAATGTCTCTGTAACACTGAATTAATACTTAATGCAAACTAAACTCTCTGTCCAGGCGATCTGTTTATATAGAGTCTATCGAATTTACGAGAATTCTTCAAAGGCATCCGCCCGATATTTCTCGATCATTAACAATCACTCAAACAATCAAACATATTAAAAACAATCAGGAATTGATACAAAATTAATTAATAACATTACAAAATGATTAGAAATGGTAATTATAGATACTTAAATACAAAATTATTTACAGAAATCCTTTCAAATGGTGGAAAATTGTCCTGTAGACATCGTAACATTACATTAATACAATGTAATTACAAACTTTTAATAAATTCTCTTGCATCATTCGGTTCTTAAACATATTAAATGGTCTTTAAATAATTTTCTTACCTAAAACAAAGTCTATATACACTTATTTACAAGAAATTACAAAATAAACATACCAAATCACTTTCAAGCAAACTTTGGCTCACTACAAATATTTCACACAGTACAATACTATTCACAATTCAGGTATTAGGGCTGTTACAAAGCAATAAACGAAGTAAAAGAAAAAACTTTAATGTGGCGTAAGTGTTCAAGGAGAAGAAAAAGGTATGTTACGATTTGCATATGACATTGTCTTGATAGCAGAACAAGCTGAGGATATTGAGAAGTTACTGAATGGCATTAACACAATACTGAAGGAATTTTTTGGACTAAATATAAACCAAAACAAGATAAGACAAAAGTGATGAAATGCAGTGGAAATGTTAGCAATAATAGCAGATTAAATATAAAAATTGGTTCGGATGCGATAGAAGAAGTAAATGAATTCTTCTGCTGCTGAGGAATTAACATTACAACTGATGGGCGTAGCAGGAACGATGTTAAATGGGTAGTAGCACTAGCGAAAAGAGCCTGCATGAAAAAGAGAAATCTTCTAATTTCAAGTATTGATCTGTGACTCGGAAAGAACTTTTTAAACTTATGTATAAAACTCTAGTTATCATCGCCACATATGACAGATATCACAAATGATAACACAAACTGTGTTTTCCAGAGGGACCTTTTTGGATATTTTTGTTTCTGTTCGGGAAAAATTTCATCAAATGATCATATTTTCACTTCAGATATAGTGTACAAACGAGTTTTGTAACGTAAATATTTTGCACTTTAAATTATTGATGTAAATATTTTGTAATGTCATTTACATGTAGCCCCATATTGACATGTAAATTTCTTTCTTTGAGTGTGCGGTGTAAATTATCACCAATTTGTGTACTTTGAATGTTTAACGAGCACAGTCCTGTTTTCTACATGTTTCGCGAGATGTTATAAGTGTTTTGCAGTGTGCTTATTACAGTTTATAAATAAATTATTGCTACAAATGAGCCGTACTACAAACCACCAACCTCGTTACTCATGCTATGTCAGTCGTTCTCGCAGCGATCACGTAGTTATCTCGTATTTGTTAGTTCTATGGTAGTTACTACAATCGTTTCATGGGAACCGGGTAGTGTAAAATGTTAAAAATTGGCATTTTTATTTTTTTGACTGCAAAATAATATACAAACTTTCCTGATCACAGTGATATATAAATTGGTGGGTAAAACACATTTCTTAGGGATGTTATAGACAGTCTTCAATAACCCTTCACTCAGACGCCATGCCCATTTTCACTTGATTTTTCTCAAAACTTGGAAATTTCTATGTTATGTACCTTTCTCTCAGGAATAGAATATCTAATCAACTAGAAATTTTAAACAATTAGAGAAGCTTATGAATCACGCTCTGTAAAGTAAAATGAAAATAATCAAAGCAATAGCTAACGAGTTATAAAATAATGAGTATCTGAAATATTTGCTAGAAAATAGTTACATAAACTCAAATTTAAGAAATCTAAACCAGTTTCTCATTAACAATAAGTTTGCTTCACAGGTTCTGTCATTAACATTAGATTATACATTACAAATTTTATTAAATTATCTACAGCAACATCAGTAACATAACTAGGAGTTTTTTTTTTTTACTTGTTCAGATTTGAATGCTAATGAAAACGCAATGCAGGGCGAGTCAAAAAGAACAGGGAAGGAACATACACACGATCGTTAATGAAACCTCAGAGAAAGAAATCCAGTGTCGTCAAGTCCGGGGAGCGAGGTAGCCATGTCATTGGCCCTTCACGGCCAGTCCACCAACTTGGGAAGCGATTATCGAGGAAACCTCAAACTTCCGTGAGGAAATGAGGTGGTGCACCGTCTTGCTGGTAGTAAACCATCCCATGTTGGTCACGTTAATCAATCTATGGAATTAAAACGTTTTGAAGCATATCCAGATTCTTTTCATGAAACCAAAAGACACGGCGTAAACGCAACGAACCAGTAAAAGTAGCCATTTTAACAGTGCACTACGCTGGCACTCCAGGTGGCAGAATGGTGTACTGATGTACTACGTGCATCATACTGGAGGTTGGTTGCTACAAAATGACACATCTACCGATTGTGTAAGTTATCTCAACAAATTTGTGTATCATTCGAATGTTGTAAATCCTTTTTGACGCACTCTGACTCTGTATGTCAATCATATTGTGCAGACACACGGCAAAAGATGTCACTAATAACTTCTGCGAATTTGATCTTTCCGGTTGTCACGGTTACCTAATAATGAAGCTTAAACTAAAGCGTTGCCGACGCCGGCAGCGTAGGGATAGCGAGACTGCTTCGCGTTGCAGGGGTCGCCGGTTCGAGTCCGGCCTAGGGCATGGGTGGTATTAACTACGTGTCGCGTCCGTCTTGTGTTGTCGTTACCAGATAGAAAAAAATAATAATGAATATGCTACGATATGTACACATTTGAAAATCACGAATACACTGGTCTAGTGTATAGCTAATATGGCCAAATAACATTAAAAATATATATATATATGTATGAGTCGAGACTTTCCCGGCGTATCGATGCAACAAAATCTTCTCGGGTGTCCAGCCGGATAGTGGTGTAAAAACACGACGTTTCGACAGCTGACTCTGCTGTCTTCGTCAGGTTTCTTGTGGTTGTCCTCAGCTGACTGTCTCTGCCTCGACTGTGATTTTACGCCACTATCCGGCTGGACACCCGAGAAGATTTTGTTGCAAAATATATATATATATATATATATATGTGTGTGTGTATGTTACACTGTAGTATCGTCCACTCTGCGCGGTTGCCTTGAGGAGTGTGTGTTGTGTTGGTTGCAGGAGTCGCCGTGGCACACGCCGTTGGCGCTGGCGTTCGTGCAGGCTGGCGAGCAGCTGGGCTACGAGAACCGCGACTGCAACGGCGAGCGCCAGACGGGCTTCATGGTGGCGCAGGGCACCATCCGCAGGGGCTCCCGCTGCTCCACCGCCAAGGCCTTCCTCAGGCCCGTCAGGCTCAGGACGAACCTGCACGTGGCGCTCAGGGCGCACGTCACCAGGGTGCTCATAGACCCCGTGCGCATGAGGGCCTACGGCGTGCAGTTCGAACGCGACGGCGTCAAGCAGGTACACTCACTGGAGATCCCCGACAAAACGGGTTAATGGAAGCATTAGAGAAGGTCCAAACAAGAGCCTCCATATCGTGACAGGTATATATAGCTTGAGGAAAAACGTAAGTGCGATGTTGAAGGAATTAGGTTGGGAAGACCTGGAACACTGAATGTAGAAGCTAACAAAAAAATTCACGACTGACTTATTTCGGAACGACAGCAAACAAATATTACTGCCAGCAACTTTCATATCTAGTAATGACCCCGAAATTAAGGAAATCAGGCACAAAACTGATTCATTTCTGTACTCATTTTTCTCACGAGCGATTAGGGAATGGAATAGGAAGGATTTACCGGGCGAGTAAGCTTAAAATCCGACAGGAGTAACTCTCGATAAATTACTCCGGCCATCCTGATCTGGGTTTTCCCACATTGTTCCATGCGAATGCCGGGATGGTTCCCCAAAATAGCCCTGGGGCGTCTCCTGCCATATCCCGTATATCCCTTCCAAACTATTGCACATTCGGATAGTTGCCACGCACCCTCCGCCACACACTTTTAGTGAATCGCGCAGTAATAATAATAAATAATAATAATAGCAGTCACCTCCGCCAGCTAACAGGGAAGCAGCTTGTCTCTCTACGTACTTCCTCTAGGACATCAGCGCATTAAGCATGTTTAAATACCGATACATCACAAATATTATCAGCAAGTCAAAACTTACAGAGCAACATAGGTCTAAATTGTTCTAGGGCTTGCAGCCACGTATAAATGCCGCTTTCATGGGACATTTCAACGGAATCCATCACTGCCTTCAATTTGAATCAACTACATATATACGCACTGGCGGTGCCGCGGCAACAGTTGATGACATCATCCACTCTTCTGTCCCACATCGATGGGTTGCTGCTTCGGCATATTGATCGCCGGGTATCAGGCCACACTAAGCTGGCATCCAGTGTCTTTGTTGACTAAAAAATCAGCTGTTCCGATTTCAACAGCTTCTGTGACTATGCCGTCCAAAAAAATTTCTGGCATAAGTTAATCTCAGAAGCTGTTGAAATTGGAACAGCTGATTTATTAGTCAGCTTTCTGTGGCCTAATAGCCGGCGATCAATATGGTGAAGCAGCATCCCATCGATGAGGGGCAGAAGAAAGGCTGACGACGTCAACCGTTGCCGCGGCACCGCCAAAAGAGTAACTACGCCAGTGCGTATATAATTGATTGAAAACCAGGGCAGGCATGGACTCCCTCGAAACTTGTCATGAAGATGACACTCGTACCGACCGTAGTGGGTGAACGGTTAACGCTCTGGCCTCGCATTCGGGAGGTCGCGGGTTCGAATTCCCGTCCGGGCATCCAGATTTTGGTTTTCCATGGTTTCCCTAAATCACTCCAGGTGAATCCCGCGATGTTTCCTTCAAAAAGTTCATGGACGAATTATTTCCCGTTCCTTGTCTCCAGTCCTTTCCCGCTTTTAATGACCTCGACGTCGACGAGGCGGAAAACCATAAGAAAAAAAAAGGACATTCCGTGGCTGAAAGCCAGAGAATAATTTATTTATAGTGCCAGAAAAAGCTTCGTTCTTACAACACGGGTCCTATTTAGCTGCAGTGATTTAGAGGTTGTAAATAATTTCGTCTACGTCGGATCTCACGGAAAGTTACCATGAAAAGGTTACCATATTTTGGCAGAACAGGGCAGTAAGGAATTCCACTAATTCTCATAGTCGGAACACTTGTGATCTGGTTTTGTTCTACGGCTATAAAATATATCCGATCAAGGCCAGCAATGTTCTCTAAATGAGGCGTTGGCGTAGAATGCTTCATATATCTTGTATTGAAAGGAGTACCGATACATGTATTGCAAAAGGATATAACATGTTCAACGCTCGTTCTCCCCGTGTCAGTTAGTGAATCCCCCAATTCTTCGGACATACAGTGAAACCAGGCGATGAATACTTAGGGACCGTTAGTTCATTATGTCAGATGAAATAGGGGGGGACAAATGGAAGAGGAGGGGAGGGAGAAAGGAAGAGGGGGTGAACGGAAATCTCACGTGAGGTTTTGAAATTATTGATGGAGAGTAGAGGTAATAAAGTTCACAAAAGACACGGATGTCGACTTTGGGGAGGGGGGAGGGAGTCTTTAAGGTCTAGAATCGGCGCGGGTACCGACATTAGGGGAGTTTAAACAACCCCGAGGTCGTTCAGCAGGAGGCAGGGAGGTCCCGTCAAAATCTCACAACATATTAGGGGGGGGGTCCAATTAGATTTCACCAAATCTCACCAGAAGGGGGGGGGGGGAAGGCCGGAATTCCGGGAATACACCTTACGTAATTAATAGACGCCTGTTTATGAAAACTAATCGTGGAAAGGAGAACTGAGGACAGAAAACCACGAGGTGCACAGATCACCAGATTATTTCTTCGGCAGTCTCTCGTAAAGGGGGGCAACAGAGAGTTAACAAAGTCGGAAATGTTGCCAGAAATACAATCACAATTCCAGAAATTAGTTTAACTACCAATTGCAATCATTTACATTATTAACGTATTAATTCGGTTTTTTTTTGTGTCAAGCGGCGGCAATGCTTTATAAAAACTTTTCGGGTTTCTAGCCGCGTCAAAATTGAGCCGTCTGGCGACGTTTCGGAAGCTTGCACTGCTTCCATTGTCAAGCCCCCGCTTAACATGTTAATATTATGTTTGTAACACTGTCACCTCTTAAAACAATTCACTTTTCATTATACTTAATCACAATATTTAAGTAACTGATAACGGGAAGAAGGAATAAAAGGTAGATATAATTCAAGGTTAGATTTTATAGAGTGTAGTTAATTAAGAAGAATATTTTCATAACAAGTCTTGATTTATGTATCGGACATGCACTAAAAGTATCTCAGGAGACAGCCATAATTTATTCATTGACAATAACCTGATCTTCAACAGTATTGCATTAACCACAGTGCACTGAGTTAGCCCTATGTTTCAATATTCACCGTACACCGCTATGGATAAACCACATAACCACTATATAGTAATACATTCTTTCCTGTGATTTAACTTAGGGTTTTACTACAGGAGGAACTAACTTCAGCGTGAAAGCGATTGTTGCAGAGAAGTGGTCCAATTATTTCTGTAGACATTTAAGTAGTTATACTTCCGAATTTAGACAAAATTACTCCAGTCTTTTCAGATAGCAAAATCACGAGGTAGACGATATATGTGCAAGAAATAATTGTGTTTTTCTCGTACGCTTAATGTCTAACACTTGGTGGGTTACTGAACAGATGTACAGCTATAGTGCGTTCAGCTAAAAGACGCGCTCAAGGTGATTGTAGTCTGTCGTCACTCTACTCTGTCCCAACTCCGCTGTCCTTTCTCTTACTTGCAAAGGGAAAGAGAGCCCGCGACAACTTTTCCACTCGCCTGTCTGGGCACAGCAGTCTTCTTGCAGGGATTGACAACGGGAATGGGCAGTCACTCGAGAGAAATAAAAGGTCCACAAACGACGAGGAGGGGGGGGGGAGGTGTTTGTAAGGTTTAGAAACGACGCAGATACCGACTTTAAGGCGGAGTGGGGTATAACAGTCCTCCGATGCAAGAGTGATAAAAGAAAAAAAAAGTATAAAAAACTACGAGATCAATCAGCAGAGGAGTCAAAATGTCACGTCATTTTAGGGGGGGTCAGACCAGAACTCTCCAAATCTCACCAGAGGGGGGGGGGGGGGGTTCGGAATTCAGGAAAAGTCCCTCACGTAATTAATGGACGCCCCAGAACCAGAAGGGAACAAGACCTTGAGGCGCCAGTTGTGGGTGAACAGGTTACAGGTCATTTGTATCCAAGTATAAATATCAATATACTCAGATTCCTCTCTAATTCTCATTCTTTCTCAGATTAGTTCAGGAGTCTAAGGGAGCGTGCACAAACCACGTAGCTCCATTTTGGCCTCCTGTGATCCCCCCCTCCCCCCCCGTAGCCCTACGTGGCTTTTGCATCTACCCCCCCCCCCCCCCCCACGTAGCACGTAGCTTTGTTCCCTTTTGATTCCAGAAGACATTTTGTACTGTTTTCTCTTGTCAGACTATTGTAAATTACATACGGAGATAGTGAAATGACGGAAATAAATATTCACGTGCTGTTGTGAGTTCTGTTCCTCATTTTAACTGTGAAAAATGTTATGAAAGGAAAGCTACGTGGCCTGGCTCGGAACCCCCCGTCCCCCCTCGTAACCCAGCGTAGCCTTCCAGCCACCTCCCCCTTCCCCTTGGACCGAGCCACGTAGTTTGTGCACACTCCCTAAGTAGTTGCTGCTAGAGACATATTCATCAAAAATTTCGAATATGAACTTCCCGTAAAGTATCCTTCGATTAATCTAACAGTTTGTATGTGTTATTTTTTTTGGCCCGATGTATGGCACAAACCCGACCGATAAAACATTACTTTTTCTATTTATTTCTAAACTGCATACATTGAGTTTAGTCAGATTTCATAGAAGTAGCATCTGGAAGAATTTGTCTATTAATTAATCCAAAGATTTTTTTCTGTTATTTGTTATAAGTAATATTGAGAGAAAGCTAAGAGATAACAAATAAAATGTTTGCTACAGGTGACTCACTAGTGTATTCCGCTGATTATTGCCGTCCGAATGAAATGTTCTGTCACAGACGTGGGAACCGATCTGTCAGCAGAAAGGAAAAGTCCCCAATTTTTGCCTACACATTTCCAGAGTACACGAAAGTACATGCTGAACAAAATTACAGGTTTCACTGCCAGATTCTCTTTCCCCCATTAGTACTTCGTACGACCTGGCAGTAGGAATAAAGCCGACCCCAAAACTGTTGGGAAAAGGAGGGTGAAGAAGAATAACATATCTGTAGTATTAGTAAGAAAACGGAGAGAACAGTCGTAAAAAAAAAAAAAAAAAAAAAAAAAAAAAAAAAAAAAAAGTTTTAAATTAAAAAATTAAAATTTCTTTTTTATGATTGTAAAGCTTGGTGACAATACCTCAAATAATATGCCTAAACTAAATTTGTGAAATCGTGAAATCACCTCAATGATTTATAATGCCCCTTGTATTCCGTGTACTTTGTACTGTGTGGTCACCTGTTTCCTTGTTTGTTTCGCAGGTAGTGCTGGCGCGGCGCGAGGTGATTCTGTCTGCAGGGGCCATCAGCTCCCCACAGCTGCTGATGCTGTCGGGCATCGGGCCGGTGGAAGAGCTGTCCAGACACGGCATCCCGGTCCTGAGGGACCTCAAGGTGGGCTACAACCTGCAGGACCACGTGGGGCTCGGCGGACTCACCTTCCTGGTCAACAGGCCCGTCGCCATTGTGCAGAACAGGCTCCAGGTAACAGCAACCGACGTCACTGCTCTTGGACTACTGAACTTCCCTCCAGTTTGTACTATAATGCCGTTTTTCAGATATATTTTTCCAGTAGTTGGCTCCATCATTATGTCTGCATACAAAGATCACTATCAATATGGATCAAAAATCAAATCATCGTACGGCATTGTTGCCGGGAGATGCTGAAGAACTGTTCGACCGCCAGGTGATGGTTTTCGATTCACCACACAATGCGTATTTTGTCGAGGCTTCCTTAACCTATCTCCGTAATCTTACCGGGTACAAGGGACCTACAGATTAAACCGATGAAGCGTTCTGGCGCAAGCTATGCCGGAGATGAAGGTCGGGTTAAGGGGCCTTGAAAATCCCCACCTAGACCGGGATTCAAACAGTGGATGTCGATCTACAGTCAGAAGCCTTAAACACTTAGCCACAAGACAGCTCTCTGATATGTATAATCGCATGTAGCCAAAATTTCTTCCTTGGCTATGGTGGTTCCATTTGATATGTAGCATATGGTATTTAAAAAAATATATACAGGTATACTCCTATTTTCTACAAGCGAATTCTTTACTTTAGCCCAGATGCCCCCAGTTATCAAAGCTTCATATTCAAAGCACGTTTTCTGATATTCCTCTGCCACCCTCATGATCCACCGTGGTACACATGCGAAGTCAAAAGATTACTCAAAAAACAAAGAAGAATACACGCACGCTACAGAAGGAAGAGGTCTCGCAGCGATTTAGAAACCTTGGCTGAGTTAGAGGACGTGTGAAGAATGTGATGCGTGAGGCCTTCAACGATTTTCATTCAAACACTCTCTCTAAGAGTCTCGCAGAAAACCCAAAAAAATTTTGGTCGTATGTTGGAAAAGTCAGTTGTACCAACAGCAATATTCCAGCACTAGTTCGCGAAGGGTCCGAGGTTATTGAAAGCCGCGATAAAGCTAATGTACTAAATACTGTATTCAAAAATTCATTTACCGCCGAAAATAAGGATAGCATTCCCGTTTTCCCACGTCGTGTCGAGTTGGAGATGGAATCATTACGAATAGATACTGCAGGTATCATAAAGCAATTAGAGCTCCTAAAGTGGGGAACAGCACCTGGCCTGGATGGTATTCCAGTAAGAGTATTTTCAGAGTATGCGGCGGAAATCGGGCCATTTCTGTCTGATATATTCCGTAAATCCCTAGAAGAGCGAAAAGTACCTTCAGACTGGAAAATAGCGCAAGTAACTCTGATTTTCAAGAAAGGTGATCGAAGCGATCCTGGAAACTATCGTCCCATATCTATAACATCTGTTTGTAGTTGAGTTATGGAGCATATTATATCCTCGAACATTATGAATTTTCTAGATTATAATAATTTGCTTACAACAAATCAACACGGATTTCGGAAGAAAAGATCATGTGAAACACAGCTGGCCCTATTTACACACGACGTAATGAAAGTTATTGATGCAGGTTCACAAGTAGATTAAATTTTCTTAGATTTTCAGAAAGCCTTTGACTCTGTGCCACACAACCGCCTTTTAGCGAAACTACGAGCGTACGGTATATCGGATCAGCTTTGCGATTGGATAAAGGATTTTCTAACTGGTCGGTCGCAGTATGTCGTTGTTGAAGGAGAAAGTTCTTCTAATCTAGATGTCACATCGGGTGTACCTCAAGGAAGTGTAATAGGACCACTTCTTTTTTTAATTTTTATAAACACTCGCAGACAAAGTGAAAAGCCTTTTTAGATTGTTTGCTGATGATGCGGTTATTTACAGGGAAGTAAGGAATTTGGCCGATTGTTTAGCAATTCAGCGTGATCTGGATGTTATTTTGGCATGGTGCGCTGAGTGGCAACTCACACTAAATTGTAAAAAGTGTAAGACAATGACCATAAGTAACAAAAAGAATTCAATTGTTCAGAAATACGACGTAAACAGTTCAGTTATTGATATGGTCGATTCTATGAAATATTTGGGAGTAACAGTACAAAGGAAAATGAAATGGTACTTACATATTAATACGTTGGTAGGTAGAGCTAATTCTAGGCTGCGGTTCCTAGGTCGAATTTTGAAAAATTGTAATGAACAAACAAAGGAGATAGCGTACAAATCTCTTGTGCGTCCACATTTGGACTATTGTTGTGCCATTTGGGATCCGTTTCGTAAGGGACTGATTGAGAGTACAGAGAAAGTACAGATAAGAGCCGCTCGATTCGTGACCGCTTGCTACAGTCCTTATGAAAGCGTTACAGAACTGATTAGTAAACTAGGCTGGGAGTCTCTGGTAGATAGACGACGCACATTTCGTATAAACTTATTGGTAAACATGCGTACTCCCACTTTCACTTACGAGTGTAGTGAAATACTTCGTCCACCAACTTATTTGGGTCGGCATGACAGGAAAGATAAAATTAGAGAAATAAGGTGCCGCACTGATTCTTATATGAATTCCTTTTTTCCTCGTACCATTAGGGATTGGAATGCACAACAAAGAGATTAGGTTTGGTGCTGAGCACCCTCTGCCACCCACAGTTTTGTGATTTGCAGAGTATATATGTAGATGTAGATCTTGGAGTTCTTTGTGCATTCGAGCCGCAAGAGTTTCCTTTCCATATAACTTCCACAAGGTAAATCCAGTCCAACCCCCCGACCTCTGTTTAGTTTGGAATGATACTGGATAGTCATCGGTAACTTACGTCAATCATTTGTTCTGTAAATTTTGGCCCATATTAAGTTTGGAATTTGCAGCAAGTAAATACGACTGACAAAAAGTTGGTTTTGATAAAACAAATAACATTCACACTGGTGATTGTCCAAATCTTACGATTTCTTCGTATTGGGTATAGTTGAACAAAAGCCACATTGAATATTACACTTCTTTTTATTTTGAACACCTCCATATTTCCTCAGCAAAACTTGTTAGATACTACTTAACTAACTATCGATACTTACCGTAGGAGCAGTCTTCGCGGAATAGTTTGTCCATGTCTCCTTCACGCGATACCTCTTCACGTCTCTTAATGCTGGGACAACACGCAGATACCATTCCTCAACGTTTACCAAGTAACCTGGTTCAAATTTTGATGGTTTTATGGCTCGATTATTTGAGCCAATATAGTCCTGGAACTGGCAATGATATTGTCGAAGGAACCATTTCTCTATTTTCCTAGAGTAATTCAGGGAAATCAGAATAGCCGGATAGGGAATCGAACTCTGGCATTCCTGATTTCGAAGAATTTACACCTTCCTCTTCTACGGTCATTTTTTCATGATTTTTATAGATTTCCTCAGTCCATTTTTAGAAAATAGCCAGAACATGTTAGCAAATGTACAATCTTAATACCTTGTCAGTCATTAGAACCGATTTAACTGACCATCATTAAAGATTTGTCATTCATATCTAATATATTCTGATTCAAATAGCCAGGTGAGCAAATTCGAAGCGGTCATACCTCCGTCGCAACTTTTACAAGCCTACAATTGTGTGGGCTGTTGGCTTCCCAGTGTACATGCAAGTCAAAGTTATTAATTCTAAGCTTGGCTCCTTCCATGTAGGCGGGTCTCCTTGATTTTAACGGTATGCGAGGCAGGTGGAGAAGATCGCCATGCAGAGATATCATGATGTATTCCTCGAATATTTCCATCTGTCTAAGCAGTATCGAGTTTTTACGCACATGTGGTGAAGAAATGTTGGAAAGTACAGGATACTGCATTTAGACCTAATGACATGACACATAGCGGTGTTGAGCTTGTTGACAACAGTATGAGCACTACCACGCCAGGAGGAACAACAGTAATCTGCTATAAGGAATGCCAAGCCAATGACTGCTCCTCGAAGAACGTCTGCACTTGCACCCCATGATGTACCATCTAGGGATGGCGATCTGAGATCGATTAATCGAAGAATCGATCTATTGGACCGAAAAAATCGATTTGTAGTACTGAATCGAGCCAGTGAATCGATATTTTACCCGTGAAAATCGAATATGAAAAGCACTTTCTACACGTAATGCACTTGCACATGAAAGACAGGGTTTAAACGAAGAAATGAAACACTATTTATCGCAAGCAGTTGTGCACCTTAAGTATGATCCAATACTTTACTGGCAAGAAGAAAAATCAATCACGTTTAATCAACAGCCAAGAAGTATATCTGTATAGTGGGATCGTCAGTATCTTGCGAACGCCTTTTTTTTATTGCCGGCAACATTGCAAGTGATGAGCAGAGCCGCTTGGATCATAGTAGACTGGACAGACTGTTGTTTCTGATAAGCTTGGACATTAAGCACTGGGAAGTTTAAAGTATATCATTTCAAAACTGTTTTATGGAACCAACAAATTTTTGAAATTCATGTCTTATTGTATAGATGATACTTTGATTTTGTTGTAAAAAAGCTTTAATTAGTTTAAAAATGATAAAAGATCGATTATTATGGTGTCCTTTTGGTTTTCCATGATTGTAATTATATTGAAAATACGAACACGAAAACCCAATCGAAAAAAGAACGATTTTCTAAAAATCGATCTTTTAAACATCGATCTATTTGTGAATCGATTTATCAAATTTCGATTCGAATCGATTCAGTAATCGATCTTTTTCGGAAAGAATCGCCATCCCTAGTACCATCCAGTTTTTTAATGAAGTCCTCATGGGTCGTAACTTTCTGCAGTGTTACATAAATACTGACGAAGAGTGAGGTAACTGCGAGATATTTAGGGAGGTAAACGATATAGACTGGTGTTCGCAGCTGTAGCCCCTGCTGTTGTGTTGCAGGCGGTGCCGGTGACGATGAACTACGTGCTGAACGAGCGCGGCCCGATGACGACGCTGGGCGGGCTGGAGGCGGTGGCGTTCGTCAACACGCCGTTCGCCAACGCGTCGCGCGACCACCCCGACATCCAGTTCCACTTCGCCCCCGCCTCCATCAACTCTGACGGCGGCGCCAGGGTGCGGAAGGTACGTCACGTGAGGCCGCAGATCTAGCTTAACAGCAGCCTCATGACGGATTCTTATCAACGAGACAAAGCGAAAAGTGAAGAGCAACATTTTGTAATCGAGATATCGACTGTAAAAAATTATTTATACGTATAGTTCCTTGCGTCTTTGAAGACGTTTTTCTTTGTTTCAGGCCACATTTCAACCTAACCACAACGATGTTGCACGTTCAGCGTATAGTTAGTTCCTCGTAGCTTTAGCAACTTTTTTGCCCCAGGCGGCATTTCAAACCAACCACATCAATTTTGAGATGGTTTATCTCGAGAACTTAGCGATATATCGAAACTTTTACTCTTTTCATTCGATTTGTACATTTACATAAGAATCCATTATCAAATTTGGCTTTGGCGAATTGTTTTTATGGTCCTGCCTGCTTTTCAACATAAGCATTTCAATTTTGAGATACAATATCTCGAGAACTAAGCGAGATATCGAAAAATATTCTTCACTTTGGTTTGTCTCGTCGAGTTACATAAGAATCCATCCATTAGCGCGACTTTTATTTTAGATTCCGCTCGATCGGATTAACATCGGTGCATGGAGTATAGGTTCCCTAACTTTGGGCCAGCACCCCCCCCCCCCCCAGGTGGGCGCGAAGACATATGAGGCAGGTCACGTGGAGCGTGGTACTGTCAACCCCTCTGTGGATGATACCCTAGCTTTACAGCGTCCTTCACCGGTTCTTAGAGTTGAAAACATTTATTCTAACATCACATTCTCAGTGAGTTTCCTCCGAAATGAGATTGTTAGTACTGAGATATAGGCATTTTCTTTTTTAACGATAAAATTTTGGCGGGGGATGGGGTGTGACAAGTTTTCTTTTGTCGGTAGGGGGCCTGGTAATAAAAGGTTTGGGAACTCATAGCATAGAGCAACTGGTATCGAAGTCAAAGATATCATATAAACCCTGATTGAAACTATTAGTACTTGCAGGCGAAATGTTAAGGAGCACGCAATGGCAGAAAGACGTATTCAGATTGCCACGTACACAACCTCTCCAATTGTGAAAATTATTATTATACGAATATTTTGTTATTTAAATAATTATGATTATATATATAAACTTTGGAAATTTAAGTTACACGGTCAGACTACGTCGAGCTGGACCAAAGAAGATCTCTGGTTAGGAATGAGTGTTGTAAAAAACATGGCTTGAGGTCCACAAATAAAAAGACGTTCCAAAATCCTGGCGGGAGGAACGCAAAATTATAATCTAATATTGGAAATGATAAACCCAAGGGCAGAGGAAAAGTATAATTGCACCAATGTATTGTAATTGTAGTCTTTAAATAGAATAATGTTTGTCAACAGGATACCAAAAAATTAGTGGACAGTAATTGTTGTTATGAAAGTGTAAGGTACCATTTCATTTGATATTTGAAAAACAATTGATTTCATTTAAAAAAAACTGTTTACTTTCAGCTGTGGTATTAAACCCAGTAACGGACATAGAGGATAAATAAAGAATCTGTAGTACTGATCCGACACTGGAAATAGTAAAATATAATTGTGTTTATTTATAAACTAGCTGATACCCGCGACTAAGGACGCGTTGACTTAGAATTTCATTGCCAGAATTGAATATAGAAAGCTGCTAGTAACGTAGGATTTGTCCCAAACAACACCGAGTCGGTACAATATCACAAGAAAGCCATCAATTTCCAACATATTTAAAAAGAGAGAGAAAAAAGAAGGTACGAGGATGTGGAGGGATTTAACTAAGGGAAGCTTTTTTTCAGCTTGGTCTCTTCTTCTTTCTTCAGCACGAGTATCCGATTTTTGGGTTCCAACAACTTTAGCTGCTCGTGCTCTGCTAGAGCTACACCTTAGGGCACTTTTACGCCCGCAAGGCATGTCAAAAAAGAAGACAAACTAAACTGGTGCTAGAATCATTTAGGTAGACACAAAAAAATTGTTCAGTGCAGAGCAAATCGACATCTATATTAAACAATAAGTTTTGTCTCTAAACGAAATTCACCGAGCGTGGTGGTGAGCGGTTAACGCTCTAGCCTCGCATTCGGGAGGACGTGGGTTCGAATCCCTGTCCAGGCATCCAGATTTGAGTTTTCCCTGGTTTCCCCAAATCATTCCAGGCGAATACCGGGATGTTTCCTTCAAAATGCCATTGTCGAATTCCTTCCCGTTCCTTTTCCCCAGTCCTTTCCCGCCTCTAATGACCTCGACGTCGACGAGGCAAAGCCATTAGTAAAAAAAAAAATATTAACAAATGATACACTAACAGACTGCGCGAGAATGACAGCTTGCGCAACCGACGTAACATTACAGACTAACACACGCACCCGTCTCTCTGTCACCATTCGAAAAGTTCTCAAAATTTTGCGACTACAACCGTTATTAATACCGAAAAAGATGTCCTGATTCCTTTCTACTGATACAAAATATTTCCTTGTAAAGTTCCATCAATATCGGAATAGCCACATAGTCGTCAAAACGTAGCAAAAATACACTGACTTACTTCCACATTTATAATATTACTAGCGAAGTTCACACACACACACTGACTGCGAGAGTAACAACCCCTGAGGAATCAATATAGCGTAAAAAAGTGTAAACCTACAGCATTGCTAGACCACGTACGATTTTCCACGCATTGCACCCATAAATTTGTCATATCTACAGTTTAACAGGGAATCCAAACAACCGACTTCCAGGCGAGGCTCATACGATCAGAAACAATTCATAAAAATCATTGCTTCCACCGGGATTTGAACCGGAGACTATGCTCCACACATCAGTATGCAAGCGAATTAACCACTGAGCTACCAGACC
The DNA here is from genome assembly GCA_031002005.1 of Vandiemenella viatica. Taxonomy (NCBI): domain Eukaryota; kingdom Metazoa; phylum Arthropoda; class Insecta; order Orthoptera; family Morabidae; genus Vandiemenella; species Vandiemenella viatica. Next base: position 27,212,705 of record CM061914.1, on the reverse strand, counting down.
ACTAAGCAAGAAGGTTCTACAGAGAGTTACACGTCCTAAGAGTCTGTCTATCACCGTTCAGTAATTTTTCAAAATTATATCACAGCATGTATTACGTATACAGAAAAAAGTATGCTATGTCCATCCTAATGCCAAATAGCATCTCCTTGACAAATTTCATCACGATTGGATTAGCCGTTTAGCACAAGAAACGTAACAAACATACAGAGAGACAGATAGAGTGGCTTTCGCATTTATAATCTCTCTATATATAAAGATTAATGTATGTATGTGTGTTTGTTTGTTTGTTTGTTCTTCATACAAATCCACAGTTTTCATCCGATCTCGATGAAACTTTTCCCACTTATCATTTGAAACAAGGAGAAATATACTGTCTACATTTGGTTGAAAAATTATCTGTATGAATAATACATATTGTCTTATAATTTCTTAAAGTTACTGAACGGCGATAGACAGACGCGTTTGGATATGGAGGTCTCTGTATTGTTTTTCAGTGTAGCGGTCAGGTAGCTCAGTGGTTAAAGCGCTTGCTTACTAATGCTCCGTGGAGGCTAAGATTTTTAAAAATTGTTTTTTATCGTAAGAGTCACGCCTGGGCCGTCGGTTATTAGGATTGAATATTAAACTGTAGATATCACAAAGTTAGGGGTGCAATGCGAGGCAAATCGTAGGTAGTCTTACAATGCTGTAGGTGTAAACATTTTTACGTTATAATGATCCCTCAGGGGTGATTCGCAGTCAGTGTCTGTGTGATCTACAGAAATAATACAATAAATGTGGAAGTAAGTCTCTGTTTTTTTATGTTTTGACGACTAAATGCCTATACCGATATTGACGGAATTTGACAATAAAATCTGTAGGGAGGGCACAAGAAATTTTTTTTCGGTATGATTAACAGTTGTAGTCACGAAATTTTGAGAACTTATCGAATGGTGACAGAGAGAGCGGATGTGTGTGTTAGTCTGTAATGTTAAGTCGCTTGCTCAAGCTAGTTAGTGTATAATTTGTTACTAAATTTCGTTTAGAGAAAAAACGTATTATTTAGTATAGATGTCGATTTTCTGTGTCCTATTACTTTGTGTCTGCTTAAATGTTTCTGGCACCAGTTTATTTTCCCTTCTTTTTTGACATGCCTTGCGGGAGTAAACCGCCCTAAGTTGTAGCTCTAGCAGAGCACGAGCAGCTAAAGTTATTAGAACCCAAGAATCGAATGCTCATGCTGAAGAAACAAGAAACGACCAAGCTGAAAAAAAAGCTGCCCTTAGTTAACAACCACCCCCTCCCCCCCCCCCACACACACATCCCCTCACCTTCGTTTGTTTTTCTGTTCTTAAGTATGTTAGAAATTGATTCTCTTCAAGAAACAGGTTCAATGATAGAATGATATAGTGATGGCTTTCCGGTCATATTATGCTGACTATGTGTTGTTTGGGACCAATCCTTCGCTACCAAAAACTTTCTATATTAATTCTGGCAAAGAAATTCTTAATCCACGCGTACGAAGTCGCAGGTATTAGCTAGTATTAGTAGAGATATCGAGGGAACCTTGCAACCTGTTGCAGGTGCTGGGGCTGACGGAGCGCGTGTACGACGCGGTGTACCGGCCCATCGCGGACCGCGACTCGTTCAGCATCCTGCCGCTGCTGCTGCGGCCGCACTCGCGGGGCCGCGTGCGCCTGCGCTCCGCGCTGGCGCGGCACTACCCGCTCATCCAGCCCAACTACTTCGCGGACCCGCGCGACGTCGCCACGCTCGTCGAGGGCGTCAAGCTGGCCGTCCGCACGGGGCTCGCGCCAGCCCTCAGGGCCTACGGCTCCACGCTGCACACGCTGCCGCTGCCCAACTGCAGGGCCCACAGGTACCACACACGTGCTGCGTCACTCGCCAGTATCAACTAGATATACTGTGTTTTCCGCTCTATACAGACACACACACACTATACACACACAATACATACGAGGGTTGGAACTTAAGTAGTGAACACTACTGTGGAGACACTATGAATTGAATCTACTATTGTCGCTGATAGCACACGTTGTTGACATACCTACCATACCTCCGAACAAATTGACTTCCCCGTCCCACGTCCCCGGCGTGCGCACAATCGAGGGAAACGCAGTTACTTGTGAGCGAGCGGTCTAACGTAACGATGTCACTATGTTTTAGAAACAGGAACAACAGAGTTGGATCAAGATTGAATGTGACAGAGGTCGCACACCACGACAGTGTCATCAAGGTCTTAAAGAGTCGTGCGGGGAATCGGCATTGCCGTACAGAACAGTGACGCGTTGGGTAAAAGCCTTCAACGAAGGTCGGCTAAGTGTGGCAGACATGCATCGGTCAGGTCCTCCTAGCGTGTCTGAAGAAAAAGTGCATACTGTTGCCGCGTTAGTGGATAGTGATCGACGCCAGACGATTCGTGAGCTCACCTACGAAACCGGATTAGAGCATACGACTGTGCTTCGCATCCTGAAGGAACGCCTGGGCATGTGAAAATTGCATCACGATGGGTTCCACATGAATTGACGGAAATGCAGTAATGGACGCGTTACGACGCTGCTCAGACGCACTTGGAGCGCTATGAGCGTGAAGGAGTGGCTTTCTTACGCCGTATCGTAACACTGGATGAGACATGGGCCACATCGTACGAGCCAAAACTGAAACGCCAATCCAACGAATGGCGTCATTATGGGTCGCCGCGAAAGTCGAAAGTGCGTCAGAGTCCCGGTATGGTGATTCTCGTGTACGAATGTGATTGTGTTAGCCTAACGCATTACGTTCCTCCAAGGCAGACCGTCAATGCACAGTATTACTGTTCGTCTTTGGAACATCACCTGCGACCAGTTTTGCGAAAGAAGCGGCAACACTTTCTGCGCAACCCACCCATCATTTTGCACGACAATGCGCGGGCGCATACAGCACAAGCTGTGGCTGCTCTGTTCGGTCGATGGGGATGGTAAGTACTGTACCATCCACCATACTCCACGGACTTAAGTCCTTGTGACTTTGATTTCATTCCGAAGGCATTCGCTTCAGAACTGTTCCAGAGATTCGACAGACAGTAGACCGCTCCATTCGCACCATCAACAGAACACGCTCTGCTAACGGTATACTTCGCCTTCCATATCACTGGCAACGGGTTCTACACAACGCTGGTGACTACTTTGAAGGACAGTAACAGGTGCAAAACATGTAACGCTTTTGTATCGGTTGTGAATAAATAGTTGCCACTATTCAAATTCCAACCCTCGTATAATGTACACATCTAAAATTACGCTAAAAACTCGAAGAAAATAAATCTAACATTATTCACCTTAGTATGACTTCTGTAAAAGTTTCTGATCTGTCTTCGGTATAACAAGATAAATTTAGTTATGTTACACAAACAGTCATTTTTCTATATACGAGTATTATACATTTCGTGTGTAATCCATAGCACTTGTTAATTCGGTGTTACTGCCCTGTTGTCTGCTGTTATCCTGTTCTTTCCTACTGCCCTTTTAAATACGACTTGCCCAATCTGTGTGATTATCTTTTCTCTGTAACTACCCCTTTCTGAACGACTATTCTATTCTCTTGACTACTCATACTCTCATGACTGCCTTGATTTCTATGACTGCCCCATTGTATATGACTGCCCCATTGTCTATGACTGTCTCATACTTATTCAGTGTCATGTTCTCCATGACTGCGACATACTATCTGCATGTCCCTTACTTCTGCGTGTCCCTGACTCAGCATGTGCCTTACTCCTTAACTGTCCTGTTCTCTATTACTGCCCCATACTCCAAGACTGCTCCATACCCTCTTACTGCCCCTTGCTCTCTTACTGCCCCTTTCTCTGACGGTCCTATTCTCCCTGACTATCCTGTTCTTCCTCATAGCATCTTACTCTCTGACCGCTCGTTACTCTCAGACCGACCGCTACCCTCTGTCCGTCCTAGTCACTACGACTGCCCTCTACTCTACGACTGCCCCCTACTCCATGACTGCCCCATGCTCCACGTCTGCCCCATGCTCGATGACTGCCCCATGCTTCACGACTGCCCACTACTCTACAACTGCCCCATGCTCCACGTCTGCCCCCTGCTCCACGACTGCCCCATGCTCCACAACTGCCCCCTACTCCACGTCTGCCCTCTACTCTACGACTGCCCTCTACTCTACGACTGCCCCCTACTCTACGACTGCCCCCTACTCCATGACTGCCCCATGCTCCACGACTGCCCTCTACCCTACGACTGCCCCCTACTCCATGACTGCCCCATGCTCCACGTCTGCCCTCTACTCCACGTCTGCCCTCTACGACTGCCCCATGCTCCACGTCTGCCCTCTACTCTACGACTGCCCCATGCTCCACGTCTGCCCTCTACTCTACGATTGCCCTCTACTCTACGACTGCCCTCTACTCTACGACTGCCCCATGCTCCACGTCTGCCCTCTACTCTATGACTGCCCCCTACTCCATGACTGCCCCATGCTCCACGACTGCCCCCTACTCCATGACTGCCCCATGCTCCACGACTGCCCCATGCTCCACGACTGCCTCCTACTCCATGACTGCCCCATGCTCCACGACTGCCCCATGCTCCACAAATGCCCCCTACTCCATGACTGCCCCATGATCCACGACTGCCCCATACTCTATGACGGTCCCATACCCTATAACGGCGCCATTGTCTCTGACGGCCCCATACTCTCTGACTGTCCCATACTCTCTGACTGTCCCATTATCTATGACTGCCTCATACTCTGACTGCCTCATACTCTCTGACTGCCGCATACTCTCTGACTGCCGCATACTCTCTGACTGCCGCATACTCTCTGACGGTCCTATACCCTATAACGGTGCCATTGTCTCTGACAGCCCCATACTCTCTGACGGCCCCATACTCTCTGACTGTCCCATACTCTCTGACTGTTCCATTATCTACGACTGTCTCATACTCTCTGACTGCCTCATACTCTATGACTGCCCCATAATCAACAAGTGCTTCATACCGCCACACTGCCCTACCTTTTCTACAATTGTCCTGTTTTCTACGACTGCCTCATACTTCTTCGCTGCCCTGTTCTCTGCGGCTGCCCTGTTCTCTATGAATGCGCTGTTTTCTATGCCACGTCCTAATGTTCTGTTTGACAGGTTCGGCTCGGACGCGTACTGGGAGTGCGCCGTGAGGACCATCTCGATGACGATCTACCACCCGGTGGGCACCTGCAAGATGGGCCCCGCGTGGGACCGCTCGGCCGTGGTGGACCCGCGGCTGCGCGTGCACGGGGTGCGCGGCCTCAGGGTGGTGGACGCCTCCATCATGCCCACCATCGCCAGCGGCAACACCAACGCGCCCGTCATCATGATCGGCGAGAAGGGCGCCGACCTCATCAAGGAGGACTGGCTGTCGCAGCCCCGAGCCCCGGGCAGGTAGCACGGGGTGCGCGGCCTCAGGGTGGTCGACGCCTCCATCATGCCCACCATCGCCAGCGGCAGCACCAACGCGCCCGTCATCATGATCGGCGAGAAGGGCGCAGACCTCATCAAGGAGGACTGGCTGTCGCAGCCCCGAGCCCCGGGCAGGTAGCACGGGGTGCGCGGCCTCAGGGTGGTCGACGCCTCCATCATGCCCACCATCGCCAGCGGCAACACCAACGCGCCCGTCATCATGATCGGCGAGAAGGGCGCCGACCTCATCAAGGAGGACTGGCTGTCGCAGCCCCGAGCCCCGGGCAGGTAGCACGGGGTGCGCGGCCTCAGGGTGGTCGACGCCTCCATCATGCCCACCATCGCCAGCGGCAACACCAACGCGCCCGTCATCATGATCGGCGAGAAGGGCGCCGACCTCATCAAGGAGGACTGGCTGTCGCAGCCCCGAGCCCCGGGCAGGTAGCACGGGGTGCGCGGCCTCAGGGTGGTCGACGCCTCCATCATGCCCACCATCGCCAGCGGCAACACCAACGCGCCCGTCATCATGATCGGCGAGAAGGGCGCAGACCTCATCAAGGAGGACTGGCTGTCGCAGCCCCGAGCCCCGGGCAGGTAGCACGGGGTGCGCGGCCTCAGGGTGGTGGACGCCTCCATCATGCCCACCATCGCCAGCGGCAACACCAACGCGCCCGTCATCATGATCGGCGAGAAGGGCGCCGACCTCATCAAGGAGGACTGGCTGTCGCAGCCCCGAGCCCCGGGCAGGTAGCACGGGGTGCGCGGCCTCAGGGTGGTCGACGCCTCCATCATGCCCACCATCGCCAGCGGCAGCACCAACGCGCCCGTCATCATGATCGGCGAGAAGGGCGCAGACCTCATCAAGGAGGACTGGCTGTCGCAGCCCCGAGCCCCGGGCAGGTAGCACGGGGTGCGCGGCCTCAGGGTGGTCGACGCCTCCATCATGCCCACCATCGCCAGCGGCAGCACCAACGCGCCCGTCATCATGATCGGCGAGAAGGGCGCAGACCTCATCAAGGAGGACTGGCTGTCGCAGCCCCGAGCCCCGGGCAGGTAGCACGGGGTGCGCGGCCTCAGGGTGGTCGACGCCTCCATCATGCCCACCATCGCCAGCGGCAACACCAACGCGCCCGTCATCATGATCGGCGAGAAGGGCGCCGACCTCATCAAGGAGGACTGGCTGTCGCAGCCCCGAGCCCCGGGCAGGTAGCACGGGGTGCGCGGCCTCAGGGTGGTCGACGCCTCCATCATGCCCACCATCGCCAGCGGCAACACCAACGCGCCCGTCATCATGATCGGCGAGAAGGGCGCCGACCTCATCAAGGAGGACTGGCTGTCGCAGCCCCGAGCCCCGGGCAGGTAGCACGGGGTGCGCGGCCTCAGGGTGGTCGACGCCTCCATCATGCCCACCATCGCCAGCGGCAACACCAACGCGCCCGTCATCATGATCGGCGAGAAGGGCGCAGACCTCATCAAGGAGGACTGGCTGTCGCAGCCCCGAGCCCCGGGCAGGTAGCACGGGGTGCGCGGCCTCAGGGTGGTGGACGCCTCCATCATGCCCACCATCGCCAGCGGCAACACCAACGCGCCCGTCATCATGATCGGCGAGAAGGGCGCCGACCTCATCAAGGAGGACTGGCTGTCGCAGCCCCGAGCCCCGGGCAGGTAGCACGGGGTACGCGGCCTCAGGGTGGTCGACGCCTCCATCATGCCCACCATCGCCAGCGGCAGCACCAACGCGCCCGTCATCATGATCGGCGAGAAGGGCGCAGACCTCATCAAGGAGGACTGGCTGTCGCAGCCCCGAGCCCCGGGCAGGTAGCACGGGGTGCGCGGCCTCAGGGTGGTCGACGCCTCCATCATGCCCACCATCGCCAGCGGCAACACCAACGCGCCCGTCATCATGATCGGCGAGAAGGGCGCAGACCTCATCAAGGAGGACTGGCTGTCGCAGCCCCGAGCCCCGGGCAGGTAGCACGGGGTGCGCGGCCTCAGGGTGGTCGACGCCTCCATCATGCCCACCATCGCCAGCGGCAACACCAACGCGCCCGTCATCATGATCGGCGAGAAGGGCGCAGACCTCATCAAGGAGGACTGGCTGTCGCAGCCCCGAGCCCCGGGCAGGTAGCACAGGGTGCGTGGCCTCAGGGTGGTCGACGCCTCCATCATGCCCACCATCGCCAGCGGAACACCGAACGCGCCCGTCATCATGATCGGCGAGAAGGGCGCAGACCTCATCAAGGAGGACTGGCTGTCGCAGCCCCGAGCCCCGGGCAGGTAGCACAGGGTGCGCGGCCTCAGGGTGGTCGACACCTCCATCATGCCCACCATCGCCAGCGGCAACACCAACGCGCCCGTCATCATGATCGGCGAGAAGGGCGCAGACCTCATCAAGGAGGACTGGCTGTCGCAGCCCCGAGCCCCGGGCAGGTAGCACAGGGTGCGCGGCCTCAGGGTGGTCGACACCTCCATCATGCCCACCATCGCCAGCGGCAACACCAACGCGCCCGTCATCATGATCGGCGAGAAGGGCGCAGACCTCATCAAGGAGGACTGGCTGTCGCAGCCCCGAGCCCCGGGCAGGTAGCACAGGGTGCGCGGCCTCAGGGTGGTCGACACCTCCATCATGCCCACCATCGCCAGCGGCAACACCAACGCGCCCGTCATCATGATCGGCGAGAAGGGCGCAGACCTCATCAAGGAGGACTGGCTGTCGCAGCCCCGAGCCCCGGGCAGGTAGCACAGGGTGCGCGGCCTCAGGGTGGTCGACACCTCCATCATGCCCACCATCGCCAGCGGCAACACCAACGCGCCCGTCATCATGATCGGCGAGAAGGGCGCAGACCTCATCAAGGAGGACTGGCTGTCGCAGCCCCGAGCCCCGGGCAGGTAGCACAGGGTGCGCGGCCTCAGGGTGGTCGACACCTCCATCATGCCCACCATCGCCAGCGGCAACACCAACGCGCCCGTCATCATGATCGGCGAGAAGGGCGCAGACCTCATCAAGGAGGACTGGCTGTCGCAGCCTCGAGCCCCGGGCAGGTAGCACAGGGTGCGCGGCCTCAGGGTGGTCGACACCTCCATCATGCCCACCATCGCCAGCGGCAACACCAACGCGCCCGTCATCATGATCGGCGAGAAGGGCGCAGACCTCATCAAGGAGGACTGGCTGTCGCAGCCCCGAGCCCCGGGCAGGTAGCACAGGGTGCGCGGCCTCAGGGTGGTCGACACCTCCATCATGCCCACCATCGCCAGCGGCAACACCAACGCGCCCGTCATCATGATCGGCGAGAAGGGCGCAGACCTCATCAAGGAGGACTGGCTGTCGCAGCCCCGAGCCCCGGGCAGGTAGCACAGGGTGCGCGGCCTCAGGGTGGTCGACACCTCCATCATGCCCACCATCGCCAGCGGCAACACCAACGCGCCCGTCATCATGATCGGCGAGAAGGGCGCCGACCTCATCAAGGAGGACTGGCTGTCGCAGCCCCGAGCCCCGGGCAGGTAGCACGGGGTGCGCGGCCTCAGGGTGGTCGACGCCTCCATCATGCCCACCATCGCCAGCGGCAGCACCAACGCGCCCGTCATCATGATCGGCGAGAAGGGCGCAGACCTCATCAAGGAGGACTGGCTGTCGCAGCCCCGAGCCCCGGGCAGGTAGCACGGGGTGCGCGGCCTCAGGGTGGTCGACGCCTCCATCATGCCCACCATCGCCAGCGGCAACACCAACGCGCCCGTCATCATGATCGGCGAGAAGGGCGCAGACCTCATCAAGGAGGACTGGCTGTCGCAGCCCCGAGCCCCGGGCAGGTAGCACGGGGTGCGCGGCCTCAGGGTGGTCGACGCCTCCATCATGCCCACCATCGCCAGCGGCAACACCAACGCGCCCGTCATCATGATCGGCGAGAAGGGCGCAGACCTCATCAAGGAGGACTGGCTGTCGCAGCCCCGAGCCCCGGGCAGGTAGCACAGGGTGCGTGGCCTCAGGGTGGTCGACGCCTCCATCATGCCCACCATCGCCAGCGGCAACACCAACGCGCCCGTCATCATGATCGGCGAGAAGGGCGCAGACCTCATCAAGGAGGACTGGCTGTCGCAGCCCCGAGCCCCGGGCAGGTAGCACAGGGTGCGCGGCCTCAGGGTGGTCGACACCTCCATCATGCCCCACCATCGCCAGCGGCAGCACCAACGCGCCCGTCATCATGATCGGCGAGAAGGGCGCAGACCTCATCAAGGAGGACTGGCTGTCGCAGCCCCGAGCCCCGGGCAGGTAGCACAGGGTGCGTGGCCTCAGGGTGGTCGACGCCTCCATCATGCCCACCATCGCCAGCGGCAACACCAACGCGCCCGTCATCATGATCGGCGAGAAGGGCGCAGACCTCATCAAGGAGGACTGGCTGTCGCAGCCCCGAGCCCCGGGCAGGTAGCACAGGGTGCGCGGCCTCAGGGTGGTCGACACCTCCATCATGCCCACCATCGCCAGCGGCAGCACCAACGCGCCCGTCATCATGATCGGCGAGAAGGGCGCAGACCTCATCAAGGAGGACTGGCTGTCGCAGCCCCGAGCCCCGGGCAGGTAGCACAGGGTGCGTGGCCTCAGGGTGAGTCGACGCCTCCATCATGCCCACCATCGCCAGCGGCAACACCAACGCGCCCGTCATCATGATCGGCGAGAAGGGCGCAGACCTCATCAAGGAGGACTGGCTGTCGCAGCCCCGAGCCCCGGGCAGGTAGCACAGGGTGCGCGGCCTCAGGGTGGTCGACACCTCCATCATGCCCACCATCGCCAGCGGCAACACCAACGCGCCCGTCATCATGATCGGCGAGAAGGGCGCAGACCTCATCAAGGAGGACTGGCTGTCGCAGCCCCGAGCCCCGGGCAGGTAGCACAGGGTGCGCGGCCTCAGGGTGGTCGACACCTCCATCATGCCCACCATCGCCAGCGGCAACACCAACGCACCCGTCATCATGATCGGCGAGAAGGGCGCAGACCTCATCAAGGAGGACTGGCTGTCGCAGCCCCGAGCCCCGGGCAGGTAGCACAGGGTGCGTGGCCTCAGGGTGGTCGACGCCTCCATCATGCCCACCATCGCCAGCGGCAACACCAACGCGCCCGTCATCATGATCGGCGAGAAGGGCGCAGACCTCATCAAGGAGGACTGGCTGTCGCAGCCCCGAGCCCCGGGCAGGTAGCACAGGGTGCGCGGCCTCAGGGTGGTCGACACCTCCATCATGCCCACCATCGCCAGCGGCAACACCAACGCGCCCGTCATCATGATCGGCGAGAAGGGCGCAGACCTCATCAAGGAGGACTGGCTGTCGCAGCCCCGAGCCCCGGGCAGGTAGCACAGGGTGCGCGGCCACAGGGTGGTCGACACCTCCATCATGCCCACCATCGCCAGCGGCAACACCAACGCACCCGTCATCATGATCGGCGAGAAGGGCGCAGACCTCATCAAGGAGGACTGGCTGTCGCAGCCCCGAGCCCCGGGCAGGTAGCACAGGGTGCGTGGCCTCAGGGTGGTCGACGCCTCCATCATGCCCACCATCGCCAGCGGCAACACCAACGCGCCCGTCATCATGATCGGCGAGAAGGGCGCAGACCTCATCAAGGAGGACTGGCTGTCGCAGCCCCGAGCCCCGGGCAGGTAGCACAGGGTGCGCGGCCTCAGGGTGGTCGACACCTCCATCATGCCCACCATCGCCAGCGGCAACACCAACGCGCCCGTCATCATGATCGGCGAGAAGGGCGCAGACCTCATCAAGGAGGACTGGCTGTCGCAGCCCCGAGCCCCGGGCAGGTAGCACAGGGTGCGCGGCCACAGGGTGGTCGACACCTCCATCATGCCCACCATCGCCAGCGGCAACACCAACGCACCCGTCATCATGATCGGCGAGAAGGGCGCAGACCTCATCAAGGAGGACTGGCTGTCGCAGCCCCGAGCCCCGGGCAGGTAGCACACGTCACGTAAACGCCGAGCAGGATAAACCTGCAGACGAGACGAACAACATTAGGAGCACTCGCTTGATGACAGCAGAGTGCTCCCAAGGTTAATTACATCTGGGCGTTGCGCCACGACGACGTTTGAGAATTTTACGGGGGGGAGCAAAACATGCGACGCAGCACTCGGTCATTAAGCCGCGAGTGCTGCAAATGAGGCTCCCTAGAGAGCCGCCCAGAATTCATCCGCAGCAAAGAGAGTTTCAGCGGCAGAAATATGCCACGTCAGACTCTTTGCAACTACAGCGTAATGCTTCTCACCATCTCGGGATGAAAATGTTGGTAAATCAGTTTCCATAGTTCGACAGTAAATTAAAAACAAGAAAGTGCAAGTGTTGTCAGAAGTTACTCACAATCTGGATGAAACAAGAACAAAATGACAATTTATGACCAACTTCTGTTGTCACTGTTGAAAGCTGATACCGTAAATGTTTGTGTTGAAACTGTAAACGCTACTCAAAAAGTGGGTGAACAATCGCCAGAACATTTTTCGATGTAATGAATCAAACAAATATTACAGATAAAAATAAGTTATTCTTTGTTTAATTTACAATCTGCAGTTTCTGAAATGTTAAAACTTCAAAGGTGGTCCTACAAGTATATTCCAAGTACTCAACTTTCGAACCGCATTCAAAGTTTTCTTATCGTACTTTCGAATGGAAACGTTACAGATAGAACTTTTATACTTAGATTTAAAACAAGAGGACCTTGAGAAAGAAAGTGTTAACATTTGGCCTCAGGAAATATTCGGATTCTACCAATTTGTCATGTTATTCGTAAGAATTGGTATACGTTCACTGGACACTCGTACACAGGAAATTCATAGATTTATAATGTTTGGCTGAAAAATCTACGCAGTAAAATTATAACACAATAATTTAAATTTACTGTCACATACCTCTACAAATCAAAAGGAAACAATGACATACGAAGGGATTTCGAACTCGCCGAGTTCATAATAGCGAGAAATGTCGCATGGGCTTATATACTAACTTGTTGTAGAGACCGACATATTCATAAAAGTAGGTGGATGTACAAAATGTTCAATATTTTCATTTCGTAAGTCTGTTATGCTTCTCTCCTTATCAACCCCACCCTAATGTATGGTTGCAGCACGTGGGTTATACAACATAAACTGGAAACCAAATCAGATTAATACAAAGAACGATGGGAAGAACCTACTGAATATAAATAATAGGAACACAAACTTACAATACATACCTGGTGTAAGCGAGACGTTAGTTACGCTAATGTAAATGCGCGAGTAGGGGAGATATGGAGCCAGTTGACAACTGTGTAATGAAACATACGAAAGGGGAAAGGCAGGGATTGCGAGCCGAAATCTCAAATGCGACGAACAAGCTAAACGTTGAAACGACATGGGGAGGGGCTCCAGCCAGCAGGGAGAGAACAATGGCTAAGATAGGAACAAGTAGCTCAGTGAGTAGCCGAGCAGGACGTACTGATGGCTCGGATGTGAATAACCTCCACGGGGCGGCCCTCACTCCCTCATTAATACCGCGTCCGTGTACACTCGGGAGCCTGCGAAACGAGTCCCCAGCGTCCTCTTGAGCGGCTCCCACTGTACCGGGAGGTCTCCCCCGCGTATTAGCCGCCCTCCCCTCGTCGACAGAGGAAACACATCAGCCCCCGCCGGCAGACTCCCCTCCTCACAGCATCGACTGAAATCTCTGCAGCAAGCGTAACCCACACATACAGGGTGATTCAAAACACTGAACTGTACCGTGTTTCAAGAGACTATACATTGGTTTCAGCACTGTGAGGTGTCAAACTTTGTTACTAATGTGTTTGGTCACCTAATAGTTTTGCAACTAGGCAACCATTAGCGTTACGTGTTTGGACGAACTTCTTCTGCGCATGCGCTACGTCATACCACAGTTCACATCTTCATAGCCTAAGATCCGCCTGCATGATTTCTACGTCCATCTGTTATTTGATTGCAAATGAGATTTTCATGTTTAAATATTAGTAGCAGAACACAATTCTGTCGCGATGCCTATCAAAATATGGCCGCAAGTATTTTTAGTTAAATTTTCAAAAAATATTTTTTTTTTCAAAAACTTTAGTTCATTTAACAACTGGATATTGTGGGCCATTTCCTCAATTGCGGTAGGATCGATTTATTATGAACAATTTTCACACCAATGCAATTGAATATGTTGTTTTTATTTTCCGTACGCGTTTCACTTCACTCGCTGAACCATCTTCAGGGGTTCTGTATTTTTACATGTTCACATTGGCTTGTAATTGTACCGTGTTTCAGCATCAGTTGTATATTTGTTTAGTGTGTAGTCTACACTCTTTGGCAAAAAAATTGACTGTGGGCGCCTGAGACTAAGTCCCTTATTTTGCACTATGTAGCATCACTGGAGAGTTTGTTCCAGGCATTGACTTAAGGAAATGAATAACAGATGGCGCTGAGTGATTTAGTTTCAGGCGCCCACAGTCAATTTTTTTTTTCAAAGAGTGTAGACTACACACTAAACAAATATACAATTGATACTGAAACACGGTACAATTACAAGCCAATGTGAACATGTAAAATACAGAACCGCTGAAGATGCTTTAAAGAATGAACTGAAAGGCGTACGGAAAATAAAAACAACATATTCAGTTACATTGGCGTGAAAATAATTCACAAAAAAATTTAGTTTATTTGTTTTTTAAAATAAATTATAATACATTTCAGAAAGAGAGACAAGTAAAGAACATGAAAAGTATCGGTTGCCTGTGTAAACGGGGCCGCAAGTAGGGGTTACCAGCTATTAAAATCATGTAAGAGCGAGAGAGAGTGAGCGCACCACATCTTCTGTCAGACGATGTGGTGCGCTAATTTTAAGCTGGCAACCCATACTTGTCGCCATTTTTACATAGGCAACCCATAATTTTTATGTTATTTACATGTCTCTCTCTGAAATGCATTATAATGTATTTAAAAAAAACAGGTAAACAATTTTTTCTGAAAATATATTTTTTGAAAATTTAATTAAAAATATTTTTGGTCATATTTTGATAGGCATCCCAGCAGAATCGTGTTCTGCTACTAATAATAATACATACAAATCGCATTTCAAACAAATAACAGATGGCTGTAGGAATCATGCAGGCGAATTTTGGGGTATTACATAATCGGCCTTTCACATATTTGTAAGAGACGTTTTGCGTACACTATTCGATGTGGTGCCCTCCCCGGTGGCTCTCTTAGCTGCAGCACTGTGAAGGTGTCCGACGATCACATGGGGTTAGCTGGTTCCATTCCTGGTGGTGAGAGAAATTTTCACCATAGGCTGGCAGGGTGGGAGAGATGGTAATGTTGAATTTGTAAGCGGCAGGTTGTGCGCCAAACACCTGGGTTAAATCCCAATCCTCTCCGCATTGCGCATGGACTGATGGAGTGAGGGCAAACGACTCTATAGACGATGATTCGTCAATCGGACGGGGACTTTATGTTTTTCGGTCCGTAGGCTGTCTTTCGGAAGAGTAGGCCTGAACTGGCTGGCACCGGATTACAGTCTCTCCCTTCTTTCATCTCTCATCCACACTGACACAAACGCTATCACTGTCATCCGCCCTAACAACAACAATTACGAACACTACATAAAATCTTCTCGGGCTTCCAGCAGCGTAAAAAAGTCACACTCGTGCGACATTTGAAGTCCCTCATTTTCAACCACTGATGTCAGTAGATAACTATTATGTGATATCAGTGGATGTAAATGACCGCTGGGACATACGCCTAAAAAACGTCCCACAAGATTGACTTTTTTACGTGGCTGGAACCCCAGAAGAGTTTATATATATAGAACGCCGTAAAAAACTTCGATCTTACAATTACGAACACTGTGACACTGGGGAAAGCAAAGGAAACCACCCGTTCCCATATTGGGGTAAACACAACCTACGCCCGGATACGGGCAAGGTTGTCGTAGACGAAGACTGGATGTAGCACCAATACGGGTTCGTCAGATGTTGTCACTGCAACATTTTGATGCAAACTTGAGGTAGCACATGGACCCCACATGTTGTATCCAAATCGACGGGAGAACGACATATATTACATCGTTCCCCTGTTTTCTGTGAGTATGGAGAGTATGGTGCTCGAGATTCCCACAACATCAAAAGAAAACTTTATTGATGGAATACTGAGCACACAAACACGCTCATTTGACCATGTGACTATCCGCAACACTGATATAAGTTCTGTACGGAAGCAAAAGGTCAAAGTTTTGCACATCTTGCGTAGTTTACTGCACGATGTGATGCTCTTGTTGAGTTTCTAGACAAAACGGGTAATCTACGCCCACGAACAAATCCTCCCAGTTCTCAAACATTGACGCCCCGCAACGTCCAAATAATACTTTTCCCGACCTGGCATCCATCCATCCATCCATCCTGAAACACGATTAGTTTGCTGTCTCGCAAAAGACATTATTCGTTATAGGCGTTTCTTTTTTTAATCTCCTCGGTATAACAAATATCTAAAATTTCGTTTCAGATGCTTCAGTCAATCTCCATATTCTGATGTGCAGTTCTTTCGCATTTCAATGATAAATATTAAAAGTAACTGTTCAGCTATAGATTCACAGCCAGAACAAATTGTGATGCATCAAAATTTTAACCCAGGTCAATACTCACTTTATACATATCAAGGGTACTATCACTTTGTCTAATGTTACTAGATTTAAAGACTTGGTCATTCAATAATATGGACAAACTCAAATCAGCGTTCCAGTCATCCACCCCGTCATAATGCTTTGATCTGACACTCTTCACTATCGGAAAGAATTTACAAATTTGCCGATTGTAAGAATACGGGTGACAATAATAACCTGACGATTTGTGAGGAAGTTAAGCTTCATCGTCAGATTCCAAATAAAGCTTAATAAATCAGCTTATATTCAAATCTTCAGCTAAGCAATTAACAACAAAATATGTAAACTGATTGTCTCAGTCTTCCAGTAAAAATTAATCCCATCTAAGTGAAACCAAGTCATGTTTTAATAAAGTCATTTTCTACGTATATAATGCGTATATCGTTGTTTCACAGGTAACGTAAAAGGAAATTCTAGAATAGAACTAACATGTTACATACTATGCTACTAGTCTATATGTTCCGAGTTTTATTTATTTATTTATTTCACGCTAGTAATACAGCGAAGTTTAGACAACATATGTATTACAATAATAAGCAGATAGGTCATGATACACATAATTAAAAATGATAGTCCTTATACAAAAACAAAAAACAAAATAAACGGGTTTACTCAGAGTTAAGAAGAAGAAACAAGAACTATGCAGTCATTAACACACATTACTAACGCAATAATATGCGGCTTGTATGTCTTTGAAATATAGATATCATTTTATGAAGCATTCAAACTGATGTTAATAATTATAGAATATATATAGCTACATATATAATTCAAAATTCGCTCAGTAGAAAGAGAGGTGAAAAAGTTTATTTTGTACTAATGTTGTCTTTTAATGGTATTAATTGAAACCTATTTTTATCTTGTAACGAACTGATTTTAAAGAATGGACATATCTACGCTACAACAGCTCTGTGTATACTAAGTGAAATGGTCCTAATTACTTCCCAGGATATTTGCTCAACAACGGTACCGGAGAAACTATAACAGAAATGCCGTACTGCAGAAAGCCAGTTGAAATTGAAAGTCATTTCAAATTTACTTAAAGAGGAAACCAAAGATTTCTGTAAATAGGGAATAAAGCTTTAACTTATTGTTATCTCTGATAATGTTTTTATTGTTTCGTAGTTCATCGCTAGTGTTTAGAGGTATACTTAATATAATACCGAATGTACATATTACCACATATTACCAGCTGTATGAATGTTGTTTTGTAAGAGTGAAATACATTTTACAAGAAAAAAAAAAAATCTCAACAATCTTAACCTGTGTTCAAAAGTAGATGTGTAGCATGTAAATAGTCGGAAAAAAATAAAGTGTTAATAGATTCGAAACATTTTAATGTGTATCCTCCTTCAATAATAGTAACAGATCCTTAAAATCTCATTCTGTTTGTTTTAATAAATTTCCGAAGCAGTTCCCTACATATTTTCCATTTCCAACTGAATCTTGGTCGCAGCGCTGCCTTGCAGTCGCTACTGCAGTGCGTCGCATTAAGATTATTAAACTGCTGAAACGCGTGCGGGCGGAAGCTGTAAATGCAGACACGGGGAGTATCAGGACAACGCTGGAAAAAACACACTGGAGAACATACCTCACGGCTCCCATCTGCTCTAAAAAAAACACAATTCAGACATAAGAGATCATAAACAATTTCACGACATTTAAGGAATTCTCTCTTATATTGTGTCTTTGCAAACAATTAAATACTATTTTTTTTAAAGATATATATACATTTATTTATTTTTGCTTCTAAATTATAGGGACAGGAAAATTTTCTATGTATTTGATGTTGTGGCTGTCCCAAGAATACATTTTGAGGTCATGAGCCTCGAGGGAAATTCCAGACAATTTACTGGACAAGTTTAACAATCTCTTTGTTCATGAAACACGATTTCAATCTGAAGAAACAAAAACTTACAATCAACTACTCAGGTAATCCAAAAAGTCTGTATCAATCAGATCTTGCATTACTTCTGTTTTAAAAAATACATATGTTTCAATACGATGTATCAGACTTAATTTTGGAATATACTTATTGTAACAAACAAAACAAAGAGAGTGCAGGTAGTTTAATGTTTAAGAAGTGGTAAGAACTGGTGCCGAGTCCAATACCAAATTTACACGCGTATTTTTCACAATCTGACGGTAAATATGGAATGGATCCATGTCTTGACCAAGTCATCTTTTGAGATATGACGAATCGTCTTCCTGCTTTGTCATATTCTCTGATCTCTCTCTCCACACTCTCAGTTTTACAAAGGGATCTTTGCAATTCGACTCCTTTTAAATCATTACCATAGCGCTCCTGAATCATTCGTAATAATTCACCATCTGCAAGCGAGCTCGATAAATATCACCATACAGTTATAATTTGTAATCTCGCTGCTATTTTTTCCTGAGTACAACAGGATCTCTGATCTCTACCTACACTTGTCCAAATTGCTAGCATGTAACGTTGTAATGTTTAATCACAAACGGAAGTCCCCTTGTATACGCAACTGTGGATAAAGTACCATATGTTTTAAAATTTAGACATTAATACACCAACAATTCCACAAATGATTTTTCACTGTAGTAAAACAAAAAAAGTAGACTATGTCAGGTAAATAAATTTTTTAACTAAAGAGCAAACTGTGAGGCCAAGCGATCGATGTAAACTCTATTTCATCCATTACTTACCCTCCTTGATGGCGGTTGGCAAAGTTTAACTTCGTAGCAGCTGCTCGAATTTTTAGAATTGCGAAGAAAATTAGATTAAAGTGATATTAGTGTGTCGAAAAAATCCTTCCACCTGAAATAAAAGTCCTTCCACAAGCTACGAGCCACCTTCCATTCGGCCAGCTAGAACCAAACCTTCCATGTTCAGCATTTTTTTAAACTCAGTTTAAAGTAAATGTCATTATTCAACAAATTCCCTCGTCCCCACTGTAAGAGACTTCAAACGTAAGTAACAATATGTGTATTCCATACTGCAAAAAAATCCAAACAGCTTGGCACATTTCGTAAAACTGTCATTACTATGAATTAAAATCGTCGAAAATAGTTACATCGATTTCAGAACATGCCAAAATGTAAGAATCATTTAAGATGATGAAATAAAAAGTTTAGATTAAATAAATTCTGACTCTAAATACAAATTTTCATGACTGGAGAAAAAATAAAAAGGAATGAAACTTCTTCAACCGGTCACTTAAGTGGCTCAGCGTCTTTAACCTGCCCCCGGTTACACACTACCCGCATGGCATGACTGCCACATTGGTTGCAGCTTCTCGGCAACATTCTACATCGCCCCAAATTCAAGACCTGTTACAATTAACATATACAAAGTCGCGGAGAGCAAAGCCATATTTGAGCAGGCTATATGAATCCACTGTATGGCTATGGTCACTAATTACAAAGCAGCTTCAAGTGACGAAAGCCAAAACTGAACCTTACCTCAACATATAAATTCGCAAAGTCACTATTCGCCGCCATTAAAAGTTTAAACAGCTGATCAAATGGCTTTTCGTTGCGTTGTGATTAACATTTCGCAGAACGAGCAACATGAATTAGGAACTGTAATCAGAGCGGTGACAGAGGATACGTGACCATCAATATTCATATTTCGTGTTTAAGATTATACTGAAATATTCCATGGCCCAGTGTAACCGAATTAATTTATTCACAGGTAACTGAATTGCGTTTCTTGCAGTTCAGAAATTCTGCTGCAAGGAGATGAAAATCAAAGAATTACGGGGGTTATTTCAGAATTGATTTTGGCTTAATGAACACTTTAGAGGCAAAAAAGACTGGGATAAGAACGGGAATGAATTCAGACATAGCACTTTGAAAGAGGCAACAAAATATTCTCTTTGAGTGGTTTCAGGAAAACATGCAAGACCCGATATGTGGATGGCCGTAGGTGGAATCGACCCACGTCCTCCGATATGAAGGCCTGAGCGTTACTGTCCAAATTCCACGGCTCTCTCGCTGTGATACTGATTCCTCATCGCTCATCCTCCTGTCCTTGACAATTTGCTATCATAACTAAAATTAGAAAGTTAAAATTAGCAGGAAATTTCTAATCTTCAAGTATAGATACAAGGTCTAATTTCCTTTGCAATATTTCTCAATTGTATTTTTTTTTGTTTTTTTTTTGTAACTGCTTTACGTCTCTTTTTAACATCGAGGTCTTTAGAGACGGGAAAGGATGGGGGACAAGGATGGGGGCAAGGAATGGGAAGGAATTCGGCCATGGCCTTTTGAAGGAAGCATCCCGGCATTTGCCTGGAGTGATTTGGGGAAACCATGGAAAACCCAAATCTGGATGCCCGGACGGGGATTCGAACCGCCGTCCTCCCGAATGCTTCTCAATTGTGGTGTTCTGTTGCGTTTCTTATAATTCAGAAATTCTGCTTTACGGAGATGAAAATCACAGAATTAAGAGTGATTACAGCATTGATTCTTGTTTAACAACTAACGGTATCTATGTTTTTATTCTTTAGTAACACTGTCTAGAATCTGAAAAGGTAATGTGGATGTCACACCCGCAAAGAAACGGAGAATTGCAGTTTACTTTTAGTATCGAAAAAACATGAAAGCAACAAAGATAAACTCATTGAAGACCGTGTATATATAAAGATTGATCATCATTTCAGTTGGCGGCCTGATTTTTGGGTAAGTCCATCGATTTGTCATACTCTTAGCAGTTGATACAATTCTGGATCATTAGCTGGCCCGCCTTGTAACAAACTCGTGGTCACCAGATATTTGCGGTTTTATTTATGATCTTTACATCCCTATGAAATTAGTACTGCATTTCCTACTTCAATTTAGTGTAATAAGTATTGATAACTATAGCCTTAACTATAGATTTAATGGCGAAGGAAAAGAGACGTTACTATCGATTTCTGATACCGTAACACGAATAAAATACCATGATTTGTCCAGGCTCCCAGATCCGTCTCTGGCGATAATAGCTGTATTTTTCGGGTTGTGCGGTGTTATTTATTTGCCTATCTGATGCTGCTGTAGAGAGAAACCAGTGGAGGCCGCGACGAGTGAAGGAGGCAGTAGACATTTTGAAGACACCGGATTATTACTCTATGACGCTTGGCACTCGTTTCTATGTTGACAAACATAGCATCTCTGACGAAGGCTACAGCAAGCCAGCGGAACGCTTGGATAGGCAAATAAATAACGCGGCATTCCAGGAAAATACGTTTATTTATTATTAATAAAACACCAGATTGTTTTATGTAGGTAACTGAGGTACAAAAAAGTATAGGGAGCATCGATGCATTCGGTGAAGTAATAGCAGCAAAACACCAAAAAATCGTGTTCAGGACGAACGTTACGCCTGGCTCGAACCCAGGACCGTTGCATTTCAGCGAGTTTACTATGTGGTGATTTAAAGAGCTACGATAAACTGTTGTTAGGTGCCATTAAGGAAAGTGACTACTTGAGACGACGCTTCACATTTCCTTTGAAAACCTAGAAACCAAACTAGAGATACTGAGGTCAGCGACCAGCTCTTCCAGGTTTATTCCCAGAGATTTATTTTCGGTTCATCTGACAGCAGACTTAGTTTGTCTGGGGAACGGTTACCGAATTTCATCTAAGTGTAAAAATAATTGTCAACATCTGCATTGGAGGCCCCATCACTTATCCAATTAATCAATCGCTCTTCGACGTATGCGTCCACATTTATGGAAAGATTCACTCACCGGTCGGGCCTGCTGTCTGGGAAATTGCAATGAGATTTCCATTTTCCAGGATCATACCAGAACGTTTCCGTCAACAGGTCAAGGCTAAATTCTCTCCTGTTGTTTGGTCATAGTCTTCACGAGACTCGTCGACGACGGTGGAAGCTCCGTTTGAATCATACATTACCAAGAAACCCAGTAGACACTAAGCGCTGAACCCGTATTGTCAGTTGGTAGGTTCCGAAGTCATATGGGACCGTCCATAAACTACGTGACTCCATTTTATATATATTGCTTCTTTTGAAACCCCACATTCACCCCGCGTATCCTGACATGCCTTTTGCCTTTAACAACACCCTTTCCTCCTCCCCCTCCCTTGTTTCGAAACGCATTTTTTTTCCTATTAATTCCAGAAGACATTTTGTGCAGTTTTCCCTTACCAAATGAACTTTAAAGTTATTTCATAGATAATGAAAACTACTGAAATTTCTTTTAAGCACTTTTCTGTAATGAAATGGTGACGCTATGCAAATGATGTATTATGTGGAAAACTTGTCTCTCACGCAGTCAGGGATTCTTTTATTCTTAAGGTGCTACTAAAAACATTTTCTTCATCTCATTCATTGCTGTTTATTAATTCATTGAGTAGAAAAAATTATAACTGCAACTTTAAAATAAAAAAAAACTGCTTTTTTGTTTCCTTTGGCTGCAGTTCTGCGACCTTACTTTTTGCATTACCAGGAAGTGATTCTTTGTTTTCCTTTAAAGATTTCCGTAGCTCATTAATGGCATTTTGGATCTTGAAAACTCACCGGAAAAACATTTTCGGTAGGCGTCGTAAAGTTCATTGCACAGCGCCACTTCATGCCATACTTCGAACTTGAAATAACACTTCAGCGAAATACAAATTCACTCGACAGAACACGCACGCGATCCGAACCAAAACAGATTTTTTTTTTTTTAAACCAGTACGAACTGTAACTTGGCGGTACATTCCGTGTGACATCTTTAAGTGAATTCGAGTCTAGATACCCCAGGACTAATGTTTTTCGGTGCCTAATACGCCTTCGCACGTCGGCTAGTTCAAATGCGGCGACCCGAACACTATGCCTTCCAAGTCACACTTCACGGCACTGTCAGTATACAGGGTGACTAAAATACGCAGATAATTAAATGGCGGAAATAAATATCCACTTGCTCTTGTGTAGTCTGTACCCCATTGTAACGATGACGAATAAAATCAATGAAAAGCTACATAGGTTCGCTCAGAACCTTCCACCTCACCCCTGCCACTTTTTGGAGCCTCGCGTAGCTTTCTACCCAGCCCCTCCCTCATTTGACAGAGCCACGTAGTTTATGGATGATCCGTATGTTTCACCTCACTTCTTGAAAACGCAGGCTCAGAAACAGAGCAACGTCCATAGCATGTTGTCAACCCCTAGGTATATGTGAGGGTATCCAAAAGAAACGGATTTTTTTTTTTTTTTTTAAACTTTAAATCGTCAAATTTTTTACAAACAACCTTATCCATTCAAAATACTCTCCAGTTACAACTAATACATTTCTCCCACCGGTGCTTCCACTATTAGAAACATTTTCTGTAGTCGTCTTTAGTAATGGCTGACAGCTCCTCCCTCGTTTTTTTTCCTTGACCTGTACAATGTTGTTAAATCGGTATTCTTTCAAGCCCTTTTCATGCGTGGAAATAGGAAAAAGTCGCACGTAGCCAGGTCAGGCGAGTAAGGTGCGTGGGGCAGCGGAACCATGCAATTTTTACAAAAACTGCCTAACAGAGACAGCTGTGTGTGCAGGTGTATTGTCGTGGTGGGAGAACCAGTCTCCTGTCTGCCACAAATCGGGTTTTTTTTTTTACGAACTCTGTTGCGTAATCTTCTTAAAACTTCAAAATAAAAGGTTTGATTGACGATTTAATGTGGGTAACAAACTCTGAATTAACTACGCCCTTAGCATCAAAAAAGCAAATGAGAATTGGTTTGATGTTTGATTTAACTTGACTTTTTTGGACGGAGTGACAATGACGTCTTCCACTGGCTTGACTGTTGCTTTGTTTCTGGGTCGCAATCATAGCACCATGACTCATCACCAGTAATGATCTTGGCAGAAAACCTGGATCAATTTCAAGCTGTTGTTTCAAAGTACGACATGTTTCAACGCGACGTTCTTTTTGATAGTCAGTCAGAGCAACCCTTTTCATTCCCAAAACTTCGATTAAAATTCGCTGAACCGAGCCCCAAGGTAACCCACTAATCTCTGAGAGTTGATCAATTGTCTGTCGACGTTTTGAGAGCACAAGCTCTCGTATTTTTTCAACATTTTCGTCGATCCTGGCAGTTGATGGACGTGCAGAACGAGGTTTGTCTTCAATCGACATTTCGCGACTTTTAAACCAAGCGAACCAGTCGTGCACTTGAGTTTTTACTAAAGCGTCATCTCTGTAAGCTGTTTTCAACATTAAAACAGTTTCAGCAGCATTTTTACTGAGTAGAAAACCAAATTTGACAGCTGCACGTTGTTCACTTAAACTTGCCATCATCAAAAACGTAACAATAACAAAAGAGCTCTAGCAAAAACAATCACTGCAGATTAACAGATCAAGGCAGGTCGACAACACAGACGGCACTGAACTGGCAGTGAGTTGCGCTATAAACGCCTAGCGACAGAAACGCGTACTACGCAAGCTCTCCCCACTGCAGTGCTATTCCGGTTAGTTTTGGGTACAGTCATTCTCTGTCAGAGAAAGGTTTGCCCCGTGTTTCATAGACAGCGCCTGCGTAATATTAGTAAAAACCAAAGACTGGAAGGGAGTTCCAGGTGACGTGTAATGAAGAACTTGTGTGGCGCGTACAAGGTCAGAGCCGCGGGCAGGGTACTGCTAACCGTTCATTTGGACGAATCAACCGGTGTAACAAGCGGAGGGGAATTTCCTTGAGCGGCCGTGTAAGAACAGCTGTGGCCAGCGACCGCCAGAGAATGGATCTTCCGCTGTCTTCGTCATAGGCCTACCCGGGATGAAGTCCCAGTTCCTAGTCGGAGTGCGTGCACAAAATACGTTATGATCCCGGGAAGGAAACGCCGTCAAATACAGAACCATAAACGTGAAAGTGAAACACCAACAAACCAAAAGCATTAAGCAATCAAACATAATTCTAAACAGTGTTTTTTTTTTCTGGTGAAAACCCTTCTTTCTCCATAATTATTTAACGAAAATCGATAAATGAGGTTTAATTTAAAGACTAATTTCTCACCTTGGTAACATCATTAACTAAGGACGGACTTTTTCGAAATCCGACCCGTAAACAGCAAAATTATGAACAAACAAGGACACGGGAATGCCATAGATCAGCGTCGTGCTGCTTTGCTTCCCTGGCGTCGGTAAGGAGTGATCGCGTTACCGCTAGATAGCTAGACGGCGTATCGCCAGAAATGTGGACAAAAAATGTTTTGCTATGTACTTATTTCAGTTTACAAATAACAGTTTCTACATATGAGCAGGTTCTTCTTTCACTTCGCTACAAACCTCGCTATCTATTATATAATTCCATAAATTTTTACACGGCCTCCTAGTATTATATAAATCGAGACTTACAGACTGTGTGTGGCTTTTTTTAAATTTTTGTCCAGATGTTAATTCCCTTAACGTTTTACGCTCTGGTTTTGTCAGAGTATCAAACCACAGGCGTCACAAATACTTTGGTAGCCTAGTACTGATCAAGGAGATACAAATCCTTATAAAAACTACTCTAAGAAAATTTTGATACCATGTCTGGTAACCTTCAAGCCTAGCAAACGATTAGACCCTGGTTCGATTCATGGAGGAAGGAAAAGAGAGGAGACAAGGTACCAATAAAACTGTGAAGCCTCCTGTAAACTCCGGAGCCGACTGCGCATGCGCGGCGGCCATTTTGGTAAGTGAGAAACATAGCGCTGTTTTCATTGCGTTTCCTGCCGTGAACATTTCATGTTCAGATATTTCAAAGTATTTTATAATGTCATCTTCTGTTGCCTATGGTTGCACAAACAAGACAAATAAGAAACAACCTGGAATAACATTCCGTAGGTACGTCACGTTGTAATTATTGTTCTTGAAGTGTTTGTAATGTAAGAGTAGGGCCAGTTACTATAGATTTACAATGCCTGTTAAAAAGTTTATTCACAACTTTCAATAGGACGACGGTGTTATCAAATATTTGTTGATGCATAGAACTATTCTATCTCACACGTAACAGGTTAGCCTTATTGTAAACGAAAATTCAAGGTCTATGCTAAGTGGATCAAGTTTACATCGCGATGCAGCGAATATATTATTCTACGTGCTTTAGTCCAGTTGTAATTTATATTTAAAGTGTATGATGAAATTAACTGTGATAATTTGTGCTACGTGAACTAGGAATCGTAATGAAGTCAATTTTGTTGTTATCCGAAATGTAATTCGCGATACGTTTCATATGTTTAGGTGCGTTTGGAAAGTTTGATTTTATAGCAACACTATGTAAAAAATGGAGACTCCATTAGAAAGAAGTATACAAAACTCATTTTGTTTAAAGGTCAATAAATTCTTTATTTAAGAATTTTATTGATTTTGAATGAAGAGCATTTTCAATATTTGTGCCTCTTTCCAAATGAATAAATACATTTGAAATGAACACTTATTGATGTAGCTGAGATCCTATGATTATTGCAAATATAAGAGGTGAGAGTGTTCTTTTATAATGAGTTCTAATGAATTAAACCTACAGAAATGGACTATTACTGTCTTTTAAAATAATTTTTTGCTGCAGTGGAGCACATGTTCTGATGAAACTTCCCTACTCATCTAATTAGCATCTTATTATTTTTTGAAAATTATCTTATATACTTTGATTGTTTAATTCCTGTCGCATATATTTTTGCAATCAGCGAATTGTAATTTTAAATTCCTGTATCTTTTTTTGGTATTTTATTCATCACTTGGTAATTTATTCGAATCCCTGACACCTTCACCCACTAAAGAAAATGTCCCCACTCCCTTATGCTTAAAACAAAGAGCCAGGCTGTGCACATCGTCATCTTCTCCCTTTCAACCACTACTCCTAATTCTTCCACCAATATCTTCACCAACATATCCCTTGTACACTCCCAGCACGCTCTTCACCCTTCTGTCTTCCAATTTTTCCCAATACAGTGCTTTTATCATATCAAATCTTGACTGGGTCCTACGATAATTTCCACAAACAAATTTAGCTGCTCTTTGAGTGCCCTCCAAATCCTCTATTTGATACCCAAAATGTAGATCCCAAACTATACCACCATTTTCAAGAAATAGTCTGACCAAAGTTTCGTACGCTAATTCCGCTATTTCTCTGTAATATCCTCTCATCACCATTTTGTAAGCTTTCCATACCACATTCCCAATGAGATTTGTCCAGCTGCGATTGTTAAAAATCGTCAGGCCAAGATATTAACATCCATGCCTTCAAAAAGCAATTGAAGGTCAAGGTCATTAGAGGAGGGGAAAGAATGGGGAGAATCAATTCGGGCATGGCCTACTGGCGGAGTGATTTGGAGAAACTTTTTGTTTCCTATGACTTTACGCCTCGTCGACGTTGAGGTTACTAGAGGCGGAAAAGGACAAATGGCAAGGAACGAGAAGGAATTCGGCCATGGTCTTTTGACGGAACCATCCTGGCATTCACCTGGAGTGATTTGGCGAAACCGCGGAAAACCTAAATCTAAGTGGCCGCACAGGGATTCGAGCCCACATCCTCTCGAATGCGAGCACCGAGCGTGGTGATGTAACGGCTAGCGTTCTGGCCTCGCATTCGGGAGGACGGCGGTTCGAATCCCCGTCCGGGCATCCAGATTTGGGTCTTCCATGTTTCCCAAATCACTCCAGGCAAATGCCGGGATGGTTCCTTCAAAAAGGTCATGGCCAAGTTCCTTCCCGTTCTTTGTCTCCAGTCCCATCCCGCCTCTAATGACCTAAGCCGTCGACGAGGCGTAAAAAACAACAACATAGGTACCGTTAGTTATTAAACCAAAATCAATGCTGTAATCACTCTTAATTCTGTGATTTTCATCTCCCTGCAGCAGAATTTCTGAATTACAGTTAAGCAGTTAAAAAAAAAAAACCGAATGCGAAGCCAGAACGTTAACCATTAACAAGGTAAGTTCCCATCAGAACATACATTTAGAACCAAATGTCTAGAACATGTAAATTTTTTATCAGTCCTTAGGAGTACTGGGGATTTATTCAATTTTTCCAAAATAGTAATATGACCCTTAGGTTTTTTTTATTTTTTTTGCGACTGTAGGGTGAAAAAAATGTTATGTTTAGGCGTACAAAACTCTTATCAAAAATTATTTAGCACCTTTTTTTCCCTTAAATTCTAATGTTTGTAGATAATATCAATTAGGGTGTTTATAAATTTGACCCCATAAGACATAAGTTTTAGAAATACGAAGATTATAAAACGAAGAAATTCTTCCGTTCCAAATACATTCCCTGTGTTTATTGCATTAACCAATATGGCGACCTCCCCACCCCACGGGTTTCTTCTCGGCTTCATTTCGTTGTATCGAGTCCAGCAACGGGGTAGTAAAAAGGGAGTCTCACAAACATTGTATCAAGTAGAAGATTTTTTTCTTATATTGTATATATTGGTGAGAGTATGTAGAAACCAAGTTTTCGACCTCCAACACCCTCGGGACAATTTTCTGTAGCCAAAAAACATCAAAGTTTTGGTACTTTTTTCAGTTTTTCGTCTATAACTCCTTTCCGATGAGTCCTACCAGGAAACACTCTATTTCCAATTTGAAAGAGGACAAAATTTCCTACAACTTTCGTAGCACAAACTTTTTTCTAAACTCAAAACAAAGCGAGCAGCAGTTCTTCGAAAATCAGCAAAATTTCACACTTTTCCTAAAAGTTGGGTTTTGACCTTATTAGCAGCTCAAAATGACCTGAAACTCCTGTATATATAACTGATATATATGTATTTATGTATGATATATATATATATATATATATATATATATATATATATATATATATATATATATATGTACTACACTTTGATTACTGATGGTCAAGTCAATCATCATATAACATTGTTGACCGGGAGATCTCGAGGGATTGTTCGGCCGCCAGGTAACAGTGTTTTCGATACTCCGCACAATGCGCTCCTTTGTGGCTATCTAAACTGACCAAGTAGTAGTACCGGATGTAGGGAACCTATAGCTTATGGTGGAAACCAAACCACAGAGTCGTTCTGGCCAGGGCCGGTTTAAGGCTACCGCAAGAACTGCAGTCGCGCGGGGCCCCAACCTTGAGGGGGCCCCGCCACGATCCCCTTCCAAATTTGTCCTTACTTAACGAACAATTTTCCTGCTAAAATAAATAATCTACAAATTTAGAATCTTAACAAGCTGCGTTCACATTAGACGTTTCCGAAGCGTGGAGTTCCAGGAGAAGTCCTTCATTAGATTCAGTTTTGGGAAAGTCGTATCTGATGTAATTGCAATAGGCCTATCTATATATATAAAGGCGTGTATTGCTCTGAACCTGCTTCAGTAATTTATGTAATTTCGTTCAAATAAACTCATTCATCTTTTCAAGCTTCATATAAAAAGTTATTGAATTAAAATGTGTATACCTGCTCACGTGTTTCCAGCCCCAAAAAACCTATATGTACTAGCAAAGAAAGGCAAGAAAAGAAATGTCGAATACGAAACGTGTATTATAAATATAATAGCTATAAAATTAAATACAAAAACAATTTCATTTGACACAATGGGCAGCAGGGCTTAACCAGAAACGAAAGTGACAGTAGAGATCCATAAGAGATGCACTGATAAAACACCAAAGACTGGCAAAGACTGGGCGAAGTTAGACCCGTTCAGCTAATACTCAGATTATATATATATATTTATGTGTGTGTGTGTGTGTGTGTGTGTGTGTGTAAAGTCACAAAAATTATCAAAAGTGTGGGCAAAAGTACATCTAGAAAAGAAGGAGGGGTGCCCCGAAATCAAACTTTGCAAGGGGCCCCGAAATTCCTTAAGCCGGCCCTGGTTCTGGCTTACTTCATATTACACAGCAAGCTGTGACAGAGGTGAAGGTCGGGTCAATGGCCTTTGAAAATCTCCGCTGAGACCGGTATTTCGATCTCCAGTCAGATACCTTAACCACTGAGCTACCAGTCCATTCTATTACATGATGGTATTTGAAACAGTTTGAAAAACGGATTTGCAAAATTTAAAACATAATGTTATGGTAAAAAGTTTATTTACGCAGTCAAAATTAAGTCATAATATGTCAGAAATTAGTCATAAATCCATTTCTTTTCCGTTTTGATGGATTGAAGCAATGTTTTCCATTTGATTTTGTTATGTACTTCAAGGGAACAAAATTGTATCCTTATGAAGCATTTAAATTTCTTCAAGATGCAACACCCAACATAAAAAGTTTTTTTTATGGACGGATGATGCCTCCTGCATAAGGTTATGTGGCATCGTAGTGAAGACCTTGGCTGCATTTGTGAAAAATATGAAGCCTATTTGACGGTGAACTATAGATCCAACATCACAGTTATATTTGACGGATACCGAAGTGATGCTGCGCAGAGAGGAATAAAGTCTGCTGAGATGTTTTGTAGTTTGAAAACATCAGATACTCCAGCAGGCATCATTTTCAGTGAGGAAACAAGTGCTGCAGTGACGCAGCAAATGAGAGCAGCAAGAACTGTGTAATGTTGATACTAATGCAAAAACTGGAAAAGGAGGTATCCAAGATCAACAGGCAAAACAAGATGCAGCTGGATTGATCGTTGAGGCAGCTATTTCTCAAACACCAAAATCCGACAGTATGATGATTCTAAGCGAGTACACTGGGCTTTTCGTTCTGCTAATGGGCCTTGGTAACACGAGTTTGAACCCACGCGTATCCTCTTCATCCATGCATTTGCAGGATGTGATATAATATCATCATATTTCGGCTATGGGAAAGAAAATTTTTGCTGCCTCATTCAATACCAACCATATCTGAAAGTAACAAGCAGGCTAACTTCTCAGAACTCCTAGTCTCCAGAGACTAGCATCTGGAGAACACGCAGGGGAACGGAAAAATTGCTTGTGGAACATTGGAAGGCTCAGATACGAAATATTTAAGAAATCTGCCCAAAAATGCATTCAGGCTAGCACGGTTTCCACCAAAATCAGATGCGGCAACGTTTCACTCAATAGGCACAAACCACCAAGCAAAGAATGGTTGGGTCGAGAAACGTAACCATTGTCATGGCGATGAAGGAAAGGCTCGTCCAGTCTTATTCCAGTTACAATAATAAACGCATTCAGGAGGACGCCGGTTCGAATTCTCGTCCGGGCATCCAGATTTGGGTTTTCCATGGTTTCCCCAAATCACTCCAGCCGAATGCCGGGATGCTTCCTTCAAAAAGGCCATGGTCGAATTCCTTCCCATTCCTTGTCCCAAGCCCCATCGTGCCTCTAATGATCTTAATGACATCGACGTCGACGAGGCGTAAAGCCATAAGGAAAAAAAAACAATAATAAAAGAGGCTGCAAAAATTTCTCTGGCTGCTCTCGTGATAACGTTCCTGAAATGAGGTAGCTGAAGGAGAGGCAAAGTTCTTCGACCTCGAGGAAGCTGTTCCTGATGCAATAGATGAATGGAACACAATTCATTGATAAGCAAGGACAATTCAAACGGAAAAGAAATTGATTTATGACCATTTTTAGCTTATTACGAATTTATTATGACTTAATAACTTTGCGCCATAACATTATGCATTCATTTTCGCTCTATTATCATCAGTAATAGAGCGATAGGGTAGCTGAATGGTTAAGGCTTCTGACTGGAGATCGAAATCCCGGTCTCAGCAGTGATTTTCAAAGGCCATTGACCCGACCTCTGCCACAGCTTGCTGTGTAATATGAAGTAAGTCAGAACGATTCTGTGTTATGGATTCCACGTTAAGCTGTAGGATCCCTACATCCGGAAGCATTACTTGGTCAGTTTAGATAGCCACAAAGGAGCGCATTGCGCGGCGTATCGAAAACACTGTCACCTGGCGGCCGAACAATCCTTCGGGATCTTGCAGCCAACAATGCTAAATGGTTATGGAATTGACCATCAGTACATATATATACTACGTCATACAGAAATACATATATATCAGTTATACATACAGGGGTTGCAGGTCGTTTTGAGCTGCAAAGTAGGTAAAACCCAAATTTTATGAAAAGTGTGAAATTTGGCTGATTTTCGAAGAACTGCAGTTCGCTTAGTTTTGAGTTAAGAAAAAATTTTGTACTACGAAAGTTGTAGGAAACTTTGTCCTCTTTCAAACTGGAAATAAAGTATTTCTTGCTAAGACTCATCAGGAAGGAGTTATAGACGAAAAACTGAAAAAAGAACCAAAATTTTGATATTTTTTGGCTACAGAAAATTTTGCCGAGGGTGTTGGAGGTTGAAAACTTGGTTTCTGCATACTCTCACCAATATATACAATATAAGAAAAAAAAATCTTCTACGTGATTTAATGCAAGTGAAAACTACCCCGCTACTGAACTATACGTGGACTCCTTTATTTTCTGTGCTCCATGGTTCGATTCGTGCCCCAGGAGTCCAGATTTCGGACTTACATGTATTCCAGAATCAATGCAAGCTCTTTTGAAACGGTCACAGGCGATTTTCTTCCCTTTCCCTGTTCATAGTATTTTCATAAATCTAAAGACCTTGTAGTAGAACAGCCGCTAAGCCACAAAGGAAACAATCATTTTTACTCAGAACTTGACTCTGAATCGGCCACTAAGCCGACTGTAACCTGAACAGAGCACCAGGAGACAGTTTATACCAAAGTGAGCCAAAGTATCTGGAGTTTGTACAGAGCCCACCACCTGAATCTTAATCCCACGGAGCGTGGTGGTGAGAGCTAACATTATGGACTCGCATTCTGGAGGAGATTTCGGTTTTCCATGATATCCCGAAATCACTCCAGGCGAATGCAGGGATAGTTCATTAAAAAGGCCATGGCCCAATTCTTTCCTATTCCTTGTCAACACTCCTTTCTCGCCTCGTTGAGGCGTAAAGCCATAAGCAAAACTAGAAAAAAATCCCCAAAGATCGTTCATTGTAATGCGGATCTGTAACTCCACTGGTCTTATTCGTCGTCTTATTGACCATAGCGAAGGTTTAACTTTCCACAAATATTTTTCACCACTACTTGCGAACTGTCTTCGCTGTTACGTACCTCCATTCCGTAGCAGACATGGTTGCCTTTCACGATATTTATGGTGATAGTAAAAGCCGCAGCCTGAGTCAGAGGAAACGTATTTATGACCCGCCACTGCTCGGAGATGTGACAGTGAGAAAGTTATGGGCGGTGTTCGTTTCACTCGTGTCCTCTTAACAGTTCCTCAGTATATGCCTAACAATCCATGGGTCACAACAACCATCTCCCAGGCATTGTGATAAAACGTAAGACTGTTAAAAAGTTGTCAATAATCAGAATTAGCATTAACTGAGACATAAACAAACTCGCCATAATCATCTGGAAGACACAAACATTTACACATCTTAAATAAAATAACTTTCCTCATCTACAAATACTTCCGTATTTAATATTCCATTGCAGTTCCTGGTTAAGAGGTAGTTTATTTACTGAACGAGATGTAATCAAACGTTGCAAACATTTAAATGGGAGCCAAGGTGCGACGGCATTAAAAAATTTGTGAAAATGGCCAATCTTCGCTACTATAGGGGTGTTGACCACCATCTTTAATAATTGGAAATCGAGTGAAATTCTGCCTGTCTGGTTAATTAGCTACATGAAAACGTTCGCGCAGTACTGAAAAATTGCTCGTTGGCGGTGAGTACTGCGAGACATTTCTGAAAAATGCGGCCAAGGTAAGAACCATCCAGCCCTCATGCCTGGTGAATAAGTCGTGTCATTTTAAGTAAACCCCAGAGATATCGCAAGTTTTTGCCAATTCAGAATTAGTGTCGACTAGACGTGACAATTCATGTACCCCTGTTATTACCATAAGTTTGAACAGATTCCTGGGACGGAAGCTAGTTTCTATTTATTGACGACCGATTTCGTGTTTCAACTTACAAGTTGTTGAAAATGTTCGAGTCCAAAATCTATGATCCGAAACAGTTACCGTCTCCACCGCACCAAAACACAAAATATGCTGAAATAGAAAAACGGCTCTTGTTATATTGCTATCCAGGTTGTACGTAGACATATCGTATGCATTTTTATTTCCACCGCCCACTACTGTCTTTGTCAAGTAATACGCTGTCTTTCTGCACTTCGTTCTAACACTTATTGACAGTTAGTACTGCGAACGATGAGGATTAGAATCCCACTGTAAATTTCAAGTTATACGATCTTGCTTAATTTATGTGAAGAATGTTACAAAGGTTCTGATGTTCGAATTCCACGATAACCTGCTGGTTCAACGGTCAACCTCAATGGAAGTAAAACGCGCGAAATCTTCAGTGAGACGGTTCTTGAAAGCTCACGAATTTACTTATCGAGAGTAATGCTATGCTAAAGTACATACAAAATTCGCCAAAAAATTGGGTTAGATAGTAATCGGAGCTACTATCGCAAGTAATTAACGCCAGTGAAGCAACAAATATTGTTTATAACTTGACATTTTATGATGACACACAGGAAAAACAATTATTAGTCGGATAACTGCGAAACATTTCGTCTAGGTAGACCTACATAAGAGAAACAACTGTTCAATACGAAACTATTATGACAGGTGTTTCAGAGGTGGTTTACAGACATAATAAAGCCCGCGCTGATTGTCCGTGGTGTCATCGTGTTCATCTGCGGATCCTACGTCTATAGGAGGCAGAACCGCTGCCCAACTCCGTTCCCCACACCACTAGGGCGTTGCGACTAAATGTTTTTTTGTCAATCGACCAAGAGGGTTTGTTTCAATTCTACACGCTTTCCAATTGTAATGCTTTCACTTTGTTAACAAGTAATTTGACCGGTCCACCAACAATTTTTCGAAATTTACTTTTCTCGAAATTGTTTTAAATTATACGCGTATTTCATATGAAACTGTACCTCAGTTCACAGGATAAACGAATACAGTTCGCTCTCTACAGGCATTCGGCGGGCATTGAATCGCGTTTCGTTTCCTCGTATCGGGTCAGAACATGTATTTGATCCTCACAAGCTTTCTCTTCTGTACGCTTTTTACTCCGTTATCCTCCGTTCTGTAAGCTTCGAGTGCCAGCCGTTAGTTAATCCTGATACGCCATCCAGTATAGAAACTTGAGACACGAATTAGCCTAAAAAGAAAAAAAGAAAATACTACAAGTGTCAACTAACATTTAGAACTGTTTAAATTAATATTCACCGAATAGATATCCACAGAAACATACATTTGCGCAGATCCATAAAAGATACAATAAAGGAATTGATTATTTCTAAACAACCAAACAAGGGATTATCTGCAGCCAATACCAAGCTATTTTTTTTTTTTTTTTTTTTTTTTTTTACAATTTCATTCCTCCCAGCAGAAGGCTGGGAGGCGGGCTGCTGGAGAGTCATAGGGGACTCTTTTCAGCCGATCTACTACTACGGGGAGGGAAGGGGGATGGAAGGTCGGCCGTGGCCTTGTAGGGAACCATCCCAGCATTTGCCTAAGTGTCTGAGGGAAACCACGGAAAACCTCAGACAGGATGGCCGGACCGAGTTTAACCCCGGTCCTCCCGAATGGCAAGTGGCAGTGCGAAATCGCACTGCCCAAGCCTCGGAGTACCAAGCTAATGGGTGTTCTCAGTTTATAGTTGGGTATTAAGACTTCGACTGCGAGAAATAAATCCTGTTACGTTGTGCGCGATTCACGGTAGAATAATTGGAGGGATTTTCATACGGTTTCAAAGATTTAGCAGAACTAAATTTAGGTTATATTTTACGTTCATGTGCCAGAAATAAAGAAAAAAATATGTCTCTTCGTTTTACTTTTCATTTTTGTTGAACGCAATTTACACAATAATCGTAGATCGATCGCATTATGATGGGTTTTCGTATAACCTACGGACCTTAGTCCCGGAGGTAAACCCGTATGTTTCAATGTGACGTGATGTCGAAAAGGTGAAAAATTAAGATAAAAGTGTCAGAAAATTAGTAGCCTGTTAAAGAAAGGTTACTTCTCGCATCCAAAATATCTCCTGGCAAATGCTTTTTTTTTTTTTTTTTTTGTTTGCTGTCATCAGTCTCTCGACTGGTTTGATGCAATCCTCCATCCCTTCCTACCTTGCGCTAAACTATTCATCTCAACATACCCCTTACAGCCCACGTCACTAACCAGTCCTGCATGTCTCAAAATATGACCTATCAGCCTGTCTCCTTTTTGTACGCCTCTTCAACAAATTTCTTTTCTCACCCATCATTTCCAAAACTCGTTCATTTCGTATTGTCCCGCTGTCATAAAATGCTGTGCCCCAAACACAGAGTTTTAAAAAGTTATTTCTAAGTCCTAGATCAATATTTGAAATTAAAAGATTCCTCTTTGTTATGAAGGCTCTTTTTGCTAATGCTATTCTGCTTATAACATCATTCCTGCTTCGACCATCAGTTGTAATTTTACTTCCCAAGTAGCAGAATTCACTTACTGCTTCTGCCGTATGCGATACTATTTTTATATTTAATCTACTAGTACTGGCATCATTTCTGCTACATTTCATAACTTTTGTCTTACTTTGATAAACATAGAGTCCAGGGGCGGAGCCAGGGGGGGGGCTAGGGGGCTCAAGCCCCCCCAAAAGTATCTAGGTCCACCCCCGACACTGTAAGTTTGGAGACTTTTTTTTTTTTTTTTTTTTTTAGCTCTACTGATTTGTGGCCCGAGAAGGCTATAAAGACTACCCTAAGAGCCGACTCAAGCCCCCACCCCCCCAAAACCAAAATCCACTGAAGGCAAGCCCTCTGAACAAATTTCATTCAAGCCAAGGCCCCCCCCCCCCCCAAACCAAAATCCTGGATCCGCCCCTGATAGAGTCCAAATACTTTTCATACGAAATCTTTACTCATATCACTACTTTTTTGGGGATATCGATACCAAAATTAGTGGAAAAACTACAGAGCCACGAAAATAAAAATTGAAAATATGACTACAACGGACATGGCTGTATGATGTATGGCCCCAAGAAAAGGATCGGTACATCTAAAGACGGGAATCGAGATGTCATTTTATGTTGGTGGCACTGTCGTTTTTAGAACTTGAGAATGAAGTGGGAACTTCTGGCTGCGTAAACTTTCGCGGACGTTGTCCATTTTGCCTTGGTTGTCCGGGAAGAACCGTGTCAATTTGTTTGAAGCATGACGCTGCCATCGTTCAGAGTACTACCATGCCTGGATCGCGGTCCTCTGGTGAAAGCCACAGAACGATGGCTTAAACGTCAGGCTTCAAAAAATTGACGCGGCTCCACCTGATCAACCAATATAATGGACATCAGAACTTGTTTTTGACATTTCTCTAGTTTTTATTTTAAAAAAGGAAAGGAGTTTCGAACTCTCTACATTATCTTTGATTATCAACGTTATTGCTTGCTTGGAGTCTTTGTGAAACTTTATATTGTAGTGTAGTAGTGCAACGGTGTACAATTATGAATTGTCTATCAGTTAATCCTTATTGTCTTATAATAATAAGATACACGTAAATGCAACTTGAGTCAAACGTGAAACATCGGGTTACTCTTTACTGGCTACTTCGGCTAATGGAGAGGATGAAATGAGCCTTTATTTGGCAGCACCAGAGTAACCAACGTCGACTGATCCCTTGGAGGAATGGGAGGATATGAAGTGTTATTCTCTTTCTAGTATAAGTTAGCCCATGAATACCTTACAGTTCCAGCCAACGTTTATTTTCTAAGCCACGTCAAAGTGGTGAAACAGAAGAGAACCAATAAGTTTTTCAACTGAAATTTTTGTGCTTAATTTAGATATACCATTTAAAATACAATGATTAATATTAAAAATTAACTTGTTATTGAGTTTTAAAGTTTTAATTATTTTTAGTGCAATAACTTTAATAAACAATTCCTTTTGAATAAAACCTTCAATGAAAGATACCAAAAACAATTCCCGTTAATTAAATCAAAATTAGATCTCAACTAGTAACAATAAATTACAACAGTCATATGAAAAACAGTTCATTAACACTTCAGCTGAGGTCTTGTCTGTAATTAGCTTCTCTCCCAATATCATTAACACAATCATTTATTAAAGTCAAAATATTTCAACGATTGGTAGAGCTGAATCATAAAAACTACATACTCTAGCTTGGTTCGAAGTCTGCTACAAGAATGGTCATTCGACAAAGAATGATGTACAAAATGCCAGCAAAACAAAATGCTCAGATCATCGATTGTTTAAAAAAGACAAATTTCTAACTATAACCTCTGCGATATATGTTTGCTGAAATTGTCGTTAAAAATGAATTACAGTCACAGAAATCAAACAGCAGTTAAAATGCCAGTGAAACGTAACAACATTTGTAACCGGTTGCCACGTATGCTCATATATCATAAATAACATGTTTCTTTAGAGACAGCATACGCAGCAAACACAAGGAGAAACCTCAGAGATACACATTTCTTACTCAAAATTTTGAAAGAGTCTGTTATGGAGGACGTGATGTTGGTGCAGAGTGGCGGGCATTATACGTTTACGTATTTTAGAAGAATCAAAAATCAAGCATAAAAATGAACCACTCCGAAAGACACAGATCACCGCTTCCCAGTTCAGCCAACCAAACTGCCGTCATTGGCAGCTGTTCTTTATTTCTTTCCGAATACGGTACTAAGGAATTTAGTCTTAATTAGCAGGTTCGCGGATCAAAGCGGATGCCTGGGTGCGCCGCAATGCCTCCCACGCAGCCAGGTAGAGGGAACACCTGTAGCTATGCGTTAAGTGGCTCCGTCTCCAGACACCGGGAAACCGCTAATGAAGACTAAGCCGCACATCACAGCCACTGTTCCACCAACCACGCCAATTACACGGGTGTGCATGAAATGTTTGAGCCATTCCCGCCGATTCTTATGTAAGATGACCTCCTGATTCCGAATATGACTCCGTTTTCCCCCATCACCCACAGTGTTTGGTTGAGGGCCCCTACCTATTTTTATCAATTTCCGATAGTTTTGAGGGATGAAAGGATTATTTTAGTCTTTACATTTCTTACTGTAAAATAACAAATAAATAAGATAAGTACCTTAATTTGGAGTTTAATTTCCTTTTGTACACTGAGGTAGAAGTTCCTCGTAAGAGATCAAGGTGTTCTATTACGTCACGGCAAAGATGAAGCACTCTATGATTACAGCCAACTTTCTTATAATAAAAGGGTTAATAGAAAAGAACGGGAAGAAAAAAGCACGAAAATCCCTGTGTAAACCTGTAGGCGCGACGATTTGAGCAGCGTGGTACAGTGAACCTTCCGAGCTCTTACTATAGTTTAATTTATTGGTGCTATATATTGCTGGTATATACTTTTCGGGATGTATGGGGGAGGATGACAGAGGCCGGAAGCTCGAATACGTTGAAAATAAGTGAAAAAAAAACGGAAACACTCGACCATTTTTTTTTAACAATTTGAGGAGTGCAAGCTCACCAAAATCTCCGCAAACCTCCCTCCCCCCTTTCACCAAATCTACCTCTTTGCTACAAACGTAAATGTTTTAGCACTTTTCACCTTTAATATTCCTCAGAAGAAACGTAAAGGCTAAAATAATCCTTTTAATTCCTCCAAGTTATCGAAAATTGATCAAAATAGATGTGGTGACCTCCCCTTAAAACTATTGGCGATGGTCCAAAACGGTTATATTCGGCTACAGGTCATTTTACATAAGGGGGCGTCCATAAATTACGTGAGGTGAAATAATGGGGGGCGGGGGTCTGGCGAACTATCACATGAAGATTCTGAAAGGTTTACAAATTACGCGAAGGTCGATTTTAGGGAGGCTTTCCGTTGAAAAGTGTGGGTGTAACCGGTTGTGGGAAGGTGACACAAAAAAAAGGTCTCCAAAAGTTGCGAGGGCGATTTCTAGGGGGGGTGGGGTCTCACGGACAAGATCTCACCAGCCGGGGGGGGGGGGGGAGGATTGGACCAGATCTCACGAAGTCTCACCAGAAAAAAGGGGGCGTCCGGAAATCCAGAAAAACACCTCACGTAATTTACAGATGTCCCCGAAGAATCAGCAGGAATGAAGTCGGGGCCGATTTTCATGCGGACCAGTGCCATTGAAGAGTGATGACTATCGTTTAAAAATGTTGTACGAAATTATACATAATGACAAGCATTCCAATCATTGCTAATTTATATTATAAAGTTAGTAAAGAGTATTATAGTGCCATGAATTAAGATGTATCCTTACTACAGAACGTGTCAAATTACGACATTTAAGTGAGTTCTATCAAGTGAAGAAAATACTGTATAAAACGGAAAAAAATCGCAATAAGAAGTTCAACCGTAAAAGATGTGGATGTGGATCTGGAAGATGTTAAACGCAATTCCGGATGTACGCGTTTTATGCCAATTACGGAAGCATAGCTAGTTAAATGATATAAATACTTGGTATCTGCTATAGTGTGTTCAGTTATCAGAGGCGCCTCAAGGTCAGTCTGCTCACTCCGCTGCCTTTATCCCTACATGTGAAGAGGAAATTTAATAATAGAATTCCTGAATACAGCGGTCTGCTCGGGGAATAGGCGACTGCGTGGGGGAGGGAAACATGGCCCTGTGCCGCCAGTTGAAGGTGAACAGAGTATATACGAGGTGGGGACAAGACGTTCCCACCGAGCGTGGTGGTTGAGCGGTTAACGCTCTGGCCTCGCATTCGCGAGGACGTCGGTTCGAATCCCCGTCCGGGCATCCAGATTTGGGTTTTCCATGGTTTTCCCCAAATGCAGGCGAATGCCGCGATGCTTCCTTTAAAAGGCCATGGCCGAATTCCTTCCCGTTCCTTGTCCCCAGTCCCATACCGCCTCTAATGATCCCGACGTCGACGAGGCGTAAATCCATAAATAATAAAAAAAAAAAGGTTCCCGCAATTGTCTTGTATAGTCATCAGTAGTTTGCCAAAAGCGAAATTTTTGTTAGACGGGTTGGCAACACTACTGAGGAAGGTGGTGTGCCGTGCGGTGTAGCGTGGTAGACAGTTGTAGTTGGTTTCGTCCCTGCGGTGCATGATATTTCAGACGCAGTTTCTTTCTTTCGTCGGGTTGTGGATGGTACGTCGTCTTTTGAGCAGCGTGGCCAAATCAAATTCTGTGTGTTGCTGGAGAAATCACCCTCGGAGCCACTTCAAATGCTGAAGACTGCATGCGGAAACTATGCAATGAAGAAAACGGCAGTTTACTAGTGGCACAATCGTTTTCCCGATGGTCGCACAGCAATTGAATATGACGTACGAACTGGGTGACCTTCAACTTCCACGACAGATTTGAATGTTGAGCGCATTCGACAACTTGTGCGTGCAGACAGGCGAACAACCATCGATATTAGTGTCTCTGAACTTGGTATTTGACACGGGAGTGTTCACAGCATTCTTCCTAATGATTTGAACATGCATCATGTTTCCTTGCACATGGCTCAGAAAATGTTATCCCCTGAGCAGACTTGATCGAAATGGCTGATGCAGACGACAGCTTCCTGCGCAATAGTAGTAACAGGTGATGAGACGTGGTGCTTTCTTTACGACCCTCGGATGATACGGCACTCTGCTGAATAGAAGTATAAAACATCACCAAGAAAACAAAAATTTCGCTTTGACAGAAGTCGGGGTAAAGTAATGGGGGTGTTTTTTGATTACCGGGGCTTGATTCATTACGAATTTATTGCTGAAGGGAAAACAGTCAACAAAGAAATGTAATCAGAGATATTAAAACAGTTACAAGATGCAGTTCGACAAAAACGACCTGAACAATGGGCAGGGAATGATTGATTTTTGTTGCATGACA
The DNA here is from genome assembly GCA_031002005.1 of Vandiemenella viatica. Classification (NCBI taxonomy): domain Eukaryota; kingdom Metazoa; phylum Arthropoda; class Insecta; order Orthoptera; family Morabidae; genus Vandiemenella; species Vandiemenella viatica. The sequence continues at coordinate 27,170,904 of CM061914.1, read as the reverse complement.
ATTCGCCGTCACATCGATCCGTAATGGTGAAACAATACCTTACTAAAAACAACGTTACCAGTTTGGAACAGCCTACATACTCTCCCGGTCTTGCACAATTGGATTTTTACCTGTTTCCACGGCTTAAATTGACATTAACGGGACGACGTTTTGCTGATTCGTCAGAACTTATCGAAAAATGCGACGAAGCGGCTGGAAGAACTTTCGAAAGACTGCTTTCAGGAGTTTACAAGATTCGAATGAACGGCCGAATAAGTGGGTAGAAGCAGGAGGAGAGTGTTTAGAAGGAAAATAAGGTAAAAAGGCTATACATACTTTCGATAAATTTTTATTAAACAATTCTGGGAACTTTTTGACCCTACCTCGTATGCTGAAATCGTCTCTGTTACTCTTTAATACCTGAAAAAGGCGATCTAAAGGACGGTAACTTCAAAGCAAAGTCCATTTTCTTAAGAGCAATGAACAATGTACAGAGAAACTAACTTTTACCTTGCGTAATTTGAACTGTTGAAGAATGCACTACTCACTGTAAATAGAATGGGTGAAGATAATGCTTAAATAATTATTTGCAACTTGTATCTTCTCTTGTCATCCCGTATCTTCTTATTTGTAACAAGGCTCATAAATAAAAGAACTTCGGAGAAGACTTCGTAAAAATGAAACAGTAATAAAGGAAGAAGGAGTAAAACAAGGACAAAAAAACAACAATCGATTCTTTTTTTACGACTTTTCGCCTCGTCGACGTCGAAGTCATTAGAGATTGGAAAGGAGTGGGGGTAAGAAGCATGGAGGAATTCGGCCATGGCCTTTTGAAGGAATGATCCCGTAATTCTCCTGGAATGATTACAGAGAACCATTGAAAACCCAAATCTGGATGGTCGAACCCGGGGATTCGAACCCGCGTCTTAGCGAACGCGAGGCCTGAGCATTATCGCTCATCCACCACCCTCGGTAAGGACAGTTGAAGGGGAGCGGAGGCTACCCAACTGTTTTATTAGCAAGCATCTGATTTATAAGACCTTGTTAAAATTCTTAGACACCATATAAAAAGTAACCCCAGACGAAGATTGACTTGTTTTATGGTAATGAGACGGTGTTCTGTGTCTACATAAAACTAACAGCTCTTAAGGAGTTCAGGAAAGTCGTAACAAAAAACGAAGGAACGCAGACGCCGTTGGTGCAGGTTTCCCGGTCGCTTATTCAGGGAAATATATGCACAAGAACCAGTTCCAACACTGAAAAACTTGGTTCATAAAAGATAAAGAAACCTCCGTTAAAATGCATTTGTCTGACTGTATACGTGACTGCATTTACTTACTCGTATTAATACCTGGTGCCACCTGCATACCTAATTCCTGTAAACCTGCCTGTGCAATAAGGGCTAAGAAAGGGTGGCTGGTCTACCCATCCCCTCGGATAAGCATCTCTCTTTTGACCCAAGTTTTTACGAGATATTCTACAGCGCTGGCGCACGAAATAATGAGTAGCTTTTTTTATTTTCAAGTCACAATCACGTCTTCATGCAAAGAAGAAAAATACGAAAAGGAAATTACGTGGAGATTTATTCTTGGCGAATGAAATGTGTTTATTGAACACTATCATCAAAACATCAAGTTATTACCATATGGAACATATCCTCGGCTGTCTCGTTATAAGATACAGCGATTACTACTAGCAGTTTTTTTTTTTTTTTTTTTTTTTCGGGTAAAGCTTTTTTAAAAGAATTGCCAAAGAAAATAATCTGAAAAGTTCAGGTAAGGTCTATGGGCGGGTGACAACGGGGGGAAGGGGGGAGGATCGTTAAGGGGGGATAGTGCGGGGAGCGGGGGGTTATGATGGCATGAGAAACGAATAGAAAAGTGGCTTGCAATGAATCGCGAGTTAAACGTATGGCACAGAATACACAAAACACATTCTTTGTATGTCGTCTAACGCGATGCTCCATGGACCTTTTGCCTATGCAATGGAAAACCTGTGACGATAACCTCAAACAGTTAACATTGTTTACTGTCTGTTCGAACAACACTGCTACCGACACTACATGACACAAGATGTCTTTCCACAGAATAATTTTAGGTTTACGATGAAGCTTGTGATTGATGAATTGTAAGTGTATCGTCTGTTGCCAGAAAATGCGCATTCTTTTACTCCTATAATAATATTTCCGTGTGGTCGTAATGATCTGGTGACAGACGTGGCCGCCTTACCGTAACCCGGTGGTGTTACCACGTACAGGGGTCGTACAGCTTAACGTGCAATCCGAACCACTGAAGCGTTCTGGCGTACTTCACATTATACAACAAGCTGTGCCAGAGGTGACGGTCGGGTTAAGTGCCTACGAAAATCCCCGTCGAGACAGGGATTCGAACCGGGGACCTTTCGATTCCCAGTCAGACGCCTTAACCACTGAGTCACCAGACCGCTTTTTTACTCCTTACTCTATCCATACAAAAACTTGCTTCTTCGGAAAAACATATCTTAGGAAACTTGACGTATTAGCTAATTACCAGCCTATTTATAAAATGCCACTCTTTGTTTTTATATTAATCTGTAAATTTTTTTAATACGAATTTTTTTTAAGGTAGTACATTCAATCAATTTTTAAAAATCAGCTACACACGTAATCCTGCTATTGATCTACATCTACATCCACACTCTGCAATTCTCAAATACTGTGGGTGGCAGAGGGTGCTAAGCACCAATCGTAATTCTGTGCATTCCAATCCCGAACAGAACGAGGAAAGAAAGAAAACATGAATGTATCAGTACGGCATCTTATTTCTCGAATCTTATCCCTCCTGTTAATGCGACCTAAATAGGTTGGCACTCGTAAATTAAAGAATTTCGCATATTCTCCAACAAATTCAAATGAAAACGACGTCGTCTGTCTGCCAAACAATTCCAGCCGAATCTACGTATCAATTCTGTGACACTTTTGTAAGGACTGTAACTAGCAGTCACGAATCGAGGGGCTCTTCTGTACTTTCCCTAACGTATCAATCAATCCCATGCGATACGGATCCCAAACTCCACAACAGTAATCCAACTGCGGACGCACTAGTGTTTTGTAAGCTATTTCCTTTGTACGAGCATTACAACTTCTCAAAATACGACCTATGAATCGTAATCTAGAATTAGCTTTGTCTACGACGGAAGTTATGTACAAGCCCCATTTCATGTTGCTTTGTACTATTACTCCCAGATACTTAAGGGAATCAACCATGTCGACAACTGAAATTTTAACTTTGTACTTGTGAACAAGCGGAGTCTCCTTGTTACTTATCTGCATTGCCTTGCACTTTTTGCAGTTAAGTGTAAGCTTCCGTCCTGTTGGTTGGTTTTAATGGCAGCGCTGTCCTGAGGGAATTACTCGTCTGTTTTCGTAATCGAGCACAGATGATAGCCGTTCACATTTCCTGGGGACTCCCTACTAAATTGGAAGTAAAGTATCCCTGTGTATAATCTTCTCGGCGTTGAGGATTAATATAAGTATAGTCTTCTGGGATGACTAGCCGAGTGAGGAGGATGTATGCACACAGTATTTCGGCGATCGGAAACTATGTCGCCATCTACTGGTGAAGTGAAGATGGCAACAGAGATTCCGATCCCTGTAATACCGTGTCAAAACACACTGCTTACTAGGGTAGTCAATCCAGAAGACTATATTTACTATACCCGTATACCTGCTTATCCAAATGAGGTCATCGTGTTTGGAACTACATACCAAACAGCCTTTGGGTGACCATAGTACTTTTTGTATAGTTGAAAACATCACACTTATGCGCCATTCCTTGTTAGTCTTCCTTTGTCAGTCGTCTTGTACAGGAATTAGAACCTATCTCCACTGTCTGCTCCATCTTCTGCAGTACCTCATATTTAGAGTACACGCAAATACCTTATCATTTCTTGGGCCAGTCTATAAAACCAATGTCAGGGCTGTCCATGGACTCCACGCGACGAAGCATTGCAGATGGGCGAGCAGAGATTTACTGGCTTAGTGAGTGGTTGGATGGAAAGCTCGTTTCTAAACTCCTCCAGCCATCTCCTAGGATCGTGCAGGTGGCCTCCTAGTGCAGAATACATCCGGAACCTGTGGTCGTGTTGGTAAAACCAAACGGACGGGTTTACATCTCATCAATATGCGCTATGCCGCAACTATCTTTGAACCTGTCGCTGTGAATCAGCGAGTCTCAACCTGTTTTTAACCCAAGGTCAAGTAAAATGTGCTAAATAATTTTACCTACCACTAACTTACAGGCACCCAATTTTTTTATCTACATATGAATTATTAACCAACCCTACAGAATATCAGCACGTACTACGGGCCCTTAAGACGTACACCTTTAATAAGGCCCTCTCAAAATGATCTTCAGTTTGATTGTAAAAAAAAAAAGGACAATCTGTCTTATGCCGACAGAAAATTTATTTGATAACAATGCAGTCATGTCCCCATGTCTTAGAAATACCTTTTTTGGGCTGTTCGTATTACCGACTTGGCTTATAAGTTATAACTAATACCAGCTTGTTGCTTTAAACAGCACAACCAAGGTATCCATTTCATACGAACAGTTTTTATTAGTTTTTTGTGTTATGATATCTTTAACTCAGTTGCAATTAATTTTTTTTTATATACATTTTCCCTGCGGACCTCCTGTTCCTTCTTCGAACACCACAGGTTGGGAACCACTGCCCAAGCATTCGGGAGGACGACGATTCGAATCCCCGTCCAGTCATCCAGATTTGGGTTTTCCATGGTTTCCCCAAATCACTCAAGGTGAATGTCGGGATGCATCCTTCAATAGGCCATGGCCGAATTCCTTCCCTTTTTTGTCCCCCGTCTCATCCCGCCTCTAACGACCTCGACGTCAACGAGGCGTAAAGTAATTAGTTTAAAACAACAACAACAACAACAACAACAACAACAACAACAACAACAACAACAACAACAACAACACTGCTCAAGATCAGCAGTATTCATATTTTTTCCCGGCTACCACTTGAATAATGAGCTCAAACTCACGTACCCATTACAGCTGAAATCATAAATAAAAAATGAAACAAGTTTTTCGTGATTTGTTAAATTTTAATCCAATATCAAACGTCTCAAAAAATCAATAAATGTTCAAAATTGTTGTTATAACAATTTTAGTAATAATTAAAGTCATAAATGTTTATTTATGTTAAATGGGACAAACGTGCACTTTTCTCTTTGCAAAAATCTTATGAATTTGGTTGCCGTTTACCGAGCTTCAACCTTAAATCATCTTCGAGCTGAAGTCGATGGCGATGTTCGGTTTTCATGTTTATCAATACGTAGAATCCGCTCTACCAAACATACATAATGCAAAATGGTAGTAAAAATGTTATTGCTGCGTTTATAATATTATCAACTCTTTTATTTCATCCCAAAGATTTACCGGTGATTGCTGTTGAGTCTCCTGTTGCATGAAATGTCCATTAGTTCCTCTTGGTCAGAGATGGATAGAGGAATGGTTTGCGAAAGGGTTTTTTATCCGGTTACATTGCGACGATATTTCTGGAAAATAGCTGCGTAACTCTGGCGACAGATTTAACAAGGGACATTAAATGGTTGATTTCGTATTTTCATTCAAAGTCGAAGAAGCTGAAATAGTTTAAGATTCGATAGCTGGTCATATTTACATTTTAAAATCAAAGACGTCCAGAGAGACTCTTGATTAAACTTTCTCCTGCATAGTAATGTAGTTGTATCCTGGTGTTGCTCATTTAATCTGGTGGAAATATCTGACAAGTAATCCAATTTTTGCAGCCATAAGAGAGCCTCATAAGCCATTTTGGCCCCCCTCCCCACGTAGCCTGAAGTGGCTTTTCTCTCCACCCCTCAACCCCCCCCCCCCCTCCATGTAGCACGTAGCTTTTTTCCCTATTGATTCCAGCGGACATTTTGTACTGTTTCCTCTTGTCAGACTATCGTAAATTACATACGGAGATAATTAAATGACGGAAATAAATATTTACATGCTGTTGTGTGTCCTGTACCTGATTATAACTGTGACAAATAATATGTATGAAAAGCTACGTGGCCTGGCTCGGAACTCCCCCTCCCCAAGTAGCCCAACGTAGCTTCCCAGCCAACCCTTCCCCCCTAGACCGAGTTTATGGACGATCCCTAAAGGTCAATCAGCATTTTCTTGTACTCATAATGCCGTTGCTCGGCCAAGACTCATTTCAATGACTCATTTATTTATTTATCGTATGGCAATATTCTCGAGACAACTCTTGCCATGGACAGCCAGCGTACCTGAATATGTAAAATCAGGTTCTAGTGTTCACTAGCAAGCTCATTAAAAATGTCGGCAAAAATTGTCGAATTTGTGCTACGGGTCTGTGCCACTGCATTCATCCCAGTCGAGTACTTCACACAATCAGAGCATTGCAATAATATAATTCACACACACACACTCAGTTTGATTGTCTCAAAATATATCTACATCTACATCTACATCCATACTCTGCAAGTCACAAACATTGTGGGTGGCAGATGGTGCTAAGCAGCAATCCTAAACCCGCGCATTCCAATCCCGAATAGCGCGAGGAAAGAAGGAATACATAAAAGCATCCGTACGGCATCTTATTTCTCTAATCTTATCCCTCCGGTCATTACGAACTAAATAGGTTGGCGGAAGAAGTATTTCATTGCACTCGAAATTTAAATTTTTACGCATATTCTCCAATAAATTCGAACGCAAGCTACGTCGTCTATCTTTCAAACTATCCCAGCCCAATCTATGTATCAATTCTGTGACGCTTTCATAAGGGCCGTAGCAACCAGTCACCAATCGAGCGGCTCTCCTCTGCACCCTCTCAACTGAGTCAATCAGAACCTTGCGATACGGATCGCAAACCCCACAACAGTAATCCAGATGTGGAAGCACTAGTGTTTTATAAGCTATCTCCTTTGTATGAATATTACAATTCCTCAAAATACGACCTATGAATCACAATTTAGAATTTGCCTTGCCTACGACGCAAGCTATGTGCATGTCCCATTTCATGTTGCTTTGTACTATCACCCCCAGATACTTCAGGGAATCAACAGTGTCAACAGCTGAATTGCTTATTTTGTACTCGTGAACAAACTGATTCTTTTTGTTACTTATCCGCATTGCCTTGCACTTTTTGCAATTAAGTGTAAGCTGCCATTTACGGCACCAATCGAAAATAGCATCCAAATCGCGCTGAATTTCTAAGCAATCGTCGGAGCACCTTATTTCCCTATAGATAACTGCATCGTCGGCAAACAATCGAAACCAGCATTTGACGTTGTCACCTAGATCGTTTATAAATATTAAGAAAAGAAGTGGTCCTATTATACTTCCTTGAGGAACGCCCGAAGTAACATTTATCTTAGAAGAGGCTTCCCCGTCGACAACGACATACTGTGATCGATCAGTTAGAAAATCACGTATCCACTCGCAGATCTGAGCCGAAATACCATAAGCTCGAATCTTCGCTAAAAGTCGGTTGTGTGGTACAGAATCAAAAGCTCTGAAAATCTAAGCAAACTGCATCAACTTGCGAACCTGCATCGATAACTTTCATTACGTCATGGGAAAATAGGGCTAATTGTGTTTCACACGATCTCTTTTCCCGAAATCCGTGTTGACACGGTGTAAGTAACTCGTGCTCATCTAGAAACTTCATAATATTCGAGCATATGACGTGCTCCAGAATTCTGCTGCAGACAGATGTTTGTGTTATCTTGACAATAGTAATATTTGCGTAAATGTTTTTTTAATTATCTTAATGATTACCTCAGCCAAGAGATAGCCTCACGTACCACTGATTGGGAGCCACTGATGTAGATCGACTCTCAGGCAGGAGTTATTTCGTATCTGACATTCTGTCAAGTAAACTGGAGAGCTACTTCAACAGATCGCTTTCTGATCAATACCTCCACAGTTTGCGACGCTGTCTGGGAGCAGACACAGGGCAGCTGGTACGAGTCCTGGGCAAGATCGAAAGAGCAGGACAGGAAGTGAGGGGAAGTCACGCAGTTTTCAGTGACTAGAGACCCTTCCGGTGTCCTCCGGTCCCACCCCATCACTATTATCATCCTCACACACAAACAACATACTATCATCATCTTACGATTAAGTCAGTATTGAGGCATAGACCGAATACAATTAGTAAGGCGTCGATTTTATATCATTTTCAATTTAACAAATATTTGACTGATTAGACACGTACTCCATTATCATGATTCTGAGCCATTTCACAGCTAGTAAAACAAATTTTATTAGTTTTAACCGAACGTAGAGGTTTGAAGTTTTTAACAAACCTATTATCAATTCCGGTGGCATCTCCTGGTACTAACTCCCAAAACACCCATCTAATTTAAACGAGATTATATCGTTGCAGCTAAAACGTCCTCCCTTACAATAGTTAAATAACACTTTAAGCAGCATTCCGGCAGAATTGGCACATCTTACTAGAAGTATGGGCTGATGTTTTACGTAAATCCCTGTCTATACCTTTGGCTACATAACGACAGGGAAACCAACACAGCAATCTCGTTGTGCAGAACGGTAATTCGTAACAAATTAAAAAAAAAAAACTATGTAAATATTTAAAAAATTAAAGCAGTCAGAAGTGTGTAATTTACTGGCATCCTGTTTGCATTGTGATCAGATTAGATGCTAATGAAACCACTGGAGACTCGATGTCATTAATTCCACACGACACGGGACGAATGCTCTGCGGTGAAGAAATTCCCCCTGCGAAACAGGGTCTTCAGCTCTTACATAAGCTGAGGTGCAAAGTGTCGGAGGTTACAGACACAAGACGTCACTCAGAGCAACCAGCGGCATTACTACAGCGACCTTGGAAAACAATTTCACCGTAGTTTTGCGCCGAACCAGTTAGTCATGGGAAAAGGGGAAAGAAGAGAAAGAATTCAGTAATGACCTTTACAAGTAATGATCTCGGCATTCGCGTGGAGTGATTTTTGGAAAGCATGGAAAAAACGAAAATGATTGACGCGACGTGATGTCAAAGCAGCGTCTTGCAGAATGGCGGACAGGAGCTTTGATCGTTAACATGCCTTCTTCTTCCTCTTCTTCCAAACCAGTGTTAGACCTGGTGCCATGTTACGATGGTCTTCCTGCATTTCTCTTGCCTCTGGGTTGGTATATAAAATTTTTTCGTGGGATCTGTTCCATCCTTAGTACATGGTTTGTCCAAGATGTTCTGTAGGTTTGCACAGTTTGGAGAACTGGTTTGACTTTGAATTCTTTAAGGATTTCATCATATCTTTTTCTGTCTCGTAATGTATAGCCAGCTGTTCTCCTCATGAATCGTATCTCAGCCACCATTACCCTCAGCTCACCACCTTTGCGGAGTGTCCAGGCCTCGTTGCCGTACAGTAGCGTAGGTTTAGCCAGGATGTTATATAGCCTGTGTGCCGTTGAAAGAGGGATGGTCTCAAGATGCTATTTATTATTCCTGTAACTTTCGTAAAATTCGTGATTTTTTGTTGCATATCGGTTTCTAGGGTGTAGATGACGTTGTAAACTAGATATTTAAATTCTGCTACTTCTTCTATGGGTGTGTTTTCTATTGAAATTTTGGTTCTTTTGTGGTTTTTTTCCGACGAAGGCCATAACTTTGGTTTTATCGAGGGAAATCTCCCCGCTGTTCTCTTTAGCTGGCTTTTAGAGGTTATCTTCTGATTCAGCAAAAAGCACTTGGTCATCTGCAAACAGTAATGTATCCAGGTTAATCTGTCTATGTTGATTCTGCCATGGGGTTTTTGTCGCCAGTTACTAATGATTTTGTTTAGCCTATATATATATATATATACTGAATAAAAGTGGCGATAGGCAACACCCTTGTCTCACTCCTCGATTAATGTGTTTCCATTCCGACAGCTGTTGTCCGGATCTGACTGCGATTACATTGTGGCTGTAAATGCTTCGAATTGCTGTTGTGATATGTGGTAGGATGTTACTTTCAGCCAGAGTTTTCCAAAGTTTTCTTATGTCGGTTGTATCAAGAGCTTTCTTGAAATCAATAAATGCCAGGTGTGTTTCCAGATTAAACTCTTTCTTCCAAGAAGTGGTTCATAAAATTTTTACAGTTTTGATTTAATGATACTGAAGTAAATTTTATAACCAGCGTTGAGCAAGTTTATTCCTCTGTAGTTATTGCAATCCTTGACGACTCCTTTTTTCTGAATGGGGATGACAATTGCCCTCTGCCAGCTTTGAGGTGGGTATTCTCCTCTCCAGATCCTGTTGATTATGTTCAACAGCCGTTCTTTAAATGTCCTGTCACTGAATTTAAAAAGTTTCATATGAATGTCATTCTCGTCGGTAGATCTGTTACTTTTACAGGTTTTCTGCACTGATTCCAACTCTTTGTAGTGAATGTCATCTGGGCTGTTAGTCTCTGGCAGGTATATTATCTCCGGTTCATTATCTGCTTGATTTTGGGTCCACAGCTCTTGGAAATAATTTAGCCATGTCTCTTTGTTTATTACTTGAATGTCTGAATCGCATCTTACTTCTCTGTTTAACTTTTTAATAATTTTGAAAGTTGTGGGTGTAAATCTCTCTCTCCTATTAACATCTCATTAAATATCATTGCTTTTGTTTTCGTTTGTCGTTTTCTCGGCGATGTGTGGAGAAACTGTTGTTACCCGAAAATGGCGTAATTGGTTGTTTCTGAAATTTTAGCGAGCAGGATGATCATAATAATTAATATCAGACTAATTATTTCAATCGATTTTAACACATGTATCTCGATCATGGAGCGTAGAATTATTGTGTAAAATACTTCAAGAAAACCTTTTGATTCCTTCAGGAAGTTCACAAATATCTGGTCGCAGAACCTTTTCTTCTTCTTCTTCTTCTTCAGTCTTTCAACTGGTTTGACGAAACCTTTAATCCCTTCCTATCTTACGCTGACCCCTCCATCTCAACATACCCCTTAAACCCTACGTCCTTAATTATCTGCTTCATATATTCTGCTATTCTTACCTTTGACTTTTCCCTCCACTAACAAAGTAACCAATCCTCATTGTCTCAAAGTAAGACTTACCAGCCTGTCTCTTTTTTTCTCTGAGAGTCTTCCACAAATTCTTTTCTCACCCATCATTACCAAAAGTCATTAATTTCGTACTTTGTCTGCTCACCTAATTTTCAGCATTCTTCTACAGCACAACATTCAAATCCTACAATGTGGTACTGTAGAAGGATGCTGAAAATTAGGTGAGCAGTTATAGTATAAAACGAAAGAGTTTTGGAAATTATGGGTGAGAAAAGAAGTTTGTGGAAGAAGTTACAGAAAGAAGGAATAGGATGATAGGTCACCCTGTCGGAGAAATATGTACAGCAAAATAAAAACAGAGAAAGGGTAAAGGCAGGGAAAGAAGGAGCACTAAAGACTTTTCACTTAAAAAACATTCGATTTTACTAATACAAACTTTGAAATTTTACTACACGAAGCCTCACCTTTAATTGATTAAAAAATTCATTTTTCGCTTGTAGTAATACGAGAGTAATCGTCTATTGCAGCACAAGCAAAAATTAAGCACAAATTTTAATTGGGTTCCAACAGTTTTAAAGCTTATGTCTGATTTAAAATATGAGCTGTCTTTTAATGTTACGTTAGATGGTGCTAATGCAAACAATTTTAATCCTTTCTCAGTTTCAAACTGTTTTATCTATAATTTCGCCTAACTTGAAAATTACTGAACCCATTTGAAAATAGTTTTCACTGTTCTACACCTCTTCAATATGTGTACCCACACGCCGGAGCTCAAAACAGAAACATTAAACTTTTTTTTGCCAAAGTATGACGTAATTCAAAGACAAGTAAAGAAATTTTTAAGAAGTTTTTACAATTTAAAACCTTTGAGTCGGCTTAAAACCCAAGATTTATATCATCTTACTTAACTGAGGACGGTGCAGAAAATTAAAATCTGATCCAAATGCATGAGACGCTTTCGTATCTCCATCTATAGGTTCCTTCCAATAAGCACCAGTAACAAAACTCCATAGATACCGAGCGTGGTGGGTGAGTGGTAAGGCATTCGGGAGGATCGCCACCCCGCCATCGAGACATCATTTTTTCGTGGTTCCTTCATATCACTCCGGGTTAGTGGTTGCTTCTTAATTCCTTCCCCGCCACTAATGACCTCGTCGTCGACGGGGCGTAAAGTCGGAAGCAAATCCCACAGATGGCAGCAGTGAGGTGCAGCTGCCGAGTCAGTGAGCATCTTTGAAAAATGCTAGAAGTACAAGGCCAGAGGGCACGGTAGGGACGTAATAGTTTTCACTCTCCCGGCGTTTGCAAATGTACCACCCACCCACACTGTGTTCTTTTAAGACATGTCTCATACATTAATCACGCTTCGCGAACATCGAAAATAGACCATGACAGTAAAGACACTCTACTTCCTCTGCGTCACTCGCAGATTGTACAAGCTTTTGCTTTTACTATATGGCTTACACAGTTCTTACTAACAGTCCTTTTCTCGTCACAGAAAATAATGGCCAAGATGTGGCACTTTTGCGTCAGAGTTACTTTTCGCACGAGCCGACTAGTATGAAGTTATAAAATGCTCGTGACAGCAATGACATTATACAGATGATAAAGTAAACAACATTGAATGCATCAAATATTTGTCGTTGTTATTAGAAACTTTAGTGTTAGAACAGTAGTTATGAAGAAATTGATAAAATAATAAAACAGAATTTTGCTTACAGTGTGCTTCGGAGATCATTTCAACGGCGGACTGTTATGTTTATAAATATATTGTTATTCTATTTACTTGATCGTACAGCTATTTGCGTGGCCTAAGACGTTACTGTTACGCAAAATAAAGAAAAATGTTCATAAATAAACAAAATCTCTGGTGATTAACTTCTCGTTCATGGATACTTCCGTGCTATTGCCAGAAGTTTTTTCTCCCCATTGCACTTATCCCACTATTGCACGAGCTGCTTTTTTAGGATGCGTCATGTTGAGATTTTTTATTTTTTACTGATGGCTTTACGCCTCATCGACGTCCAGGTCATTAGAGGCGGGATGGGACTGGAGACAAGGAACGGGAAGGAATTCGGATATGGCCTTCTGAAGGAAGCATCCCGGCATTCGACTGGAGTGATTTGGGGAAACCATGGGAAATCCAAATCTGGACGCCCGGAAGGGGATTCGAACCCGCGCCTTCCCGAATGCGAGGCCAGAGGGTTAACCGCTCACCCACCACCCTTGCTGTTGAGATTTGGTCGCTGATTCTTAGTACTGACGCCTCCGGGAGAGGGAAAGTTGCGTTGCCATCTGTATGCGCTATTTTTGGTTTGTGAAATGTGCAGTTTATGAGGCGGAGATAGTGGACCATTCCAGCACTCGCCTTTCTGATTGCAGGAAACTACTTAAAACCGCAATGAGGGCAGCCGGCATGCGGGGACCAAGACTCGAACATGGTCCCGTTGTACCTCCCAGATCCAGTCTGGTGGCGTCTTAATGGTGGGTTCCCATGGCGCGTGGTTTTGCAGACCGCGCCACGTTAGCCAAAGTGTACGGATCTGCACGCGCAACTTGTTAGCCCTCGCCACTATCCGGACCTTTCATCTTAAATTGCCTGCCTCCTTGGCGGTCCAGCCCGCAAATGTGCGAATCGTGGGAACGCACCTTAAGGCCGGGTGCACATTGACGCGCAGTTGGCTCTATCGTTTGGGGCGGAACAGCGCGTATTGCGACGCAGGGCAGGGCAGGGCAGCGCAGTACTGCGCCGCACGTGGCCTGCGCCACGTTGTGTTCACGACACAAAAACTGTGCCACGCAGCTCACTCGTACCGGTTTTTGCCGTAACACTTCTTGCGTTATTTATAATCTTGCTTTACTTATAATCATTTTCAACTACGGAATAAGAAAAATTGATTGAACAGGTGCGTAACCAACCTGCGATTCACAATATTAGTCATGATAAATACATAAAAATTAAATTTAAACAAGAAATTTAGACAATGAGCCCAATAAGTGGCGAGTAAATTCAGCATTTATTTATCATACAATTGTCTACTTTCAATTTTCACTTTTTTATTTTTTTAAATTCATTTTTAATAAAACTTTGAAAAAAGATTGATATATAGGTTATTATGACATTATTTGTTTTGATATTATTTGTACTACATTATTCAATAGTGTCCCCGAGAAACACTTTTTTTTTTTTATTGTGGCACGCGTCCAAATGAATTGAGCTCTTCTCCTTGTTCTCATTCTTCAAGGCAACTCCTAACGAGAGAGTGAGGATTCCTGTGAAGACAATTCGTCGAATAATTTGTTCAACACTGCGTTTTTAGTTTCAAGTGTTTCTTATGTTCTATTATGTAATTTTCTTAAAAATATAATATGAAATAAAAGAGAAATACTTTCTTATAAATGTCATGTACCATCAAACGCTAAATAATTGAATAAATAACCACGAAAATACTGCCAGATTTTCTTCAGTTCCAATATGTATTTGAGCGTCGTCGAGAAAATAACAGGTTAGTTATGCTGTGAATCTCCGCTCAAGTCATTCGGAAATAATCTTTTGAGAATTCTCTTGTCACTGCAAAAGCCAGATGAGAGTTTCTTCTTTTCATATACTCACTTTTCCACAGTTTTATCTAATTCAGCTTCTGATAAAATAACAACAATTTTCCAAGCACGGCGTCCCAGTCTGATTCAGCAATCAAAAATCGAATTTTTGCATCGACATGTTTTTGGTTACGCTTTTTTTTGTCGGTTTCTGGCACAATACAACAATGCTTTGTAAACTGCCGCACGAAACTGCGCTCTAATATATGCGGGTAACTGCCCGACACAGTTCCTGTTTCTGTGCTGCCCTGCCCTGCTCTGCGCTGCCCCTACTGCGCCACGCAGCTCAATGTGCGCCCCGGGTATCGTGCGCAGCTCCAGTGGCGCGTGCCCTGTTTCTGGAACTACTTGCAGACAAGACGAGTATCCGTCTGTATAGAACAGGATGTGATTCCTTGATGAAAACATATTGTCACTAACAAATAATATGCTTCATTTAAATTAAGGAAGAATTAGCATCGCTGTGTCGTCATGTTCCTGGAAGCAGTTAAAATTAAATATTAAGTAACTGGGTGGCCGATCTTCGCTCGGCATCTTTCGACTTCTGTTCAATACCAAAGATTTCGAGTAAAGTTTGATTAAAGTAAAAGGCTTGAAGACTTCCTAGGCATTTTGAGGTGCAAGTTAACCAAAGAGAAGCTTAACTAAAATCAGTAGGCTTACTGGTACCTGAACCTTCTGCGTAATGAGGTTAGAGTCGTTTTAGAGAAACCAAATACAAAAATTGCTCCTTAAAAATAAAAAATAAATAAAAAAAAGTCGGGTTAAAAACTTGAAAAGCAAAACGTTATCTACATATGAAATTTCATCCAAATCGCTAGATCCATTTGCGAGACCGCCTCATAAATTGCATTTAAACAGAAATGCCAGTAAGGGATTAATTAATGGTGCGAGATTTGTCGTAATTTAGGAGATTCTAAGATAACCCTTGATGATGCATTCTTATGTAACTCGACGAGAAAAATTGAAAGTAAACAATAATTTTTTTAGATATATCTCGCTTAGTTCTCGAGATATCGTATCTCAAAATTGACTTGGTTGGTTGAAATGCGACCTGGACCAGAAGATAAATGTCGCCATAGCCAAGTTTGATGATGAATTCTATAAGAATTCACCTAGACAAGAACATCAGTGCTAAATTCATTCACTCCGATGTGCCTTTAAAAATGATAATAAAACAATTCCCATAAGAAGTAACCTTCGTTATAAACATTAATAAAGCACAAGGTCAGACACTTCAAAAGGTAAGATTCTATTCATCAGAAACTGTTTTTTCGTATGTGCACTCGTACGCGGCTTTTTAAGACATTTGTAGATGTATTAATATTTAATTATGCACTTTATTATTTAACTTTACTCGAAATCTTGTATATTGAACAGAAATCGAAAGATGCCGAGCGAAGATCAGTCACCGAGATACCTTTTAAATGTTTTATAATTAAGGTGGTAGTATTTAATGGCAAACTAACGACCACTTTTTACGGTCAAAAAGTAAACGATGATTACTTTACAACTGGTACCGGTACTATTATTTTCAAAGAAGTTTCTGTAAACTATCATCTCTGACGAAAACAATGATAAATTTTGAATTATCTTCCTTTTTAAATGTTTTACAATTAAATTTGCAGTGCTAATATTTCCACCAGTCAGACAGTATACAAGATTTGTTCGTTTAAATATTCTTTGAAATCAAAGAAAAATTATTTGTAGGTTTTCTGGTACCTGAATTGTCTACGAGATGGCGTTAGTGCCTTTTAGAGATACCGAGTGAAAAAATTGATCGTATTTTGTAAACTCGCTTTTTGCAGGGAAGACAACTATTTAGGTAATCTTAAAAGTCAAAACGTTATCTAAATATCAAATTTCATCCAAATCGTCATAGCCGTTTCCGAGATTCAAAATATATATATACAAACAAGAATTGCTCGTTTAAAGTTATAAGATATTGTTTCCTTCAAGGAATTTCTTCAATGATTTATGAACCACAACATCTTGCGTAGCCCAGGGACGGGCGACCTAAGATCAAATACTAAATCAGATCACAGAGATAACTCATTAACGCGAATCTTTTCGATTAGCAGTACGCTTCGCTGTTGCAATAAAAAAAAAAAAAACATTTATTTTAAATTAGTCATCCAAAACCTAGATTTCAACTAGAGATTTATACTTGATAAACATTATCCCATCCCTGCAATTTGCTCAGATCGTTGCAAATAAAAGTAAAACAACTGTTGTAGGGGAAGAAGAAAAGGAAATTTCCATGCAGAGCCGCCATGATATGACGCAGCATGCCCAGCTGAAACGTAATTCACCTCTGAGTGCGCGATAACACTTTAATCGCCTCCTTGTTTTTTCCCTTTTGTTTCTCTCGGGTCGTTGCCTAGAAGTTAATTGCACAAGGGAATTCCAACAACATTGCATCCTGCGGTTTCAATCGAGATAGGTTTTTGGTGCTAGTAAGTGATGTCATTGCTCCTAAGGTCGGTTACCTTACGTCGTCGATGCGACTTCTGTTGAATCTCCGGGAGGCGAAGACAAACTGAGTAAGCTATGTGAACGAGGATAAGATTTAGGAGCATATTCATAAACTCATACGATTCTCTCCTAGCACTAAAAAAACTAAGATTATTTTGGCATAGTAACTGAAAATAAAAGGACAATTAAATACACAAATTCATTCATCATTTTCCATGAAGGTTTATTTATGTTGCTAATAAAGTGACGTTTATCATTGCGTATACATCAAGATGGTGAACAGACAGTCTATATTTATGCAGTTATAGAGAAGAAAGGCCATGCTCGAATTCCTCCCTGTTCCTTCCTCCGGTCCTTTCCCGTCTCTAACGACCTCAATGTTGACGAGGCGTAGAGTCATATGCATATAGAGAGGAAACAAATAGTCAGGAACTAATGACTCTTAAGTAGATACTATTCTTACTTCCAAAGCCGAAAAGCACATATGCCGTGTTGCATTATATTCAAAATGGTTTGTATCTCTTATTATATTTTTAATAATCTTTAATTATTTAACTAAAAAAAATTGAACAATTTTCGAAACCATATAAATACAGATCAAAAAGTTAATGGAACAATATAACTGCACAGGAAAACATAAAGATTACATAACTATAACTAGCAGTTTAATATCTCCCTTTTCGTTAGAATTCAATTATTATTTATTAATCAAGTACATTTTATTTCACGACCATATTTGTATCTGAACTGAAGATTAGATTTTTTTCCTTGCTTTGGGCTTGTCAACGTAGATCATTGGAGCCGGAAGAATATGGGGGGGGGGGGGGGGAGAGAAGTAGGGGAAGGGTTTCGGGCATGGCCTTTTTTGGGGGAATCCATCCGGGCATTCGGCTAGAGTTACTCAAGATTTCTCAACCCGAGGACCACAAAGTCACGCGATTGACTGCAGTCAGCTCAGGAACTGTGTTAAGACTTTGCCTAGAGAAAAAAGTCGCGCCACGTCGGCTCCACACCGCGTCTGGAGTCATTTCTACGGTATCGAGTGGCTGTGCTGTGTTTTAAGTAGTAACTCAGATAAATAATATATATGATGATAACGTTATTTCATTTATATTAAATCGGCTTTTATAATTAAAAATATATCAGGTACCAGAATTATTTTAAACTAGTAATTATTGTTTAATAAATACGCCAGGACAATTGTTGGATATTATTTGTTTTCCAGAAACGTTTCGCGTATCTTCAGCGTACAATTTTGCTGTAAAATGTGATTGGTTATTGACTTTGAATATAATGATTTTTACATTTAACGAAATTATTCTTACATAGGAAGCATAATATTACTTATATTTATATATCAGTTTTGGATTACCATGCAGGACGTTTTGTTTATATAAGTATACTGAGACAGGCTTCATATTGCAATATACATTTACATTTGCGTTTTGAGGTATGGTCGTTGATCGCCTGTGACCTAAACCAGCATGTTGTTTACACTATTACACTTGGTTTTACAATTTTGATATAGCATTGCTCTTATGACTCGACTAGAAATCAATTTTGAAGCATAGTTTTCGTTGCACGACATTGGCAAACTTCAGTTTTAGTGTGCGCTTTTGCTGTTCTGCTGTTTTCCCGGCGGTGCTCTGTCGGAATGTCGTGAGCGGCGAGTTTGAATTTCGAAATTCAATTTGTGAGTGTGTCTGTGTGTGTTTTGCTTTGTTTTAGCTAAATGTGCATGTGTGGTGGATTTTTCTCTTTCGCCAAGTGAAGTTACTAATCAACATTGAAAATAATTATGAGTTATGACAATAGAGATTAGAATTAAAAAGTAACATTTGAATCGATTTTGTACATCTCAGAAAACGAATTACCTTGTGGACATTACCCATCCAATTCTCATAATAAAAGATAACCCATAATAAAAAATTTCATTTTTATATGGTTTTTTAAAACTGAAGTTGACAGAACGCTAGAAAATTACTGTACCAGTTGCCAGTTAATAGTTTTTGTCGAGTATGAATCGGTTAAAACTGTAAGTCATCTTCAAGAAGGTTTTCGTGATTTATATCGAATGCTACCATATTCTAGGAAACCTTTGAATATTTTTAATTATTTATTTTTATCAGAATACAAAAGTTTTCTAACACACCCTGGGAGGAAAGGCGTTTTTCTTGCGTATTAAAATTAATAACATTAGAAATCCAATAAGCTAAACAAAACCTATAAATATGTCATTAATGTCTACTGAATCTACATTGGCTGCCACTCTATGTTACAAATTAGCTAAAGTCAGAAGTGTGAAAGTGTAGTAGACCGTTATTTTTTTAAAAAAAATTATATTTTCAAAGTAAAAATAGTATTCTTACATTCTGTGCAATTTTTAAAAGTTGCGATCAAAGTTTATTACAACAAAAAAACATTTAAGGTGTGGAATTTCGAAAACTTGTATCATACTGGAAAATTTTCCGAACGGAGATGATAAAAGAACATATACACTGTAACATATTGCGCAACATTTCATAGCGTTTTCTCAGGTTTCCCACACGAAACCGGAGAGAAAAGTTTTATGATTTCTGTCTCCAAACGGTCTCAAGACGGTCTCAAGACGACACACCATCTGTCCTCCAGACTTTTACATATCGTGTAGAGACAATCAAAGACAGAAATCGCGCAACTTTGTCTTCTAGTGTCGACAAGGTTGACATACCTAGCAGGGCGCTGCATAATCACCGTTGGCCAATGTAACGGACATTACCCTAAATCTCGAAGGAACTTCAGCATCATTTCAAGAAATTTTTCAGTTAATTCTAAAAGTTTTTTTTTTTTTTTTTTTTACAGAAAATACGAAGCCATATTTCGCTCAGAATTGCCTGCACGAATTTTACAGCAGATAAATGCGTTGATAAGCTTCAGTAAACAGGATCTCTCTCTGAAGGTAAGAAACAAAATAAATAAAAAAAAGCGAGATTGCTGGAAATCCCCCGGGTCGACCTCTCAGACCGCAGATCAGCCCGAAGAGATGCCGGCCGCGCCCTCCAGAGGGGTCACGTGAAGGTCGAAACTCTCTTCATGGAACTCGGCGCCGGGAAGGGTTTCCCGGCAACACCAGCCTACACCACGAGGGACAGATTACTTAGCGCCCCTGAAGGGTAAACCTGGGCGTTGTGTTTCCGCTGTCTCACTATGAATCACAAGGAGGATTCGTGCCCACACGTCGCGAAGGAAGAGGGAAATTGCTGGATACAGACTTGACAAAGTAAACAATTTCATTTTTCGACACGGTTGATGGAAGTATCTGGGGGTAATAGTAGAAAGCAACATGAAATGGGACTTGCACATAACTTCCGTCGTAGGCAAGGCTAATTCTAAATTGCTATTCATACGTCGTATTTTGAGGAACTGTAATGCTCATACAAAGGAAATGGCGTGTAAAACACTAGTGCGTCTACATCTGGATTACTGTTGGGGGGTTTGGGATTCGTATCGCAAGGTTCTGATTGACTCAGTGGAGAGGGTACAGAGGAGAGCGGCTCGATTCTTGACTGGTTGTTACAGCCCTTATAAAAGCGTCACAGAATTGATACAAAGATTAGGCTGGGATAGTTTGGAAGACAGATGACGTTATTTAAGTTTTTGGAGAATATGCGAAATTCTATGACCTATGAGTGCAGTGAGATAATTCTTTCACCAACCTATTTGGGTGGCAATGACCGGAGGGATAAGATTCGAGAAATAAGATGTCGTACTGATGCTTTTATGTATTTTTTCTTTCTTCGTGCTATTCGGGATTGGAATGCGCAGAATTAAGATTGGTGCTTAGCACCCTTTGCCACCCACAATGTTTGTGAATTGCAGAGTGTAGATGTAGACACGTAAAGTGATGATAAGGTCAATACTGTCAAGCACACACTAGAGAAAAGGTAGGGGCAGACTTAAAAAATCCTTGTTCTTTTTGTGTGCACATTTCATTTTATTAACAACATTAACATTCACAACAAATACAATTATCACAGCTACAGGGTGACATGTAGGGAGTCTATCCATTCTATTGTGTCTCCAGTAGCAGCGTGCAGAACAGCCAGACCATACAGTAACCATCTGGTGGGACAAGTTTCCAACCGTCTGCTCCACACTGCAGTAACATGGGTCGTCCTTTAATGCCCACCGGTGCAATGTTGGAAGGCACAGACCGCGGCCTGTCCTGAAGCGGTTTAATCGGCTCCAGCACTTCCTTGGCGGTCAACAGCAGGTAGATTCTGCGTAGGGTCAATTACCAGGTGTCATAAAGGAGGGATGACATACCACAATTAGGGTATCAAATGCATAAGTCACAGGGGGTGCAAAGAAGGCCAGTTGATCAGGTGTCGAGATGATCGTTGATCATACTCGGACAGTAATATGGAAAGAGGAGTGTTTGGAAGTCTCTGAAAGACAGGATTAGGTGAAGAAACTGGTGTTTATATTTAAGGCATACGGCGGGAGAGAAATCGGAGGAATAATTATTATTAATACTTAGAAGTGGAGAGGCTATTTGAACCCACGTCATTCCAGCCTCAAATCGAATCAGACGAAGTTAGTGTTCCGATTATGCTAATCGAACTGGAAATGATTTCCATGCAAAAAAATCTAGCCAGTAGTATACTGTTTCCACATACGATGCCAGCCTGACAATATTCATGTTCTTGTTCTTGCTAAACTGCTAACATTGCTTAGTATCGTATGGTTAGGGCGAAGCTTGAGGCAGCATTCTTACTCGAATAATTGGTTTGAGAGGACTGTCCGTACATTGATGATCCATTTGAAGAAAGCTGCGGACAACAGCTGGTAGTAAATAATAACGAAATATACCACTTCGAACATACACCATTTATAAAAAATTAAAGTAACTGAATGTCAATTAATAATAACGAATATTGCTGTAATAGTGACTGTACCTGGAAATTAATCCAAATTATTACGTGACTAGCCGTAAAGTCCATCAAAAATGACGGGTTTAACGGAGTGTTATGGTAATTTAATTCTCTGCAGTTTCTTAACTAACTAGAATTGTTATAAAATAAAGCTCATTGTAATTTATCGTCCCTTTTGCTGTAGCAAAAAGCTTCAGTTGTTAACTTGGTCCAGGTTGCATTTCATCCTAACCACAATCTCCGCTAATATTGCCGCTAGAAAAGCAAAGCTTCAATCACACGCGAATTAATACATTCCCTGTATCGCATGTCAGTGTCACCATGCATCGCGATATAAACTTGATCCCAAATCTTCACAGGTTCTTACACCTTTCTTTCGATGAAGATCGACGTTTTAACGGCTGACACAGCTTACATCGGCTGAAATAATGCCCCCAGTGAAAACGAAGGAGGCCACAAATAAATCTAATCAACTGACGCTATCCCACGCAATATTTAATTGTGGTATATATCGCGATCAATTTGGAAATTCTTTCATTCAAACCATGTAATTATTTCAATTAAAAAAAAATAAACTGATAAGATGCCAATTTAAACAAGATATATACCTTTCTTTAAGTGTTCTGACAATTCATTTCTTAACAATTGCTTTACTAAATAGAATTGTTATAAAATAAAATTCAATGTAATTCCTCGTGCCTTGCGCTGTAGCAAAAGGTTTCCGTTTCCATCCGGGCTCAGGTTGCATTTCAACCTAACCATATACTATGCTAAACATGCCGCCAGAAAAAAGAAATACTTCAAACTCATGCATATTAATACATATGCTGTACGGCATTTTAGTGCATCGCGATATAAATTTTCGATCAAAAATCTTCAAGAGCTTTTACATCTTTCTTTTTTGTTATCCGTGATTCAGACAGATATTACAACGTTTGAATGGCTGACACAGTTACATGTTGCTGAAATAATAGCCTCAGTAATATTGCTAAGTGAAAGCAAAGAAAATTCAAATAAATGTTATAATCTTACATTATGCCACATAATATTTCTTTTAATTGTAGTGCAGGCTGCAAAGATCGCGATCAGTGTGAATCTATTTCCGTTTAATCGATTTAATAATTTCAATAATAGGACACAGTTTAAATAATTTTGAAAAAAAAAATTATTAATGCCCAGATGTAACGTCAAATGCCAGTTGTAATTCTGACCCATGCTAAATAAGAGTCCAATCACAACTTTCGATAACATTGATACTCGAAATTTAAAGCTTTTATGTTACAAATTTAAAGAATTTAAGGAATATTTTTATATATCAAAAGAATAATACGTAAATATAAGCATCCAATGATTGATATGTCGATTTAAACTTAATGCATACTTTTATTTCAGTATTATCTCAGTTAATTTATCAGAAATGTTATTAAATAACGTGCATAACCTAGAACAAAGCCGTAAAGCGTGACGTCATAGCGCGACGTCATGGAGTGACGTCATTGCGTGACAGATGACTAAAACTTGCCTGTTACAAGTATAGATTAAACAGCCGACAGCGTGGCTCAGTGGTAGGACGGGGGAGGTACAACGCGACGTGGTTGGAGGCCTGGTCCCCGCGGACCGGCCGTCCTGATTTTACTGCATTCCTCTAGACCAGTGTTTCTCTACCTGTGGTTCCACGATGATGGTTCAGGTGGTCCACAGGCATAATATTAAACATTTAGATCCCTCTTCCTACAGTACTACAAGGGGTGATCAATTTAAACGGTACGAAACGACGTAAAGACGTAACAGTTAAATATTTGCATATTCCGCCATGGGAGAACGTAGCGAGACATCTCGGGATGCGATTGGAGTCTCTGACTAGAAAGTTCAAAGCCGTGCCGTCAGTAGGCAAGGTGTTGCTCACCGTCTTTTTCGACGTTCAAGGTCCGCTACTTGTGGAATTCCTCGACCACAGAAAATCCATTAACTCCGATGTGTACTGTGAGACACTCCAACGTCTACGCAGGTCCATCAAGAACAATAGACCGGGGCTGCTCACGGAGGGTGTGGTTCTGCTCCATGATAACGCGCGTCCACACGTCTCCAGAGTCACACACATGGAACTGGCCATGTTCAAGTGGGAGACGTTGGACCATCCCCCCTACAGTCCGGACATGTCGCCCTGCGATTTCCATGTGTTTGATCCACTGAAGAAACAGCTGAAAGGTAAGCGCATCAACTCGGACGACTTACTCAAGGATGCTGTGAAGGACTGGGTCTCGTCACGGCCACAGGAATTCTGGGAACAAGGAATCCTGCGGCTTGCTCATCAGTGGGATCGTTGTGCTGAGGCCTATGGTGCATATTTTGAATAAAGTCTACATTTGTACCCACCGTGTCGTTTCGTTCCTTTTCATTTGATCACCCCTTGTAGTTATAAGCCTAACTTTTTAAAAGCGACGAAATAATCAGGCAAGGACCTAGCATTTCCAGAATTAGGATAGGACAGCATTTTTTCTGAAACAATCTATTCATTCCCACTTGGTAGCAGTTCGTCTAAGGTTTAGGTAAATGACCTTGTTTTGTAGGTATGATTGACTTCAGTACGTAGTAGGGTTGGTAACATAAGAGTGGTGAAGTAAATAAAAATAAAACGTGTGAAGTGTAGTGTCTTATTTTGTGCATGTAGGTCGGTGGTACAGTGCAGCATCCAGCCTATAGTAACATTATTATACAACTGGTTACTAAATATTGACAGTCTGGTCACTATGTGATTAACTTGTAATAATTCACTTCCAGTTTCATGACTGTATTTTCGTAGAAATTTAAAACGTGCTTTCAGATTTATTATCTCATAATGGTACAATAAGATATGTTCCAGATGTCGATAACATACATATAGTTTGTGTGCGCTGCATTATTGTTGACACTTTACTGGTCCTCGGGTCGAGAAAGGACGATACATGGGAATACTGAGACAATCCTCAATCTTCGCCTCATAAACCACACATTTGAGAAACAAAAATACACGAAGGCCTAGTCCAACAAACCACGTTTGAATTCGGACAGAACGCTAGTCACACCACCCTCTGCTCATGATTCACACTGGCCACCTGAGTAAAAACAGTGGCCGGTGTGACTTGTCTATAGCTGGCCGGAACGATGGATAAAATGAGTCAGTAAATAGGAAATGAAGGGCGTTTTTTTGTATGCTCTGGTTTGTTGGCGAAATAACTGAAAATATCATAATACGTTGATGTTTAGGCCTTTTTCCTCGCAACTAAAACAAAAAGGTTTTTTGGGCCAAAAGCGTTTCGTTTTTTATTCAAGATATTTTTGATCAACCTTCAGAGGTAACAACCCAACTGTAGTTAATTAATAAGAGAGCTATATTTCACGTATGTGTTTCTAAGATAACGAATAATCTTCAGAGTAAAAGACTCAACGAAAACACAATGGAGTTGAAAAATGGTATGCAACGTCTTTATAGTTAAATGTAGTAACCACCAAAAAAACTGACACCAAACAACTATTAAAAAATACGACAGGCGTATTCTGTGAAGAGTTATTATATATTCGCAGCACGTAGCAGAAATCATAATAATTAAAAAGATTATACTTGAGCCATTTGATATTTCTGAAGAACAAGTCACTTTTTGTGCTGTTATAAAATTGGCCATGACCGTTCTGAAGGAAACATCCGCATTCGCCTAGCTTCATTTCGGAGCAAACCAGAAATAAGAACGGTCGGACCGTGTTTCGAAGATAGGTTTTCATTTATTTCACTCACTATGCGCAATAAGTTATATGCTTCAATATTCCCGATGTAAAAAACGCAGCAGCCCAGCTACGAAACACGGAAGAATACAATTCTGCACACACCACTGACTAGACGTAGCTTAGGGGCCATTCAAAAATTACATCACATGAATTTCATGTTTTTTTGGACCCCTCCCTCACCCCATGTCACAGGTTGTCACATATATAAAAAAAAAAACATAAAAATCGAATTAATGATACAAAATTGAGTAATCATGTGCCCATGGATTTTGAACCCATTCTTTGATACTTTTTATTATTGGCATAATAGTCACTTCATTCTTGATTTCGATAGTGTTGGGAACATTCGATGTGTCAAAATCTTCTTCATCTTCCGCCACGAGCCAAAAAGTGATACAAATTATGCATGTGATGTCACGAAGGTTATGACACATCTCCCCTCCCCCCATGTCACACTTTGTTGACCCCCCTCCCCCCCTCAAGGTGTGACGTAATTTATGGATGGCCCCTTATGTGGTTCATGACTTTCGCAGAAAATACTGAAAGCTGAGATCTGAGGTAACAGATGGCGTTGAGGACATGATAGTGCTGTAAGAGACACACAGGTGGAAAATAGAAGACAAAGCTTCGTCCGTAATGGCCGGAGACAAAGCGACCTTAAGTTTTTAGAGTTGGGCGGGCAGACTGTTATTAAAAAAGTCACTTAATGCGACGTGGATTTCCAGGTAATGAGTTCTTGCTGCAGATTGTAAAGACATGTGACGAAATGATGATGCTCCTTGCACACAAGAAAGGGGTCACCGAGGTGGCGCTTCGCAACATAGTCATCAGCTCGGTGAACAACAAGTTGTCTGACGCGCTCTGTTCCTTTGACTGTTGAAGCACTCTCAGTACCACACAAAGACCCTGAATCAAAGGTTTAAGCCAGTGGAGCCCAACAGGGCGGCACCGCCACCGGTCCAAGGCAAATTAAGGATGCGATGAGGACCAATGTATTCAAATGTTATATCATGCCTTAAGAGCTTTATGAAAGTATTTTTTAATTGCAGTTCCACAATTACATGTAGCGAAAAGATGATATAGCGAAGTCAGCAATTTACTGACCAAGATTTATGAAGACAAATAAGACACCAAATATTGAAAAATTAGTGTCTTTACACCAAGCTCATCCCTGTAATTAACATATTTTTTCGTAATAGTATTTGTTAACCATACTGCCAACAATACACCAATATTTTTAACATCATTTAATAGAGTAGTTTTAGAGATCTGTCATTGTTTATCAGTATACGACATTGTACACTTCAAGCGAGCGAATCACTGTTTGAGAAAGTGAGTTACCAGTCAAATGTTGGACTACTATAGGTTGTAGTCTATCCAAATTAATATTTAACTTGTACGTAGAAGTAGCAATAAATGAAGGCAAAGAAATATTTGAATGTGGCATAAGTGTTCAAGCAGAAAAAAAAATCAGTATACTAAGTTTTTCTGATGACATTTTCTTGTCAGCAGAACAGGTTGAGGATATTGAGAAGTTACTAAATGTCATGAATAAAATACGGAAGGAAGATTTTGAACTGAACATAAACCAAAGAAAGCCGAAGGATGAAATGTAGCACAAATGATACTATTACTAGTAGATTACCTAAATATTAAAATAGGGAAGGATACGATAGCAGAAGTTAGTGAATTTTGCTACTTAGGAAGTAAAATTACAACCTATGGCCGAAGCAGGAATGATGTTAAAAGCAGAATAACAATACCAAAAAGATGTTTCATGAAAAAGAGAAATCTTTTAGTTTCAAATATTGATCTAGGACTCAAAGAACTTTTTAAAACTCTATGTATAGAGCACTGAACTTTAAGCCAGCGAAGCATGGACTTTACAAATACCAGAAAGAAAGAAAATTGAAACATTGAAATGTAGTGCTATAGAAGGATGCTGGAAATTAAGTGGGCAGATAAAGTACGAAATGAACGAGTTTTGGAAATGATGGGTGAGGAAAGAAGTTTCTGAAAGTTTCACAGAAAGAAGACACAGGATGGTAGGCCATATTTCGACTTGTATATGTTGACATATCTTAACTTGTTAGTGGAGGGAACAGTCGAAGGTAAGAACTGTAGAGGAAGACAGAGATTGGAGTATATGAACCAGATAACTGAGACGTGGATTGCAAGGGGTAAGTTGAGATCAAAAGGTTAGCGCAAGATAGAAAGGGATGGAGGATTGCATCAAACCAGTCGAGAGACTGATGACAGCAATCCTTTACAAGAAGCGGAGTTGGTGTATTTTTTATGAGAATGGGGTGTGATTAATTTTGCCTATGAAAATAGAGCGGCAGGCCTAAAAAGGTTGGGAACCTATTGACGAAACTAAATATATTTTTTAAACCAAACTGAACCTTTCGGCCATTACATCACCAAATTTCTATTAATGACCTCGACAAGGGGCGAAAATGATTGAACTTTGAATCGCTGGAGATGCTCCCTTTGAGAAGGAAGTGTATCAGCATGGAAGCACCACACTGTATTAATGCTGAAGTGGTAATTTTTTCTTCCTTTTTATGACGCCAATGAGGGTTATAGCAGATTATGTTCATGGTCAGACTGCTTATGTATGAGGTTACACATACCTGGGGAAAAAATGCGTAAAAATAATAATCATTGTGGCCGAAACGTACGGACGCAGCTAAGAAGGATAGCAACACTGAAAAGTGATTCGGAAATATACGGGGATGTACGGGGAAGTACTCCGGAAAACTGTATAGATTTATGACTCGAAGTTCTGCTCTCTGTTACCAATCATCCTACACGGAAAATTGTACCCTGTAAAAAGCAGAGTCAGGGGAATAGAAGAGACTGAACATAAGGAATTTTGACAAATAACTTTACTAAAACCTATTCATTTCGTCGCACTATTTCCATTCGCCCCAAGATTCAATTTGGTAGTCGTGAGTTCCGCTCTCCAAACTTAAACCTTACCACTTCAGAAGCAGTCAAGTATTGAACAAGGGTAGTGCACGCAAACAGGAAGCGAGCAAAGCGATTTCCTCCTTCCCAAGTTTAAGGCATAGCAAGATAGTACCTTCAGTTTACATAAAACAAAGTAGAAAGCTGCTGAATGTGCCCTTAGCGCAATAGTAACCGAGAAACTAACCTTGATGAGTGAGTGATTAGCACTCGGGCCTGCAATGCGAAAGGATGCGGGTTCGAACCACGATCCAGCTATACAGATACCGGGTTTCTGAAATAAAATATTGGGTAAATACAGGGATTGTTCTTTCGAAAGGCCATGGCCTAGTCCCTTCCTGTGAGTTGCCACCAATCCTTTCCCAGTACCTTTAAAACCCTTACAAAAAAAACTTTTGAAAAGCTATTATTAACTAGGAATAATCAGCAGGTGCCAGCGCAACCTGTTGGACAAGCGATTTCGGCAGCAAATTATGTTGGAGTAAGGTTAGCAACTTCTGCCCTATTAAGTTCCCCAATGTTCTCAAATGATTAATTATCAAATAATCAGTGAGAATAAGATAATTTCTGAAACACACAACTCTTTCACAAAAATTAAGAAAACGCCTAGAGCAAATAACGAGGAATTTAAATACTGATTACATCTCGAGGAATAATTTTATATGTGCAGATTTTAGAGATTTCATAACACCGTTGTAGAAACAACTTTTTCCAGCCATAGTACAGCAACATGAGTCCAAGCACCCGCAGTCTCCATATAAGTCTTTGAAAATCGTTAGAAGGAAACCCTGTGTGCAATGGATCCACCTACCGTCAATAAGTGACAATTGCTGACCTTTATTAACATATCTCACAACAAAATAGTCTTCTAATTCACTTTTACAACTGATTTGATAATTGTAATTTCTTGTATAACTTATAAAAACTCAATCATGTTTTGTTAATTATCCAGAACACAAGAATGTCTTATGCAAAAGAAAAAAAAACTATTTAGAAACATATTAGAAACGTATTACTCAATGACAGTGCATGCAAAAATCAAAAACATTCGTAATTTGACATTGGCATATTTATATTTTAAAACAGTTCTCCGACGGAGGTGTGAAATTTTTCCCGACAGCAATTCGATCCGTATCAAATTTCGTTAAAATTCGCCGTCATGGCACCGCATGTTGGTTGTTGGTTGGTTATGTAATACAATGTGACATTTCAGAAAAACGTCAGAATTGTAAAATAAAACTGTACAAATGTAACTAACGCTTATATCGCAGTAACGAGAATATGTGATCAAAATTTTATTTCATCGTGTTCATTATTATTCGGATCAGTACGCAGCTAACATCGCACGCAATACACAAACAACAAATTACTTAGAAATACAATATCGTGTTATTTTACATTCTCTAGTATTGCTCAGGAACTTAGTTCAAATGTTGGCAAATGTTAGTACAGAGGGGAAAAAACACGTTATTGCTATTTTTCCATAACGTTCATATTTGCAATGGACCCACTACTCATTTGTAATGTGACGCAGAAATCGATACTAAATTGTTCCTGACTCAATATAGCACTGCGAGCAGGACAGCTGGCGTGCGAGTGTTTAGCAAGACACCGTAGCTTGAACCGATACCACGGTATCTCTTGTAAGGCTGGTATAAAATAAGAACGTTTCAGGGTAAAATATTGCCTCATTCCCTCCGTTCTCCTAATCTCGTACCTAAAGATTTCTTTCTCTTCTGGCAATAAAGAGTTACACGGTTGTAACCTATCAAAAGCACATATGAAGCCATTCTATCCAGTAACAAAATGGCTCTCGGCAGTCACAGGCCCAATCTTCAAAATACTTGTTCCAGTACACGTCTTCCCATAACTCAAGAAGTGACAAAATTTTGTTTTCGTTGTAACTTATGCTCTGCCAGACGTGTAGCCATGGAAGTTCGAAAAATAGACGATTGGATGTTCCTCTCCATGCGGTCTCTGTCTGCCTTTTCGCTTACCTAATCGATTTGGATGTAGATTCGCATTGGACCAAATTAAAAATAAGACCAACAACAGTAATTGGACAAGATTAGTGGAGGTGCGAATCATATACAAAGCTCACTGCAAACTCGGCAAATCATTATCCAGAGTGAAAGATAAATTACACCCACACCAGCTTACGGGTATTTACGAAATCCCCTGCAGCTGTGGCAGTGTATACATGGGAGAGACAGGTCGCACAGTGGCGGAGAGACTTAAAGAACATATCCGCCACTACAAATACAACAACAGCGACAAATCTGCCGTCGTTCGCCATGCTATTGACACCGGGCACGAAATAAAATTTCAGGAAACGAGGCTGCTGTGGAGAGAAGACCAGTGGTGGCCTCGACGTGTGAAAGAGGCAGCAGAAATCTTAAAAGAATTCAAACAACATCAACGAAGATAGCGGCCTCTTTCTCTGTGATGCTTGGCGACGGTTGCTATGTCAACCTAAATAAAAACAGTATCTCTGAAGAAGGCTGTAGTATAGCAGCCGAAAGCTAACGTAATCAAACGACGCGGCAAAGCTCGTAAAGCATTGTTGTAAAAAAACAGTTTTTTTTTCTGACATGAAAAAAAAACATGAAAAAAAACTGTGAAAAAAACGTTTTTTTTCTGGAACATGTTTTTTTTTATAACTCTAAATATCACATTTTTAAGGCATTTATCGTTTAATATGACTGTTTTAGAGTTTATACTAAGTACTTATCTTACTTTAAAATCTACTATATTTTTATCTGGTTCAGTTGAAAAAAAATTACAAAAATATTGGTGACATTGACTGAAGTTTTCTTTTACGAATGGGGACTTCCCGAAAAGGCTAGGTTGCGGGAGAAGGAATCCCCGTTCCCCATCGTTTGGATTGATACTCGCTATTTGAACTGGTGTTGCCAGGCCCTACAAATTTATCTGTAGACCTACGAATCTTTTCAAAAAATTAGGAAATTTAACTACGGTTTTTTGCCTCTTTTTATTACTTGTTGTGCTTTCCTTATATTCTTATACTTGTTAAACTCGCAGCGTATAGTGATACTAAGTCATTGTCAGTAATCTTATATATATATAAAAATAGACGTGTTTTTTCCTATATTTCACTTTTCAGCCACTACTACCTAGCACAGATCATTGATGTTTGTGGGTGGAAGTAGCATGGAGTTTCCTGTCGTGCACAACGTTGGCCGAATGCCGATAGCTGTGGGGATGTGGGAGATATAATGATTAAAGTTGGTCAGTGCAGGGCGTTTTCATATTTCGACCAAAAATCCATATCTCCGTATACTTCTCTTTCCTGCCACAACTACATAACATAGACTTTTGGTGTTTGTGTGTGGTAGTAGAATCTTTTCTCATGTAGTGCACTATGGTTGTTAGATGTCGGTAGCTATGGGGGTGTGGGAGATATGGGGGTTGAAAGTGATCGACCTGTGGCAATTTCATACTTCTGCCAAAGACAAAAGTGTCATGGTGTATCACTTTTCAGCGAAAACTATAGATCACAGATAACTGGCGTTTGTGTGTAGTAGTAGCACAGTGTCACCTTTCGATCACAACAGCGGCCGAATTTCAGAAACTGTGGGACTGTGGTAGATATGGTGGTTATTATTGGCCGACCAAGTATATTTTCGTATTTCGACTGTCTCCGCATATGTCACTTTTCTGCCACAACTACATAGCATAGAGCACTGGTGTTTGTGTTTGGTTGTAGAATCGTATCTCATGTAGTGCACTATGGTTGTTAGATGTCGGTAACTATGGGGGTGTGGGAGAAATGGGAGTTGAAAGTGGTCGACCTGTGGCAGTTTCATACTTCTGCTAAAGACAAAAGTGTCATGGTGTATCACATTTCAGCGAAAACTGTAGATCACAGATAACTGGCGTTTGTGTGTAGTAGTAGCACAGAGTCACCTTTCGATCACAACAGCGGCCGAATTTCAGAAACTGTGGTACTGTGGTAGATATGGTGGTTGTAAGGGGCCGACCAAGGATATTTTCGTATTTCGACATTCTCCGCATATGTCACTTTTCTGCCACAACTACATAGCATAGAGCATTGGTGTTTGTGTTTGGTAGTAGAATCGTATCTCATGTAGTGCACTATGGTTGTTAGGTGTCGGTAGCTATGGGGGTGTGGGAGAAATGAGGGTTGAAAGTGGTCGACCTGTGGCAGTTTCATACTTCTGCCAAAGACAAAAGTGACATGGTGTATCACTTTTCAGCGAAAACTATAGATCACAGATAACTGGCGTTTGTGTGTAGTAGTAGCACAGTGTCACCTTTCGATCACAACAGCGGCCGAATTTCAGAAACTGTGGGACTGTGGTAGATATGGTGGTTATTATTGGCCGACCAAGTATATTTTCGTATTTCGACTGTCTCCGCATATGTCACTTTTCTGCCACAACTACATAGCATAGAGCACTGGTGTTTGTGTTTGGTTGTAGAATCGTATCTCATGTAGTGCACTATGGTTGTTAGATGTCGGTAACTATGGGGGTGTGGGAGAAATGGGAGTTGAAAGTGGTCGACCTGTGGCAGTTTCATACTTCTGCTAAAGACAAAAGTGTCATGGTGTATCACATTTCAGCGAAAACTGTAGATCACAGATAACTGGCGTTTGTGTGTAGTAGTAGCACAGAGTCACCTTTCGATCACAACAGCGGCCGAATTTCAGAAACTGTGGTACTGTGGTAGATATGGTTGTTGTAAGGGGCCGACCAAGGATATTTTCATATTTCGACTTTCTCCGCATATGTCACTTTTCTGCCACAACTACATAGCATAGAGCATTGGTGTTTGTGTTTGGTAGTAGAATCGTATCTCATGTAGTGCACTATGGTTATTAGGTGTCGGTAGCTATGGGGGTGTGGGAGAAATGAGGGTTGAAAGTGGTCGACCTGTGGCAATTTCATACTTCTGCCAAAGACAAAAGTGTCATGGTGTATCACTTTTCAGCGAAAACTATAGATCACAGATAACTGGCGTTTGTGTGTAGTAGTAGCACAGTGTCACCTTTCGATCACAACAGCGGCCGAATTTCAGAAACTGTGGGACTGTGGTAGATATGGTGGTTATTATTGGTAGACCAAGTATATTTTCGTATTTCGACTGTCTCCGCATATGTCACTTTTCTGCCACAACTACATAGCATAGAGCATTGGTGTTTGTGTTTGGTTGTAGAATCGTATCTCATGTAGTGCACTATGGTTGTTAGATGTCGGTAACTATGGGGGTGTGGGAGAAATGGGAGTTGAAAGTGGTCGACCTGTGGCAGTTTCATACTTCTGCCAAATACAAAAGTGTCATGGTGTATCACTTTTCAGCGAAAACTATAGATCACAGATAACTGGCGTTTGTGTGTAGTAGTAGCACAGAGTCACCTTTCGATCACAACAGCGGCCGAATTTCAGAAACTGTGGTACTGTGGTAGATATTGTGGTTGTAAGTGGCCGACCAAGGATATTTTCGTATTGCGACTGTCTCCGCATATGTCACTTTTCTTCCACAACTACATAGCATAGAGCATTGGTGTTTGTGTTTGGTAGTAGAATCGTATCTCATGTAGTGCACTATGGTTGTTAGATGTCTGTAGCTATGGGGCTGTGGAAGATATGGGGGATGAAAATGGTCGACCTGCGGCAATTTCATATTTCTGCCAAAGACGCATGTGTCACGGTGTATCACTTTTAAGTGAAAAGTATCAATCGCAGATCACTGGCGTTTGTGTGTGGTAGTAACACAGAGTCTCCCATCGATCACAACGTTGGCCGAAATTCGGTAACTGTGGGAGTGTGTGAGATATGGTGTTTGAAATTGGTCGATCATGAATATTTTCGTGTTTCATCCAAAGACTTGTGTGTATCCGTAAATTCTCCCTTGCTGCCGGAACTACATAGCGCAGAAGACTGGTATTTGTGTGTGGTAATAGTATCGAGTCTCCCATCGTGCACTAGGGTGGTTAGATGTCTGTAGCTGTCAATATGAATTCTTTACAATCACGAACGAAGTCGTGGGTACCAGCTAGTTATGAATAATTTCCTTGCAACCGTTGGCGTAAACCAACGATTGAAAATAAATAAAGCTCCTATTTTGTATGATAATAGATTTAAATTCAAACTTAAAAGACCGTAATACAGAACTATCGGCGCAGTCTTCATTCACAGTGTGTACTTTGCTCACAATTTAAAATTGCAATCTCAAAAGCTTTTGCATGCAATACAACCAGTAAAAGAAAATGTAACTATTTCTGAAGTTATGGATCTAGAGGGGACAGAAGATAAAACAGAAAATTCCGAATCCGAGCGAACTAGTGTTGGTAGTACTGATACGAGTGAATGTGGAACCGACATAGAGGATGAATAAAAAATTATGTTACCTATATAGATACATTTATGAATCATTATGTAAGATATTATATGATTTAGTAAGGTTTAAAACACATATGTAAAAAGTAAGTTCCATGAATAAAACTATAATTTATCAAATATATTTTTTCTTGAAAAAAAAAAAACAAATTTAGAGAAAAAAAACAAGGGTGCTAGGTTTTTTTTTCATGTTTTTTTTAACAAATCTGAAAAAAAAAACATTTTGTTCTTTTTTCAGTTTGCAACACTAGACGAGATACGCGTGCGTTCTCATATGTTCGTGTAAACTATGTAAAGCAGATTAAGAACAAAAAGTGCAGTTTATAGTTCACAAGTTATGAGGTGTACTTGATATAAACTTGTTAAAAGTCGATACGAATCGAGCAGTGGAGAACCGTCCTTGGTGGGTGAGCGGTAATGTTCGTACCCGGCATACTGGAGGCCGCGGGTTCAAATCTTGGTTCCGCTATCCAGACTTCGGTTTTGGACCGTTTCCCGAAATCACTACAGGCGAATCCTGAGATGATTCCTTACAAAGGATCTGGCAAATTCCTTCCCTCTCCTTGCCACAATTATCTTTAATGACCTCGACAAATCGTAAAGCACTAAGCAAAAAAAAAAAAAAAAAAACAACAAGAATTAGATGCGCCAGAATCAAGGAGAATTGGCTTTTTATTTATTGTTTATGGCTTTACGTCTTATTGACGTCGAAGTTATTGGAGGGAATGGTCAGGGGGAAAGGAACAGTGACGAATTCGGGCATAGCCTTGGCCATTCGCCTGGAGTGATTTGAGGAAACCCTGGAAAAATAAAATATGAATGGCAGGATGGTGATACGAACTTATTTCTTCCAGAACACGAGGCCAGAGAGTTACCGCTCACCCACCAAAGTCGATGGGAAGGCTAAAGCAAATGGAGGAGAGTCCAAGAAACCTAAAAAGCAGAACATGTACGCGGAAAGAGTTAGAGAGTTACGGGAGCGCGGGTTTGTAGAGTAACCGAAAGCACATATGAAGCCATTCTATCTAGTAACAAAATGGCTCTCACCAGTCACAGGCCCACTCTTGTTCCAGTACTCAATAAGTGACAAAATTGCGTCACTTTTGTTTTCGTTGTAACTTACGTGCTGTCAGACGTGTAGCCATGTGACATGCATGTCCGAAAAATAGACGATAGGTGCGAGCTGTGTCTGCCTTCCCGTTACGCAATCGATTTGGATGTCAATTCGCAAATCCACCCTAGCCAACTAGAGAAGACGGTAATCTTTGATAAAATCAACAGATTCAAGTGGCGGGAGAAAAAGTGAATCTCTGCTACTACGTCAAGAAGCTTGTGTGTATCGTGATGTCGCTATTCAAAAGGCCGAAAAGAATATCTCCAACGAAACTCGAAAGATGCCACCGATTGCATCCGCAAGTGTTACGTGTCTCGTATCATTATCAAGTATTCAGCAAGATCTATTTCTAATTCTTCTAATTCTTATAATTCAACTCATGCAATTCATTTATATAATTGAAATAAATGCGTTGTGTTTACGAAAATTTTAAACTTTCTTTTGCATTTTTTCGCGTTTTAGACGTCCAATTCACATTCAAAAGATGTTTTCACACAAAAAGATATGGTAGTGTCCGTAATACTAGTCATACATATTTTTTTAAAAAAAGAAATTCTTTCGATTACTTGGCCATATAAAACTCCAACGCGTTTTGTATTTTTTTCGTTAGATATTTGTATAGTTCTGAATATTTTTTTAACCACTACGGACAATAGAAGAGGGGTCAAACACTCGATTAAAAAACATCTTTGCTCCAGGCTAGACTCGAAGTGTCAACCCTAGGTTGGCCCCTGCACTACCCGAGTCGAGTTATGCAAACATGAGTCGTGGAATAACATGTATGCAGCAACTACGTGACTAGACTTAGTTTCAACACATCACATGTAATATGTAATTCATTCTGTTTATGCCAATAGTTAAAATCCCCCACGTATGTCTTAAATAATTTTCGTTTATCTACGACCTTTATAGTACGCTTGCAGCATTGGTTTGTTTGAGAAATATGTTAAGAAAAAACACAACTAACATCACTCTGATAGTCCGGGTGGCACCGCGTCATATTTCTTGTAGCCGACGTTTCGACCCTCATTCTGTGGTCCTCTTCCAAGGTAGTCTGCTACAAGAAATATGACACGGCGCCACCCGGACAGCAAAGAATCAACTGACACTGGCTGTGGAAACATACGATTACATCACTCGGCAGCCAAACTAACTTCTGAGTTTTTCCACTCAGCAATCCTAGGATCTTTTTTGGTTTTTACCATCCCCGCCATGCAGTTATTTCAGTTTTAATTGCAACTGAACAAAACATCAAACCCGTAACTCTTGATTTACAATGTTACGAAACAGTTTGCTTAATCTGACCTCCGGTACGGAACACATTTTTAGATACGCTCAAGTGAAATCTGCAGCCGGAACAGATGCCCGCATATCCTTGCCTAAGCATTTAATTCGGAGAAAAAAATATTTAAAATCCCATCAATAACATACATACAAGTTTAACTCTTTTCTTTCTTTGTTAGTACGGTTATTTTCATAACAATCATAAAACAAGATCGAACATATATCAACTACAGAAATATTATACAATTACTTAAATTCCTAGTTTTTAATGGGCTTCAGGTCTTGGCGTAATCTCTAGTAACTTTGACTATATTCTTCGTCAGTTCTGGACGCCAAATATTTGCTAAAAGCAATAAAAAGTAACCTTTTTGATTTATTTCAAGCGTATGTTCTACGAATTTGGTTCCTTAAGTGATAGGTACTTCCATCTTTATTTATTTACTTATTTTTACAGTTTTATCGATCCTTGGTGTCCAATCCAGAACTGCCGCAGTCCATCTGTCATCTCTTTTCGGAACGATATGACCGCCCATTGCCATTTTTGGATCGTGGCTCTTTCTAAGATGTCTGTCACTTTGGTTATCGAACGAATGTAGTTGGCCCTTTTCCTGTCTCTTCTTGTAAACCCTAGCACTGCTCTTTCCACACTTCGCTGGGCAGTTCTCAGTTTTTCCACTCAATCTGCCAAAACGTAATTGGACACTTGTCCTCTGCGTTTGTTCTGTTGTTACCCCGTAGTAGTCTCGCAGGGCCACCAATAGTGGCTAAAGCAGCAGCCGACTTGTCTGGCACGCCCTCTAGTAAAGTTTCCAGAACTTCCAACGGAATTAGTCGCCATTCCTCTTGCATCCCTTCCATGAGCTGAGCAATGGATTTTAGACGTTCCTGCCGAGTCCTCGTCTGTGAATCCAATTCGTCCCAAGATGTTCTATAATGTTGAGGTCGGGGCTCTGGATGACGATGTACCACTGCTTAGAGAGCGTGCATAAACCACGTTGCTCCATTTTAGCCTCCTGTGAAACCCCCTCCCCCCCACGTAGCCCTACGTGGCATTTTGCCTCAACCCCCCCCCCCTCCCCCACGTAGCACGTAGCTTTTTCCCCTATTGATTCCAGAAGACATTTTGTACTGTTTTCTCTTGTCAGACTATTTTAAGTTACATACGGAGATAATTAACTGAGGAAAATAAATATCCACATGCTGTTGTGTCTATTCTGTTCCCCATTTTAACTGTGAAAAATGTTATGAAAGGAAAGCTACGTGGCCTTGCTCGGAAACCCCCCTCCCCTTCCTTCACGTAGCCGAGCGTAACCTTCGAGCCGAGCCAACCCCCCCCCCCCCCGTACAGAGCCACGTAATAAGTTAACGCTCCCTTATTAGCCCTTCAAACATTCCACCTGGCATTGTCATCCTGTAGGTAACAAGGGTCTATTCTGTAAAAACACCACATTTTTGGGAGCATCTCCAATAGGAAATGAGTGCTAATTTTCATGAAAAGATAATTTCATAAAATTATTTCTTATAGCTTATCACTATTCTGAAAAGAAATTGTGTACATGAGGCAAAACTTTCTTCATTCCCTGCAACTAATGCCTCAAAAATTTATGATACAAATAT
Source organism: Vandiemenella viatica (assembly GCA_031002005.1). NCBI lineage: Eukaryota > Metazoa > Arthropoda > Insecta > Orthoptera > Morabidae > Vandiemenella > Vandiemenella viatica. Next base: position 27,131,758 of record CM061914.1, on the reverse strand, counting down.
CATTCGATCATATTCGAAGCAACTAGGAAGTCCAACCTATGGACATTTATAACATTTACTAGCAGATACCCACGACTTCGTGATTGTGAAGAATTTTGATTGACAACTACCAATATGTAACCACCATGGGGGACTCAAGACTAATACCACACACAAACATCAGTGATCTGCGCAGGGTATTTATGGCTGCAAAGTGAAATAGAGGGACACACATGTCTTTGGTCGAAATATGAAAACGCCATCCGTCTACCAATTTCGACCGCCATATCTCCCACACCCCCATAGCTTGCGACATGACACCACCATGGTGCAAGGTGGGAGACTTGAGATTAAAACTACATGCAATCACCAGTGAACTGCGCTGGGTAGTTTTAGCTGTGGAGTGAAATATAGGGACACAGACGTCTATTTTTTTTTTTATCAGGTCCACCACTTTCAACCACCATATCTACCCCACCCCCACAGCTACCGACATGCAGCCACCACAGAGCACGATAGAAGACTCCAGGCAGCTATCACACACAAACGACTGTGGTCTGCGATTGGTAGTTCTGGCTGCAATGTGAAATACGGGGACACACACGTCTTTGGTAGAACTAGGAAAATGCCCTACGTCGACCACTTTCAACCCCCATATCTCCCACACCCCCATAGCTACCGACATCTAACCACCATAGTGCACGATTGGAGACTCGAAGCCACTACCACACGCGATCACCAGAGGTATGCGCTATGTAGGTGAGGCAGCAAAGTGACATATATGGAGACACATGTCTTTGGCGAAATACGAAAATATCTTTGATCGACCACTTTCAACCACCATATCTCCCACAACTACCGACATTCGGCCAACGTTGTGCACGATCGGTGGCTATATGCTACTACCACACACAAACCCTAATGATCTGCGCTAAATAGTTTCGGCTGAAAAGTGATACACATGTCTTTGGTAGAAATATGAAAGTGCCCCAGATCAACCACTTTCAACGACCATATCCCCCACAGCCCCATAGCTACCGACATCTAACCGCCATAGTGCACGATGGGAGAATCGATGCTACTGCTACACACAATGACCATTGGTCTGCGCTACATAGTTGTGACAGCAAAGTGAAATATACGGACAGACATGTCCTTGGTCGAAATACGAAAATATTCCTGATCGGCCATTTTCAACAACCATATCTACCACACCCCCACAGCTACCGAAATTCGGCCAACGTTGTGCACGATCGGTGACTCTATGCTACTACCACACACAGACACCAGTGATCTGCGCCAGATACTTTTGGATAAAAAGTGATACATAGGGACACACAAGTCTTTGGTTGAAATATGAAAATGTCCTACTTAGACCACTTTTAACCACCATATCTCCCATACCCCCACAGCTATCGGCTTTCGGCAAAAGTTGTGCACGACAGGAAACTCCATGCACAAACGCCACACACAAATACCAGTGATCTGTGCTAGGTATTGGTGGCTGAAAAGTGAAATATAGGGAAAAACAGGTCTCATATATATATATATATATATACAAAGGTATTTTTTTATTGTTTCTACCTGTTCCAAACAATCTGCGGATGGAATACCCTATTTCTAATTTTTTTTTCTTTTACTTGTCCAATCAGTTAATAAGTTTGAAGCGACAAATTAAGTATTTCAATAGAAAACAAGTGTTTCAATAGGGAAAATAAAAACGAAATATTTGCGGCAGCCTAAGATTTGAAGGTTTTCAGTTTTTTGTGAAGAAAATACTTTATTTCTTTGCTTATAGCTTTGCACTTCGTCGACGTCAAGGTAATTAGAGGCGAGAAAGGACTGCTAGCATGTAACCTGAAGGAATTTGGCCATAGCCTTTTGAAGGAACCGTCTCGGATTTCACCTCTAGTGATTTCGGTAAACTATAAAAATCGAAATCTGGATGGCCGGAGGGATTTTTTTTATCTCCTTAACGTCTCTTAACAGCGAGGTCTTTAGAGACGGGAAAGGATGGGGGGCAAGGAATGGGAAGGGATTCGGCCACGGCCTTTTGAAGGAAGCATCCCGGCATTTGCCTCGAGTGATTTGGGAAACCATGGAAAACCCAAATCTGGATGCCCGGACGGGAATTCGAACCGCCGTCCTCCCGAATGCGAGGCCATTACACCACCACGCTCGGAGATTCGAACTGATGTCCTCCCGTATGCAGGCCAGAGCGTTAACGGTCACCCACTACGTTCGGTATTACCACTGAAGAAACACAAGGAAAACCTACAGCAATGCCAAACTAAGCCATACAAACTATTAATGAGTAAAATACAACTAACATCCTGTGGGCATGCATGAGGTAGAAATTACTGTGGAAAAAGAAATGGTATGTACAGAGACTCTTACTCCGGTCGGCCGCAATACCATGGAGACAATTAGAAACCAATGCTACGGCTACGTTGCCATTAAACTGTACGAACTTTTTCTTGAGTACTGCTCCACAGTGCTACATTTTGAAGTCTGCTACACGATAGTAAAATCTGAGATAAATCCATTGTGTCTTCTACAAGTAGGAAACTGTGACAGTGTCCTGAGCTCGACGAAGGGTCAGCTGGTCCGAATCATGGCGGTGGAAGAATATAGTTCCTAATCACTACCCTGCACCAAAGCGCTTGGTTCGAATCCCGAAACATTTCTGCAGTGGGTATGAAATGAAGGCATATGACTTTTTATTTACGATTGGTGTCTTTCGGAAGAGTTGGCCTGAATGCTCCGACGCAGTATTTCAACCTCTCCCATCTTCATTTTGTCCATAATAACACGAAGTACACAATAAATTTAAAACATATTCATAGCAGTAATTTACACAAATGACAGTACGTAATAACAACAATAAATGTACTGGGCAAGACAATCCGAAACAAATCTCAGCAAAAATATTGCCGTCCAGATGCGATATCGTTCACGGGGACTGCTGGCATCTCTGAAACCTAGTATAGCACAGAAATATACCTCGCTTGATGTGATTTCGGGAAAATTGTATTGGATCCGCGTCCTCTCTATTGAATACCAAGTCCTGGAGCTATCCACTCAGCTACTAGAATCTACTAGAATCACTAACAAATATCTGTTAGGAAGCGTCGACAAACTACGTAGTTCCATTTTGGCCTCCTGTGAACCTCTCCTCCTCCACGTAGCCAGATATGACTTTTGGCTCTACATACCCCCCCCCCCCCCCCGCCCGCCCGCGTGGCACGTAGCTGTTTTCCCTAATGATTCCAGGAGACATTTTCTACTGTTTGCTTTGTCAGACTATCGTAAATTACATACGGAGATAATTATACGACGGGAATAAATATCCACATGCTGTTGTGTGTTCTGTGCCTTATTTTAACTGTGACAATATGAATGAAAAGCTACGTGGCCTAGCTTCGAACCTCCCCCCTCCCTCCAACAGCCCAGCGTAGCTTCCCAGTCAACCTATCCTCTCCTAGATCGAGTCACGTAGTTTATGGACGATCCCTGAATAGAACATCTAAGTTGCTGAACTGAACCTCCCAATGCACTCAACTGGTGTTCAGATCCACAACAGATTTAGATTTTTTTATTTGTATAATCTTCAACAACATCTCTAGGGAGAAAGCGACCAACGCAAAATAGACAAGGTTAGTCAGAAAAGATCTCGAGCAACTGGGAATAGACCCCAACGACATTTACAACACGGATAAGTACAGAACGTTGATTGAAGCATCGGATTTTATCCGGACACTAACAGCCAAAACAGCCTTGGATCTGCGTTGAAATGGACACAAGAAAGAAAAGACAACCACAGTGCAAGGATGAAAGAACATTGGCCAAAAATAAAGCTCATCAGAGTTAAGGACCACGTGGTCCATAGAGGCCGGAACGAAAAAGAAGAATAAGAAGAACTGTTAAAATGATTGCGAAATACAAAACTACCTGCATATGTTTGGCAAACAACTCCGTCAGGTGTGGAAATGGGCCGCCTGATTGCTTTCAGACTGGTTATGCACTCACATCAACAGGTGTTCGAGTTATAAGGTAATTAGGGACCTCGAAACACGACAATGACGATGAAGGGTCCACAATCAAGGACTTCTCTAAACGTCTTCCGGTTCCCTTTTTCATGATAATGGTGACCACGACTTTCTGTTTCATATTTTTTTCTGCTAATCATTGTGTGTTTGCCACTGAAGTATCAAAAATCAGGATACAATATGAGCGACATTGTCTAGTGTAAGTTTCTGGTGCCAGCACCTCGTTTTCAGATACTAAGAACCATCTGCAAACCAGTGGAAAACAATTTTTCGCACACATCGCCTTCGGTTGAAAGCAGACTGTATGTTACAACAAGATGTCACAGTAGTTTTTCCTGCATCTGCTCTCAATGTTGGAATGAGAAATGATGTAGAAAAACTGCTACCCTTCGTTCAAGAGATAATAGATGATAAAAAAAATCTCTTGACGTCAATAAAGAATTATAAGTGGATATTCAGCTAGTTTTTCTTTTTTCAACAAAAACCATATGAAAAGTTTTCCTTTTTAATCAACGAATTACAGTTCGTCAGTTCATCCGAGAACAAGATTGGAGAGTAAAGGAACGGGAAAAAATTTCACACTGGCTTTTTTTTGAAGAAACCATTATTCCCCTGGAACGATTTCAGGAAATCATAAAAATCGAAGACTTGATAAGGGGACGTCCATTAATTACGTGGGATGTTTTTTCTGTAATCTGGACCACCCTCCTTCCTGTTTTGTGAGATCTGGTAGGAACTCCCCCCCTCCCCCCCCCCCCCCACTAAGATTAACCTCGTAATTTTGGAGACTTTATGAAGTGAAAACTTCTATATACGCGTTACGCGTTGTTTGGGCGGGGGTAAATCTACGAGTTCGCAAGAAGCCACCTGCTGCGTGCGTCAGATCACGCCCACCTGTTGCTCGTATGATATGCTCGCAGGATGCTTTGTGCAAAATCTTTATACAAACACACAGTTTTTATCCGATTTCGATGGAATTTTGCATACGTATACTTTAAAACAAATAGAAAATTACTGTTGACGTTTGATCTACAGAAACCTAAACCCTCTCCTCCTTTCCCCCTTCACCATAATTTTTGTCACCGTTGTTCATGCAAACCCACAGTTTTTATCCGATTTTGATAGTAGTTAGCACACATATACTTCAAAACAAGGCGGTATAGTAGCTCAATAGTTGAGGCGCTTACTTCCGAAAGTTCTCTTTCTGGGTCGCAGGTACAAATACCGCGATGGAAAGGTATTTTTAAGAGTTGTATTTGATTATATGATTGATTTTTAGTTTTTGAAGTGAAATCTTGGATAATATCAAGATGGGTATACCACTGCGGCCTCGCGTAATAAACACACAGGTCACGTGGTATATATGACATCATTGTGACATATTCAGTCTGCACGTAACAGTTATAGATAGACTTGATCTGAAAATGGGATATCTGCAATATCGTGAGTTATGGTTACGTTTCACTTTGGTCCAGGCTGAATTACGACCGAAACACATATTTATAAAATATGATTTCGTCAATCATCATTTAAGTTTATGTTGTAATGCAGCCTGGACCATACGTCACAGTGATGTCATATATACCACGTGATCTGTGTGTTTACTACGCGAGGCCGCAGCGGTATCCCCATCTTGATATTACCCAAATCTTCTTTAGTGGGGGCTGAAATTGGGGGGAAGGTCCGCTGAAATCTCACCAAGAGGAAGGGGGGGGGGGGGGTCGACGGAAATCTCACGTGAGGTTTTGAGATTCTTGCTGAGCTAAAATAAAAAGGTCTACAAATGACGCGGATATCGATTTTAGGGGGGGAATAAGGCATGAGAGCTAAAAAAAAGTCGCAGAAAGCTACCAGGTCGATTAGCGGGGGACCAGATCTCATCAAATCTCACCAAAGGGGGAGGGGGGGGGGGCTCCGGAATTCCGGAAAAACACGTTACGTCATTAATGCGCGCCCCTTAGGCGCGTTGGGCGATTTTTGAATGGGTTACGAGTTCGCATGCTAATGTTAATACAGTCGCGCCGTGAAATTAGACCTTCCAAGGTCACGCTGCCTCGGCTGTCTCCCCTGTCCCTAGGTTGGGCCGGCGAGTTGCCACATTCCCCTTTGTCTGTTTCCCACGCGTATCTTTGTACGTGATTGCTCTATTTCGTTAGTCTAGGAAAATGCTAACCTTGGTGATGTTCAGGAACAGAATCACTCAGTCAGTGCATTGGGAGACAGAAGCATTAGTCGCTAACCTGCACGTTGCCTGGGCAATGAAAACCAAATTAAAGTCATCGTAGCAGATATTTTCAAACCTGTTTTTTAAGGAATATTACCAATAACTAATAGGTCAATTACAAGACTGACGTGGAGGTATTTCTGAGCAGTCGTTTCAAAGTATAATCGGTCCCTTATATTTGACACATTGATTTTCGTTTTGTCATGGATTTTCAACTTTTGTCGTATTTGTCGTATTGCCCACTGTGTACAGTGACAATAATAATTTTTACTGAAAATAGAGTTTCCCAGGAGGACTGGAATATTTTTCTGAGTGGTACGCGATCAGATTGACCAGCCTGGGTTGAGAGCGGGCGCTGCGAGCTATCATTCACGAAATAAACTGTGAAACAATCGAGAGGGGTTGTCTGAACATGACGTGCGTGCTGCCAGAATTCTTCTTCTTCTTCTTCTTCTTCGATTATTCCCTTTAAAGAGAGCGACTGAACTTGAGTAGTCATGATGTTTTTTTCTTCTTCCTTTCTTCCCAAATTCTCTTCATACGCTCGCTGTGTTCTCTCTTGCGCTCTTCTGACCATTTGTTTCCTGGTCTTTTTTTGGTTTGTGTTTGTTTAAGTTTATGTTTCTTTATGATGTTTCTAAACTGTTCTCGGTTGTTTATGTTGTCTTGTGTGATCCCCAATTCTTTAAGGTCCTCTTCTGTTTCAGATATCCATTTAATCTTGTTTTTACTGGTGTTTACTATCTCGAAGATTTGCCTTGTGAGCCTGTTCTTGTTCATCCTGCTAATATGTACATAAAATTTCATCCTTCTTTTTCTAAAGTTGTCAGTTATTGTTTCTATCTGTTTTTAGAGCTCTTTTGATGGCCTCTTTATCCAAATTCCTTCACGAAAAACTGATCCGAATATTTTCCTCGGAATTTTGCTTTCGTGCTTTTCAATGTCTCTTATTTTTGTATGACCATGAATCACTGTAGTTTCTGCAACATAAAGTGCTTCCGGCAGAACTACTGCGCTGTAATGCCTTAGTTTGGCGTTGACAGAAATAGATTTTTTACTGTAGTGATTCCAAGTAAGCTTATACGCTTTTTGTAATTTTGATATTCTTTCTTGGTTGGCTATTGTGTTCAGTCCTGATGGTTGGATGATCTCTCCCAGATATTTAAAGTGCATTACCTGTGTCACTTTCCCATACCGAGTTGTAATGGGAAGATTATCTGCAAGCTTGCTTTCCATGTATTGAGTTTTTTCGTAGGAAATTCGTAGGCCAGTTTTCTGTGAAATTTCGTGAAGCTTCTCCAGTGCAAGTTTGGCTTCTTCTCTATTGCTGGTTAAAATGGCAAGGTCGTCTGCAAAAGCCAAACACTTTACATTGATTCTCTGCTCTTTCTTAATCCCGAGTTGAATTCCCTTTATTTCCTTTTCCCATGTCCTCACAATTTTTTCCAGAACCATGTTAAATAGAAGTGGTGACAGTCCATCTCCTTGGCGAACTCCGGTATGGATGTGGAATGCCTCTGATATTTCTCCCATGAATTCAACTTTGGAAGTTGTACCTGTTAATGTCTGTTGGATAATCGACCTTGTTTTTCTGTCGATTTTGAATTCCTCTAAAATATGGAATAATGTTTGCCTATCTATTGAGTCATAGGCCTTCTTAAAGTCGACAAAAGTTATCACAGTATTTCTACACCTTCTCATTTGCAAAATTGTTTTTAAGTTCAAAATCCTTTCTATACAAGATCGACCTTTGCGAAACCCTGCCTGATACTCTCCTATTAATAGGTCTGCCTGTTCTTCTAGTCGACTTAACAGGGCTTTTGAAAGAACTTTGTATGCTACAGGGAGCAGTGAAATTCCACTGTAATTATTTGGGTCACTTTTGTCCCTTTTTTTATGAGGAGGATGAATTAATGCACACTTCCACTCTTCAGGTACTTTTTCAGTTTCCCAAATGTTTGATATAATTCTGTAAATTGCTTGTGTGATATTTTTGTCATTTAATTTCCATATTTCGGCTATGATTCCGTCTTCTCCCGGAGACTTGTTGTTTTTCAAAGAGTTGATTATTTTCTTTAGCTCCTCAAGAGATGGTGGTTTTGAATCAGGGTTGGGTGGGGGTTTCTCAAAATTTAATTGTTCTATTGGTGGCTCGCAATTGAGAAGTGAGTGAAAATACTTGGCTAAAATTTGACAGTTGCTTCTTGTGTTGGTTTCCAGTGATCCGTCGGGTCGAAGAAAGCACAGATTAGGTGGCTGATAGCCTGTTAGGTTTTCTCTGAACACTTTGAAGAAGTTTCTGGTGTTGTTCTTGATAAACTCCTGTTCGATTTCTTTGAGCCGGTTCATATCAAATCTACGTTTTTCTCTTCGTATTGTCTTTGATGATCTTTTCTGTATCTTTAAAAATTCCTGCCATCTTTCTAGGGTTTTTGTTGCTATTGAAAATTTTCCATGCTTGTATTCTCTCTTCTATTGCTTTATCACAGATACTGTTCCACCATCTATGTTTTCTCTTTCTTGGGGGTTTGCCTAATCTCATAGTGTTTTTCAGTGCTTCTGCAAGTTCTTTCCGTGGTGTTTGATTGCCCAATTTCCTGAAGAATTTCTCTCTTGTTTAGTTTCAGGTATTCTGGATCAATCCTGAATGTCTTGTTAGTTCGTGGTTTTTTTTTCTATCAGGTTGAAATCTAATCTTTACTTGCAGCAGATAGTGATCTGACTCAAAAAAAACCTTTCCTTGTCCGTACATTGAGTATTTCTTTGGTATTTGTATTGGATATAGCAACATGGTCTATCTGAAATTCACCCAGAGTCAAGTTTGGAGATTTCCTTGTAGTAAGTTTGTTTGTAGGTTTAAGGAATTGTGTGGACATGATTTTAAGATCGAAGTTTTCACAGAAGTTTATCAGTCTCTCACCGTTTTTATTTGTTCTTTTGTGAGCCGTGTGAATTCCTGAATTTTTTCTCTTTGCCGAGTTGTGCATTGAAATCTCCTAATAGAATTTTAACATGATGTTTGGGGCCAGAATTAGTATAAATATTTTCTTAAAAACTTTATCGCTGAAAGTTTTCACGTGAAGAAATAGACGGAAGTTAGTCAGCCGAAACAATCAAGCGTATAGTGTAACTTTTTTTTTTTTTACTATAATGCCTCTCTATTTAGTGGATAGAATATATTCGGTACTAGTCTGTTAACTTTCAGGAAGACGCGTAATTTTTTTCGATTATTCCTTATGATTTGTTTTACTTTGTGGTGCTTGAAGTGAAAAAAAGTAATTTGATACCTAACTTTCATGTTTGCAATTAAAAAGTACATCAGCATGTTCGCAAGCTAGGTGTTATATTTTAGAATTTTTTCGCAATCATTACTGAAAGTTAAATTTTTCTGCTGATTTGCAACACTGTTCGGAGACTCGGTGACCTTCACAGGACTAATTCCGAGTCGGCGACTGTAGTATATCTGTTGTGGTCTGGTAGCTCAGTGGTTAAGGTGTCTGACTGGCGAACGAAAGGTCCCCGGCTCGAATCTCTGTCTCGGCGGGTATTTTCATAGTCCATTAAACCGACCTTCACATCTAGCATGTGAAGTACGCCTGAAAGCTTCCGTGGTTCGGATTCCACGTTAAACTGTAGGTCCCTTGTACCTGGTAGCAGTACCGGGTTAGGTTAAGGCGGCTAAGCACAGCCAATAGAAACCCTTCACCAGGTTATTACGACCACACGGAATTATTGCCGAATATCTGTGGATATATGACAAAAGCGCTCAGTGACAAAACCGCTCAACCCAAGCTCGGTGGGTAGTTATACCTGCCCTCGCCTACCTGCAGCTGATAATTCCAAGATAAATTCTTCCCTGACTATCCAGCACAGCTCATCTGTTTAGGCTCTTATTATTTTCGCGTCAGTCGGTGATATTAGATCTTGTTTGAAAGCGATATCATACTTACCACATCTGGACTAGACTTGCTTTCTTAACACACTCAAAAAAAGTAAAAATGCAAGTAATGTAAATAGAAAGACAGTGTAAATGTGTAAATAAATAAATAAATATTGACGAGGCTTAATTCAAGCTGATTTTAAATAATCCTTAAAAGATTGTATGTTACGTGCATTTCAATCACTAAGCCAGTCCAAAGCCTGCAAAAAATAGAAATCAGTTATTAAGTATTAGAAATTTACTGAATCATATCCGGAAAATGTATGACTTCCAGAACTCTTTAGGCTAGGCGCACTCTAGCGATTTTCTGTCGCTGCGATAGAAAATAGGTCGCAAAAAAAAGGTTAGTGTGTGCACACTTGCGAATAATTAGTCGCAACAGATGATGCCAGAATGCATTTTGTCGAGATATGAATTGTCGCTCTGTAGTTAGGTTAAAAAAAACGTAAACTAACTATACTGGGCATATCTTCTTACTTGTCAAAAGTTACTAGAAGGAAGTTAAGAAAATATCATTTATTTTAGCAAACAGTATTGTTTTTAATGTATAATGTTGAATATAAAAATTAACATAGATCATAGAATATTTTTTTTCTGAATTGACAAATCGCATCAATATAGATGATGATTGCTGGAGTAATTTTCATAATAATTACTTGTCTTAATCCAAGCTTCACAGAACTGTAATGCATATTACATACAGGCAATGCAAGTGTTGTGGTTGGATTAGATTAGATATGCTCGCTTTGATTGCAAGTGAAAAGAGTTTCGGGAATGTGGGATAGTACTTATATTCATTAATAAATAAATATTACCAGCTACTGAGTAGCAGATAGTTATTTAAAATCCCACTAGTATGTTCAGTTTCGAATGTGAACTGCTAATATGTAATATCCAATGTTTATTACTACATATTAATACGCTTTCCAGATAGCCTAATTGGTGCATTTGTAAACGGTTTCCACAAAAAGAAAATCATTCACTATTTTAGTAAATGTGAATAACTGAAAATTTCCACCGAGTGTGGTGAGTGAGTGGTTAATGCTCTGGCCTCGCATTCGCGAGGACGCCGGTTCGAATCCCCGTCCGGGCATCCAGATTTGGGTTTTCCATAGTTTCCCCAAATCACTCCAAGCGAATGCTGGGTTGCTTCCTTCAAAAGGCCATGGCCGGATTCCTTCCCGTTCCTTGTCCCAAGTCCCATCCCGCCTCTAATTACCCCGACATCGGCGAGGCGTAAAGCACCAGCAAAAATAATAATAATAATAAATCTCTGGTTTTCAGTCTGTAGGCTTTCGTAGATAACATTTTATTTTCTGTGGTAAGCCGGAGAATAAAGAAGCTTTAATGAATTTATCCCTTTTTGCTAGCATTGATAATAAAGAATTTAGGATTTTCCACTGCGAAAGTTAGTAGGGAGTATATGTATTGTGCTGACATTGTTTTTTTTTTGTTTTATTTTTTTATTTTTATTTGAAGAATCTTTCATGGTTTCGTCCTTCACCAAGGAGTATCTTTTTCGGTTATCTTAATTACTGGATTACGAAGGTGGTGTTGGGTCGATATTTTACAATACTCGCAACTAAAAATAGTAAAGAAATACAATTTCTTCCGTATTTACATGGCAGATTGGCAATTTTTCAACCTCTTAGATCAGTATTCAACAATCGTGTTGCTTGAAAAATTGGTCTTTAATCGCCTGCCTATAAATCCGAAGTGCTCATCTAGCCTTAGAAGCCATCAGTGCTTGACAGGCGTTTCTTCCGGCGATGCCGTCCTTCCAGGAAGGTAGAGGATTATAGACCGTCCTTCCATGAAGGCGACCCTTGAGCGCAAATGTCACCTGAGCTCTTTTAGTCGGTCACCAATATCTGTAGGTAAGCTGTAATAAGTAGAACTAGACCTACCTATTGTTGCCCAGCTGTGGCAACCATGTTAGTCTATTTTTCTAGAGCTTTAGTGGGTAGACTTTTCGTTGTGTGATTTTCATCTCCTGCATTGTAATTTTTCATGATTTTATAACCAAGGTAAGCTATACATATTTGTTTCCATTACAACTAAAGTTAGCATATGCTTGAAGTACGTTTGATTTTCTTTAGTTTCTATTAATTAAACGTTTGTTTTAATATCTTTCTCGAGTGACCTTACCTCCATAACTTAAATCGCGTTCTTGGGCCGGAATGGTAAAGTACCCCATTCTGCCCCGCAATGTTTTTACTAAGAGATCGTATTTAGCAAGTCCATAATTGCAACTGTCAACAAACTGGACGACAGCAGACAACAGTGTCTCTTCATTTGAAGTTTCCCCTGACATTGTAATTCCTGTTACAAAAGTTAAAGAAAGCGCTAAAAGGACCAATTGGAAGAGGGGGAAGACAGCTGTCTTTACGGGAATCACATATAAAAAAGTTAGAAGTCTCTTACAAGGAAAAAGAGGAAAAGAACTTTGCCAAAGAAGAAAAAACAAGGATAAAATTATTTAAGAAAGAGTCAAATTAAGAAAGTAAAAAACATCAGAAAGTGCCAGGAGATAAGTAGAAAAAAAGAAGACAAAGACAAAAGACAAAACTAATGACAGTGATTCTGAGGATGGTTTTGAGTGTGCATGTTTATATTGTGGTGTATTTTACTCAAAGTCAGTTGAAGGTGAGATCGCTTGTTGCATGTATAAAAGTGGGCACGTAACTACTGTGCTGTAATAGATAGCGAAGATGAGGAGGCTGTCCTAGGATATGAATTACGAAAAGGACACAATAAATTAAAACTGTAGTTAAACCTTTATAGTCACTTAAAACTTTTAGATTGTTTGCTGATGATGCGGTTATTTATAGGGAACTAAGGAATTTGGCCGATTGCTTAGAAATTCAGCGCGATCTGGATGTTATTTTGGCTTGGTGCGCTGAGTGGCAACTTACTCTAAATTGTAATAAGTGCAAGACAATGAGCATAACTAACAAAAAGAATCCAATTGTTCAGAAATACGAGTTAAACAATACACTTATTGATATAGTCGATTCTATGAAATATTTGGGAGTAACAGTAGAAAGGAATATGAAATGGGACATACACATTAATTCGTTAGTAGGTAGAGCAAATTCTAGGCTGCGATTCATAGGTCGAATCTTGAAAAATTGTAATGAACAAACAAAGGAGATAGCGTACAAATCTCTTGTGCGTACACATTTCGACTATTGTTGTGCCATTTGGGATCCGTTTCGTAAGGGGTTGATCGAAAGTATAGAGAAAGTACAGGGAAGAGCCGCTCGATTCGTGACCGCTTGCTACAGTCCTTATGAAAGCGTCACAGAACTGATTAGTAGACTAGGCTGTGAGTCTCTGGTAGATAGACGACACACGTTTCGTTTAAACTTATTGGTAAACATGCGTACTCCCACTTTCACTTTTGAGTGTAGTGAAATACTTCTTCCACCAACCTATTTGAGTCGGAAGGACAGGAAAGATAAAATTAGAGAAATAAGGTGCCGGACTGATTCTTATATCAATTCTTTTTTCCCTCGTACCATTAGGGATTGGAATGCACAGCAAAGAGATTAGCTTTGGTGCTGAGCACCCTCTGCCACCCACAATTTTGTGAATTGCAGAGTATATATGTAGATGTAGATGAAAACTATTTTTTTCCTAGTTTTATACGATTTTTTTAATTACTTGTCCTTACCACTCGTCCTCGGGGCAAATGATATAATCATTTGTTTTTTTTTTAAATTGTTATTTTATTGTCTCACAATATTACTGTATTTTTGTGATTACTATATTACAGTGTATTCACAGAAAAATTTGCAGCTCTTAATTAACCTCTGGTACCTTTAAAACATGTTTTCAACTTAGTACCCCGTTCTACCCCGAGTTCCCCTACGTGTTGTGCGCGTATGATATTCACAGTTTTAAGTTTACATTTCAGTCAGCAGTCCCAAATGACTTTTCAGCACTATTGTTCTTTGATGGACGGTAATCTATATCTATAAAACGAAAACCGGACATATTGGTCGTATAAAAACTCGGAATCTACGGGGCAGATTTCGATGGAGTTTTCACCGTTTTAAAGCTTAGAATTTTAATTCACTTGTCTGGCATGTCTTATGTTTCAACGTTAAATAATGTATGAGCATTAAATGAAATTCTGAACGTATGGTGAGAAATTCCGCAGGAGGAATCACTAGATGGCGCATACTCCGCACTAAACACACAATACAATGTCTCTGACCATAGACTTAAATTAAAGCAATAAGATAACTTACAGTATTGAGCCACAAGTATATCCATTCACTTCGCAATTGAATCAAACGTGAGTTTTTACATAATCTAGGGTTGTTGAGTAATGTAGTAATGAAATTTCTTAGCCAAATTATCGAAGCTTGATATACGTGAATATTTTCGGATGAATGAAAATAGTGTACGTGCAAATAAACTTCAACCCACCCGTTTCTTGGTAGGAGGCGGGTGAATGTAAGTTTGCTTTAATTCCGAAAGAGTTGGCGCGTATTTTATGAAACTTTGTACAAATGTTTTGCGGGAATAAAAATAGGGTACGGGTAAATCTACGCCAACTATACCGGGCAACGCCGGGAACTCCGCTAGTCTGATATAAAAGAAATACGAGAGGTTTCTAACGACCCTTTTTCCGCTCCTCTCTTGATGAGATTTGGTGAGATTTTTGCGAGCCCCCCCCCCCTCCCCGGGCTGTTCTGACTTCACGTAATTAATGGACGCCCCCTAACTGCCCCAGGGTTCGAATCCTCCCGCATGCAACGTCCAAACACTGGCAGAATAAATGAAAGCCAGAGGCTCCTCACGTAGTAGAATATTCTGGTTTTTACATTATCCTACTACGACGGGACCACTCCTCCAAAGGCTGATAACTAAATTAAGGCGTCGCCGTTGCTTAGACGTTACCTTAACACCTCTGAAGATCGCTAATTTATTTACCGAGAGTTAAACACACATTAGATTCAAGAATATCTGCTGGAAAACATGCATTTCTGCTTCCATTTGCTGTAAATTTGGTAATCACTTAGAATGTAACTTATACCGCACATGAAAGCTAGTAAGCGCGTAGAAATACATCAGCAGGCTGTTAAATCTCTCCCTCAGTATTTACTATTCAGCTACAGAATGTGACTTAACACATGTAGAGAACAGACGTGAAACATCAAATTTAATTTTAGCTCACGGTCATTACTGAACAACATCAGATTAAGAGGCTCTGTTCAATGAATCAACATGGCCGTTGTATCTGCCAACGATTTAGTTGCAATTTGACGGCACTCCATAACAGACAAGGTATGGTGGTTTAGAAACCTGAATTGAATCTGACAGTAGCTTTCGAAATGAAGCAAGAATCTCGGATCTGAATTTTGATAGTTATTGCCGGATAAAGAGGACTATAGTTTCGAAGCGGCTCGCTTCAGAACACCTGATCAGACTTAACAATGCCAAAGGGGACGAGTGAGGCAACTGAGAAACTTCATTAGGCAGTAACTGGTGTATATACTTCAGCACAAACATTAACTGCACGTGACGTTGTTCTATGAAGGTATCATCTATTTAAAACTGCTCTTAAAAGATATTAAAATACATAGAACAAAGACTGTGTGTGTATTTACTGCATCTAGGCTGTAATTATAAGAAACAGGTTGCTCGTCATCGTCCACAAATATTAGCAAAATATTTTACACCTAAAGCTGCAGTGGCGGATCCAGGATTTTGGTTTGGGGGGGGGGGGGACAGGGTGGCTTGCGTCGGGCAAGAGTAGTCTCAATAGTCTCCTTGGATTACTGCCCCCTTAAAACATAAGTAGAGCTAAAAAAAGGAGGGCTCCAAAATTACGATGTTGGGGGTAGACCTATAAATGTTTGGGGGAGTTCTTGAGCCCCCTAGCCCTCCCCCTTGGATCCGCTCCTGTAAGCTGTAGACGAACAAATTGGTAAATATATATTGCTGAAATTTCATGATTATGAACAGCAAATTTTTAAAATCATAATAATAAATGAGAATCGCAACTACTTCGTTCTTGTTTCAAAAACGTAACGCTACAATTTGTTATTAAGTTCCCTTTGCATCTTATGTTAATTCAAAATTCTGTTGCCAAGCGGGTTGCTGCCCGCTAACATCTTTGCGATTCTGGTGGAGTACAATAAATTCTTATACTGATTTGAACCACCTAGTTGGCTCAGTGTGGCCAACCTTTCTGGAATTCCAAGCGCTGTTCATACCAATGTCGTCGCGACAGCTGTTACGTGGAATGAAGACAAGGTGAATAGATCATCGGGATGCTATATTCATCTCTAGCCCAGCAGACGTTCAGCACCTTGATTTCAGAAATAAACAACGATTTTCTCGTGTTGCCATAGGTTAGAACAGAACAAAAGAAATGCGAGTTTCAGTTACCTGCTGTTTTATATGAACTTCATATAACGTTTCATTAAACTGTTGTACGTATCGCCCCATAACAGTTAAATGAAGTGGATTTATCAGAGGTTAGAAACGGTCAGAAGTGTTATTTATTTCAACTTTCGTTGTTGCTCAATTTATCAACGCTACAGTATTACTCGTACCAGAATCCGTACAGGTTTCAACGTCAAATAAGGGCAATGAATTCAAGACGAACTCATATTCTGATTACCCTACGATTTTTAAAGAATCTTCCTTGCACTGCACAGTAATTTTTTATGACTGCACGCATCATCGTTGGCGAGATAATTAGAGGCGAAGAAGAACGCACCGTCTTTTTTATGGCTTTGAACTCGAATGCCGTGGGCGAGTGTAACCGCTACTTCAGCGGGCTTAGTGCGAAGACGAAATAAACAGTTATATGGCCGGCATAAACTCTTCTGAGATTCGAAGTTAGAAAATTTACCTCGCAGAATAAAGTGGTCTAGTAGAAGTGGTAGGCGACAGAGGTAAGCAGATACGCGGCAAGCCGCCAGCAAACAAAGTGCATGTCCATCTGACATTGGATGTTGGTCTCTCGGGTGGCAGATCATTCATTCTCAACTGAGTAAACGGGGTGACTGGCGACGTTCTATGTCAGAAGCATTGACGATGATACTTACGCTGCAAACACATTTCAAATAACGCAAATACATCAAGTCCACAGCGAATTATATTCCAGATGATAACAACATTCTCTGGTATTTTTTTTTTTGTTATGGCTTTACGCCTCGTCGACGTCGAGGTCATTAGAGGCGGGAAAGGTCGGAGGGGGAGGTGGGAAGGCAAGAAGCAAGAAAGGAATTCGGCCATGGTCTTTTGAAGGAACCATCCCGGTATTCGCCAGATATTATTAACATTGTTAATTATTTAAACTGGCATCATGAGGAACTCCTAGGAGGTAATTGAGGCTGATTAAACACAAGACTGTTCGTAAAAGTTACTTTGAGAAGTGTCTGCTTGCTGCCCATCGTCAAGATGCGCAGGCAAGAGTGCATACATACAGGTATACTGGCCTGGCGAGTGGCGATTCCAAACTGGTCACACGAGCTACAGCTCTGCAGTCGGAACCGGCTGCAACTTCCACACTCACGTAGTGATGATGCGATAAAAGTAAATACGAGTAAGTACTCGATACTTTGTTTCAATACCGAGTAAATTTCGTATTCTAATTAATTCATTCCATACTTACTCGGTATCGGAAGTAAAATACAGGGTCCGGCAATAAAACCTCCCACATTTCACGTAGCCGGCGTGCGGGTTGTAGTCAGGATACTGATGTGGAGTGTGTTTTCTTTTAAAGAGGTGTACCTGCCATTTTCAGTGTGCGCCATGTCATGGCTTGGTGATCATGGTCGTTTGTTGTGGACGAATTTATTCGTAACAGTTGTTCTCAGATTTTCTGAGACGATTCGAACTTGGCCAACATGATCGTGTCCCGGATAGAAAAACTATTCAACTGTGGGTGTCAAACTTTAGAAAGACAGGTTCAGCACTAAAAAAAAAAACCTACAGGCCGTCCTCGGACTGCAACAACGCCGGAAAATTTGGACCGTGTGAGTGTGTCTATGCAACATTCACCAATCTTTGGGGACACTTAAAGCCTATAGTGTACAGACATCGTCCCACAACACTGCAAGCACTTAATTAAAGAGGCCATTACCCATGAATTGGCAGCCATTCCAAGAGAAATGGCGCGAAAATGTATGGAGAACTTTCTGGATAGACTTTGTCAATGTGTCAACAATGGAGGGCAGATATAATTTTTAAAACCAAATAATTAAAAATGGCAAAGTATGTATTTTTCATAAATAAAAGTAATTATTCTCTACCATATTTAGTTTTTATGTGACAACACATTAAAATGAGGGAGGTTTTATTGCCGGACCCTGTACTTGTATCGAATCAAAAGTGTCAAAACGCCTCCGGTGTTAAACTCTAAACGCATCAATCCCGCTGCGCTTCCCAGTCGCGTCTGCGAAATTAATTTCCCGCTGACGTCAAGTTGGTAGCATTGAAAATCAAACAAAATCAGTCTTAGAATTGGCAATCAAATCTCAAAGAGTTTGTTTTAGGTCCCTATTTCATTGTAACATAGTCGTACTTGGCGCGCATTTCGCTATACCTGGCCAATGGTCGCTCCAGCGCAGTACCACACAAAAACTAAAAGATATGGTTCATAAGCAACTAAGTAGTCCATGTGAATAGGAAGAAGAAGCTGCTTTAGCTAGCGTTTCACAGGAATATCACTTCTGGAATCATCACAAAGAAACAGAAATCGAACGGTAGTGACAAAGTCTTTCTCTATTTGCCAAACACTGTAATGTCTCTAAAAAGCAATCCATTTACAGAATTGAAAGAAATGAAATTTATATTTCCTTGTCTGTATAAATACGCACAACAGTATCTTATTGTCGTAGCAACGTCAGTATTGAGTGAATGTTTGTTATCTAATGCGGGTGAAACAATTACAAACAAACGAAACAAGCTGTCCCTAAAATATTTCGAACAATTGCTTTTTTGGAAACCTTTCAAAAGCGACTTATTGTTTAAAAGTGTTAAAAATATAATAAATAAATAAAAAAATGTTTACTGAGTGTTATTTGATTTTATTACACTAGGCAAATAAAATAAATAATTTAGCAACATGTCACGTATATTTTTATATTTCGATATTAATTAAAAAACAAGTATCGATGTGACTTTTGCAGTATTCATATGAGTAAGTATCGTAAGACAATTTGAGTACTACTCATTTAAGTAGGTATCGATACTTTGATGGTATCGGAACATCACTAGACCCATGCAGGAGGTACCCGAGAGACAGGTCCTCAGTTGACAATGGACAGTAAAATATCGTGTTAAGATTCGTCACTCTCAAGCCTGGTGGCTGAATGGCAATGAATAGGCCAGCAATTATAGAGGACTCTGGTTGGATCTATTCAGATTTCAACCATTCACAATATCCCGAAATGACGCCGGTGACATGCCAAATAGTCCATTGGTCATCTCAAACGTCTCCCCTGTTTCTTCTCAACAACCTTATCCCCGCCGAAATCATCGCACTGTCGATGAGGCATATACAGATCAATAAAAAATAATTTCTCTGGAAAACTGGGCAATACTCCGAACCGTCGCTTTAATTGACGGTGCCACGAATAATAATTCACACTTTGTTTTTGCTTGATACCAGGCAGTAGAAGAAAACAAGCATACTAGCTGTTTAAAGCTTTGCGAATATTGTCCGAAAATTTAGTTCGCTAGCTCGTTTATAAGCTGCCCATACACACACACATTTGTGCGCGAGTAAGCTCGCTGAAGATTTGCGCGCAGATATTCTCGCGACGAGCCTGTACTTGTGGGAGCCCATCCACAGGAACATCAGTTTAAAACATTTGAAGTTCTACTTCTACATCTATACTCTGCAATTCACAACTACTGTGGGTGGCAGAGGGTGCTAAGCACCAATCCTATTTTAGAGTATTCCAATCCCGAACAGAACGAGGAAAGAAAGAATACATAAAATGTATCAGTACGGCATCTTATCTCTCGAATCTTATCCCTTCTGTCATTGCGACCTAAATAGGTTGGCGGAAGAAGTATTTCGTTGCACTCGTAAATTAGAGATTTTCGCATATTCTTCAACAAATTTAAACGAAAATGACGTCGTCTGTCCGCCAAACAATCCCAGCCTAACCCACGTATCAGCTCTGTGACACTTACATAAGGACTGTAACTAGCGGTCACGAATCGAGAGGCTCTCCTCTGTACTTTCTCTTACGTGTCAATCAATCCCTTGCGATATGGATCCCAAATTGAACAACAGTATTCCAAATGCGGACGCACTAGTGTTTTTGTACGCTATTTCCTTTGTATGAGCATTGCAGCTTCTCAAAATACGACCTATAAAACGTAGTTTAGAATTAGCCTTGCCTACGACGGAAGTTATGTGCAAGTCCCATTTCATGTTGCTTTGTACTGATACGCCTAGATACTTCAGGGAATCGACCGTGTCAACAACTGAATTGTGAACTTTGTACTCGTGAGCAAACGGGGGTCTTTTTATTACTTATTTGCATTGCCTTGCACTTTTTACAGTTAAGTGTAAGCTGCCATTTACGGCACCATTCCGAATAACATCCAGATCGCGCTGTATTTCTAAGCAATCGTCAGAGCACCCCACTTCCCTATAAATAAGTGCATCAGTAGGAGGAGATTAAGAGAGCACGGACAAAAGATCTTAAGCCGGCCCCGGAAGAGACTCCACTCGTCCGCGTGACGTCACAGTTGGATGGCGGGAAATTCTAATGGACCAATCGCGTTCAAGGTCGTATGACGTCACACGTTAGTTCCTCGACCTGTCGCACAGATGGCGGTAGCTGCCGGGCTTTGACGTCACACGTTAGTTCCCCCGATCTGCGGATAGATGGCGCTGCACCGTTAGTTCACAGATCCGCTGGCAGATGGCACCATCTCCCAAGGGCTTAATTTCTAGTTCATTTGGTGGCGGCTAGATGGCGTTCGGTGGCATTATTTCCGGCGCGCTTTGCGAAATGTGTACACTGTTATCTCTGTTTACTAAGCGTGACGAAATATGTATTCCTAGCGTCCTGTTAAGCAAGCACTGGACATCTTGGCTACTATCGACACACAGTAAAATATTTTGTATCGTGAAAAATACTTAAGCGATTTTTTTTACGTGAACAGACATCGGTAGCGTAGGGGTTAGAGTGCCGGTTCGAGTCCGGCCGCGTTGCGACAGGTGTGAACTTGCTCATCCGAGACATCGCGCGTTCGCCTTGTATAACTGTCGCTAGAAGTCAGCACACGGCAGAAGACATTTGCCGCTAGATGGAGCGGGTGTAACCAATATGCGTGAAATATTTCGGGAGTCCGACAGGTTACGAAATGGCTCCATTACAGAGCGATACAGCTAGGCCATCCACCATTGTGAAAGCATAGCTGGCGGACAAAGAAATTAGGGCGTCCAATACATATTGCAGAGTCTCAGGCTTCATGTGTATTTGTTATTTGTTCAGGTGTCCTGCATTCCAGCAGGATACATAGAAATTCACTGCGGTTCAAGAAGAAATTATTACGAGATGAGAATAATTATTATATGTCAGTTTTCGTAGAACAAATATAAGAATCTTTTATGGTAGCCTAACCCCTCGTGTTACACTGTTATCTCTGTTTACTAAGCGTGAAGAAATATGTATTCCTAGCGTCCTGTTAAGCAAGCACTGGACATCTTGGCTACTATCGACACACAGTAAAATATTTTGTATCGTGAAAAATACTTAAGCGATTTTTTTTACGTGAACAGACATCGGTAGCGTAGGGGTTAGAGTGCCGAAGGTCGCCGGTTCGAGTCCGGCCGCGTTGCGACAGGTGTGAACTTGCTCATCCGAGACATCGCGCGTTCGCCTTGTATAACTGTCGCTAGAGGTCAGCACACGGCAGAAGACATTTGCCGCTAGATGGAGCGGGTGTACCAATATGCGTGAAATATTTCGGGAGTCCGACAGGTTACGAAATGGCTCCATTACAGAGCGATACAGCTAGGCCATCCACCATTGTGAAAGAATAGCTGGCGGACAAAGAAATTAGGGCGTCCAATACATATTGCAGAGTCTCAGGCTTCATGTGTCCTGCTATCGAAAACCGTTCCAGCAGGATACATAGAAATTCACTGCGGTTCAAGAAGAAATTATTACGAGATGAGAATAATTATTATATGTCAGTTTTCGTAGAACAAATATAAGAATCTTTTATGGTAGCCTAACCCCTCGCCAGAATAACGTGTTTTAAAAACGAAAATCGAAAATTTAGTTTTCATTCTGGGCGAACAGAAAAACTGCTTGAGTCTTTGTATTTAATTAAAAAATAAGACATAGACCATGAGAA
>CM061914.1:26663897-27108212 GCA_031002005.1 Vandiemenella viatica | reverse complement strand
AATCGTACACGGGTCCAATTTTTCGAATTTTTGTACATGTAATGAGAACTGATGATAATACAATAATTTCATAAATATGTCCTGATACTCTCATTATATTGTCATAGAAAAAATGTTGAATGCAATGGAATCTTTCGTTTCAATGTTCAGCCACTTCTTGATGTGCGAATTGTTTGAAATTTTTACCTCAGATATCCGAATTGTTTGAAAATTTGAACAAAAATAAAATTATAGTTATTTTTTTTAAAAGAAAAAAGCTACAATACACGCTTTTGTAGCAACGTGAACTAAAAGATTAAAAATAATCTATAAATATAAAAATTTTGTTCAACAGCGCTACGATGTCCAAAATTCATTATAACTTTTTTTTTCAATTAGGTTAAAACAACTATAAAGTCACTGATTAAATAAAAAACTTTAATGTGAAAAAAGTGTGGCGTGTTCTGTACTTATACATAATGACTCTACCTTTACGAACGAACAGATAGCGATAAAAAAAAAACAAGATTTTTTATACATTAGTCTTTTTTGCAATAAGTGACTTTATTCTTATTATAAGCTGATTGAAAAAAAAAATATATTGAATTTTGGGACTGTTGACAAAATTATTATATTTAAAGATTATTTTTGATCTTTTAGTTCACGTTGCTACAAAAGCGTGTATTTCAGTTCTTTTTTTTTTAACTATAATTTAATTTTAACATTCCAGTCACTTTTCGCAGTTGGGTTTTTTGTTTATTTTAATAATTTGTTTGGTTTGACTGATGCAGAGTTTTCGGCTTCGGCTTCAACTCGCTTGTGTACTGATTGACGATCGTGTGTCACAGTTGGGTAGTTTCTAAAGGAGCTGTCTGAGTGTAAGTCGTCTCCCATGCGAAGGGTGAACCGACTGCGGTTGTATCAAACGTATGGAGATTTGTCTGTACGTAGGTTTACGAGCGTGTGGTCTGGAAAGTTCCCGACCTCGAATGTAGACGCATCGTGGCGCAAGTGCTTTAGCTCGTTCCTTTTCGGAGGAGCGTTCCTTTAGTTGTTAACCGTGTCATTGGAGAATCAGTAACGAAAGGAGCTTAAAGAAGGTGCCTTCGCTTTTTCTCAATTCGGCAGAATGCAGCTTTTTCTGGGAAAAAACTTTCTGGGAAAAAACTAAGATAAAAGTGAAGAATTATAACAAGTATAATTTCTCTTATTTCCCCTGCGAATATACTTCCACTGCTTTAAAACGTATTGCATCATTTGCTCCATAAGAATTCCTTTGTTAATTATTCAAAACTTTGATTTTATTTAAAACACTAGCAGAGCTCCCGGCGTTGCCCGGTATCATCTACAGTAGATTGATTTTCACACGTACTGAATATTGAAGCTCTTAATAGAGGTAAGTTATTTGGGGATTCTACGATAACCGTGGCGCCGCATTTTGTTGATGTAACTCGATGAGTCAAATTGAAAGTAATATTTTTTTTTATATATATTTGATATCTCGCTTAGGTCTCGAGATATCGTACTTCAAAATTGACGTGGTTAGGTTGAAATGCAGCCTGGACCAGAAGAAAATTTCACCTCAGCCAAATTTAATAATAAATTCGTATGTAACTTTGTGAGACAAATCGAAAATAAAGTATAAATGTTTTTGATATCTCTCTTAGTTCTCGAGATATTGCATCACAAGGTGGAAATGCACTATAGATGTTTTATTTTCTTCCCAGTGGTTGTTGTTAGGTTGAAATACAGTCTGGACCGGAAGAAACATCACCAAAAGCACGAGGAACTATAACTGATTTTTGACATGTTGAATCTCGAAAACCAAGTGAGATATCAAAAACGGTTATTCTTTATTTTAGATTTTTTTCGCTGACTTCTATAAGAACTCATCATCAGATTTTCGCGTACGATAATGGGAGAACTGGACATCAACTTGTGAACGCCACCAACGTTCTTGTCATTGTATATATTTATATGTATTGTATTAGTTGCTTAGCCATACGACAAATAAATAAATAAATAATGATAGAACTGCCAGTTTTTTCACTTGTGAATTAAATTTGATGTCAGTACTCCATTTTTCTATGCGTATTTAAACGGCTAACCCCCTGTGTAGCAGAAAAGAGATGGGGTTGGGGTTGATTTATTCCTGCAATATTTTTAGCCATAATACCAGGAACATGTGTACTCAGTTTTTTCATAATAACCACAACGAGTCGTACAGCAATAGAAACAATGTGTTTTTTTAATTTTTTTTTCAGGAAATGTGAAAAAGACAGAATCGCTCATCAATAAATTACAAAAAAATAACGTTTGTTTCAGGCTGTACGTTCAGATTTCCATTTACCGCTCTGGCGTTATGTTACGTTGGAGCATAAGACATATCAAACAACTCAATTAATATTCTAATCTTTAAAACGGTGAAAACCCCATCGAAATCTGCTCTGTAGTTTCCGAGTTTTTATACTTCAAATATATCCGGTTTTCATTTTATAGATATAGATTAGGCCATCAATAAATTTCATACTTTTTTTTACGAACTGTTCGACCCTGACTCTTCAGAGGTTGTTGATCTCTCGTTGAGTGAACTCACATTCTCCCTAGTCACTGCCATTGGGACTGCTGTTAACTTTTTCTGATATCACTAAGAAACGTGCAATATACAATACAGCGAAGTACCAACAACCTAACGACGATTATTCTGGTTCTTTTTCGCAATAGCGTTGCCTATTAATAATCACCCTTCGCTATTGCATCTAATGGTTTAGTGCTAACAGTATCTATGGTTCCGTAATTTTGTAATCACTCATTGGCACAAACAGTACGAAATATTTTCGGTAATGACTATGGTTAACTGTGGCGCTGCGGACCAGGCGTCTTAATTGGAAGCGCGCCCTTCGCGATTTTAGCTTTTTTCGCGTATCTCATTCCGGACGCTCCGCGCAGTGGGCTATCCATAATGACTCACATACCGACAGGAACTTTACAAAAATAATCATTCCCGTCTGTTCTACTACCACCAGATACAATAATTCGAAAATCCTTTGTAAATCGTTTCTAACTAGTACGTCGAAGCAGAAAATGTAATTGGTTTGCGAAGTTGTTACGTAGGCTAAATATGAAATTTGGTAACTACTCGAGTTGCTACAGAATCGTAACGTTACCGTCAGATGCAAGCAATGAATAACAGAAACCCCTAAGGTCTTTCTTGATGGACGTAGGTTTCTATACATGATACGATTACTGCCACGTTTTACCATAAACTTTTCAAATGCCATAAGTGAAAAATTTCAATTGAGGTACAAGTAGGCCTACATTAATTTAATTTGACAAAAGTTGACTAAGCAGACGAGAAGTTTGTAGTTGTTAAGACTCGAATTACCATGTTCACATGAATTTACCACGTAACTCGCTGGTTTAGAGCTATCACGCAATCGATTCAACACTAGCATCTTGAAGGAACGGCCTGAAATTTTTAATTTGGAAATTAGAGTGGTTCTGTTGAGAGATCTGTACCAGGGTACTATCGACTATGAACCGTAGTACATAGTTCTGACCACAAGCATTAGTTAGAAAGACTCGTATTTGAATCAGGTGTTACTACAACCTACTGGTTTTGCTATATTACGCTTCTGCATAGTGATTTCACTTCGAATCGGTTTTTCCACTTATCTCAGAATTTTCTACATCTACATCCGTACTCTGCAACTCACAAATATTGTGGTTGGCAGAGAGGGCCTTGCACCAAAACTAACTCTGCGCATTCAAATCCGAATACCCGAGGAAAGAATGAAAACATATAAGCATTAATGCGGCATCGTATTTCTCTAATCTTATCTCTCCTGTCATTACGACCTAAATAGGTTGTTAGACGAAGTATTTCATTGCACTCGTAAATGAAAGAAAAATTTCGCATATTAATCAATAAATTCAAACGAAACCGACGTCGTCTGTCGGCCAATCTCAGCCCAATCTATGTATCAGCTCTGTGACTGTTTCGAAAGTACTGTGGCAATCAATCACGAATAGAGCGGCTCTTCTCTGTACTTCTTCTGTCCTGTCAATCAATCCTTTGCGATAATGATCCCAAACTCCACAACGGCAATCTAAATTTTGATGCACGAGAGTTTTGTTCGCTATCTCGTTTGTATGAGCGATACAGTTCTTCAAAATACGACCTATGAATCTCAGTATAGATGTTTGAACGTATGTGTAGATCTCGTGTAGCTTTGTGCTTCATAGAATCATCCGTGTCGGCAATTGTGTTGTTCACTTTGTACTCGTGAACAAACGAATTCTTTTGTTACCTATGTGCATTGCCTTGCACTTTTTGCATTTTAGTGTAAGTTGCCTTTTATAGCACCATTCCGAAATAAAATCCAGATAACGCTTAATTTGTAAGAAATCGTCGGAACACCTTTTTTCCCGATAGACAACTAGATTATCAGCGAACTATTGCAAACTGCTATTAACTTTGTCTCCGTGTCTTAAGAAAATAAGTTCTTTTATTGGACGTCTATAAGGAATGCACGGAGATATTAGAAGAGGTTTACCCGCCAACAGCGACATACTGCGACCGACCAGTTAGAAATTTCATATCCATTCTCCTGCGAAGCAAACTACTGAATGAAGAACTTTTGCCACGGAAATGTAATATGTCCGAAATGTCTGTTTCTCAGAATGTCTTAAATTCTTCAGTCGTAACGTGTAGTGAAGCTTTCCACGACTCACCTGTGATTGGCTCCCGAGTCCTCCCGGCTGGTCGGTTGAGTCCTGCCCGCCACTGTTTTATACCGACCGCCTGTGGGATGACTCGTCACCAGCTGCCCCCACCCCAGCTCGGCGCACCGCGT
The DNA here is from genome assembly GCA_031002005.1 of Vandiemenella viatica. Taxonomy (NCBI): domain Eukaryota; kingdom Metazoa; phylum Arthropoda; class Insecta; order Orthoptera; family Morabidae; genus Vandiemenella; species Vandiemenella viatica. Next base: position 27,103,377 of record CM061914.1, on the reverse strand, counting down.
GACGTCACGAGACCAGCGGGCGGACTGGCTGCCTAGCGGCCAGGCGCCGCGAGCGCCCCTGTCGAGCGTCCTGGACCACACGCGGTCGTGCACACTATGCACAATACATATCAGAAACCTCGCGCCCCTTCCAGTCCAGCTATCAACACTCGTGTTTCTCACCGCTGAATGGTCTGATGGAGATCAAGTATACTGCGTACCGATGCGTAACCCGCTTTTATCCCATGTGCTATACATGTTGTGAGATGGGTATCTGTGTAACAGAAAATTTACTTTCGGCAGTGTCTTTCAGTCCAGTAAACGCATATTGGAGCAAATAAAGTCAAAGGTGATAATTAGAGACCGGCTTATATGCAACACAAAAAACTAGAAATATGCATGCAAACATACATGAAAAATGCATGAAAACTGTTAAAATATGCAACATTATATAAAATAAAAATAGTAATTTTTAGATTTTTTATTTCAAAATCAGCATGAAATTATTAAGTTGTTGAATAACATATTTATAAATTCGATATTTAACCATTTTTTTTTTTTTTTTTTTAATTTTGGAAACGTAAACAAGGGGATACTATTCCAATTATTCAATAGTAAGATTGTTTCTTCGATCTCTCAAAAAAAAATTATAAGTGGATATGGACGGCTCCACAATTACTGATGTAACTGGGCGCTATTTGAAAATGGGTGCTGTTTTAACAGTCATTGTTTCTGGAAAAAGTTCACCCGTCCCATTACTAAAACTATCAATTTCACACAAAGGTTCAAAACCTGGGTTATTGTTCAAAATATTTTCAAACTTTAAGTTTACACAGGAATACCTCTGGCAATGCGGATTTTATTCATTAACTGAATAAACCTTGAGTTTCAAGCTTTTTAATACTCGCAGGTATGTAGGAAAAATTAATCCTAATCACAGTTATGGTTTCAGTACTAGAATTGTTAAATACTTCCTTGTACTGACAAACTGTCATAGCGTCTCCACAATAAAAGTCGTTTACTACACCTTTAATGCCTCGAAATGTTCATTGTAAAACAGTACCACTTCAACCCACGTCGCCTATCGAGTTACGACTGGTTCCGGAGGTAAAGGCACATTTGAAAAAATAATTTTAAGCAGGTTTTGCCAGCTACAACGTAAGATTTTATTTATTAACTACGTACACTACCGAAAAATATTTTAAATATAGCGAAAATATGCATTATCACTTGGTTTTAGGTAAAATATGCAATAAGCGATGAAACTGGGCTTAATATGCAATTGCATATGCAAACATTCATATAAGGCGGTCTCTACTCGTAATAAAACTGTGGATAGGAAAAAAAAAGAAACACTTCTCTGTACAACACAAGTTTACAGTGTGATTATGTACCGCAGCTAACTAAGTAAATTAAACGGGAATGAGTACATTTAGGAAGCGTGTAGGAACAATATTAAATTAGCTTTCAATCACTTGCATGGTGTTAATGATATTATGTTTATTCTAATACCAGTCCCATCCCTCATCGACGTATCGCCAGTGTTGCCTTGATGCTGCAAGAAGATATAGCTGATCGCCTTGCCTTTCACAGGAAAAAAAAGAAAAAAAAAAAAAGCTGAATAATAAGAACCGGTACAGCTTTTTTTTTTTTATCAGAGCATTTCTAATAGAGGATAGAAGAAAAATATGCAGTGTGCAACATCAAAGACAGAATGCTGGAAGCATACAAAGACGCTGAATTATCACGCCTAGTGAAACAAATAAGAAATACAAATTCCTAACCTATTGGTACCTTGATTAGTGACTGAAAGAGGACAACCACAAATATTCGGTCAATAAGAGACTCATTGGTTTCTTTGAAACAATGTTCTATTGTTTTGGCAAGAAACTGCGGAGAGATGGGCTGTAATGTATTGCACCTGCGTTTCTAAATCTTTTTCAACTCGAGAACCAGTAAACTGTCAAAAATAACTCTACGGACCACTAATTTCATCCGCTTACTTTTTAACAAACCTGCGAATTGTTATTGGCACGTACAAATGACATGCACCCACTGAAAGGGCGTCCTAAAATAGTCAATAACTTCATCCCCATAGGAACACCGCTCTTTTTGATCGCAACTGTAAACATATACATTTTACGTTATTAGTTGTTACCAGCGAACTTTTTGTTACAATATCTTTAACAGGGTTAAAATTAAGTTTTTAATATTCTGCCTGCGAATCATGTGCCCTGTTTTCTGAGACTACAGGTGGGTGCGGGCCACAGGTTAAGAAACACTGTATGACACGATAACGGCGCCGCGAAACAGGTAGCTTCTTGCTCCATCAAATTGTCCCCGTCGTCACGTTTTCGTCCCACATTTCAGGTATTACAGCGTTGGTATTATCGCATGCGGGGACTCCAGATGCCGCATGTTAAACAGGTACGACTGATGTAAACAACCTTTCTCTGCGTAGCAAACATTGGTGTATCACTACCTGCTGGCAATGACTACAGACGTAAATTACAGATTCTCACATTGTAAATTAAATAATTAAATATCAAATTGTTTTATTATTTTATATTTAATAAAATACAAAAATCTTTCATTTCTTGATGTTTAACCGAAAAATTAATTTATAATGGATCTGGGCAGGATCAATTTCCTGATATCACTGGTAGTTCTGCGGTTAAAACACCTCTAGAATTCGAGGATCCAGATACAAATCCTGGTGCTCCACGAATTCTTAATGGATTTATTTTGTTCGTATTAATATGCTAGCACGTTTCTTGGTTTTTATTCCAGGATTAACTTTAGCTGCAGCCAGTACAGCGGTGAAATGCGAGACAAAGCTTAACTCTGTTGTCAAGTCGTAAGGGCCATGGCCGAATTCCTTCCCGTTCCTCTTATTTCTTTAGACGTCGAAAAGGCGTAAAGGCTCTATTAATATATATATATATATATATATAAAAATCGGGCATTTGGCACATAATATGATGTATATCTAATTCTCCTACCCTGTTGGCCAAGTACTGGACGATGAATATTTATTAAATCAGGAAGTTCGAACCGAACGTTAGGAATTTCTTTCACGTGCCACAAGACCAAAAGGTTTAATCACAAGCTGAGAATTGGTTGGGTCTTTCAGCAGGAAGCATGTTGAACCACAGTGAGAGACAGGACTGCGAGTTGTCGTCTTCGAGGAGATACAGGTATGTTCGCTGGTGGTGTTTGCAAGTTGTATCTGTAAGGTAAGACACTGTTTCACACCCAACACATGGTCCTTGTCTCAATGCCGACTACCCAGTAGCTTCAACAAGGTAATAGGCCTCTCTAGCCAAAATTTGCATCAAATTCCATGATCTGGGATGGAATAAGACAATTAAAAAAAAATTGATTGCAATGAAGTATGTCCTCCGGTATCAGTTTCCTTACACACCAATTTTCCCGTTTCTCATTAATTTAAAACAAGTAGAAAATGAAAAAAAAAAGACAAGAGAAAACATTTCTGTGCTAATTTAATCTTATCTCTGATCCTTTTTTTCTGTCTTCAGTCTTTCGATTGGCTTGATGCAATCCTCCATCCTTCCTATCTACATATCCCTTACAACCCATGTCCTCAATTATCTGCTTCATATATTCTAATCTCCGTCTTCCTCTACAGTTCTTACCTTCGAACGTTCCCTCCACCAGCAAGTTAACCAATCCAGCATGTCTCAAAATATAACCTACCAGCCTGTCTCTTCTTTCTGTAAGCTTCTTCCGCAAACTTCTGTTCTCAGCCACCATTTCCAAAACTCGTTCATTTCGTACTTTATCTGTCCACTTAATTTTCAGCATTCTTCTGTAACACCACATTTCAAATGCTTCAATTTTCCTTCTTTCCTGTGTTCCTAAAGTCCATGTTTCGCTACCGTAAAGTGCTGTGCTCCACACATAGAGTTTTAAAAAGTTTTTTTTTAATTCCTAGACCAATATTTGAAAGTATAAGATTTCTCTTTTTCATGAAGGCTCTTTTTGCTATAGTCTGCTTTTAACATCATTCCTGCTTCGGCCATCGGTTGTAATTTTGCTTTCCAAGTAACAGAATTCACTTGCTTCTCCAATTGCATCCTAACCCCCCCCCAAAAATCAGTTTCTCGTATGATTGAAAATGAGTACCAACTTGTGGTCATGGTATTCTCTTCCCTTCCATGCAAAACTGCTAATTCTTCTGCGATTCAGCAATATATTCTTTGTAAATTTATAGCACTGTCTTCAACCTCGTTTTGTCTTAAAGTGAATCCCAGTCCAGAACCTTTATCATATGACTTGTGTTCCTGGTGGGTGAGCAGTAGTCTAACGTTATCTGGTTGCAGCAGCCAAATACTCCGCTCGGAATTGTGGAAAGCCCGACCTTCGTATTAGTCAGCGGCACGAGACACTTTGGCAGCGTCCCAGGCAGGCTGCAACGAGCGGCCTGTAGGGGTGGCAACAGCGCTCCACGGCAATGTGCCACCGTTACCTCAATTTAGGAACCGGGTTTAGTTCCAGTCACGCCAGCTTTTAACGTAACGGTGGCCTTCCGCCGTCAACGAGCAATCCCTTGATGGATTTCATTTATACACAGTGCATAATTTTGTTTGAATCTTACTAATTTATTCACTTAACTGTAAAAAGACATGATTTGATTGTGTTGTGTACTTCTTGTGATAGTCTGTAAGAATAGCTATAATAGTTCTGCACTTATATTAAAACTGTATATGGAACAAGCTCTTTGCATTCAAGATATTTTTGAAAAAAAAAGAAGAAAGTTAAGTGCATTGTCCGTAAAGACTCGGCTGTTTTCTTAAATTTGTGTGGATGAATGGGATTTATTAAAAAAATTAATAATCGGTTTTTGATTGAGTTTTAAATAGTCCCTCTGATGCCAGGGGTAAAACATGTTATGTTTTAATTTTGGTGTGAAAATGGAAAGCTGAGAAATTTAAGATAAAAATGTCAACAAATTAGTATCCAGTTTTCGTTGAAAGTGGTTCACGACGAATTCAGTTGGAGGCGATATATTTGTGGTGATTTCACAGTAAGACTGGCATCGTTTTATTCGGATGAACTAAGTTTCTATTTCTCGCCAGAGATATGTTATTGGGATATGATCGGGCTTGTAGAAACAGAAGAAAATGTTGAAATTTAGGATCTGCAATCGTGCGTGGACAAATTACTGAATTGATTTGGCCCACATAACATTTAGAATACTAAGAGGGCATCTTACGTGAGGTGAAATAGGGGGGGGGGGGCGTTCAGGCAGAATCTCCCGAAACCTCACCAAGGCGGGAGGGGGGTCAACGGAAATCTCACGTGAGGTTTTGAAATTATTGTAGAATGGTAGAGCTAAAAAAAAGGTAAGTCGATTTTAGGGGGGTAAAAACCGACTTTAGGGGGCTATAACCGCCCTTGGGAGCATGAGACCTAAAAAAATAATCCCAAAAAAGTTGCAATAGGGGGGGGGGGGTCGGCTCCAACCAAATCTCACCAGAGGGGGGGGGGGGAGGGTGGTCCGACCAAATCTCACGAAGTCTCACCAGAGAAGGGGGTCCGGAATTCCGGAAAAATACCTCACGTAATTAATGGACGCCCCCTATGGAGAACGATAGTAAATAACAACAACAAAAAAACTCTCCATGTCAAAAATTACTACTTGTGATCCACTAATTTTCGCGTTGTTTAAGTACCTTTTTGCGCAAGTGCATTGTCTTGATCAAAGATCATTTTGTGGATGCGTGTCTCAAACCTTTAATTGCTTCCAATTTCATATTGTGCATCTTCTAGAAATTTTCGCCTATGGTAGCAGTTTTGGTCTTCCCTCCCGTGAGTAGTCTTCTATTTTTAAACTCTATCGCCCATTTGTTCACTGTTGAAAATGAAGTAATAGATTCCTTATAAACATTTACCAAATTTTCATGAATTTCCGTTGGCGATAAATCGTCCTCAACCAAGGATGCCATGACGGAACAATATTCCAGTTTATCCTTTTCACATAAATACATACAATATTATAAAAATTCGCATGAAGCAAACCTTGTACTTTGTACAGATCAAGTTATAACTTGACCTTCGTTTTAAGCACAGGTGTACCAATATCTTGAAATATGCATTGATAACTGTGCCATTCCTGAGTTAGGCCGAGACCGTTTCTACATCTACATATATACTCTTCAATTCACAAAATTGTGGGTGCCAGAGGGTGCTCAGCACCAAAGCTAATCTCTTTGTTGTGCATTCCAATCCCGAATGGTACAAGGGAAAAAAGAATTCATATAAGAATCAGTGCGGCACCTTATTTCTCTAATCTTATCTTTCCTGTCATTCCGACTCAAATGAGTTGATAGACGAAGTATTGCACCACACTCGTAAGTGAAAGTGGGAGTACACATGTTTAGCAATAAGTTTAAACGAAACGTGCGTCGTTTGTCTACCAGAGACTCCCAGCCCAGTCAACTAATCAGTTCTGTGACGCTTTCGTAACGACTGTAGCAAGCGGTCACGAATCGAGCGGCTCTTCTCTGTTCTTTTTGTATACTGTCAATCAACCCCTTACGAAGCGGGTCCCAAATGGCACAACAGGAGTCCAAATGTGGACGCACAAAAGATTTTTACGGTATCTCCTTTGTTTGTTCCTTACAATTTTTCAAGACTCGACCCAGGAATTGCAGCCTAGAATTAGCTCTACCTACTAACGAATTAATGTTTAAGTTCCATTTCATGTTCCTTTGTACTGTTATTCCCAAATATTTCACAGAATCGGCCATATCAATAACTGAACTGTTTACCTCGTATTTCTGAACAATTGGATTCTTTTTGTTAGTTATGCTCATTGCCTTGCACTTTTTACAATTTAGTGTGAGTTGCCACTCAGCGCACCATGCCAAAATAACATCCAGATCACGCTGAATTTCTAAGCAATCGGCCAAATTCCTTACTTCCCTATAAATAACCGCATCATCAGCAAACAATCTAAAAAGGCTTTTCACTTTGTCTCCGATATCATTTATAAAAATTAAGAAAAGAAGTGGTCCTATTACACTTCCTTGAGGTACCCCCGATGTAACATCTAGACTAGAAGAACTTTCTCCTTCAACGACGACATACTGCGACCGACAACTTAGAAAATCCTTGATCCATTCACAAAGCTGATCAGATATACAGTACGCTCGAAGCTTCGCTAAAAGGCGGTTGTGTGGCACAGAGTCAAAGGCTTTCTGAAAATCTAAAAAAATTGCCACTACTTGTGAACCTGCATCAATAACTTTCATTACGTCTTGTGTAAATTGGGCCAGCTGTGATTCACATGATCTTTTCTTCCGAAATCCGTGTTGATTTGTTGTAACCAAATTATTTTCATCTAAAAAATGTATGATGTTCGAGCATATAATATTGTCGTAGTAAAGTTTGAACCCCCTTAACTAAGTGATTAAGGCATTTGTTAAATGACCTCTCGCAGTTCTACAACTAACCTTTTATAACCAACTGAGCAGCCACGTTTACAAGAAACCAAAGAGAAATTCAGATGACCTGATAACCTATTCACCATACAGTCGGAGCCTACTTGGTATCTTCATCCTTAGTCATTTGGGCCTGCCGTTCAGGAAGATATTGATTCTGTTATAGGTTCCGCCAGATTAAGTCCACACGATTGCTGGAATCGTTCTTCCAAAATTCCTGTCATATTTCCTTACTGTTTCTTCTCTTCAATCCTCTCGCAGCTCCCATCGTCTAGACACCGACAATGCTAAGGCTGCAACGAGAAGAAAAGCCTCCAAATTATGTCCTCTCCGAGAGTGAACTGTTGAGAGACTAGCCAATAGCAGCTTTTCTTGGAAACGACCGATCAAAGTACTTGAGCGACCTCGTAATGATAGGAGTACAGGCACTGCTAATTGACCATTCAAAGACTTTCGCTTAGGACTTTACGCGCCTTATTGAGGTCGAAGTTATTAGAGTTGGAGACGATCAGGACCAAGTAATTTGGCCATGGGCTTTTGGGGGAACTTTCGTCTGGAGTGAATTCGGGAAACCGTGCAAAATCTAAAACATGATGGCGGAATAGGGGTTTGAACCCACGCACTCCTGAATGGCAGTGCCGAGCGTTAGTTCTCGCCCCCAAGTCTGGATATGCAAAGACGACAATACTACGTCATTAAATACCTAACTTAGCAAAGGTGCAACCGTTACAATGTGTGTTAAGATAAAGTATATGCCATGGATTCAGATGTAATGAATACTAGAATATTATTTAGTTGCAAAATATTCAATATATGACTAGTAATTTAATACTGAAGCTGTCACGAAAAATGATGACGAAACTATGGATGAAAAATCACTAAGAAAAAGTTGTTTTAGGAAAGGGCATTGTTATACAACAATACTTTCACTAGACCTGCATCCGGAATCATTTGCCAAATAGTATCTATGGTATTATCTTTGTTCCTACGCTTTATGCAGCTCATAATATTATCGTGTACTCCCCACTACGACCTATCTGAACTGTTCACACCATTTTCTTTACTAAATATTTGAATTTTTCGTATGCTAGGGAATATCTCCACATAAAATCATTCCTCTAGTGTGCGGACACCACCAACACGTTAAGGCCTTTATTTTTCAGTTGGAAAGAATCGGCGTGTTAGTGCAACTTAATTCTTTAAGAATTTTTGCATTTATAAAAACTGGCCATGCGGAATAAAACGTTAATTTTAACCTTGCGATGAAAATTTTGTGGTATTAGTTATCGTACCTTTATTTAGAACATTTAAAGGAATAGTCAAAAAGGGCTATACAACTTGGGAATTATATAAAAATTTATTATATTTTCTTTTAATGGCATTCGGCCTTGTAGCCATTCAGCCAGCAACTGTGTTTCTATCATTCTTCAACTGTGTTCATAGTATCTACTCATGTTATTGATTATCACAAGTGACAGGACAACACAGGACGAACACAACACTTAGTTAAAACCACCCATGCCCTGGGCCGGACTCGAACCGGCGACCCCTACAACGTGAAGCCAGCTCGCTAGCCCCGTGCTACCGGGGTCGGCGAAATTTATTTAGATAACTTGCAGAATCTATAGATGTATTATTTTGCAGCAAACAACCTCACATAAAAGTGTCAAGTGTCATTTTTGTTCGATGTTACTACCATTTGTCATACGGCAAACATCCCTCCGGTAATCAATTTCTTCCCAGTCTGGTCGCAGCAAATTGGGCGTAACTTGTACAACGGCAGCGTGGATTCGATTTTCCAGGTTGTTTGATAGAGAGGAACATACACACATTCTTTAATGAAACCCGAGAAAGAAATCCAGTGGTGTTAAGTCCGGGGAGCGAGGAGGCCATGTGATTTGGCCCTTCACGGCCAGTCCTGAGAAGCGATTATCAAGGAAATCTCGAACTTCCGTGAAGAAATGAGGTGGTGCATCGTCTTTCTGGTAGTAAACCATCCCATCTCGGTCATCTTCATCGACTTGTGGAATTTACATTTTTGTGGATTGTGGGTAAAGCTCTGCCTAACTTGTTCGACACAATCTAATAATCAACACGCGGGCGACCTCGTGATTTAGTGAACAACCTGTCTCAACAGATTTTTTTTGCCAAGATTAAATTGCAGGCCTGCCTGGAGGTTATTTGGAGTATTCGGTGCGTAATTTACGCCCAGTCAGTTGTTGCAGAGTTCGTTTCTGGAAACCGAAACACACAGCGAGCATGGTCCGCACCAGTGGAAGTAGCCATTTTAATTGTGCGCTACGCTCGCGCTCCTCGTGGCAGAATGGTGTACTGATGCACTACGAGCATCAAACTTGAGGTTCTTTATGGCAAATTGGCCATCCTTCCGTAGTTGCTTGTTAAACAATTGTAAATGAAAACACCGTCTATTAGTGACTGGTTTTATTCATATATACTCAGACGCGTTTCGCCCCTGTGGACTGGGGCATCGTCAGTGACTGTGAATGTACATACATGTTGGTGTTAAGAAAATTGCAATATCAATATAAATTACTAACTAATAATAAACTATGGTTGAGACAGTTACATGGTGGTCGGGAGCGGCTTTATCTGCACTTTTTTGCGACCAGAACTGTTGTTTTGGTTCCACATTAACAGTAACTATTGTTACCTTGTTTTGTAAACATCTGAAACAATAGTTATTTTTATAGTTATGTGGAACCACAACAACAGTTATGGTCGCAAGAAAATGCAGCTATGTAACTGTCTCGACCATAATCCGTAAGTAGAGAGTATTTTGTTATTAGTTAGTTATGTATGTTAATATTGCAATTTTCTTAACACTAACACGTGTGTACATTCACAGTCACTGACGATGCCCCATTCCGTAAGGCCGAAACGCGTCTGACTATATATCAATAAAACCAGTCGCTAATAGACGGTGTTTTCAATTACAATTGTTTAACAAGCAACTGCGGAAGGTTGGCCAATTTACCATAAACAACCTCAAGTTTTTCAATTACAATTGATGTTGTTTGCTACAAAATGATACATCTTCGGATTCTGTAAATGATCTCAACAGATTTCTATATCGTTCTAGAGTTATAATCTCCTTTTTGGCTCACCCCGTATAACTGACCCTGCACGCGTTTTATATAACTTTCTTTATGCACTGTGACGCATAGGAAAAATGTGATTTTGAAATGAGTAGTACTCGAGAAATAATTGGACACAGAGATGCAGATATGGAGCAACGCTCACCACAGGTTGTGCCTTTTCAGTTGGTAAACATGGAATGTGTTATACAGTTACATTCATGTATAGCACTTATGTAGTAGTGGTACACCTGTTATTTGAATGCTGTGTATATTTCCTAACCGTTTCAATGGCTGTTATCGTGAAACCTCCAGGGTGCAACTCTATTTTGAAGTAGGTTCATCCTTTCGCGTCGACAGAGGAATAGCAGCAGCCGCCGTTCCTAAATCACGGATACGAGAAAACTTTGAGAAGGTGGGAGAGAGTTTACTAAGGAACCAATGCTGTCTTTTTCGGAAGTGTGTTGCTGCATTAGCAGTTAGTATGATTTCAGTGTGTAGTCATGGCTAAAACGAACAGCAAGGCCTCAATGGGAGTTACTTCCCATCGCTGACTCATTTAATATACCTACCCTGATCTCTTGGTACTACCGATTAGTCAGCGAGTGATTTTTCTATAGAGATTTCTCAAGTCCAATGTCTACCAAGAAACTGCACAAAACGTTGGTAAACTTTTAAGGATTAGTTCACCGGTTAATTGCAAGAAATCGATCCAGATGTGTAGAGTAGAATTATGAAATCTTTCAATTCATACTACAAACTTTTGTTCGAGATAAGGGCTCTCACATAAGAGATGTTATTTTCTGCTTTTATTCATTTTAAAAATCGTTCTGATAACCTTTCTCTTTACGTAGACAAGTAATTTTGAGCGAATAAGCAACCGTAGTGTCTTAAGACTCATATGGTGTTTTTTTTTTCTTCTTCGTTTAGTACACAGAGCATTACGTGGCGATTCTACCTGTTTCTGCGTGCGCCGCATAGCGTACTTTCATGGACCTGTTCTCCCTCGGCGTCCTTGTTTCTGAAGGTCATCCACGAGTCGTATTTTTGTCTGTATAAAATCGTAAGTGACTTATTAAATAATGAGCTAATAGCATCTCGTTTGTGGTTGTCGGGTAACGATTAGGTAGTCTACTAACGTTGGTGGTGCCGAAGTCGTGGAACCATTCCGAGACTATGGTAACTTTTTGTTTTCGGAGGTTGGTAGTAACCTCTGACTAATGTCCAAAGCTCTGCTACTCCAAAGATGTATCGATTACCTATTCGATTAGCATTGTTTCTTTAGGACAACACACTCTCAATATCATCTCGAAATATAATGGAGTGCCTGCACTTCATTGTGGTAGCCAGGTTTCTGTCTTGTTTGTAGTTATTTTTAAGCAGACGAGCAAGTAGCTTGTTCGTTTTAGCAAACACCAACTGTACGAGGGAGGGAAACTTCTTCCCTTTGGCAACTGCCGATTATATATTTCATTTGCATAATTTGTTTTTCGTAAATAACTCTTCATCTTATGGTCTACTTAAAACGTTCATGGTTAATTCGTCCTTATATCGTTTCTTTGACTAATTGCTATTGGGATTGCTATTCGAAAACCTTTTTTTTTTTTTTTTTTTTTGCGTTAGCCAAACTCTGAACATTTGCTGGAGTGTTGCTTATCTTTAACACTTTAACCACCTGAATCTCGTGAGACCTTCTATTTCTGTGTATTGACCGGCCTCGTCCAAAGAGGTTAGACAATGACATTTTCGTTATCGCGCGCAGGTGGAACCCTTTACAATCTACCAGCCTGATTTGGTGTTTTATTGATATTTGTAAGTTTAGTTGCATTTGTTCTAATTGTATGTTTTATTTCTGCTATGTCACTTTACAGCCAGTCGAACATTTTATCGAACACGACATATATTTCCTTTATATAAATATATATATAGTATTTTGAATAAAATAGTGACACTAGTGACTATTGCATATCATCAGTTATTGGGAAAACCTCTTTCTCAGGTACAGCTAGGCACACTGTTCGTCTTGAGGTGTTATCAAAAATCATTTCCCTCATCTCATTCATCATTGTTTATTATTAATTGATAAAATAGAACAATCTATACCTGACGCGAAAGGAAAAAGAAAACAAAATAACCATTTCAAAAGCTGCATTTTTTTTATCTGCTGCAGTTCTGTTAATTTTCTTTCTACATTACCAGGAGATGATTTTTTTTCCCTGCTTAAAAGATTTCCAGTGTTCATTGACTCCTTTTTGTATACTGAAAATTCGCTGGAAAAACGTTTCCGATGTGCCCCTTAAAGTCTATTGTACACCACATTTTGAACTTGGAATAAAGCTTCAGTGAGCACCATGATTAAAGTCAACTGAAATTCCGTTGACAGAACAAAATTAGAATTATTTTATCAACGAATCAAAACAACTTTGTTTCAGAACATCAGAACAATACGAACTGTCACTGGCGGGGAATATCCTGTGTGCCACCCGAACACCATGACTTCAAGTCACATGCTTGCGTGGAACTGTCAGTATATAGGGTATCTAAGATAGGAATATGACAGAAATAACTATCCACGCGCTGTTGTGTATCTTGTAGCGTATTTTAATTGAGAGAAACGAATGAAGAGCTACGGAGCCTGGCTTGGACATCCCTTCCCCACCTCCCCTTCCTCGTTGCCCAGCGTTGCTTGGGGGCATCCACAAATTACGTGAGATGTTTTTCCGGATTTCTGGACCCCCCTCCCCCCTGGTGAGATCTGGTCCACCCCCCCCCCCTCTGGTGGGATCTGGTCCGTGAGAACCCCCCACTACAAATCGCCCTGGAAACTTTCGTAGACCTTTTTTTTGGCTCTACTGTCTCCAAATTTTTCGCAAAATCTCACGTGAGATTTCCGTAGACCCTCCCTCCACCCTGGTGAGATTTCGCCGGACCCCCCCCCCCCACCTATTTCACCTCACGTAATTAATGGATGTCTCCCTTTCTACCGAACCCATACCCCCTCCCCTGACTAGAATAATCCATTTCGGAAATCAACCATGAAATTTAGGTATGTTGAACATAAGATGACATCATCTTCCCATATTCCTTGAATTCGGAGAAAAATTGTAATAAGTGCGTAAACTGTTCGTTTAAAAAAATATCTTTTTGGTAATAGACTTAATATTTCCTGCTGCAACTCTGTATACAATGCATACAGATGCATACTGATTCGTTAGCCAGTGATCTGAAGATAGTATAATTGGATCCTTCAGCGGTGACGTCATGTGCTTAAAACGGTGACGCAGTCTCTAGTTTTAGTGGTATTAAAGCAACGGACTTAAAAGTAAACACGCTTTCTTAAATACGTAAAGCAGCCACGGTCATTATGCGCAAAATTCGGGATTTCATATAGCAAGGCTACTCTATACAATTTTTCCACTGTTATATGACACTGTTGTTAGAATGAATTTGAGGCATGTATTTATAGTAATTTGTTATAATGAATATCTTATTACACCGATTATATTGCACGCAAAGTCATTTTACTGAGATTTGACTCAAACATAAAGCTTAAAACTCTGTATTAATATAGTTTTTCTGTTTGTTGCAGGTAACCTACGTACCAAGGCGCTGTATGACTGGCTGTATTCAAGGTGACTGGCATAATGCTTTCGTTATGTCTTTGTGGTATTACATAATAGACTTATTCAACGCGAGCTGTGAACCCCTCGTGCGGACTGTTAATATTCGTACCTTCCTTTTCAACCCTCGTATCCCACAGTGAAGACATCACCTGAGAGAAAAAGTTGTAACTTCATTCATCCGAATACTGCAACGCCTCTAGTCAACATTTCGACTGCGAAAGGCACTAACCTTGAAATGGATATTACTTTCTGGACACTTTCATCTTAATTTCTCTCCTTTTAATAACTTTGTGGTTGGCCATGATCCACTTGTGTAGCATAAATGTTTATAAATTAAGCTCTGTCTTTTAACAACTGTTTTTTTTATTAATGTTTCTTCACCAATCGCGTTTCGTCCTTTTGGCGTGGGGCATTATCAGCGGTGGCCATAAATGTACATATTGTTGTAATTGTAGGATGAATACATATATAATATTTAATCATGTATACAGATATAATTACAACAATAAGTATATACAAGTATTTATAACCACAACTGATGATGCACCACTCCAAATGGGCGAAACGTGTCTGGTGAAAGAAACATTAATAAAAGACTGTTGTTGATACATGGAGTTTAATTCATAAACATTCTCTCATTTTCGACGGCACTTCAAAATGAATCATAGATTAATCTACGCCTGATACCATGGACAGTACATTCTTCTAAACCACAACAACGACAAATGTGTTCTGATTTCCTATAACTTTTATCTTGGTTTCTCAAATCATTTTTTTTTTTTTTTACTACTGGGAACATGGGCTGTACATTTTTCGAAGCCCCATTAGAATCCGACTTATAGGTTTAGCGTAAACCTCGTTCATCCAGACAAACAGATAGACACAATTTAAAAAAATAGTTGATTCGTTCTCTGCAGTTTATGAACAGTGGCCCATTTCAAAAATATCACTAATGTGCAGATCTTTCTATACTTAAAGATCTGTAATTAACATCGGTTCATTATTCTTAGAATATGAGCCGTTAGACTTGTTTAAGGCGGTAAATGTAGACACATCTACTTTTTTTTTTTTTAACTGCTTTACGTCTCTCAACAGCGAGGTCTTTAGAGACGGGAAAGGATTGGGGCAAGGAATGGGAAGGAATTCGGCCATGGCCTTTTTAAGGAAAAATCCCGGCATTTGCCTGGAGTGATTTGGGAAATCATGGAAAACCCAAATCTGGATGCCCGGACGGGGATTCGAACCGCCGTCCTCCCGAATGCGAGGCCAGAACGCTAGCCGTTACACCACCACTCTCGGTGACACATCTACGTGGCGCATAGTTCTACAATGGCGTCGACGTAAAAGTTTAAATTTTCCAACATGTTGGATGAGTGATAACTTTCGCGGCTAGTATAACTGCAATACTTATCGTCTCTTAATCATTTGTATATTTAATACGTTGTTCGTTTCCTCAAGGACGCTTGTTAGGTATAATTTTCAAAAAAAATTGCTCATTTAACTGGCAAAGGTATCCTAATTAATTTTGATTAATTTTTTTTTTTTTTTTTTTTTTTTGCTTATGGCTTTATTCCTCGTCGACGTCGAGGTCATTAGAGGCGGGAAAGGACTGGGACAAGGAACGGGAAGGAATTCAGCCATGGTATTTTGAAGGAAGCATCCCGGCATTCACCTGGAGTGATTTGGGGAAACCAAGGGAAACCCAAATCCGGATGCCGCCACGTGTATTCGAACCGCCGTCCTCCCGAATGCGAGGCCAGAGTGCTAATCGCTCACCCGCCAAGCTAAGTCCGGTTTTATAATTCGAATTTGTTGTATTCGCTAAGAACACAATTTATTCCACCTTGTGTCGTAGTTGTTTAATGGAATTCTGTGAATTCATTTCTTTATATTTATTTCGTTTTTAACTGCCTTGTACACAGTGTTGCCACCTTACGAAAACAAAAGACGCTAGATCTGGTCTCAAAACTCACTAGATTGCGGGATATATAGAACTAAAAGATTCGCTAGAAATCGCTAAATAAAATAAAGGAAAATGGTAAGGCAAGTAATATAAAAATATTTTAATAATTAGTATTTTCATTAAATTAAGCATAACATTGTATTAAAAATCAACATCAAATTTCTTCAATCGGTATTTCTTCTTCATCATCTTGGTCTATCGTTGGAGTTACAGAACTTGCAGATGTGTAAGGACGAGATTAATCGTCAGTCATAGATTTGGAAGAGTATTTAGCATCTTTACCAACTGCATCAATCACATCAGCCGGAAGTTCGTAACTGTAACAGTTTTTTTAACCCCGATATTTAACTGATTCCTTATAAAAAGAATGCTCGAGTATTTACAGCTATCATATTTCTCAAAGTGTTTTTAAGAATGTTCATTGTACAGTAAATCCTTTCTACTGCGGCATTCTGGCGAGAAAATGATAGGATATGCCTAAATCATATAACTCCAGAAAGATATTTATTCTAGCAGCATTCTTGTATCGGGCAAACCTTATTCCGTTTTCAATATATTATGTACACAATTATTTATCCGAGTCATGACAGAGCCATTACCTACCCCAATTCCAATAAGTTTTTCGAAACCCTCTGGAAGGTTGAATATCACTAAATATCACCAAATATTTTTTTAGCGATAACATATTTAAGAAAATCGCTTTCGATCTTCAAAATTCACTAAATCTAGCGACAAAATCGCTAAGGTGGCAACATTGCTTGTACAAAAAAAAAAAAAAACTAAGACAGCATACTTAACGTTGCAAATAATCATTACTGCAACATTTTAATCTACTTTTAGGTTACACTGTGGTAATAACACTCTATTTTAGTTCTTAATACCTCAAATCAGATTATAAATAAAAATTTTGAAAAAATCATGATGATGAAAATAATTTTAGAAGATTTAGTCGCTGGATGAATGAAAATTATTGAAAGCTGGCACCCATCTGACAACGAGTTTCAATGTTTGGATTTTTTTTTTCATCCCACAATTTAGAAGTGTTTCTGGCTAAAATCCATAGCGAAAAAACATCTGCTATCCCCCATCATTTATTAAACTGCTAATTCGAAAGCTGTTTTATAACTTACAATGATATGTAATTTTCTAAGCCTGCATGGGTTTTTCTCGACAGCTTCTGTAACAGGTATCCGCACACTCATTTTTCTTTTGCGTAAGACCTCATGCGGTATCTGGATTCTGAGAAACTTTCTTGCGTCAAAAGATTCATTACAAATTTTCTAAACATCACATCGGTGCTACATATTTAGGTTCCATTTCTCAGTACAGTTCTTTTTTTTTTCATGTTCGTTCAGATATTGCTAGGAAGAACCCATTTTACTCTGTGAAAGAATTTTCTTCTTGGAATTTGGTAACTAAGAATGACTGATAAAGTAGTATATATGGTGTATGGAATGGGAAGGTGACAAAATTATCCACAATTACTAAAATGATATATGGTTTTTCTTTCTGTTGAAACTTTTGACAAATGAACTAATTACACTGTTTACAAAATTTCACTCATATATAGTAACTAACATGGGATAGTAGCATGCACTCAAAAACTGCTGTGAAAAATTATCATACTAACAGGTTTTTAAGTAATTGACTGCTTATGAGTTGTTGCTAATATAATTGATATTGCTAATAGGTGTGTGTACTGTTCCACATAAATAGCAACTAACATAATATAATATGTAGTCACAAATTACAGTGAGACTTATCATGGTAACTGGTTGGTAAGAAAATAACTGGTTATTAGATGCTGGTAACAAGTGTATACACTGTTCCACAAAATAAGCATTAATTAACTCGGGATTGTATTTGTAGATTACAGGAGATCTTGGTTATACTAATGGGTTGTTGCTAACTTGTTGTCAATATATAATAAGATTATCAATTATATAGTAATATTGGCATTACTAATAAGTGTATGTACTGTTCCACATCCCCGAGATTATTCTCACATGGGATCAAAGTGAACATATCTATCTATCTATCTATCGATTATTTTGATGTTAGCTGCAAGAAACAGCTACAAAACGCGCAGTTTTCGTTCGTAGTACTTCAGTAGTTTTCATTGTTTCTAGGTCATTCAGGTGGCGTATATTGCTGGACTCCAGACAATAATTTTATGCATCTTCGGTGGATTCGCGTTTCAAAAACAGTCACATACTTGCTTGGTATTAGCTTCGTATGTTGATTGTTGAATACAACTGATGTCATTCCAAGTGATTGTTGTTCCAAGAACCGTGCCGTTTCTTTAGTACCTAACAGTAATTCGCCTATGATTAATTCTCACAGGAACATACAGTTTGAGTTAAGCACCACAATGAAATAATATGAAGGACATATGAGGTATATCGAATGTCTACTGAAACTATGTAAGGAACGGATTGTCTGCCAATGATCTCGAGCATATTTTTTTCAACAGACTAAAAGTAAACAGAAAACCAGTATTACTGGGATTATTTTTTTTTACAGCTGTGTGACTTTGGTCTACACCTCTTGTAAAGAGATACCCATACTGCCCACATTAAACGCCAGTTTACAAATATTTCTTCCTATAGCTCACTCGAAAACGTTAAGTTGAAAATAAAGTTAATGTAGAAGTTATAAATTTGATGTTGGAATGATGGACTGAGATCCTTCTCGGACAACGAAAGAAACTCTATACAACTATTTTCACACTGTCGTCACTGCTTGTGAAAATAATGTCCACACTACGCTCCTAAAATGTATTTTCTTCTTATTTCGCTGTAAACGTTTTGGGAAATTTTCGATTATTTATTTTGGCACTGGTGTAAGAAGTTGGCGTCGGTTCAAATAATTTAATTTGGACACTTTCAATTCAGAACTTGGAGGTTGGTTTAGTCCGTTGGACATAGTTATTACTAAGCCATGTCGGCAACCCGGCGGAAACGTTATGAATATTGAATGGAAGCGTTCCAGTTGTTAGCTAGATACTAGAAATAATATCACCATTCGAATATCTTCTTATTTAATTGATGATATCAGTTCTATACTTATTTAGCAACTCGACCTTGATGACTTCAAACCATTTTCAGATGATGTTATGGCTTGGGTTAATACAGAAATACAACAGAAACTGAACATCTGGAATACGCATTTTAAGGAATTTGGCCGTGCAAAAACAGTAGTAATGGCTGTCAGCAGACATAATATAAAGCCTGTTAGTTATCTGGAGGGTGAAAAATTGAATCAGGTTCATAATTTTCAGTACCTTGCTAGTAAAGTGACCTCTGACAGTCAATCCCAGAACGAAATTACGAGTAGAGCACACAAAAGAGACCAGTTCTACCATCAAGTCAGGCACGTTCTGTGGGTCAAGCACATTACAATTACAGCCAAAATGTCACTGTGTAACTCATACTTCCTGCCGGTTACAACATACAGCCTGGAAGTATGTACCACTACCAGCAGAGATGATGACAGACTCCAGGCGATCGAGATGATGTGGTACAGAAAATCAGAAGAGACAAGATCAGGAATGAAGCGATCCGTAAACAGATCCCAGTCAATGAAACCCTTCAACAAAACATTGCCAAAGCAAGATTGCGATGGCTGGGACACTTCAAGCGGATGGACCCAACAAGAACAGCGAGGATATGGCTGCAAAAGAAATGAAGGGTAAAAGACCAAGAGGCCGACCCAGAAGGAGATGGATTGATCTCGTGATACTGGACCTACAGGAGAAAGGTGCATCATGGTCTTCAGTGCAAGAAGAGGTAACATAATTGGACAGGCAAAGCTGAAGAGCGCTCTTACATCGCACTCGGGAAACTGGAGACGGAAGAAGAAGATCATGATGATTATGCTTATTTAGCTGGCCCTGGTTGCCTGTCGCACTTTCGGGATGTTCCTTGTCGCATACTATTCTGCGACAGTAGTCAGATTCCAGCAAGCTGTCGAGCTGTTGAGTTAGAGTTGCAGAGTGACCGCCAGTCCCCAGAAGAATATTTCTCGTGTGTAAAGCTACGTGACCCTGTAATGACTTACAAACAGGGTTTCTATAAAACCGCGTGAAAGTTATTTACATTGACAGAGACGCACGCGGGATTTAACTATCAGTAGAACAATTACTAAGGGACGAAATGTTCAAAGTTTTGTGGAGAAAACTTATTTCAAGTAAGCGTCGAAGTAGATTCACAACTATGTAAACATTTAAAACTGTTAGTTATGAGCAGCCAGACCAACAATACTTAGTATAGTAATAACCGTTTTCGTAATTACTATTACAGGGAAGTGGAAGTTATACATATTAGAGATTGGTTAAACATTAGTAATAATCACTTGGTCAAAGCTAACCTTTCCACGAATCTTAAGATGTTCTGATTATTCAGAGTGTAGTTGCTACAATAGAGTGAAATGCAACCAGTGTTTAAAACCATCATCTTATTACGCCTAAATATTGTGGCCAAGAAGTCCATGGGCAGCCGTGCTAATAACTACAGCAGTTAATTCTTAATTATTAGTGCTGAATTTCTGTTCAGAGCCAGTTTTTGAGCTAATTTTCTGTGAAGTCTTAGCCACTACAAATTATCCTCACATGGGTCGACGTATAATGTGACTCGGAAATAAAAGAATGATGTTTAATAAACTTGAAAATTGCAAGTTGAACGGTCGTTTGGGCCATTGTTCTCGAAAACAATTCAAACTTACTTGATACTACTTGAAACTAAGTTACAAACAATTGAAGAATTTGAACATTATTAAGAACATTATTAATAATTTCTGTTAATTAAAAACAAGCCGAAAGACTATTGTTGCAACTTCATCACATATTAATTTCCTGAAATTAATGTGTTAAATATCAAATGGTTTTAGCATAACTACAAGGTCTTACACATTCACTCAGAACCATTAAACATAATATACAGACAAAACACCACGCATTAAATGAGTACTTTACTTTAATTTACCTTTAATTTACATTAAGCAAGCGTAAGTGAAAAGAAACATTAATCTCCGTCTTGGGGGTAAAGTGGCATCTGAATATATCATTAGCTCTTATGTCAAATCTGGATCTAACAACTTTGAAACTAAATACATAAATCAGCGATAATACGAGTATTGTATTATTAAGGTTTAATTATCATTCTGTTGTCTTGCATAGAACCAGGACCTACGGCCGCATGTTCCAGACGCCATCGCATCGGTACATTTTTTTTTTACTGCTTTACGTCTCTCAACAGCGAGGACTTTAGAGACGGGAAAGGATGGGGGGCAAGGAATGGGAAGGAATTCGGTCATGGCCTTTCTAAGGAAGCATCCCGGCATTTGCCTGGAGTGATTTGGGAAACCATGGAAAACCCAAATCTGGATGCCCGGACGGGGATTCGAACCGCCGTCCTCCCGGCATCGGTACATCAACTAGCCAACTGGCACTAGGCCTACTAGTTTGTCATTGAAGTCGTTGTGTGAACCATTGAGTCGTCTGACGATCAATAATGGTATAGCTAACTTTGTTAATTGGGTTCATAATGGCTCCTCACTTGACCGGTGATTGAAAACCTAACGATTGTTTTTTTTTTTTTTTTTTTTTTTTTTTTTTTTTTTTTTTTTTTTTTTTTTTTTTTAAAACTGCTACTAAAGAAAACATTCAGAATGAGTCGACAAAAAGACGAGTTACTTAGAGAATTAGAGATAGAAGCAGAATACTTGGCAACGTAGTGTGGGCTATAGGCTCAATAGCGCGTAGAATACACTTTACTTCATCAGATTGAGATGCGCAAGTCAGAATGGACAGTAATAATAATAATAACACGTACTTGCTTGACCTTCCCATTTAGCGTTCATTAGCTTGCATTTGTACCAGTAAGGGTACTGAGGTAGTTAGATCAACTAGAGTTCGACACGACCTTGTTTTTACTCTATGCGTAGGACAAAGTTTAGATACAAAATCTTGTACCAGATACTCATTGCCCCAAAATGCTACGGACTTTAGTCATAACAGTTTTGTGTGTACTAAAAAAGAATATTTACATTTAACTCCTCTTCCTTGAGTCAAGAGATCGAGCGTGATGGGTGAGTGGTTAACACTCTGGCTTTGCATTCGGGAGGACGGTGGTTCGAATCACCATTCGGGCATCCAGATTTAGGTTTTCCTTGGTTTCTCCAAATCAATCCAGGCAAATGCCGGGATGCTTCCTTCAAAAGGCCATGGCCAAATTCCTTCCTGTTCCTTGCCCCCAGTCCCATCCCGCCTCTCATGACTTCGACGTCGACGAGGCGTAAAGCCATAAGTAAATAAGAAAATTGAATCAAGACTCTCGGTTAATCAGAAGCCAGTTGCCGTGTCACTAGTCTCAGACAGTTCACAGACGCAAAAAGTTGCTCCTACGCTGTCTGTAGTTAATTTAGTCGCGGTATGCATGCAGATTGCATGAAACTAGGTCAAAGTTTGTATTTGTCTGCAAGCTTGTTGCCGCATTATACGGGTTGCACTTTTGCCCTTCAGGCTGGTCATTGAAATCTGCGGGTTCGCAATGCGAGACACGTCAACGCCAGTAGCTGTTCTTCGCCACCTGATGTACGCTCACTGAAATCCACCTGGAGCCCTCCACAAGGTGACTTTGACAATATCTACTAACTTCACGATACGCCGTGGGAACGAGCAACAGCAGTGTTGAGTAACGACTTATTTGTCGCGTATTTTTTTATTACTCACTGTAAATCCTCGCCTTGATGTAACTGTACATAGCTGACGCCGTATAAGATTTTTTATCAGCCGGAATTTTCAGAGAAAACAGTTGTGCTTTTGCGTGCTATCCTGCGTCTGATTATCGCTGTGTCCGTCCCCTACGTTATTCTCGGCCTTCCCTGTGGTCTCCTTCCGTAGGGCAAAAAGCCTGTGCCTTGACAAGCCATCTATGTTTATTTTTTTACCGTGTAAAGGTTGATTACATCCTGGGCGGTTTTAGCCGCGGCGATAAATTTACCGTCGCCGCGATAAATTTACCGTCGCCGCCTACAGAATTTGACGTGTTTATACATTAAGCGGTAAAATTGCCGCTGTTATTGGAGGTGACTTGGTCGTGTAACTCTCATCACTACCATCCCTTTGCTGTCTTGAGTTTAATTTAATGGATTTCGTGTTTCTTTCTCGGTGGTTAGGAGTTGGGACGACTGCGACGGTAAATTTACCGCCGCGGTAAATACCACCCATTGTGTAACCAAGGCTAAGATGCCCTGTCGGAACGAAGCTTTTGTTTGAGATCATTCTTAAGATGTTCCGATTATTATTATTCCACTTCATGAATGTGTCTAATCCGCACCCTCCACTGGTCTCTTCTTCGTTGCACAAAACTAAAGCCATAAGAATCTGCTAAGAATATATTCCCAGCCATCAACTTTTGGAGTTATCTATCGTCTCGCATCAGGTTGCCTCCCTTTAGGTTGAATGTAAAAAGTCTTAGTTTCTTCGACATACAGTCTAAGACCTCTTTCATTCGTGTTTGTTCCTGGACAGCATCTTTGCTATACGAGAAATACAATACCATCTCACCTGTATCCTGTATTCCTGTAAAATGATCGCGGAACGCTTTTCTCGCGATCTTCTCTGGTAGGTTTTTTTTTAAAAAAAAAGGATTGGGCGAGAAACTATCTCGTTTCCTCATCCCCGCCCAGTAACTATATGCTGCGTTACTGTTAGCTGGTCCTTTCGTTTTACCTGTCTCGAACAGACTGATCATGTTCGGTACTCCAAATCCAGCCAACTAACTTCACGCGAATGCAGATTTGATGTGTCTGGTAGACTACAGTAGCTACCAGTAGTACTTCGTCCTATTCCCGCGGCTTCTCGGTTAGTTGTCACAGTACAGAGATGCGATTTCCCGCAAGCCGGCTCGTCATAGATCCACACTGATACTAAGGGATTATTTCTTTCGCTAAAAGCTGGATTCTGTCCAGGAGACATCACCCAGCAGATGTTGGTCCCCTGGGAGTTACAATATTCAGTTTGGCGTTCTTCAAATTAATCGGGCAAATTATCTCAGTTTTCCGCTCCTCTCAAATGTCGTCCACTGTACTTTCGATCAGTTTCTGCTGGCGCTAAAGTCTTCCCCCATAGAAATATGCGACGGGAGTTTCGTCGTCTTTCCAATAGCCTGTTAGATAAGAGACTGACATTCTGGCGTAGCATTCGTAACATCGCGCTCTCGGTACCCAGTCCACCAATCCTGATTTTGGTTTATCATTTTTTCCTGAAATCTTTGTGGTAAATGTAGGAATTGTTACTTCAGATGGCGGGCTGAAGCCACATACCTTCTTGTTCCCTTTCACCTGTCCCTTCCCGTTGTAACGGGACGTCATTTAGTTTAACGTTATATTCGAAAAATCATATAAGTTTGTTAGATTTCACAACGGCCAGACGTCGAGTAAGCACGTCCTGGTTGTTCGCCTTCTGCCGATCGACAGTTCAGGTTGCAAGTTACACGTGCGGTGCTGAGCACGCAAGCCAATACCAGGAAGCCAGGATATATGGATCATTCTCACTTCTTCACTGTCGGGCAACAAGTTATCAGCTAGGCCTTCGAGATAGATAGTCGCGACACCAGCCTTACCATTCTCTGTTAGTTGTATACTGTTGGGCTAAGTCTCATCCCTATGTTCAGTAGCACGGGTTACGGATACCTCTCCATCCTGTTGGTATACAGTTTAGTACAGATTAAACGAGGTTTCCTGTAGAGGTTGTTTGATTCAAGTAACCCTTAGCTGTCCGCTCCCTCTCCTAGATGCAAGCTCATCCCTCGATGCTCATGTTTATTTAGCAGTACAAGAAAAGAAGAACAGAACAACAAGAGCTCAAGAGCAGAAGACATGTGAAGATACATGAAAATAGTTGGCACAAGACGTGGGGCATCGTAGGGAAAACCCCATAGAACCCATGTGTCAGCCATCCATACACACCCCATAATTACAAGCAGTGTTACACCTTCACAAGTGACCCTCGATGTAGACGAGGAAATTAAAACGTCAACAAAATAGAAAAAGAAAAGTATGTGGGCATTTTATCTTCAAGAAGCTAAGATGAAATTTGGAGTAACCCGGTGGTTCGTCAACAGCGTGGCAGGAACTGCGCAGGTGACTTATTCGGTTTTCAGCTTGTAACGAGACTGCTGTGTCAGACTTGTACAATGTTTTAAATACTAAAAATAATTCATATTGAAAGGAGGGCTGGAATATTTTGCTCTAAAGTGTTTTCGCTTTAAGCTTGGATTGAGACACCTGTAACGGTGAATCGAGACCCTTTCATACCTGAGCTAGATAGCAACATATTTCTCAAGGCCCGCTTATCTGCATCAGATATCGCCTAACTGACCCTTCTCCGGTCAAGTGGATAATTCGACTGGACGATCTATTGTGCCGTGAGATGATATTCCCGCATGCTAACGGAAAAATTTGGTGGCCGTAGCAAAACTCGGAGAAGGTCGGATATTTTCGGGGTGAGTGTAAATCACGTGGTTGTGAACTCCCAATTAACGTGCATGTTACAAAATAATAACGAGCTGTTTGGTGTGTTCTGGGTCCACGTCTCCTACGAGCCCAGGGATTGGATTTCGAGAGGTCTTGCAGGAGTGACTAGCAGCGAAGGAGGTCTTGCGGTGGTGTCTGGCGGACAGAGAGGTCACGCCATCACGGGGTCTAAGATTACGACGAGACTTATAACTGCACGGTCTGAGCCACCTCTGGCTTGTGGTACCTGTTGATGTTGTCTGGAGTAACCGACGCACCACCGCTGCTGCATAAACGGTAAAGACCCTCAGCCATTAAAAAGAACTCAGTGTTACGCATTCCTCGACCCGTGAACGCCTCTGAGCAAAGTATCACTCTCCGACAATCTTTCTGAGCGTATTATTAGCCGTGAACAACCTGATATGATACGGGAAGACTGTTGTAAATTCCTATCAATCAGAAAATATTATTTTATTGAAGTCCAAGACTTAATGGCGCCCTCTTTGAATTCATTTCTACAAGCTTGTATTTGTGAACAGCTTCATAAATAAGCATCTTGACATAGTGCTTAAATTTCACATAAATATGTCATTTGTAAGGATACACAGCCTCTTAGGTTTAGTAATTAATGTTTCTTTTTTATATTATTTCAATGGGAAGTGTTTATTGATAGTGGTATTTTCTAATCACTATTTGGTTTCTCATTTATGTAAAGCTGATTATAGATGTATGTTGTTGAAAAATGCTTTATATCGTGTTATTATTATTTCTTAAGTATTATGTCAAAGAAATCCAATTACCAGATGAACAAAGTACATGAAAATCTCTGGACGATAAACAGTACAAGAGGAAGATCTTTGGCGGAGATAGAAGAAGAGAGAATATTCTGTTAAGTTGTAGTGACAAGAAATAAAAATGTTAAACTGAATATTTATTAATTGAATGGTAAATAAAGAAAGTATATAAATATGAGAAGTAAAAATATGAAGGAAAGAAGAAAAAGCAAATTATTATACACTGTTGTTTACTCAGAATTAACGTGTTATGGCTCATATTGAAAGACTCGATGTTAATTTTTGTTTGAACATTTGATTTTCATGTATTAAATTAATTGTAAGGTTCGCCGATGTCTGTAGGCATTCAATGTTGAATTTGAATAAATCTCATCAGGTTATGACTTAACATTACTAATGCAAGATAGCATATCACACTTTGCACCCTCTTCCTATTTGAAAAAATCAAATGATTAAAATTATTAAATTGATGAGATCAACAAAATCATTAATATTCAAATTAATAAAATGGTAAGCGGAATGCTATGAATATAATTACCCAGCAAACCCCGTCTACTACCACAAGCTCGAGTCTCTCCAACTGTGCTGTAGTAAGGTGTAAACACTGGTCACCAGCGCTGCTTCCTTCTGTGGCCACACTTGGTCACCGAATTCGCAGGTGGAGGGAGGGGCGACTGTTCCGCTAGGCGAGCCAAGTAGTCGGCCCTGAAGTCGCAGCTGTAAAGTCGGAAGAATGTCGACTTTCGAGATCGAGACAGAGCAGTGGCGGACGTGACTGTAAACACGGAACCACTGCCTTCTAATGCACTCAAATTTTGACAGTTGTAACAGTGTGTTTGGGTGCTCAGTTGTGCATCATCGTTGACACTGCGCGGGGCCTGAATATCCAGACACTGGTTTTACGCAGTTTTTCTTGGTCATGTGAGCGGTTGCCGGGGCGATACTCACTCTTTGCTCGAAACACTACTTTACATAAATTAAATTTAATTGCGTTGAGACCGAGGGTGGTGGTGTAACGGCTAGCGTTCTGTCCTCGCATGCGGGAGGACGGCGGTTCGAATCCCCGTCCGGGCATCCAGATTTGAGTTTACCATGGTTTCCGGAATCACTCCAGGCAAATGCCTGTATGCTTCCCTTAAAAGGCCATGACCGAATTTCTTCCCATTCCTTGCCTCCCATCCTTCCCATCTCTAAAGACCTCGCTGTTAGAGAGACGTCAAGCAGATAAAAAAAATATTTCGTTGGACGGCATGCTCTGGAGAAAATTCGCTGGTCATCTATTTACGACTTTTATTATATTATTATTATTATTATTAGACCACGTTTTTGTGACTTAAATGACTTCTCTGCCCCTAAAGTAGTGCATGGAAGGGAAAAGATGACCATGACCACAAGCTGGCACTCGATTTCAGGCACAAGGGTGTGGGAAGATTCTCTTTTTTAGGTAAGGGTGTCAGGGATTGGAATGAGTTACCAAGAGAAATGATGAATAATTTACCGAAAACTTTGAAAGAATTTAAAGAAAAAATTTGTAGAGGTCAAATGTAGATGGGTGCAGGATAGGGGGCAATGGGTGTGTAGGGAAATTGCCACCGGAGCCTGTGATCCATTGCGAGTAAATTAAATTAAAAAAATAAAGAGTTTTCCAACAACGAGAAATGAGCGTTCCCTTATGGGATGTTACATACAAGTACATACTTCTATTTCTTCGTTCTTTTCGGGCATTTGTAAACTACTAAGTAGGAATCATTCATTCGTAGATTGCTTGAGTAATGGTTTCTTCCATTGTGCAGGCGTATCTTTTTCAGCTGTCTTGATCCCTGGCTTCCGGAGGCGGTGATACGTCAGTGCTGATGGGTCAGTATTTTACAATACAAGAATCTAAAAATAGTAAGAAATACGAGTTCTGCCATATTTACAAGGCAGCTTGGCTGTTTTTCAGCCAAATAAGGTTTTCTGTATACAAAGAGCTCTGACGTAAATTAACAGCATATTCGTTGTCAGTAATGATTTTTCAGTACCAGACGTGAATGGGCGGAAGTTAATTCCTATTAATGCAACCTATTATTATTTGTACCAGTTGCGTCGCTTGAAAAATCGATTAGTGTTAGCTGCTGATATTTTTATGGCATGCACGCGGAGTGTTCCATTTGTGTGACTAAATAATAATCAGTAAATGCCAAGCACGTGCCTGACGTTACAGGCTGGAAGGTGCTTTTTTTTTCTGGCGACACCGACCTTCCAGGAAGGCAGGGGCTACAGACCCTTGTGCGCTTAGGTCACCTGTGCGCTTTTAGTCGGACGCCATTATATTACCACCCTATGTTCATAAACAACATGTAGTTTTTTTTATCTGTGTACATAATAAGCTGACTCTTCTTGGCATTTATCTGCATTCCATGTTGACCTACCCAGTTAGATATTCTGCGACACAAAGCTTTCACAACTTACAGCCAGTTTTCAACGCTCACTATAAACCCTTAGGTTGATCGCTCTGAGTGACATCGCTGTGACAGAACATGAGGCACAGTTCAAGCGATACCTAAAAGTTACCCACCTTGAAAACTTGATCACTTTGTGTACGAATCACGTAATCAGGATAAGTGCAACAGACCAAAGAACTTCTTACGCCTTGGAGGTACATTAACATATTTATATAAATCTTCGCTGGTGTGTCTGTGTGCTTAAAAGCGCTTCCATACTGGATCGGGGACCAGATTCCTTTAATTTTACAGTCACGATTACACAAAATAATAATAATAATAATACGTGAAATAAGATACTTATAGCTTGTTCTTGCAAATAAATAATCACTGATTTGTGTTCATATTTCTTCCAGCATTTAAATAACATAGCTAATGATTACGTAGTTTTCCGCTCGAACTATCATTTAAGCTTGTTCTAACCAGTTTTTCAATTATTTCACAACTCTGTCCGGTTTTTAATACCTCCGTTGGTATAACTTCGTTGCAACAACTGAAAGTCAGAGTCTCTACTTCTGTCATCACTGATTTTTTTATCCCTATGGCTTTACGCCTCGTCGACGTCAAGGTCATTAGAGGCGGAATGGGACTGGAAGACAAGGAACGGGAACGAATTCGGCCATGGATTTTTGACGGAAACATCTCGGCATCGCCCTCCTCCCGAACGCGAGGCCAGAAAGTTAACCGTTCACCAACCACGCTCGGTTTCATCACTGTATATATATGTTCTACTAAAAAGGAAATCGATGACAAGAACTATCCACAATCTATATTTATAAAATACAAGTTTTGGTCATCTATGACGTCATCTGTCATGCCATATCACCTATCACGTCACGCTTACTCCTTTGTTGTAGGTAATGCGCGTTATTTAATAACATTTTTAATCATCTACGAATAAATTAACTGACACAACACTGAAATAAATATATATATTGCGTTTAAGTCGACATATCAATCTTTTTTTTTTTTTTTGCTGTCATCAGTCTTTCCACTGGCTTGATGCAATCCTCCATCCTTTCCTATCTTGGGCTAACCTCTTCATCTTTACATATCCCTTACAACCCACGTCCTCAATTATCTCCTTCATATATTCTAATCTCTGTCTTCCTCCACAGATCTTCCCTTCGACCGTTCCCTCCATCAGCAAATTAATCAATCCAGCATGTCTCAAAACATAACCTACAAGCATGTCTTTCTGTAAGCATTTTCCACAAACTTATTTCCTCACCCATCACTCGTTCATTTCGTACTTCGTCCACTTAATTTTCAGCATTCTTCTATAGCACCACATTTCAAATGCTTCAATTTTCTTTATTTCTGGTAATCCATGTTTCGCTACCATAAAGTGCTGTGCTCCACACATACAGTTTTAAAAAGTTTTTTCTAATTCCTAGATCAATATTTGGAACTAAAATCGTTCTGGCCTCGCATTCGGGAGGACGGCGGTTCGAATCCCAAATCACTCCAGGTGAATGCCGGGATGCTTCCTTCAAAAGGCTATGGCCAAATTTCTTCCCATTCCTTGCCTCCCCCCCCCCCCAATTCTTTCCCGTCTCTAAAGACCTCGCTGTTAACAGACGTTAAATAGTTTAAAAAAAGATAAACTAAAACATTTCTCTTTTTCTTGAATTTTTGATAGTGCTATTCTGCTTTTAACATCATTCCTGCTTCGGCCATCGGTTGTAATTTAGCTTCCTAAGTAACATAATTCACTTACTTCTCCAATCACATTCGATCCAATTTTTATATTTAATCTGCTAGTATTTGTATCATTTCTGCTACATTTCAATACTTTAGTCTTACTTTGATTTAAATTCAGGCCAAATTCATCTTTCAGTATTTTGTTCATGCCATTCAGTAATTTCCAAATATCCTCAGCCCTTTCTGTTAACAAGACAATGTTATCAGCAAATAGTAGCATACCGATTTTTTTCTCCCTGAACACTTATGCCAAATGGACATTTTTCTTTTATTTTCTTCATTGCTTCCTCTACATACAAGTTGAATATTAACGGGGATAGAATTAAACCTTGTCCCACACCCTTTTTAACTGATGCTTGTCTCTCAAGATTCTCTACTTTTATTACAGCCACTTGATTCTTATATAGTTTATAAAGTATTCTTCTATCTCGATACATTAGACCTGACTTCTTTAAAATTTTGAACATCTTGTCTCACCTAACATTATCAAAAGCTTTTTCTAAATCAACAAATGCCATAAAAGTATCTTTGTGTTTCTTGATCCGCCCTTCAAGTATTAATCTTAAAGACAGAATTGCTTCCCTTGTACCGCGATTTTTCCTAAACCAAGACTGATCTTCACCTACTATGTCTTCTACTGCCCCTTCCATTCTTTTGTTTATTATTCTGGTCAGTAATTTTGAAGCATGTGATGTTAGACTAATGGTGCGATAATTCTCACATTTGTCGGCTTGTGCTTTCTTTGGAAGTGTGAAGATGATATTTTTTATTAAAATCAGTTGGAATTTCTCCTATTTCATAAATTTTTGATATCAGCTTGAATAATCTTTCGATTAATTCTTCTCCTAGAGATTTAAGAAGTTCTGCAGGGATCTCATAAATTCCAACTGCCTTATTTGTTTTCAATTCATTCAGAGCTTTCTGTCCCCAAAACAGGATCTCCTAAGTCATCAATGTTGACATCGCCTTCCTTTTCTATTACGCTATTGTTCAAGTCGTCCCCATCGTACAGTTTCTCAATGTATTCCTTCCATCCGTTAGCTCTATCGTCAGAGCATAAAAGAGGTTTCCCATCGGCGGATTTAATGGTCACACCTCTTTTCTTCATTTCTCCAAAATTCTGTTTGATCTTCCTACATGCAACATCTATTTTACCTATAATCATTTCCTTTTCTACTTCTTCACACTTTTCTTCTAGCCATTTTTCTATTTTTGCATTTCCTGTAAATTTCATTTCTAAATTGCCTGTATTGCTCCATTCATGCTTCATCCTGAGCATTTTTGTACCTTCTCCGCTGATACATCAGCTCCAAAATTTCTTCTGTGATCCAAGGTTTTCGAGCAGCTTGTTCCCTAAAGCCTAATGTTTCTTTGCCAGCTTTCATTATTTTGGTCTTTAATGCATTCCATTAGTCCTCGGTTGAGCTCCTTTCAGAGTTAATTCTTAGACCTAAGTCTACCATTTCTGCAAATTTTTCTCTTGTGTTAGATTGTTTCAGTTTATTCACTTCCAGTCTGTTCTGCTTATACTGCTTCCTTATTCGCTTAAATTTCAGCCTGCACTCCGTTATTATCAAATTATGGTCCGAGTCTATGTCTGCTCCTGGGTACGCTTTACAGTCTAGAACTTGATTCCTGAATCTGTGTTTGACCATGATATAATCTAGCTGATATCTGCCTGTATCCCCAGGACGTTTCCAGGTGTATATCCTTCTTGCATGGTTCTTAAACAGTGTGTTTGTCACAACTACCTTATATCTTTCAGAAAATTCTAACAACCTGTTCCCTCTCTCCCTTCTTTCTCCTAGACCAAAAGATCCTACAGTATACCCTTCTTTTCCTTCTCCCACTATTGCATTCCAATGACGCATGATTATTAGATTTTCCTCCCCTTCACATATTGGATTAATTCTTCAATTTTGGCGTACATTTTCTCTGTTTCTTTGTCATCTTCCTGTGACGTTGGCATATACACTTGTACTAATGTGGTTGGGACGGTCTTAGTTTCTAACCTAATCAGAATAATCCTGTCAAAAACTGTTCATAATAACTCACCCGTTTCCATACTTTCTTATTCATTACTAATCCTACACCAGTGACTCCATTGACAGCTTGTGTGCTAATTATCCTGTGTTCCCCAGACCAGAAATCCTGTGCGTCCTTCCATTTAATCTCGCTAATCCCAACAACATCTAACTTAAGGTGTTCCATCTCCGTTTTTAAATTTTCAAGCCTACCTGCCCTATTCAGACTTTTTTTTTTTTTAATGGCTTTTGGCAGCTGAGGCCATACAGCCAGCTCAATGTGTTATATTAAAGCTTCCAGTGAATCATTTAAATCCAATGTTTATATAGTCTTCAAAGTGTGGACGCCACAGGACGGACAGGACATACACATACAGACACACAACACTTAACATCCATGCCCGTGGCCGGATTCGAACCGGCGACCTTCGGCACGTGGAGCTAGCACTCTAGCCCCTACGCTACCGAGGCCGGCCTATTCAGACTTCTAACATTCCACGCTCCGACTCGTAGAATGTTTCTATCCATTCTGGTGACTCCTCCCTAAGCAGTCCTCACCAGGAGATCCGATTGGGGGACTATTTTATTTCCGGAGTCTATTTTACCCAGGAAGAAGCCATCATGATATATGTAATTTGAGAGTATTACATGTCCTCGGGATACCCTTTGGGTCTTTAATCCAGTGGTTTCCCGTTGCCTTCTGTACCCCCATGCCGTTGATTATTTCTGATCTTTCTGCCTTTAGGAGCCGTTTCCAACCCCAAGGGCAAGAGGGTGCGTTCTTCCGCCCTCCTATCGTGGGTGACTCCTTATACCGGGAATCTTTCAGTCGCCAGAGCCTCGTCCGTGCAAACAGGGTGCACCACGTGAAGGAGAGGTTGACATTTGGTTGGAAAAGGCTATTATAGTCTCTCCCAAACCCTTACACCCCATCAATCATTAGATGCTTATATTTTCGTATTATTCATTTGATATACATACCCTTTCCTGAAATTCTTTGTCCATAGATATGTAAATGTAAGATAAAAGCTTTAATATTCGAGCATCAATTTTAACGAAAGCTTTGATAAGATTGTTACTTAGCACGGGTCAGAATTACAACTGACATTTCACCTTACAGCAGAGGGCATGAATAATTTAGTTTTTTTTTTTCAAAATAATTTATTTCGTTTGAACGGAAACAGTTGCACACTGATCGCGATCTGTGCAGCCTATATTACGTGACGTAATGTAAGTTTATAAGATTTACTTTAATTTCCTTTGCTTTCACTGGGCAATATTACTAAGACTATTATTTCAGCAACATGTAACTTTGTCAGCCATTCAAACGTTGTAATATCGGTCTGAATCACGGTTAACAGAAAAGAAAGGTGTAAATACCGTTGAAGATTTTGGTCGGATTTAAATCGCGTATCCCCCAAGCAACGGAGACTAAACAAACTACTCAACCGGAAGTCTAAAAAATAATACAAAAAATAAAATAAAAATAGAAGCAAATATATCATACCTCACAAAGTTATTAGCCTACTGCACACCACGTAGTAGAACACAGAACTGATTAATCTTTATTAAAAAATTTCTGACTTCATTTCATCAAAAATGTCTCTTGTAGCTTCTACCTTAAGTTATTTCCTAATGAAATATATCCTGCAGTGTCTGCTCAGGTTTTGAAACTAAACGTTGCCTTTAAATGATGTTTTTGTTCTTTGTTACCTCCACTACGGATGCTTTCATGCATTCAGGATAGGAATTTCTGATTAAGTCTTTTAGTAGTAGGTGCTTGCTAGGATGTATTTTGTTTTGCAGACAGTCAGTTTTGATTATTTTATTTTCATTCACAACCCTAAAAACAAAACAGCATTGACAAAAAGCCTAATAAATATTCCTTTTCAGTTTCAATCATAAGTAATCTTCGGCGTAAGAAATAAGTTTCTAAAACTATACGTATTCGACCGATGCACTTTAAGCATGGAAAGCTTGGGACTTAGAAACGAGAATCTGAAGAATGGCACTAAAAATTAAGTGGACACATGATTAGTGAAATGAACGTGTTTTGACAAATAATAGGTGTGGAAAGTAGTTTGCGCAACAATCTCACATAAAGAAGAGGCATTTTGGCGTGTAAAATTTTTAGGTGGTTGGTGAAAGGAACGAAGGATAATAAATTTTTAAGAGGAAAACAGAGATCAGAAAATGTTAAGATGATAACTGAGGATTTAAATTGAAATGGGTATGTAAAGATGAAGAAATTAGCTCAGGCTATGAAGTGATGGGGCGGTCTGATGGCCTCTGAATGGGGATCAAAAGGTCAAAGGTTCGAATCCCTGTCGCCAGAAAATTTCATAGGCCCTTAACTCGACCTTCACCTCTAGCACAGCCAGAACGCTTCCATGGTTCGGATTCCACACTAGGATTTTCCGCAAGCCGAAGGTCGCCGGTTCGAGTCCAGCCGCGGGCATGGGTGTTTAAGTGTTGTCTGTAAATGTCCGTGCTGTGGTGTGTCTAATTAGCTGGAAAAATTACTATCGAGCTGGCGGTATGGCCTAGATGCCGAAAGCTATGAAAAAAAAAATGATCTCATGATGTTTCTGAGTTGGGTATAGCAATGAGAAATATAGCGTTTGTAAAGTGTTTTGGTTACTTATTGTTAAATATCGTTTTAGTAGTGATGGAGCTACGGATGATAGAGCATCGTGTCTTTGTTGTTGAGCAGTTTATTGAATCGAAAAGTCCGTTGGTATTTGCGCAGCCAGCTTTGAACTCACGTCAGCGTTGCTCAAAGTGGTGCCTTTCCTTGCCGAAACACAATACTCAAGTGAGTATAAAGTTTCAGAACAACTGGATCTGCGAGACTGAGAACGGCTCGCATACGTGACCGAACCGTTAGGAAAACATCGAACGGATCCTCAGCTGTACGGATATTCGTCGAATGTTGCTCTTGGAACCTCACTATCACGTTTACAAAATCATGGTAGTTCAACAACTGCAGCAGAATAATTTCGTATGGTGGCCAACGTCCGCAGAAATAATCACACTATTCTAGTCAAGCAAAATTCCCGATACTCCTTCACCACGTTTTCCCAGTATTAGGGGTCGGCTGCCTTTGATGAGGTTTTAGTAGGGTTGTAACGGAAGTCATCTTTGCGGATGCGGATGTTTAGCTCTTGACATCCACGGATGCGGATGTTTTGCTGAAGCGGAGGTGGAAAAATAAATGTATAATTATTTAGATTTTAATATTTAATCAAAAATAAATTTTAAATGTTTTTATGCCAAATTCTATAACTTTTTCATCAATATATTTCCATATAATACTGCCTTATTGATTTATTTTTTGCCTCATCTTTCAACAACAAAAAGACGTGGGATGATTTCATAAGTGAATTAAATTATTTATATAACTACGCAGGCGTCTAAAAAAGACCTTTGTCATTTGAACTTAGCGTAGTTCGCGGCTCGACTAATTCAAGCGGCAAGCACAAGGCCACGCCACCGCACATCTCCGTGCTCGCCACCCCGCTTTCCACTGCTCTAGTGGCCCATTCACAGTACAACTTGTAGGATCTACGACGATCCATCCGATTTTCCATAAAAAAAAATGATTGGTCGTGAATGGGTTTACGGGACTATATATAAGACGTGTTGGATGATGTTGGACTCCCAGACAACCAAAACGGGTCCTTGCTGTCTGTCAAACAAGCTATGGACATGGTTGGAGGACACATCCTGCGAATGTGCGATAAGGACACATGGTATGCCGCAAAAAAGTACGAGTGGAAAGGGTTGCTTGGAACATTTTGTAGAACCCGTTCTGTTAGCGTGAATTGGTCAGGGCATCGTACGATAGTTGGACACGGATGTCCTGTAAGTTGGAATGTGAATACGTCGCTTTACTTTACATCAAGTTCAAACTTGTAAATTCGTCGCTTAGGTAATAAAATCGCTCAGTTCATTGTTACTTTTACTGCAAGATCATAAGAAAAAACAACCACGTTGTTGTTAACTAAGCGATGATTGGCAGAATATCATGCAAAGAGAGAAGAATAATATATATTGCAATGTAAACAAAACATCCGCTTTATATACGCATTAAAAATTGCGGATGTGGAAGCTGATGTAGGAGGATTTCAGGCGAAAGTTCAGCAGTTGCGGTTGCGGAGTTCCGTTACATCCCTAGTTTTTACTCATCGCTGGCTTGGTCTAATTTGGAGCTTTCATTTTACGGCGGCATGCCCTTGCTGACGCTAAGCATTTTATACTTAGTCCGTAGTACGACTCGGCAGTATCAGATAAAGTGAATTGTTGCCTTCTGTTCTATTTGTGATGAGTGTATTTTTTGGTTTTGAAATGTGTATTTTACGAGTCGGAGGATTGGGGACCGTCCCATCAGTCTTCTTGGCGGCTGCAAGAAACTGCCTGAGAGCCGCAGTAACAACGGACGGGAAACGAGTGGGCTGGGGGTCAATATCAGGCCCGCTTTTTTTTTTTTTTTTTTTTTTTTTTTTTTTTTTAAAAAAACTAAAGCTCCGCGTTCGTTGGCATTAGATTCTAAGTTTGCGGCCACCTTTTATAGTTTCTTTTTAAGGGAAAACCTTGATCAATACTCTAGTGGTCTTGGGAAAACCCTTATATTTTTATTTTATTCTTCCTCATTTATAATACTTAATGGTACTTTGTACCTGTGCCAAGATTTTGGTTAGCATGTGCCAATATCTTTAAGTCGATCTTATGTGTTTAATATGTATGTTACCATATTGAGCGAGTTATTACTGCCCTAATGAGGTGATGTCGCATTGATCTCCGTAAAGTTTGGTTTCAGCAAGATGCGTTGGCATACAATGGCTTTGTCCACAGAATATTTTCCAGGGCACCCCATTTCAATGCCTCCTCCCCCCTTCCTCCTGATATTTCGAGCTGTGACTATTTTTCGTACGTTTTTCTAAAAGAAAAATTTTCATTAAAAAATCGAGCTCTGTTTTCAAAGGTGTGCAGGAATGCTTGAAAAAAAAAAAAAAAAAAAAAAAAAAACGGGCCTCTATTTACTTTACTTTTCAAAAATGAATTAAATTTTTAATATGTACATTAAATCTCATTGTATATGCCATATATTTTAAGAAAAGAACTAAAATTTACTTGCAGTAAATGTGTAAGATTTTTTTGAATATAGTCATACCACTGTGCCTGATCTTGCAGAAAACAATTTGCTTCCATTATCCGTTTTGAGGAATATCGACTACAGCAACTGATGTCCTTGCCTCCAACGATTCGGGTTAAGACGCAGTAGATATCTGATCAGCAGTGCTTGCCTCATTGCGAGTGACCGCCGGTACAAAAATCACGCTATTCCTCGCCTTTGAGGTATTCCAGTACAACACAAAGCACCTTACTGCGGTCATAAAAGCGTTCTTAGTGTCCATTGTTTTCGTTCTGGCAGATCAATGCGATCTACTCACCAATGGCTCGTTACTGTAAAGCGCTCAGTTCCTGTGGAGCGGGGAAGCCCCGCCATTTCACTAGATAGTGCAAGGTCATTCGATAGTTTATCGAAATTAGCCTGTTTAGAGCAGTTGTCGATAGTAGAATCGAAAGAAACGTGGCTCAAAAATTGATTGCGCTTGCCAGTAGTTTAAAGAACATACCTTGCTTTTCTGTTACAAATATTTCTTCTTTTGTTGTTTTTTTTTTGGGGGGGGGGGAAATTGACGGATCGTGTAATCAGTTATTGGATAGGGATAGGACTCTTGACAAAATACGTATTTACGAAGAAAATATATCTGATCGTAGCATGTGTTCCACAATAAAAAAAAAAAAAACTTTTGCTATGAAGTATATCAATATCCTCCGGTAAGCATGGACATATTTACCTAGTAAGGCGACAGGAATTCGGCGTTGGCAACGTTACCCTCCATCTGCTGCCGGTGATGAAGTAGAATATAGAGCTCTACCTCCGACAGTGCACCAAAAGGGCCGTTAGAAGCCTTTTAGCAAACCATTTGTAAGTTTCACCTTTTCAGTCATTCTTTTCTAGATTGCCATAATGGAAGTTGGATGTCAATGCAGTCTCAAAACTTTATTGTCGCTTAAGGATTCACCATGTAACACTGCGATTTGATGATTGCTGACATGAATTATTCAACAAAGCTACGGCTCACTGTCTCAGACTTGTAAAGATTATTACTTGCATCTCCACTAATATTATAAATGCGAAAGTAACTCTCTCTCTCTCTCTCTGTCTGTCCGTTTGTTACGTTTCTTGGACTGATCTGATCGTGATGAAATTTGACAAGGAGATGCGATTTGGTATTAGGGTGGACATAGGATACTTTTTCTGTTTAATTAGTACATACTGTCATGTAATTTCAAAAAATTATCGAAATGAACATAGACCGACGCTAAGGATGTGTAAGACTCTGTAGTACCTTACAGTAACGCAGGCTGGTAGCTCAGTAGTCAACGAGCTGGTTTACCAATTCTTGGACCCGATGGAGGCAACTATTTTTAAGAATTGTTTTTGATCGTATGAGCCATACTTGGACGTTCAGTGTTTCAGATTCCATATTAAACTGTAGATATCACAAATTTAGGGATGAGGCGGTGTAACAATGCTGTAGGTGTACACCTTTTTACTCTGTATTGATCACTCGGCCGTTGTTTCATTTGCAATCAGTGTGTGTGATCTGCACTAATATTATTATATATGCGGAAGTAAGTCTTTGTCTTTTTGTAAGGTTTTTCGTCTAAATGGCTCTACCGATATTGATGGAATTTGGCAAGGAAATATTTCTTATCTGTAGCAAGGACACACGACATTAATAACAGTTTTAGTCACGATGTTTTGAGAACTTGTCGAATGGTGACGGACAGACGGATGCGTGTGTTAATCTGTAATGTTACAACCGAGCAGGGCGGTGTAACGGTTAGCGTTCTCGCCTCGCATTCGGGAGGACGGTGGTTCGAATCCCCGTCCGGGCATCCAGATTTGGGTTTTCCATGGTTTCCCCAAATCACTCCAGGCAAATGCCGGGATGCTTCCTTCAAAAGGCCATGGCCGAATTCCTTCCCATTCCTTGCCCCCATCCTTGCCCCCCATCCTTTCCCGTCTCTAAAGACCTCGACCTCGATGTTAAAAAGAGACGTAAAGCAGTTACAAAAAAAAAAAAAAAAAAAAAAAAAAAAAAAAAAAATGTAATGTTACGTCGGTTGCTCAAGCTATGCTTCTCGCGCAGTCTGTTAGCGTAGTAAATTTCGTTTAGAGATAAAATGTATTTTAGTATAAATGTTGATTTGCTCTGCACTTTGTGTCTGCCTAAATGTTTCTGGCACCAGTTTATTTTGTCGTCTTTTTCACATGCCTTGCGGGCGTAAACCTGGCCTAAGTGATTGCTCTAGCAGAGCAGGAGCAGCTAAAGTTATTAGAAAATCTAAGAATCGGATACCCATGTTGAAGATGAAACGACAAATCTGAAATAAAGCTGTCCTTAGTTAAACCCTCCCCCCCTTTTCCACATCCCCGCATTTGTTTTTCTGTTTGGAAATATGTTGCAAACTGATTCTCTCTATGAGACAGGTTCGACGATAGAATGGCTTTCCTGTCATATTATGCCGACTTGGTTTTGTTTGGGACTAATCATAAATTACTAACAGCTTTCTATATTCAATTCTGGCAATGAAATTCTAAGTGCACGCGTACGAAGTCGCGGGTATCAGCAAATTTAATAATATTAATAAGGTAAATAGTTTAAATGCATATTGATTATATTTTTATCTCGCAACAGTTTATCATAAATCTATTACGATTCAACTTTTAAAGTAAAAAGAACTGTAGGCCTTTCAAGGTCTTACGAAGAGTTTTTTGGATGAAACAATGATTGTGCCAATCAATCAAGAAAATTTTTATCGAACCGATGTAATAAATAACTTTATTGAAATGCTTATTAAGAAATTAAAAACTGTTTACATCGCTATAAAACAAGCGAGGGGTGATGCTGATGTTCGAAACAGCCATTGCAGAATCGACACAACACAAGACTGTCTACATCATAGGAGTAGATATCGGTATACTAGTTCTTTTAGTAGGACGTACTCAATCACATCGGTTAAACGGATTTTAAAAAATCGGTAAGGGTGATGTATATTCGACTAAAAGCTTTGACAAAAATCCTCGTTCCAAGAAACTAATTATTTTTGCACGCCTTTATTGGATGTGACACAACATATGCACTTTTTAAAAAAGGAAAACTATCAATTATTAAAATGTTCGAGAAGCATTCCGATTTGGATCAATCTGATAACGTTCTTCAGGAAGATAACTGTCCTCTTGCAAAATTGTTTGAAGATGGAGGACGTGTCTTTTTAGCAATGCATAATGCTCAAAAATCAGAATACAGGATAGACGATTTTCGATATACACAGTTTATCTAATCAGCTAGATTCAACAAACAAGTCTAGTTATAGACTCTTCCACCTACAAGTGCAGGAACTCTACAACACATCAATAGTGTCTACTATCAGATCCAAACTTGGTTAGGGATTGATTTAGAACCCAAGGAATGGGGGTGCATTTTGCAAATTGAAGTTGTAATTGCACTGAAGGCTGTGGTTCTAATTGCGTATGCAGAAAAGTAGAGTAGCAATGATTCTCAGTTTGTGGTCAGTGTAATGGACAAGCATGCCTCAACGCTGCATTATAACCAGATAATCTGGATTAAGAAAGTAAATATGTACCTAAAATCCTTGAAGCTTTAGAAAAAAATTTAATGGATGACGACGATGATGATGATAATGAATTATAAATTCAAGTTGAGCGACAAGAAGAGGAATACCACGACGAACATGAAGTATATTGAGCTGCATACTTGACATAAGCAGTAACAACAATAAAATTCTCTATATATTAGCTTGAATTGTAATAATTTTGTGGTAAACTGTCAGAAAATAAAAACATATCTAAAGTGCATTTAAGCTATTTCGATTATATATCTCATTATTAATATTATTTAACTTAATATCAAACTATTATATGATTTATAAGTAATATAATGTCCATAAATACAATTTGTTAATTAGTAAAAAATTACAGTTTATTCGTAATTATAACATTATTAATAAATAATTAACATTATAAATCGTACTGTCTACTGGATGTTACAGTTAACATGTCGTACAGTAGCGTTATCGTCTATGCTGCTAAGCGCTCCCCACTCTCCACGCTCTATTTAAAGAAGGGTTAAATCTATGAAATATTGTCTACGGCGAAATTTGTAGAGAATTTTATAGGTTTATGGAAATTTTCAGCTTGTTATCTTTCATTCCGTGGCTTAATTCTTATTGATTGTATGTCCTGCTTACCTCCGATTGGCTGCTGTGGAAGGATTAGAGGTAAAACAAAACGGAAGAGCGGGATTTTAATACACAGAAAGGAATTGTATTTTATCAGAACTTATAATTTGGCTATCGGTATGCACTTTTTCTTTTTTTTTTTTTTTTTACAGCCACGCATGTTGCTCGTGTAACGTGCTTTACCTTAATTCCTAAATTAAAAAAAAGCTGTATTTGAACATTGCCACTGAAGTTGTCTTCAACTAACTCGGGTTAAACAATTTTGCGCTTCATGAATAAAATTAATGATCTGAGCAACAAAATTATTTTGTTAAAAAATAAGTGTGCGTTACGTGCGAGCCGACCATGCGTATAAGACGAAACCTTACGGCCGAGAAGCCCTTTCAGTTCCCACTTAATACCGTGCTCGTCTGTTAATATCGATCTTGCGTCCTTCACCTTAAGGAGGTAGCGCGAGCGGCATTGTAGTCAAACGATTTCCACTTTTCTAATGTTAACAGTTATTACGGGTCTATAGTTGGGCATCACACTCACATTAGTGCGCCAGCAATTCAGTGGCGATCCATATAGACGATAAAATGTGTGTGTTAATTGTCCAACGACGAGCCGCATCGCAAGCCAATAACAGGCGTTACATATGAACGTGGCGAGTATGCGCGACGGTAACCATACACACAGATATCTCACTTAACAATTTACTCGCAGCGGCTAAGACTTGCCGAGTGTATAACAACTGATGAGCAGAGAATTCGCACCTTATTTCATTGCGACATATCCGCAACATACTGCATTTGGAAGGTGAAACCAAAAAGAGTATGCGAACAGAAATTTAAAAAATTAGGATTTAGTGAATTGATAGAGGTTTTGTGGGAAATATAAAAGTTCATAGTGCATTAATAAAAACTAAAATATATTCCTTGTGGAGTGCTTTTCACAAGAAATATATATATAAAAAAAAATGAAAACTCAACAAGAAGTGGAATAGGCGAAGACGAAATCTACAAAACTAATTTAAGCTATTCATACAACTTACTGTTGTTTATGAGAGATCAACACGAAGTAATGGACAGTATCAGCAATTTAGGAAACCCAATTTATGAAGAATATTGAAGAAATGCATAGGAAGATGTATCTGTGCATTTATGTAATACTGAAGAAATCGAATAAAATGTGTTTCAAATAGTACAAGTAGCAGTTTATGATCGTGTTTATAATCTTCTTGCAACCACTTTTTTTTTGTCATACGGTCAAATTTATTTTCTTTTTTACTGCTCTAATATAAGCTGCTGCACGAATAAATACATTTTTTTATTTAGAACATAAAAACCTGATTGTTCGTTATTGTTCCCTCGCTTGTAACATAACCTCACTACACTTGGCTCGCGATGTTCTGGAATTCCCGGTGAGCCGCGAGCCAGGAAATCATGACGGATAAATCCGTAGACCACTACCATAAACACAACAGTTTGATCCAGGTGAACTTCAAATGTTTGAAACTAATGTTCCTGTGGATGGGCTCCCACAAGTACAGGATCGTCGCGAGAATATCTGCGCGCAAATCTTCAGCGAGCTTACTCGCGCAGAAATGTGCGTGTGTATGGGCAGCTTATAAACGAGCTAGCGAAGTAAATTTTCGGACAATATTCGCAAAGCTTTAAACAGCTAGTATGCTTGTTTTCTTCTACTGCCTGGCATCAAGCAAAAACAAAGTGTGAATTATTCATCGTGGCACCTTGAATTAAAGCGACGCTTCGGAATATTGCCCAGTTTCCCAGAGAAATTATTTTTTGTTGATCTGTATATGCCTCATCGACAACACGATGATTTCGGCGGGGATAATGTTGTTGAGAAGAAACATGGGAGACATTTGAGATGACCAATAGACTATTTGGCATGTCACCGGCGTCATTTCGGTATACTGTGTATGGTTGAAATCTGAATAGATCCAACCAGAGTCCTCTATAATTGCTGGCCTATTCATTGCCATTCAGCCACCAGGCTTGACAGTGACGAATCTTAACACGATATTTTACTGTCCAGTGACAACTGAGGAGCTGTCTCTCGGGTAGCTCCTGCGTGGGTGTAGTGATGTTCCGATACCATCAAAGTATCGATACCTACTCAAATGAGTAGTACTCAAATAGTCTTACGATACTTACTCATATGAGTACTGCAAAAGTATCGATACTTACTCATATCGATACTTTTTTAAAAATTAATATCGAAATATAAAAATATACGTGACATGTTGCTAAATTATTTATTTTATTTGCCTAGTGTAATAAAATCAAATAACACTCAGTAAACATTTTTTTTATTTATTTACTATATTTTTAACACTTTTAAACAATAAGTCACTTTTGAAAGGATTCCCAAAAAAGCAATTGTTCCAGATATTTTGGGGACGGCTTGTTTCTTTTGTTTATCATTGTTTCACGCCCATTAGAAAACAAACACTCAGACAATACTGACGTTGCTACAACAATAAGATACTTTTGTGCGTATTTATACAGACAAGGAAATATAAGTTTCATTTCTTTCAATTCTGTGAATGGTTTGCTTTTTAGAGACAGTGTTTGACAAGTAGAGAAAGACTTTGTCACTACCGTGCGTTTTCTGTTTCTTTGTGATGTTTCCAGAAGTGATATTCCTGTGAAACGTTAGCTAAAGCAGCTTCTTCTTCCTATTCACATGGACTACTTAGTTGCTTATGAATCAGATCTTTTAGTTTTTGTGTGGTACTGCGCTGGAACGACCATTGGCCAGCTATAGCGAAATGCGCGCCAAGTACGACTTTGTTACAATAGGGACCTAAAACAAACTCTTTGAGATTAGAT
Source organism: Vandiemenella viatica (assembly GCA_031002005.1). Lineage (NCBI taxonomy): Eukaryota > Metazoa > Arthropoda > Insecta > Orthoptera > Morabidae > Vandiemenella > Vandiemenella viatica. Next base: position 27,058,554 of record CM061914.1, on the reverse strand, counting down.
TGCCAATTCTAAGACTGATTTTGTTTGATTTTCAGTGCTACCAACTTGACGTCAGCGGGAAATTAATTTCGCAGACGCGATTGGGAAGCGCAGCAGGGTTGATGCGTTTAGAATTTAACACCGGGGGCGTTTTGACACTTTTGATTCGATACAAGTACAGGGTTCGGCAATAAAACCTCCCTCATTTTAATGTGTTGTCACATAAAAACTAAATATGGTAGAGTATAATTTTATTTATGAAAAATACATACTTTGCCATTTTTAATTATTTGGTTTTAAAAATTATATCTGCCCTCCATTGTTGACACATTGACAAAGTCTATCCAGAAAGTTCTCCATACATTTTCGCGTCATTTCTCTTGGAATGGCTGCCAATTCTTGGTTAATGGCCTCTTTAAGTGCTTGCAGTGTTGTAGGACGATGTTTGTACACTATAGGCTTTAAGTGTCCCCAAAGATTGGTGAATGTTGCATAGACACACTCACACGGCCCAAATTTTCCGGCGTTGTTGCACTCCGAGGACGGCCTGTAGGTTTTTTTTTTTTAGTGCTGAACCTGTCTTTCTAAAGTTTGACACCCGCAGTTGAATAGTTTTTCTATCCGGGACACGATCATGTTGGCCAAGTTCGAATCGTCTCCGAAAATCTGAGAACAACTGTTACGAATAAATTCGTCCACAACAAACGCACGATGATCATGGCGCACACTGAAAATGGCAGGTACACCTCTTTAAAACAAAACACATTCCACATCAGTATCCTCAGTACAACCCGCACGCCGACTACGTGAAATGTGGGAGGTTTTATTGCCGGACCCTGTATTTTACTTCCGATACCGAGTAAGTATCGAATGAACTAATTCGAATACGAAATGTACTCGGTATTGAAACAAAGTATCGAGTACTTACTCGTATTTACTTTTATCGCATCATCACTACGTGAGTGTGGAAGTTGCAACCGGTTCCGACTGCAGAGCTGTAGCTCGTGTGACCAGTTTGGAATCGCCACTCGCCAGGCCAGTGTACCTGCATGTATGCACTCTTACCTGCACATCTTGACGATGGGCAGCAAGCAGACACTTCTCAAAGTAACTTTTACGAACAGGCCTGTGTTCAATCAGCCTCAATTACCTCCTAGGAGTTCCTCATGATGCCAGTTTAAATAATTAACTATGTTAATAATATCTGGCGAATACCGGGATGGTTCCTTCAAAAGACCATGGTCAAATTCCTTTCTTGCTTCTTGCCTTCCCACCTCCCCCTCCGACCTTTCCCGCCTCTAATGACCTCGACGTCGACGAGACGTAAAGCCATAACAAAAAAAATACCAGAGAATGTTGTTATCATATGGAATATAATTCGCTGTGGACTTCATGTATTTGCGTTATTTGAAATGTGCTTGCGGCCTAAGTAACAACGTCAATGCTTCTTTTATGAAAGGTCGCCAGTCACCCCGTTTAGTCAGTTGAGAATGAATGATCTGCCACCCGAGAGACCAACATCCAGTGTCAGATAGACATGCACTTTGTTTGCTGGCGGCTTGCTACGTATCTGCTTACCTCTGATGGACTGCTCTGTCGCCTTACCACTTCTATTAGACCACTTTATTCTGAGAGGTAAATTTCTAACTTCGAATCTCAGAAGAGTTTATGCCGGCCATATAACTGTTTATTTCGTCGTTGCACTAAGCCCGCTGAACTAGCGGTTACACTCGCCCACGGCATTCGAGTTCAAAGCCATAAAAAAGACGGCACGTTCTTCTTCGCCTCTAATGATCTCGCCAACGATGATGCGTGAAGTCATAAAAAATTACTGTGCAGTGCAAGGAAGATTCTTTAAAAATCGTAGGGTAATCAGAATATGAGTTCGTCTTGAATTCATTGCCCTTATTTGCCGTTGAAACCTGTACGGATTCTGGTACGAGTAATACTTACTGTAGCGTTTATTAATTGGGCAACAACGAAAGTTGAAATAAATAACACTTCTGGCCGTTCCTAACCTCTGATAAACCCAATTTATTTAACAGTTACGGGGCGATACGTACAACAGTTTATTAGGGTCCTCGGTGGTTTAATTAATATATTGATTAATTAAAAAAGTCCACCAAAAGGTTATGTTGAAGATTTGTTTATTTTTTTCAAAACGAAGTCCGCGATATTCACATGCATAGATACAATACAGAGATGCACTTCTGAGCAGTCGCAAAGATAATCTTTATAAAACTTCTGTGAACTCAACTTGAAAACTAACTATAAAACTCTCTGTAAAACTGAATCTGAATGAATGACTACTGAATCTGTCCAGCCGATCTGTTTATATAGTCTCTATCGAAATTTCTGGAATTCTTCCCGATATTCTCGAACATTAACAATTACTCCAACAATTAAACATATTAAAAACAATCGGAATTAATACGAAATTTAATTTAATTTAATTTTAATTGCAATGGAGCACAGGCTCCGGTGGCAATTTCCCTACACACCCATCTTCCCCCTATCCTGCACCTACCTACATTTGCCCTCTACAAATTTTATCTTTAAATTCCTTCAAAGTTTTCGGTAAATTATTCATTATTTCTCTTGGTAACTCATTCCAATCCCTGACACCCTTACCTAAAAAAGAGAATCTTCCCACACCCTTGTGCCTGAAATCGAGTGCCAGCTTGTGGTCATGGTCATCTTTTCCCTTCCATGCACTACTTTTCATACCTATTGCAATATCTTTCCATGCCTCATCGCCAGTATATGCCCTGTATACTCCCATGACCCTCCTAATCCTCCTCCTGTCTTGCAATGAATCCCATTCCAGCTCCTTTATCATATCCGTCACTGATTGCATTCTGCGATAATTTCCAGAAACAAATCTAGCAGCCCTTTTTTGTACCCTCTCCAACTCCTGTATTTGATACGTAAAATGAGGGTCCCATACTACACTACCATATTCGAGCAATGGTCTGACCAAAGTTTTGTAACCCAATTCCTTGACTTCTCTCGTACATCCCCTCATCACTCTCTCCAACAGAACTTTTTAAACCTTTCCTACCACCTGTCCTATGTGTCCTGCCCAGTTAAGTTTGTTATCAAAAGTAATTCCAAGATATTTACATTTCAAGTCTTCAGCAAGCAATTCTTTCCCCACCTTATATTCATAATTAATCTTCTGTTTTTTATTTGTGTATCTAATAAGCTGACTCTTCTTTGCATTTATCTTCATTCCATGTTTACCAATCCAATTAGATATCCTGTCCAGATCATCCTGCAACTGTTTACAATCCTCTATCGTTTTGATTCTTTTATACAGCATTATGTCATCTGCAAACAATCTAATTTCCGATAGTAAGCAATCAACACAATTATTCATTAGAATAATGAATAGTAATGGTCCCAATACGCTACCCTGTGGCACACCCATTTTTACTTCCACTTCTTTTGATACTACATTTCCTACCCTAACTTTCTGTTTTCTACCTTTTAAAAATTCTTCTACCCAGCAAATGACTTTCTTATCCGCTCCAATGGTTTTTACCTTATTTACTACCATTTTAAGGCTTACTTTGTCAAACGCCTTAGACAGATCTAGTGCTACACTATCAATTTGGCCTCCCTTGTCCATTTCATCTGAAATATCTTGCATATATCCCACCACCTGAGATTCGCATGAATATCCTTGCCTGAAACCATGTTGCCTGCTTGAAAACCACTTACGTTCCTCACATATATTTCTGATGTGGTTGCATATCAATCTTTCCATTAATTTACCTACCACTGATGTCAAACTGTTTGGCCTGTAATTATCAACTCTATTTCTCACCCTTCCCTTATGTACCGGTACTACTATTGCACTTTTCCAGTCCTGTGGTATGCAGCAAGTGTTACTTAAGAACATTACAAAATGATCAGAAATGGTAATTAGAGATACTTAAATACAAAATTATCTACGGAAATCATTTTAAACTGTACAAACATGTCCTGTAGACATCATAACTTGCATTAATACATGGAATTACAAACATTTAAGAAATTCTCTTGCACAATTCGGTTCTTAAACATATTAAATGGACTTCAAATAATTTTCCTTCATAAAACGAAAGTCTATATACACTGATTTACAAAAAAAACATACCAGATCATATTAAAGCAAACTTTAGCTCACTACAAATACTTCATACAGTACAATACTATTCAAAATTCAGGTATGAGGGCTGTTAAAAGTTCAATGAAACGTTATATGCAGTTCATATACAACAGCAGGTAACTGAAACTCGCATTTCTGTAGTTCTGTTCTAACCTATGGCAACAGGAGATTGAGAAAATCATTGTTTATTTCTGAAATCAAGGTGCTCGGAAAAATCTCACCAAATCTCGTCAAGAGAGGAGCGGGAAAGGGTCGATAGAAACCTTTCGTATTTTTTTAATTCAGATTACCGTCCATCAAAGAGCAATGGAGCTAAAAAAAACAATTGGTAGTCATTTGGGACTGCCGACCGAAATGTAAACTTAAAACTATGAATATCATACGCACAACACGTAGGGGAACCCGGGGTAGAACGGAGTACTAAGTTGAAAAAATGTTTTAAAGGTACCAGAGGGTTAATTAGGAGCTGCAAATTTTTCTGTTAATACATTGTAATACATTAATCACAAAAATACAGTAATATTGTGAGACAATGAAATAACAATATTTTTTTTTTCAAAAACAAAAGATTATATCATTTGCCCCGTTTTGCCCCGGGGACGAGTGGTAAGGACAAGTAATTAAAAAAATCGTATAAAACTAGGAAAAAAATAATTTTAAGTAACTATAAAGGTTTAACTACAGTTTTAATTTATTGTGTCCTTTTCTTAATTCATATCCTAGGACAGCCTCCTCATCTTCGCTATCTATTACAGCACAGTAATTACGTGCCCAGTTTTTACACATGCAACAAGCGATCTCACCTTCAACTGACTTTGAGTAAAATACACCACGATATAAACATGCACACTCAAAACCATCCTCAGAATCACTGTCATTAGTTTTGGCTTTTGTCTTGGTCTTCTTTTTTTTCTACTTATCTCCTGGCACTTTCTGTTGTTTTTTACTTTCTTAATTTTACTCTTTCTTAAATAATTTTATCCTTGTTTTTTCTTCTTTGGCAAAGTTCTTTTCCTCTTTTTCCTTGTTAGAGACTTCTAACTTTTTTTTATATGTGATACCTGTAAAGACAGCTGTCTTCTCCCTCTTCCAATTTGTCCTTTTAGCGCTTTCTTTAACTTTTGTAACAGGAATTACAATTTCAGGGGAAACTTCAAATGAAGAGACACTGTTGTCAGCTGTCGTCCAGTTTGTTGACAATTGCAATTATGGGCTTGCTAAATACGATCTCATAGCAAAAACATTGCGGGGCAGAATGGGGTACTTTACCATTCCGGCCCAAGGACACGATTTAAGTTATGGAGGTAAGGTCACTCAAGAAACTAAAGAAAATTACACGTACTTAAAGCATATGCTAACTATAGTTGTAATGGAAACAAATGTGTATAGCTTACCTTGGTTATAAAATCATGAAAAATTACAATGCAGGAGATGAAAATCACACAGCCAAAAGTTCACCCACTAACGCTCTAGAAAAATAGACTAACATGGTTGCCACAGTTGGGCAACAATAGGTAGGTCTAGTTCTACTTATTACAGCTTGCTGGCAGCACCTCCTTGATATCCAAAAACGTAGAACTTCATTCCACCCCGGTGCCCCGTTTTACCCCTGGTTCCCCTAATACTTATAGTTACAGATATTGGTGACCGACTAAAAGCGCTCAGGTGACATTTGCGCTCAAGGGTCGCCTTTCTGGAAGGACGGTCTATAATCCTCTACCTTCTTGGAAGGACGGCGTCGCCAGAAGAAAAATTGTATTTCTTTACTATTTTTAGTTCCGAGTATTGTAAAATATCGACCCAACACCGCCTTCGTAATCCAGTAATTAAGATAACTGAAAAGGATACTCCTTGGCGAAGGACGAAACCATGAAAGATTCTTCAAGTAAAAACCAATGTCAGCACAATACATATACCCCCTACTGACTTTCGCAGTGGAAAATCCTAAATTCTTTATTCTCCGTCTTACCACAGAAAATAAAATGTTATCTACGAAAGCCTACAGACTGAAATCCAGACATAAAGAGATTTATTATTATTATTTTTGCTAGTGCTTTACGCCTCGCCGATGTCGGGGTAATTAGAGGCGGGATGGGACTTGGGACAAGGAACGGGAAGGAATTCGGCCATGGCCTTTTGAAGGAAGCAACCCAGCATTCGCTTGGAGTTATTTGGGGAAACTATGGAAAAACCAAATCTGGATGCCCGGTCGGGGATTCGAATCGGCGTCCTCCCGAATGCGAGGCCAGAACGTCAACCACTCACTCACCACGCTCGGTGGAAATTTTCCCAAAGTTATTCACATTTACTAAAATAGTGAACGATTTTCTTTTTATGGAAACCGTTTACAAATGCACCAATTAGGCTATCTGGAAAGCGTATTAATATGTAGTAATAAACATTGGATATTACATATTAGCAGTTCAAATTCGAAACTGAACATACTAGTGGGATTTTAAATAACTTACTGCTACTCAGTAACTGGTAATATTTATTTGTTAATGAATATAAGTACTTTCCCACATTCCCGAAACTCTTTTCACTTGCAATCAAAGCGAGTATATCTAATCTAATCCAACCACAACACTTGCAATGCCTGTATTTAATGTCCATTACAGTTCTGTGAAGCTTGGATTAAGACAATGAGAAATGAGAATAAAAATCCAGGAAAAGTTCGGACTAAATATCAGCAAATCTACGGTACACCGCCATATGCAAAAGATGAAATTTTCATATATTACACCAAGACCAGTACACAACGTACAAGATGGTAAAGTCACCGCAATTTATTTATCCGATGGTGAAAAGGTAAAAAAAGATGATGTAGTTTTGCAAATAGAAGATCACGGCAGAACTGAGTAAGTTGAACAAGCCAAGGTGCTTTTCAAACAGCGCGAGATTGAATATGATTCTTCTGTCAAGCTGAGTAAAAAAGGCTACAGAGCGCAGATGCAGGTAGAAGCTGCTTTTACTGCGTTGCAGAGTGCAAAGGCTGACCTAAAGAGACTAGTATTGGAAGTAATTATTATGAAAAGTACTCCAGCAATCATCTTCTATATTGATGCGATTTGTCAATTCAGAAACAAATATTCTTTGATCTATGTTAATTTTTATATTCAACATTATACATTAAAAACAATAGTTTGCTAAAATAAATGATATTTTCTTAACTTCCTTCTAGTAACGTTTGACAAGTAAGAAGATATGCGCAGTATTGTTAGTTTACGTTTTTTTAACCTAACTACAGAGCGACAATTCATATCTCGACAAAATGCATTCTGGAATCATCTGTTGCGACTAATTAGTCGCAAGTGTGCACACTCTAACTTTTTTTGCGACCTATTTTCTATGGCAGCGACAGAAAATCGCTAGAGTGCGCCTAGCTTAAAGAGTTCTTGAAGTCATACATTTTCCGGATATGATTCAGTAAATTTCTAATACTTAATAACTGATTTCTATTTTTTCCAGGCTTTGGACTGGCTTAGTGATTGAAATGCACGTAACATACCCTCTTTTAATGCCTGTTTAAAATCAGTTTGAACTAAGCCTCGTCAATATTTATTTATTTAAATATTTTACACTGTCTTTCTATTTACAATATTTGCATTTTTTCTTTTTTTGAGTGCGTTAAGAAAGCAGGTTTAGCCCAGATGTTGTAAGTATGATATCGCTTTGAAACAAGAACTAATATCACCGACTGTACGAATGACGCGAAAGCAATAAGAGCCTAAACAGATGAGCTGTGCTGGATAGTCAGTGTAGAATTTTTCTTGGGATTCTCAGCTGCAGGTAGGCGAGGGCAGGTTTAACTACCCACCGAGCTTGGGTTGAGCGGTTTTGTCACTGAGCGCTTTTGTCATATATCCACAGATATTCCGCAATAATTCCGTGTGGTCGTAATAACCTGGTGAAGGGTTTCTGTTGGCTGTGCTTAGCCGCCTTAACCTAACCCGGTACTGCTACCAGGTACAAGGGACCTACAGTTTAACGTGGAATCCGAACCACGGAAGCTTTCAGGCGTACTTCACATTACGCATGCTAGATGTGAAGGTCGGTTTAATGGACTATGAAAATACCCGCCGAGACAGAGATTCGAGCCAGGGACCTTTCGTTCACCAGTCAGACACCTAAACCACTGAGCCACCAGACCGCCACAGATATAATATAGTCGCCGACTCGGAATTAGTCCTGTGAAGGTCACTGAGTCTCCGAACAGTGTTGCAAATCAGCAGAAAAATTTAACTTTCAGTAATGGTTGCGAAAAAATTCTAAAATATAACACTTAGCTTGCGAACATGGTGATGAACTTTTTAATTGCAAACATGAAAGTTAGGTATCAAATTACTTTTTTTTCACTTCAACCAACAAAAAGCAAAACAGATCATAAGGAATAACCGAAAAAAATTACGCGTCTTCCTGAAAGTTAACATACTAGTGCCGAATATATTCTATCCACTAAATAGAGAAGAATTTTAGTAATTAAATAAAAAATAGAAGTTACACTATACGCTTGGTTGTTTCGGCTGAGTAATGTAAAATGCTGTCGCCGAGTAACTTCCGTTGTATATGTTCACGTGAAAACTTTCAGCGAGAAAGTTGTTAAGAAAATATTTATACTAATTGTGGCAGCACGCACGTCATGTTCAGACAACCCCTCTCGATTGTTTCACAGTTTATTTCGTGAATGATTGCTCGCAGCTCCCGCTCTCAACCCAGGCTGGTCGATCTGTTCGCGTACCACTCAGAAAAATATTCCAGTCCTCCATGGAAACTCTATTTTCAGCTCCTGTAAAAATTATTGTCACTGTACACAGTGGGCAATACGACAAATACCACGACAAAAGTTGAGAATCCATGACAAAACGAAAATCAATGTGTCAAATATAAGGGACCGATTATACTTTGAAACGACTGCTCAGAAATACCTCTACGTCAGTCTTGTAATTGACCTATTAGTTATTGGTAATATTCCTTAAAAAACAGGTTTGAAAATATCTGCTACGATGACTTTAATTTGGTTTTCATTGCCCAGGCAACGTGCAGGTTAGCGACTAATGCTTCTGTCTCCCAATGCACTGATTGAGTGATTCTGTTCCTGAACATCACCAAGGTTAGCATTTTCCTAGACTAACGAAATAGAGCAATCACGTACAAAGATACGCGTGGGAAACAGACAAAGGGGAATGTGGCAATCTCGCCGGCCCAACCTAGGGACAGGGGAGACAGCCGAGGCAGCGTGACCTTGGAAGGTCTAATTTCATTGCGCGACTGTATTAACATTAGCATGCGAACTCGTAACCCATTCAAAAATCGCCCAACGCGCCTAAGGGGCGCGCATTAATGATGTAACGTGTTTTCCCTGAATTCCGGAGCCCCCTCCATCTGGTGAGATTTGGTGAGATCTGGTCCCCCGCTAATCGACCTGGTAGCTTTCTGCGACTTTTTTTTAGCTCTCATGCCTTATTCCCCCCCTAAAATCGATATCCGCGTCATTTGTAGACCTTTTTATTTTAGCTCAGCAAGAATCTCAAAATCTCACGTGAGATTTCCGTCGACCCCCCCTCCCTCCCCTCCCTTCCTCTTGGTGAGATTTCACCGGACCTTCCCCCCAATTTCAGCCCCCACTAAAGAAGATTTCGGGTAATATCAAGATGGGGATACCGCTACGGCCTCGCGTAGTAAACACACAGATCACGTGGTATATATGACATCATTGTGATGTATGTATGGTCCAGGCTGCATTACAACATAAACTTAAAAGATGATTGACGAAATCATATTTTATAAATATGCGTTTCAATCATAATGCAGCCTGACCAAAGTGAAACGTAACCATAACTCACGATATTGCAGATATCCAATTTTCAGATCAAGTCTATCTATAGCTGTTACTGTGTTGGTACGTGTAGACTGAATATGTCACAATGATGTTATATATACCACGTGACCTGTGTGTTTATTACGCGAGGCCGCAGCGGTATACCCATCTTGATATTACCCAAGATTTCACTTCAAAAACTAAAAATCTATCATATAATCAAATACAGCTCCTAAAAATACCTACTCATCGCGGGATTTGAACCTGCGACCCGGAAAGAGAACTTCCGGAAGTAAGCGCCTCAACCACTGAGCTACTATACCGCCTTGTTTTGAAGTATATGAGTGCTAACTACTATCAAATTGGGATATAAACTGTGGGTTTGCATGAAAAACGGTGACAGAAATTATGGTGAGGGGGGAAAGGAGAAGAGGGTTTAGGTTTCTGTAGATCAAACGTCAACAGTAATTTTCTATTTGTTTTAAAGTATACGTATGCAAAAAGCTTCCTGCGCGGATGTCATACGCGCAACAGGTAGGCGTGATCTGGCGCGCGCAACAGGTGGCTTCTTGCGAACTCATAGATTTACCACCTCCCAAACATCACGTAACGCGTATATACAAGTTTTCACTTCAGAAAGTCTCCAAAATTACGAGGTTAATCTGACCTTGGGGGCGGGGAGGGGGGGAGGAGGGAGGGGGTGGTCCTACCAGATCTCACAAAACAAGGAGGGGGATCCAGAGTACAGAAGAAAACACCCCACGTAATTAATGGACGTACCCTTATCAAGTCTTCGATTTTTATGATTTCCTGAAATCGTTCCAGGTTTCTTCAAAAAAAAAAAAGCTACTGTCGAATTTTTTCCCTCTCCTTACTCTCCAATCATGTTCTCGGATGAACTGACGAACTGTAATACGTTGATCAAAATGAAAACTTTTCACATGGTTTTTGTTGAAAAAAGAAAAAATAGCGGAATATCCACTTATAATTCTTTATTGCGTCAATCTGAACGTTTCAAGAGATTTTTTTATCATCTATTATCGTTCGAACGAAATGTAGCTGTTTTTCTAACAGGTGCCATCTAAATCATTTCTCATCCAACATTGAGAGCAGATGCAGAAAAAACTATTGTGACATCTTGTTGTAAGATACAGTCTGCTTTCAACCGAAGGCGATGTGTGCGAAAAATTGTTTTCCACTGGTTTGCAGATGGTTCTTAGTATCTGAAAACGAGGTGCTGGCACAGAAACTTACACTAGACAATGTCGCTCATATTGTATCCTGATTTTTGATACTTCAGTGGCAAAGCACACAATGATTGTAATGATTAGCAGAAAAAAATGAAACAGAAAGTCGTGGTCACCATTATCATGAAAAAGGGAACCGGAGGACGTTTAGTGAAGTCCTTGATTGTGGACCCTCCATCATCATTGCCGAGTTTCGAGGTCCCTAATTACCTTATAACTCGAACACCTGTTGATGTGCGTGCGTAACCAGTCTGCAAGCAATCAGGCGGCCCATTTCCACACCTGACGGAGTTGTTTGCCAAACATGTGCAGGTAGTTTTGTATTTCGCTTTCATTTTAACAGTTCTTCTTCTTGTTTTTCGTTCCGGCCTCTATGGACCACATGGTTCTTAACTCTGATGAGCTTTATTCTTGGCCCAATATTCTTTCATCCATACACTGTGGATGTATTTTCTTTCTTGGGTCCATTTCAACTCAGATCCAAGGCTGTTTTGGCTGTTAGTGTCCGGAGAGAATCCGATGCTTCAATCAACGTTCTGTACTTAGCTGTGCTGTAAATGTCATTGGGGTCTATTCCCAGTTGCTCGAGATCTTATCTGACTAACCCTGTCCATTTTGCGTTGGTCGCTTTCTCCCTAGAGATCTTGTTGAAGATTTTTACAGTTTATTATACAAATAAAAAATCTAAATCTTCAGTGGATCTGAATACCAGTTGAGTGCATGCAAAAAACAACTTGGGAGTTTAAGTTCAGCAACTTAGACCTTCTGTTAAGGGAGCGTTCATAAACTACGAGACGAAAGGTTGACTGGGAAGCTACGCTGAGCTGTTGGGAGGAGGGGGTGGTTCGAAGCTAAGCCACGTCGCTTTTCATTCATATTATTGGTCACAGTCTACTCTGAGCCATCGCACAGATCGGTTCACTTCCGTGTTTACGCGCGAGCAGTGTCGAGCGGTGTTTACCAAGTGATTGGATTTCACTAATCGGTACAGTGTGTGTTAGTGTATTTATCGACTGTCTATTTTAAGTGTTAAAACAATAGTGGTCAACTAACGCGAAAAAAGACGTTAATACACCGTAGTGCTCCTGAGACTTAGTCTCGGAACGCTATGGCTGAGGCCTCTGGAACGATTCCGTCGACCAGCCAGGCAGTGGGCGCAGCATTACACACGTACTACACGATGCAAAACCCAACTTTCGATCCTCTCTTCGACATTGAAGATCCTCAGATACCTCCTACATTTCAAGACACCGGAAAAAATCTTGGCATCCAGATGCAGCCTGTACAAGAACCGTCATACGCCGAACGACTCCCACATATGGCAGCGGAAGAAATGCAGTACGACCAGGTCGGAGATCCAACAGAGCAACAGCAGCCTCGCCAGACTCAAAAAGTGGCATCGCGATCCCGCCCAAGATCACGCTCACCTCAGAAGATTAACCAGTCATCACCAGTGAGTAAACGCGCGAAGCAAAAAGACCAGTGTCAACATAACCTAGAACTTACTGCAATAGTCCCGCAACCTATCAATGTAAATGATTCATTAGTTAATGAAAAGATATCCCCGAACGTGACAAACTTAACCCCTATGTCAACATCGCAGCCATACCGGGACTCATCCAGTAACTACGACAAATCTGACTACCCCTCAAATCAAAGTAGCCAAGACAATAGATATTCACATACTGACAATGGCCCTTACTATGTGATGGTCGAAAGCACTAACAACAACATAGGCCGACTCCATCCTATGTCTGTTGGAAAAATACTTTTCTGCCAGAACAACCACCTAAGATCAGAAATCAGTAACATACTTCAGCAGGGCGCAATAGAATTAGAATTGAAGCTAAATCTAGTGCCTCCGCAAACTCCTTGGTGGAACTAAAATCACTTAAAGACAACAACTTAGAGGCGTACATCCCGTACTACATGACGAGGAAGCAGGGAGTGATTCGAAACATTGACACCTCACTGTCCACAGACGAAATAATTAGTGAAATAGTTTCTCCCTTCCCCGTACTGAAAGTTAGAAGATTCACAAAAAAAGTCCCATCGGATAGCGGCACTCAGTACCGCCCCCTACCTGTATGTGTGTTAAACTTCCAGTCCCAAGTATTACCGCAATACGTTTACTTATATGGCATGCGTTGCGAAGTCCAACCCTATGTGCCACCTGTATTACAGTGTTACCGTTGTCTTAGATATAATCACAGTCAATCACAGTGCAAAAGCCAACCTCGTTGCAGCAGATGTGCAGGCCCCCACAATCTAAAGATTGCACCTCAGAAAACCAGTTAAGTTGCATTTACTGTCAAGGACACCACTTGTCCACCGACCGTTTTTGCCCGGAATATAGACAACGAGCTGAAAGGAAACAAACCTTGGTAGCCAATAGTCCCCAATACTGGCCACAATTGACATACCCGCGTTCATACGCGAACATAGCAGCATCCAGCCCTCAACTTGTACAAATGGGTCAGCAACCACCGGAGCAAATTCCCATTCCTATAGCTGCCAAACAAGTCGTTCCGCAAACCTTGCCCCCAAGCTCCATCGTAGCTTATGATGGTAGCAGCTCTCAAGCACGTGAAGTCGGAAGCCGATATGATTTCCGCCAAACAGCTCCACGCAGCCGCCTAAAAGGAAACTCTACCCAATCAAATGTAGCAGGAAATAGAATAACAATTCCCAGACATTTATTCTGGAGAAGTGATGGTCCTTTAAGCCCAATAATAAACAACCACCATGAAACTACAATTCAACCAATACCTTTAGAGTCAACCTATGGCAAAGAGAGCACAGAAACTATCCCACCCTCCAATAAATCCTCCCCACTGGTTGAAAAGCTCTTGATCTTCATTATCTCTATACTAGAAGAAACCAAAACCAGTGGCATAATTGACCCCACACTCATTGGCACCAAACTACAGGAACTATTAACTACCATCGGAGCTTAAATCCTCCAACAATGGAAAACATCTTATGTTACATTAAAATCGCACATCAAATAAAAATACCACAATGGAATTCCTGGTTGCTATTGCCAAACAGAGAAAGCCGCACTACAGAACCTATGTTGGCGATATCTTGCAATTGGTTTGAACTAAACCTCTCCCAGGAAATCTATGGCCCAAGGACGACAGATTACAATGCTACAATGGAACGCCCGTTCACTAAAATCTAATAAGGAAAGTCTTGAACAGGCATTAAGAGCGCACGACGTAGATATTGCCACAGTCACCGAAACATGGCTGAAACCAACTGACAGCATGACTATTAAAAGCTACAGCATCATTCGTTGTGATCGTGATGACGGATATGGAGGAACTGCTATCTTCGTCAGACAGGGAATGACGTACAACACAGTGCAACTTGACACCACAGGACTACCGATTGAAGCCTGCGCCATCTCCTTAAGAGTTAACAATACCTGGCTGACAATAGCGACGATATATCGACCGCCCAACACGGCTCTCACAAAACCTCAAATATTAAGGCTATTACAAAAACTACCCATCCCATATATTATCACCGGAGATCTGAATGCGCACAACAGTGCTTGGGGGAGCGGAAAAACAAATCATCTTGGCCGAATAATAGAGATAACAGAAGAAGAAAATCTAGTTATAATAGTAGAGATAACAGAAGAAGAAAATCTAGTTATACTTAATACTAGTATAACTAGTTATACTTAATGACGGCACAGCTACAAGAATCTGTAACCCGACAGAACGTAAATCAGTAGTGGACATCGCATTGGCCTCTTCGAATATTGCAGCATTGCTTGATCACAGAGTGATCCACGAGCCTCTGGGATCAGATCACTACCCGATTTTGTTAACCATGAGACTAAATCAACCCAGCAAAAAACCTCAGGCAACATCAGGTCACAAATGGAATATCAGGAACGCAAATTGGAACGTATACACTGATACTGCTGCGACACAGTTAAACAACCTAAACGATGGTGGAGTGACAGAGGAAGTCTATAACAGCCTGATTCGGGTTATAAACCATGCGGCCAAACAAGGCATACCCCAAAAGAAACTAAAAGAAATGAACACTACCAGGAACCACCCACCATGGTGGAACGAGGAATGCGAGAAGGCTATTCAAGAGAGGAGAGACGCGCTCCGAAAATATCGTAGATGCAGCAACATGGAAAATTTCGTAGAGTTAAACAAAGCACAAGCTCGTACAAAAAGAATATTGAAACAGATGAAGAAAGAAGGTTGGAAAAATTTCTGCGCATCAATCAATAGAAACACCCCAATTACCACCATATGGACAAAAAGTCAAAAACTACAAACGATCAACTGAAACAGTGCACCCGACGTCGAACATAAGTACGGAAATGCTGGAACAAATATTAACAACATTAGCACCTCCTTCCGCCAACCCAATGTGCAACTCCCCACCTGGAGATGAAGCTAGCGACCCCATGTCAAGACCTTTTAACATGGAAGAATTTGATAAAGCGTCCAAGAATTCCAATAATACGGCACCAGGAATAGACAATGTCCACTACAGAATGATAGGACACTTACCATCACGAGGGAAAAAGATGCTGCTAAAAGTTCTAAACAATGTCTGGAATAAAAGACAACAAATTGCAGCATTAAAAACTTCGAGAATCATCCCGATCCTGAAGCCGGGAAAAAACCCGTCAACAGCCACAGCTTACAGGCCCATAGCACTATTGCCATGCCCATACAAACAACTAGAGAGGATGGTAAAGAATAGGATCGAATGGTTTGCCGAACACAATGACCTTCTGCCAGACCATCAGTGGGCGTACAGACGCGGGAGAGGCAGCAATGACCTACTAGTAAGACTTGTCACAGACATCCAACCCAGCCTAAGTAGAAACCGATATCTCATAGCCCTCTACACTGACATCAACAGCGCCTATGACAATGTCAACCTCGAGCTACTAGCGGGGAAGATGCAGAACATGGGCTTCTCCGCAACCTTTACACACAACCCAATATCAATGCTGCAGGACAGAATACTGATCATAAAACACAAAGGAGTTACGATAGGACCGCGGCACACGAGCCAGGGTCTGCCGCAAGGGTCGATTCTATCACCGATCCTCTTCAATATATACACGTATGATCTGGCCAAAATACTACCCAGGGGAGTGTACATACTACAATATGCTGATGACATATGCATATACGCAGAAGGCGAAACGCTGACGGAATGCATAAAATTGCTTAGTACAGCGATGGAAAGATTAAACAAATGGTTGAAAGATAATGGGATGCAGATTGCACCAGAAAAATCAGCAGTCGTAATACACACGAGACACCGATTACAACAAATGGAATCTGTACGACTTGGGCCGTACCTATTTCCAAACAAAAAGGTAATCAAATACCTGGGCATGCAAATAGACTCCAAACTTAGCTGGGGTCCACATATAACATAAGTGATAGACAAATGTGAGAAGGCTATCAATTTGCTGCGTGCAACAAGTGGCTGCTGGTGGGGAGCTGACCCGAAAGTACTCTTACTCCTCTACAGAGCTTTGGTGCGTCCGATAATTGACTATGGGTGCCTCTGTTATAGCTCTGCAGCTGAAACTCTGCTCAACAAAATAGATAAGGTTCAATACAAAGCACTGCGCATATGTTTTGGCGCAATGCGCTCTACACCCACAAACGCACTCTTGGTAGAAGCCATGGAACCTCCACTAAACATCCGACGATACTACCTATGTGGGAAATTCATCTCGAAGATTATGCAGTTCCGAAACAATCCCTTAATAGGTGCATTAGAGGCACTGGCGCACAGAACCACTGTGGACAGTTACTGGCGTAGGAAAAAAATACCACTGCTCGCTACAACATACATCGACTTAGTTCAATACCAACCTATAATCATTTCCTCAAGCAAAATGCCTTGCTTCGAAGGCTCATACAAATCAACTGTAATCAAAATAGAGATGAACTTGGACATACCATTCACAGAAAATACAGCACGGAACACAAGCCTTTTATTGGAAACTCTTGCGCAATACGAAAATAGTGTACACATTTACACCGATGGTTCAAAGATCGGCAGCATGGTAGGCTGTGCCTTCGTGGACATGCACGCACGAGTCGAATCGATGTATAAACTCCACAGCGAAGCAACGATATATACCGCCGAAATGGTTGCCATACTCAAGGGATTAGAATATGCCAAGAGCACCAGCTCCAAGACAGTGATCATACTATCTGACTCTCGAAGTGTCCTCGAATCTCTACATCATCTGAATAATAATGCGTGGAGATGCCCCTTAACGTACCAGATCCTGGAAAGTGTCAGGGAACTAGAAGAAATGGGAAAACGGACCATCTTTATCTGGATAAAAGCGCACACGGGAATTTACGGCAACGAAAGAGCGGATCAGTTGGCTAAGTCGGCAGCCTCCGACGGTACAACATATCCATATATCAAGACGACTGATCTCCTGTCCACCCTGCGCGCCAAGGGAAAACAACTGTGGGAAACATCGTGGGAAGAAACAAAAAAAACAAAAGGAAAACATTACGGCACCATACATCCAACAATCCCTAAATCGCAGTGGCATCAAACGAATTACGTACCAAGGAAAACAATTGTCACCATTAGCAGACTAAAATTCAATCATGGCTTCTTCCCAAAACACTTACACCGTATTAATTCACTGAACACTCCAACCTGCGCATGCGATGGAAGCAGTATATGCGAACCCAACCACCTCCTATTTGCCTGCAAGGAAAAATGGCGGGAGAGCACACAGCTTATACAAGAACTTGTGGGATTAGGAATACAATTACCAATAAACGTTACCCACCTCCTGGCTCTGGAAGATGTTACCATCTACAAAACAATAACGAGGTTCCTGGAAGAGAACAACATCAAGATTTAATGTTATTGTTTGGATCTTGTAATTCTGTAATTACATTGTATATATTGTATTTCATATTATATTATATTATATTATATTTTAATCACGTTGTGTACAGAGTGAATGCGATTGCGTTGTTATATTGTATATTGTATTGTGGTCTAGATGCGGTATGACTGTGGAATGACGCTCTGTGTTGAAATGTGTCACATCTTTGCGTAAACATTATACACTAATTGTATTGTTATGCTGTGTGTGAGATTGACGAGGTTCCTGGAAGAGAACACCATCAAGATTTAATGTTATTGTTTGGATCTTGTAATTCTGTAATTACATTGTATATATTGTATTTCATATTATATTATATTATATTTTAATCACGTTGTGTACAGAGTGAATGCGATTGCGTTGTTATATTGTATATTGTATTGTGGTCTAGATGCGGTATGACTGTGGAGTGACGCTCTGTGTTGAAATGCGTCACATCTTTGCGTAAACATTATACACTAATTGTATTGTTATGCTGTGTGTGAGATTGCATTGTTGTATTACATATTATACTATGTTGCGGCATGGCTGCGGTATGTCTGTGCAGTGGCACCGATTGTTGAAACATGAATGCCGTATCTTTGTGTGGTTAAATTATGTTTAATGGGATTGAATTGCTTTTATATACTGTAGATGTAATTGTGTTTTTATATTGTGTATGATATCATATTACAGTTTGGCGCTGGCTTTTGATGTGCTATCAATGGTGAAAATAATTGTATTCCCATTTCAGTCTTATGCTGCTATTGATCCATGTACTCACTGATGCAAGTATTATAATGATATGAGGCTGGCTGTAAGGAGAATATCCAAATGCCATTAAAATAAAAAAATAAAAAATTATTGGTCACAGTTAAAATAAGGCACAGGACACAATAGCGTGTGAATATTTATTTCCGTCCTGACGAGTCCTCATCTGGGAATCCAATTCGTCCCAAGATGTTCTATAATGTTGAGGTCGGGGCTCTAGACGAAGAAGTACCACTGCTTATTAGCCCTTCAAACATGGCACCTGGCATTGTCATCCCGTAGGGTCCATTCTGTAAAGACGCCACATTGTTGGGAGAATCTCTAATAAAAAATAAGTGCTAATTTACAAACAAGAGATAATTTCATAAAAAGTTTCTTATAGCTTATCACTATTGATAGTCTAACAAGCTCAGCTCATGGAACGGATGCAAGAGGAATGGCGAGTACTTCCGTTGGAAGTTTTGGAAAAACTCGGAGAGAACATGGCAAACAAGTCGGCTGCTGCTTTAGCCACTAGCGGTGGCCCTGTGAGACTCTTACGGGGCGACAACAGAACAAACGCAGAGGACAGGTGTCCAATTACGTTTGGCAGGTTGAGTGTAAAAACTGAGAACTGCCTAGCGAAGTGTGGAAAGAGCAGTGCTAGGGTTTACAAGAAGAGACAGGAAAAGGGCCAACTACATTCGTTCGATAACCAAAGTGACAGACATCTTAGAAAGAGCCACGATACAAAAATGGCAATGGGCGGTCACATTGTTCCGAAAAGAGACGGCAGATGGACTACGGCAGTTCTGGATTGGACACAAAGGATCGATAAAACTGTAAAAATAAATAAAGATGGAAGTACCTATCACTTAAGGAACCAAATTCGTAGAACATACGCTTGAAATAAATCAAAAAGGTTACTGTTTATTGCTTTTAGCAAATACTTGGCTCCCAGAACTGACGAAGCATATAATTTAAACAACTAGATATTGCGCCAAGACGCGAAGCCCATTAAAAACTAGGAATTTAAGTAATTGTGTAATATTTCTGTAATTGATATATGTTCGATGTTGTTTTATGATTGTTATGAAAATAACCGTATAAAAAAGAAAGAAAATAGCTAAAACTTGTAGGTATGTTATTGATGGGATTTTCAATATTTTTTTCTCTGAATTATATGCTTAGGCAAGGATATGCGGGCATCTGTTCCGGCTGCAGATTTCGCTTGAGCGTATCTAAAAATGTGTTCCGTACCGGAGGTCACATTAAGCTAACCGTTTCGTAACATTGTAAATCAAGAGGTTCGGGTTTGATGTTTTGTTCAGTTGCAATTAAAACTGAAATAACTGCATGGCGGGGATGGTAAACAAAAAAATAAATAAATTAAAAAAATTAATCCTAGGATTGCTGAGTGGAAAAACTCAGAAGTTAGTTAGGCTACAGAGTGATGTAATCGTAGGTTTTCACAGCCAGTGTCAGTTGATTCTTGGCTGTCCGGGTGGCGCCATGTCATATTTCTTGTAGCAGACTACCCTGGAAGAGGAGCACAGAATGAGGGTCGAAACGTCGGCTACAAGAAATATGACGCGGCGCCACCCGGACTGACAGAGTGATGTTAGTTGTGTTTTTTTCTTAACATATTTCTCAAACAAACCAAAGATGTAAGCGTACAATAAAGATCGTGGACAAACGGAAATTATTTAAGACATACGTGGGGGATTTTAACTATTGCTATAAACAGAGCGAATTACATATTAAATGTGATGTGTTGAAACTAAGTCTAGCCACGTAGTTGTTCCACACACGTTATTCCACGACTCATGTTTGCATAACCCGACCCAGGTAGTGCAGGGGCCAACCTAGGGTAGACGCTTCGAGTCCAGTATGGGACATAGATGTTATTTAATTGAATGTTCGGCCCCTCTTTTATTGTCCGTAGTGGTAGCAAAAAATATTCAGAGCTATACGAATATCTAACAAAAAAATACAAAACGCGTAGGAATTTTATATGGCCAAGTAATCGAAAGAATTTAAAAAAAAAAAAAAAAAAAAATAAGTATGATTAGTATTACGGACACTACCATAGCCTTTTGTGTGAAAACATCTTTTTAATGTGCATTGGACGTCTAAAACGCGAAAAAATGCAAAAGAAACTTTAAAATTTTCGTAAACACAACGCATTTATTTCAATTATATAAATGAATTGCATGAGTTGAATTATAAGAATTATAAAGAGATCTTGCTGAATACTTGATAATGATACAAGAAAAGTAACACTTGCGGATGCAATCGGTGGCATCTTTCAAGTTTCGTTGGAGATATTCTCTTCGGCATTTTGTATAGCGACATCGCGATACACACAAGCTTGTTGACGTAGTAGCAGAGATTCACTTTTTCTCCCGCCACTTGCATCTGTTGATTTTATGGAAGATAACCGTCTTCTCTAGTTGGCTAGGGTTGAATTGCGAATTGACATCCAAATCGATTGGGTAACGGGAAGGCAGACAGAGCCCGCACCTATCGTCTATTTTTCGGACATGCATGTCATATGGCCACACGTCTGGCAGCACTTAAGTTACAACGAAAACAAAAGTGACGCAATTTTGTCAGTTCTTGAGTTATGGGAAGACGTGTACTGGAACAATTATTTAGAAGAGAGCCATTTTGTTACTGGATAGAATGACTTCATATGTGCTTTTGTTCGGTTAAAACCGGGTAACTCTTTGTTGCTAGAAGAGAAAGAAGTCTTTAGGTACGAGATTAGGAGAACCGAGGGAATGAGGCAATATTTTACCCTGAAACGTTCTTATTTTATACCAACCCAACCGGAGATATCGTGGTATCGATTTAAGCTACGGTGTCTTTCTAAACACTCGCACATCAGCTGTCCCGCTGGCAGTGCTAGATTGGCTCAGGAACATTTTAGTATCGCCTACTCGATCACATTACAAATGAACAGTGAGTTCATTGCAAACATTAACGTCGTGGAAAAATAGCAATAACTGTTTTTTCCCCTCTGTACTAACATTTGATCGACTGGCTAAGTGCCGACATTTGAACTAAGTTCATGAGAAATACTAGATTGTGTAGAGAATGTAGAATAACACGATTATTGTATTCCTTTGAAATTTTTGTTTGTTTATTGTGTGTGATGTTAGCTGCTTGCTGATCCGAATAATAATGAACACGACGAAATAAAATTTTGATCACATATTATCGGTACTGAGATTTAAGCGTTAGTTACATTTCTACAGTTTTGTTTTACAATTCTGACGTTACTTTAATCTTCTAAGTTTGTCTGAAATGTCACATTGTATTACCAAACTAGGCAACAACCAACATGCCGTACCATGGCGGCGAATATAAACATTTTAACGAAATTTGATACGGATCAAATTGCTGTCGGGAAAAATTTCACACCTCCGTCGGATAACTGTTTCAAAATATAAATATGCCAATGTAAAATTAAAGAAGTTTTTGATTTTTCCAAGCACTATGTTTGAGTAATACGTTTCTAAATACTCGTAGTTTTTTTTGTTTTTTTGTTTTTTTTTTTAATAAGAATTTCTTGTTTTCTAGATAATTAACAAAACATAATTGAGTTTTTATAAGTTATACAAGAAATTAGAATCATCACATCAGTTAGAAAAGTGAATTGGAAGACTATTTTGTTGTGAGTGGTGTTAATAAAGGCAGCAGTTATCACTTATTGACGGTAGGTGGCTCCGTTACACACAGGGTTTTCTTCTAACGATTTTCAAAGTCTTATATGGAGACTGCGGGTGCTTGGACTCATGTTGCTGTACTATAGCTGGAAAAAGTTGTTTCGGCAAAGGTGTTATGAAATCTCTAAAATCTGAACATATAAAATTATTCCTCGAGATCTAATCAGTATTTAAATTCCTGGTTATTTGCTCTATGCGTTTTCTTAATTTTTGTGAAAGAGTTGTGCGTTTCAGAAATTATCTTATTCCCACTGATTATTTGATAATTAATCCTTTGAGAAAATTAGGGAACTTAATAGGGCAGAAGTTGCTAACCTTACTCTAAACTAATTTGCTGCCGAAATCGCTGTCCAACAGGTTGCGCTGGCACCTGCTGTTTATTCCTAGTTAATAATAGCTTTTCAAAAGTTTTTTTTTTTTTTTGTTTGTAAGGGTTTTAAAGGTCGTCTCTGTCGAAGAAGTACAGGGAGAGGATTGGTGGCAACTCACAGGAAGGGACTAGGGCATGGCCTTTCGAAAGAACAATCCCTGTATTTACCCAATATTTGATTTCAGGAAAACAATATCTGTATAGCTGGATCGTGGTTCGAACCCGCATCCTTTCGCATTGCAGGCCCGAGTACTAATCACTCACTCATCAAGGTTAGTTTCTCGGGTACTATTGCGCTAAGGGCACATCCAGCAGCTTTCTACTTTGTTTTATGTAAGCTGAAGTTACACACTTTATCATTATTCTTGGCCGCCACTGAAAAATTCTATCACTCTTATCTTGCACAATCCTGCATCAATGTCATCCCAGGAAACAGTAACGCAATACTGGCTCGTCAGTATTGCATTACTGTTTCTTAAGATGACATTGATGTAGGTTTGTGCAAGATAATAGTGATAGAATTTTTCAGCGGCGGCCAAGAATAATCATGAAGTGTGTACTATCTTGCTATGCCTTAAACTCTGGAAGGAGGAAATCGCTTTGCTCGCTTCCTGTTTGCGTGCACTATCCTTGTTCAATACTTGACTGCTTCTGAAGTCGTAAGGTTTAAGTTTAGAGAGTGGAACTCATTACTACCAAATTGAGTCTTGAGCCGAGTGGAAATAGTGCGACGAAATGAAAAGGTTTTAGTAAAGTTATTTGGCAAAATTCCTCATGTTCAGTCTCTTCTATTCCCCTGACTCTGCTTTCTACTGGGTACAATTTTCCGTGTAGGATGATTGGTAACAGAGAGAACAACAGTTTTCCAGAGTACATCCCCGTATATTTCCGAATCACTTTTCAGTGTTGCTATCCTTCTTAGCGGCGTCCGTGCGTATCGGCCATAATTATTATTATTTTTACGCATTTTTTTCCCAGGAATGTGTAATCCCACACATAAGCAGTCTGACCACGAACATAATCTGCTGTATCCCTTATTGGCGTCATAAAAAGGAAAAAAAAATTAACACTGCAGCATTAATACAGTGTGGTGCTTTCATGCTGATAGACTTTCTTCTCAAAGGGAGCATCTCCAGCGATTGGAAATTCAACCATCCCTTGTCGAGGTCATTAATAGAAATTTGGTGATGTAATGGCTGAAAGGTTCATTTTAGTTTAAAAAATATGTTTAGCTCCGTCAATAGTTTAACCAACCTTTTCAGGCCTGCCGCTCCATTTTCATAGGCAAAAATTTCTCATTGCCCTTTTTCAGAAAAAAAAAAAAAAAAAAATACTCACGGTCCCCCTTATCAGAAAAAAATACACCAACTCCCCTTCTTGTAATTGATTATTTTCATTAGTCTTTTGACTGGTTTGATGCAGTCCTCCATCCCTTCTTATCTCTCGCTAACCTTTTGATCTCAACATACCACTTGCAACCCACGTCTCGGTTATCTGGTTCTTATATTCCAATCTCTGTCTTCCTCTACAGTTCTTACCTTCGACTGTTCCCTCCACTAATAAGTTACATATGTCAACATATACAACTCAAAATATCACCTACCATCCTGTCTCTTCTTTCTGTGAGACTTCCAGAAACTTCTTTCCTCACCCATCATTTCCAAAAATCGTTCATTTCGTACTTTATCTGTCCACTTAATTATCAGCATCCTTCTATAGCACCACATTTCAAATGTTTCAATTTTCTTTCATTCTGGTATTTCTAAGTCCATGCTTCGTTGGCTCAAAGTGCTGTGCTCTATACATAGAGTTTTAAAAAGTTCTTTCTGAATCCTAGATCAATATTTAAAACTAAAAGATTTCTCTTTTTCATGAAAAATCTTTTTGCTGTTGTTATTCTGCTTTTAACATCATTCCTCCTTCGGCCATAGGTTGTAATTTTACTTCCTAAGTAGCAAAATTTATTAACTTCTGCTATCGTATCCTTCCCTATTTTAATATTTAATCTACTAGTATTGGTATCATTTCTGCTACATTTCATCACTTTACGCTTTCTTTGGTTTATGTTCAGTCCAAAATCTTCCTTCCGTATTTCATTCATGACATTTAGTAACTTCTCAACATCCTCAACCTGTTCTGCTGACATGAAAATGTCATCAGAAAAACTTAGTATACTGATTTTTTTTTCTGCTTGAACACTTATGCCACATTCAAATATTTATCTCTCTGCATTTATTGCTACTTCTACGTACAAGTTAAATATTAATTTGGATAGACTACAACCTATAATACTCCAACATTTTTGACTGCTAACCCACTTTATCAAACAGTGATTCGCTCGCTTGAAGTGTACAATGTCATATACAGAAAAACAATGACAGATCTCTAAAACTACTCTATTAAATTATATTAAAAACATGGGTTGACAGTATGTTTAACAAATATTATTACGAAAAAATATGTTAATTAGAGGGATGAGCTTGGTGTGAAGACACTAATTTTTCAATATTTGGTGTCTTATTTGTCTTCATAAATCTTGGTCGATAAATTGCTGACTACGCTATATCATCTTTTCGCTACATGTAATTGTGGAAATGCAATTAAAAAGTATTTTGATACAGCTCTTAAGTCATTATATAATACTTGAATGCATTGGTCCTCCTCGTATCCTTAATTTGCCTTTGACCGGTGGCGGTGCCGCTCTGTTAGACTCCGCTGGCTTAAACCTTTGATTCAGGGTCTTTGTGTGGTACTGAGAGTGCTTCTACAGTCAAAGGAACAGAGCGCGTCAGACAACTTGTTGTTCACCGAGCTGATGACTATGTTGCGAAGCGCCACCTCGGTGACCCCTTTCTTGTGTGCGAGGAGCATCATCATTTCGTCACGTGTCTTTACAATCTGCAGCAAGAACGCATTACCTGGAAATCCACGTCGCATTAAGTGACTTTTTTAATAACAGTCTGCCCGCCCAACTCTAAAAACTTAAGGTCGCTTTGTCTCCGGCCATTACGGACGAAGCTTTGTCTTCTATTTTCCACCTGTGTGTCTCTTACAGCACTATCATGTCCTCAACGCCACCTCTTCCCTCAGATCTCAGCTACGAAAGCTGTGAACCACATAAGCTAGGTCTAGTCAGTTGTGTGTGCAGAATTGTATTCTTCTGTGTTTCGTAGCTGGGCTGCAGCATTTTTTTTACATCGGGAAAATTGAAGCATATAACTTATTGCGCATAGTGAGTGAGTTAAATGAAAACCTAGCTTCGAAACACGGTCGGATCGTTCTTATATCTGGTTTCCTCCGAAATGCTAGGCGGATGTTTCCTTCAGAACGGTCATGGCCAATTTTATTACAACACAAAATCGAGAAAGTGACTTGTTCTTGAGAAATATCAAATGGCTCAAATATAATCTTTTTAATTATTATGATTTCTGCTACGTGCTGCTAATATATAATAACTCTTCACAGAATACGCCTGTCGTATTTTTTTAATAGTTGTTTGGTGTCAGTTTTTTTGGTGGTTACTACATTTAACTATAAAGACGTTGCATACCATTTTTCAACTCCATTGTGTTTTCGTTGAGTCTTTTACTCTGAAGATTATTCGTTATCTTAGAAACACATACGTGAAATATAGCTCTCTTATTAATTAACTCCAGTTGGGTTGTTACCTCTGAAGGTTGATCAAAAATATCTTGAATAAAAAACGAAACGATTTTGGCCCAAAAAGACTTTTTGTTTAGTTGCGAGGAAAAAGGCCTAAAACATCAACGTATTATGATATTTTCAGTTATTTCACCAACAACCCAGAGCATACAAAAAAAACGCTTCATTTCCCCATCGTTCCGGCCAGCTATAGACAAGTGACACCGGCCACTGTTTTTACTCAGGTGGCCAGTGTGAATCATGAGCAGAGGGTGGTGTGACTAGCGTTCTGTCCGAATTCAAACGTGGTTTGTTGGACTAGGCCTTCGTGTATTTTTGTTTCTCAAATGTGTGGTTTATGAGGCGAAGATTGAGGATTGTCTCAGTATTCCCATGTATCGTCCTTTCTCGACCCGAGGACCAGTAAAGTGTCAACAATAATGCAGCGCACACAAACTATATGTATGTTATCGACATCTGGAACATATCTTATTGTACCATTATGAGATAATAAATCTGAAAGCACGTTTTAAATTTCTACGAAAATACAGTCATGAAACTGGAAGTGAATTATTACAAGTTAATCACATAGTGACCAGACTGTCAATATTTAGTAACCAGTTGTATAATAATGTTACTATAGGCTGGATGCTGCACTGTACCACCGATCTACATGCACAAAATAAGACACTACACTTCACACGTTTTATTTTTATTTACTTCACCACTCTTATGTTACCAACCCTACTACGTACTGAAGTCAATCATACCTACAAAACAAGGTCATTTACCTAAACCTTAGACGAACTGCTACCAAGTGGGAATGAATAGATTGTTTCAGAAAAAATGCTGTCCTATCCTAATTCTGGAAATGCTAGGTCCTTGCCTGATTATTTCGTCGCTTTTAAAAAGTTAGGCTTATAACTACAAGGGGTGATCAAATGAAAAGGAACGAAACGACACGGTGGGTACAAATGTAGACTTTATTCAAAATATACACCATAGGCCTCAGCACAACGATCCCACTGATGAACAAGCCGCAGGATTCCTTGTTCCCAGAATTCCTGTGGCCGTGACGAGACCGTCCTTCACAGCATCCTTGAGTAAGTCGTCCGAGTTGATGCGCTTACCTTTCAGCTGTTTTCTTCAGTGGATCAAACACATGGAAATCGCAGGGCGACATGTCCGGACTGTAGGGGGGATGGTCCAACGTCTCCCACTTGAACATGGCCAGTTCCATGTGTGTGACTCTGGAGACGTGTGGACGCGCGTTATCATGGAGCAGAACCACACCCTCCGTGAGCAGCCCCGGTCTTTTGTTGTTGATGGACCTGCGTAGGCGTCGGAGTGTCTCACAGTACACATCGGAGTTAATGGATTTTCTGTGGTCGAGGAATTCCACAAGTAGCGGACCTTGAACGTCGAAAAAGACGGTGAGCAACACCTTGCCTACTGACGGCATGGCTTTGAACTTTCTAGTCAGAGACTCCAATCGCATCCCGAGATGTCTCGCTACGTTCTCCCATGGCGGAATATGCAAATATTTAACTGTTCCGATTTTACGTCGTTTCGTACTGTTTAAATTGATCACCCCTTGTAGTACAGTAGGAAGAGGGATCTAAATGTTTAATATTCTGCCTGTGGACCACCTGAACCATCATCGTGGACCACAGGTAGAGAAACACTGGTCTAGAGGAATGCAGTGCAATCAGGACGGCCGGTCCGCGGGAACCAGGCCTCCAACCACGTCGCGTTGTACCTCCACGATACTACCACTGAGCCACGCTGTCGGCTGTTTAATCTATACTTGTAACAGGCAAGCTTTGGTCATCTGTCACGCCGTGACGTCACTCCATGACGTCACGCTTTACGGCTTTGTTCTAGGTTATGCATGTTATTTAATAACATTTCTGATAAATTAACTGAGATAATACTGAAATAAAAGTATGCATTGCGTTTAAATCGACATATCAATCATTAGATGCTTATATTTACGTATTATTTTTTTGATATATAAAAATACTCCTTAAATTATTTGTCCATACATTTGTAAGATAAAAGCTTTCAATTTCGAGCATCAATCTTAGCGAAAGTTGTGATTAAATTCTTATTTAGCATGGGTCAGAATTACAACTGGCATTTGACGTTACATCTGGGCATTAATAATTTTTTTTTTTTCGAAATTATTTAAACTGTGTCCTATTATTGAAATTATTAAATCAATTAAACGGAAATAGCTGCACACTGATCGCGATCTTTGCAGCCTAAATTACAATTAAAACAAATATTATGTGAATAATGTAAGATTATAAGATTTATTTTAATTTTCTTTGCTTTCACTGGGCAATATTACTGAGGCTATTATTTCAGCAACATGTAACTGTGTCAGCCATTCAAACGTTGTAACATCTGTCTGAATCACGGATAACAAAAATGAAAGGTGTAAAAACCCTTGAAGATTTTTGATCAAATTTATATCGCGATGCACTAAAATGCCATACAGTGTATGTATTAATATGCATGAGATTGAAGTATTTCTTTTTTTTTTCTGGCGGCATGTTTAGCATAGTATATGGTTAGGTTGAAATGCAACCTGAGCCCGGATGGAAACGTAAACCTTTTGCTACAGCGCAACGCGCGAGGAGTTACATTGAATTTTATTTTATAAACAATTGTTAAGAAATGAATTGTCAGAACACTTAAAGAAAGGTATATATCTCGTTTAAATTGGCATCTTATCAGGGTTTTTTTTTTTTTTTTTTTTTAAAATATTGAAATTATTACATGGTTTGAATTTCCAAATTGATCGCGATATATGTGGCCTATACCACAATTAAATATTGCGTGGCATAACGTCAGTTGTTTAGATTTATTTGTGGCATCCTTCGTTTTGACTGGGGGCATTATTTCAGCCGATGTAAGCTGTGTCAGCCGTTAAAACGTCGATCTTCATCGAAAGAAAGGTGTAAGAACCTGTGAAGATTTGGGATCAAGTTTATATCGCGATGCATGATGACACTGACATGCGATACAGGGAATGTATTAATTCGCTTGTGATTGAAGCTTTGCTTTTCTAGCGGCAATATTAGCGGAGATTGTGGTTAGGCTGAAATGCAACTTCGACCAAGTTAACAACTCAAGCTTTTTGCTAAAGCAAAAGGGACGATAAATTACTATGAGCTTTATTTTATAACAATTCTAGTTAGTTAAGAAACTGCAGAGAATTAAATTACCATAACACTCCGTTAAATCCGTCATTTTTGACTGACTTTACGGCTAGTCACGTAATAATTTGGATTAATTTCCAGGTACAGTCACTGTTACAGCAATATTCGTTATTATTAATTGACATACAGTTATTTTAATTTTTTATAAATGGTGTATCTTCAAAGTGGTATATTTCGTTATTATTTACTACCACCTGTTGACCGCAACATTCTTCAAATGGATCTTCAATGTACGCCCTCTCAAACCAATTATTCGAGTAAGAATGCTGCTTCAAGCTTCGCCCTAACCACACGACTCTAAGCAGTTTAGCGAGAACAAGAATATGAACACTGTCATGCTGACAAAGTATGTGGAAACAGTATACTACTGGCTAAATTTTTTTGTATGGAAATCGTTTCCAGTTCGATTAGCATAATCGGAACACTAACTTCGTCTGATTCGGTTTGAAGCACGTGGGTTCAAATAGTCTCTACCATTCGAAGTATTGATAATAATTATTCCTCCGATACCTCTCCCGCCGTATGCCTTAAATATACACACCAGTTTCTTCACGCAAATCTGTCTTTCAGAGACTTCCAAACACTCCTCTTTCCATATTACTGTCTGAGTACGATCAACGATCATCTCGACACCTGATCAACTGGCCTTCTTTTGCACCCCCTGCGACTTCTGCATTTGATACCCTAATTGTGGTATGTCATCCCTCCTTTATGACACCTGGTAACTGACCCTACGCAGAATCTACCTGCTGTTGACCGCCAAGGAAGTGCTGGAGCCGATTAAACCGCTTCAGGACAGGCCGTGGTCTGTGCCTTCCAACATTGCACCGCTGGGCATTAAAGGGCTACCCATGTTGTTACTGCGGTGTGGAGCAGACGGTTGGATACTTGTCCCACCAGATGGTTACTGTATGGTCTGGCTGTTCTGCACGCTGCTACTGGAGACACAATAGAATGGATAGAGTCCCTAGATGTCACCCTGTAGCTGTGATAATTGTATTTGTTGTGAATGTTAATGTATTAATGTTGTTAATAAAATGAAATGTGCACACAGAAAAAAAAGACGTTGATTTTTTAAGTCTACCCTTACCTTATCTCTAGTGTGTGCTTGACAGTACTGACCTTATCATCACTTTACGTGTCTACATCTATATCTACACTCTGCAATTCACAAACATTGTGAGTGGCAAAGGGTGCTAAGCACCAATCTTAATTCTGCGCATTCCAAACCCGAATAGCACGAGGAAAGAAAGAATACATAAAAGCATCAGTACGACATCTTATTTCTCCAATCTTATCCCTCCGGTCATTGCGACCCAAATAGGTCGGTGGAAGAATTATATCCCTGCACTCATAGGTCATAGAATTTCGCATATTCTCCAAAAACTTAAACGTGAATGACGTCGTCTGTCTTCCAAACTATCCCATACCTATCTTTGTATCAATT
Organism: Vandiemenella viatica; assembly: GCA_031002005.1. Lineage (NCBI taxonomy): Eukaryota > Metazoa > Arthropoda > Insecta > Orthoptera > Morabidae > Vandiemenella > Vandiemenella viatica. The sequence goes on along the minus strand of CM061914.1, from coordinate 27,027,283 downwards.
CTGTGACGCTTTTATAAGGGCTGTAACAACCAGTCAAGAATCGAGCCGCTCTCCTCTGTACCCTCTCCACTGAGTCAATCAGAACCTTGCGATACGAATCCCAAACCCCACAACAGTAATCCAGATGCGGACGCACTAGTGTTTTACACGCCATTTCCTTTGTATGAGCATTACAATTCCTCAAAATACGACGTATGAATCGCAATTTAGAATTAGCCTTGCCTACGACGGAAGTTATGTGCAAGTCCCATTACATGTTGCTTTGTACTATCACCCCCAGATACTTCACGGAATCAACCGTGTCAAAAAATGAATTGTTTACTTTGTCAAGTCTGTATCCAGCAATATCCCTCTTCCTTCGCGACGTGATGGCACGAATCCTCTTTGTGATTCATAGTGAGACAGCAGAAACACAGCGCCCGGGTTTATCCTTCAGGGGCGCTAAGTAATCTGTCCCTCGCGGTGGAGGCTGGTTTTGCCGGGGAAACCCTTCCCGGGGCCGAGTTCCATGAACAGAGTTTCGACCTTCACGTGACCCCTCTGGAGGGCGCGGCCGCCATCTCTTCAGGCTGATCTGCGGTCTGAGAGCTCGACCGGGGGGATTTCCAGCAATCTTGTCTTTTTTTATTTATTTTGTTTCTTACCTTTAGAGAGAGATCCTGTTTACTGAAGCTTATCAACGCATTTATCTGCTGGAAAATTCGTGCAGGCAATTCTGAGCGAAATATGGCTTCGTATTTTCTGTAAAAAAAAAATCTTGTAACCTTTAGAATTAACTGAAAAATTTCTTGAAATGATGCTGAAGTTCCTTCGAGATTTAGGGTAATGTCCGTTACATTGGCCAACGGTGATTATGCAGCGCCCTGCTATGTATGTAAACCTTGTCGACACTAGAAGACAAAGTTGCGCTATTTCTGTCTTTGATTGTCTCTACACGATATGTAAAAGTCTGGAGGACAGATGGTGTGTCGTCTTGAGACCGTTTGGAGACAGAAATCATAAAACTTTTCTCTCCGGTTTCGTGTGGGAAACCTGAGAAAACGCTATGAAATGTTGCGCACTATGTTACAGTGTATATGTTCTTTTATCATCTCCGTTCCAAAAAAATTTTCCAGTATTATAAAAGTTTTCGAAATTTCACACCTTAATGTTTTTTGTTGTAATAAACTTTTATCGTAACTTTTAAAAATTACACAGAATGTAAGAATACTATTTTTACTTTGAAAATATAAACTTTTTTTTAAAAAAAATAAGGATCTACTACACTTTCACACTTCTGACTTTAGCTAATTTGTAACATAGAGTGGCAGCCAATGTAGATTCAATAGAAATTAATGACATATTTATAGGTTTTGTTTAGCTTATTGGATTTCTAATGAAAAACGCCTTTCCTCCCAGGGTGTGTCAGAAAACTTTTGTGTTCTGATAAAAAATAAATAATTAAAAATATTCAAAGGTTTCATAGAATATGGTAGCATTCGATATAAATCACGAAAACCTTCTTGAAGATGACACGGTTTTAACCGATTCAGGCTCGACAAAAACTATTGACTGGCGACTGGTACAGTAATTTTCTAGCGTTCTGTCAACTTCAGTTTTAAAAAACCATATAAAAATGATTTTTTTTTATTATAGGTCAACTTTAATTACGAGAATTGGATGGGTAATGTCCACAAGGTAATTAGTTTTCTGAGATGTACAAAATCTATTCAAATGTTACTTTTTAATTCTAATCTCTATTGTCATAACTCATAATTATTTTCAATGTTGATAAGTAACTTCACTTGGCGAAAGAGAAAAATCCACCACACATGCACATTTAGCTAAAACAAAGCAAAACACACACAGACACACTCACAAATAGAATTACGAAATTCAAACTCGCCGCTCACGACATTTCCGACAGAGCACCGCCGGGAAAACTGCAGAACAGCAAAAGCGCACACGAAAACTGAAGTTAATGTCGTGCAACGAAAACTATGCTTCAAAATTGATTTCTAGTTTAGTCATAAGAGCAATGCTATATCAAAATTGTAAAACCAAGTGCAATAGTGTAAACAACATGCTGGTTGAGGTCACAGGCGACCAACGACCATACCTCAAAACTCAAATGTAAATGTATATTAAGCCTGTCTCAGTATACTTATATAAACAAAACGTCCTGCATGGTAATCCAAAACTGACATATAAATATAAGTAATATTATGCTTCCTATGTAAGAATAATTTCGTTAAATGTAAAAATCATTATATTCAAAGTCAATAACCAATCGCATATTACAGCAAAACTGTACGCTGGAGATACCTCGACGAGAGGCGAAACGATTCTAGAAAATAAATAATATCCAACAATTGTACTGGCGTATTTATTAAACAATAATTACTAGTTTAAAATAATTCTGGTACCTGATATACTTTTTAATTATAAAAGCTGATTTAATATAAATGAAATAACGTTATATTGATGTATTATTTATGTGAGTTACTAGTTAAAACACAGCAAAGCCACTCGATACCGTAGAAATGACTCCAGACACGTATTTAGGTGTGGAGCCGACGTGACGCTACTTTTTCTCTAGGCAAAGTCTTAACACAGTTCCTGAGCTGACTGCAGTCAATCGCGGGACTTTGTGGTGCTAGGGTTGAGAAATCTTGAGTAACTCTAGCCGAATGCCCGGATGGATTCTCCAAAAAAAAGGCCATGCCCGAAACCCTTTCCCTACTTCTCTCCCCCCCCCCCCCATAATCTTCCGGCTCCAATGATCTACGTTGACGAGCCGTAAAGCCCAAAGCAAGGGAAAAACCTAATCTTCAGTTCAGATACAAATATGGTCGTGAAATAAAATGTACTTGATTAATAAATAATAATTGAATTCTAACGAAAAGGGAGATATTAAACTGCTAGTTATAGTTATGTAGTCTTTATGTTTTCCTGTGAAGTTATATTGTTCCATTAACTTTTTGATCTGTAAATTTATATGTATAAACTGCTCTCGGGTGACTAGCCGAGTCAAGAGTGCGTTGTCACACGATATTTCGGCGACTAGATTCATTGCCGCCACCTTCTGGTGAAGACTCGGCTAGTCACCCGAGAGCAGTTTATACATTCTCAACGCCGAGAAAGACTTCGTTCTTATATATGTATTTATATGGTTTCGAAAATTGTTTAATTTTTTCTAGTTAAATAATTAAAGATTATTAAAAATATAATAAGAGCTACAAACCATTTTGAATATAATGCAACACGGCATATGTGCTTTTCGGCTTTGGAAGTAAGAATAGTATCTACTTAAGAGTCATTAGTTCCTGACTATTTGTTTCCTCTCTATATTCATATGACTCTACGCCTCGTCAACATTGAGGTCGTTAGAGGCGGGAAAGGACCGGAGGAAGGAACGGGGAGGAATTCGAGCATGGCCTTTCTTCTCTATAACTACATAGATATAGACTGTCTGTTCACCATCTTGATGTATACGCAATGATAAACGTCACCTTCTTAGCAACATAAATAAACCTTCATGGAAAATGATGAATGAAGTTGTGTATATAATTGTCCTTTTATTCTCAGTTACTATGCCAAAAAAAACTATTTTTTTTTTTAGTGCTAGGAGAGAATCGTATAAGTTTATGAATATGCTCCTTAATCTTATCCTCGTTCACATAGCTTACTCAGTTTGTCTTCGCCTCGCGGGGATTCAACAGAAGTCGCATCGACGACGTAAGGTAACCGACCTTAGGAGCAATGACATCACTTACTAGCGCCAAAAAAATATCTCGATTGAAACCGCAGGATGCAATGTTGTTGGAATTCCCTTGTGCAATTAACTTCTAGGCAACGACCCGAGAAGAAACAAAAGGGAAAAAACAAGGAGGCGATTAAAGTGTTATCGCGCACTCTGAGGTGAATTACGTTTCAGCTGGGCATGCTGCGTCATATCATGGCGGCTCTGCATGGAAATTTCCTTTTCTTCTTCCCCGACAATAGTTGTTTTAGTTTTATTTGCAACGATCTGAGCAAACTGCTGGGGATGAGATAATAAATCTCAAGTTAAAATCTAGGTTTTGGATGACTAAGTTTAAATAAATTTATATATATATATATTTTAATTGCAACAGCGAAGCGTACTGCTAATCGAAAAGGCACGCGTTAATGCGTTATCTCTGTTATATGATTTGCTATTTGATCTTAGGTCGCCCGTCTCTGGGCTACGCAAGATGTTGTGGTTCATAAATGATTGAAGAAATTCCTTGAAGGAAACAATATCTTATATCTTTAAACGAACAATTCTTGTATATATATATTTCGGATCTTGGAAACGGCTATGACGATTTGGATGAAATTTGATATTTAGATTACTTTTTGACTTTTAAGATTACCTTAATAGTTGTCTTCCCTGCAAAAAAGCGAGTTTACAAAATACGAACAATTTTTTCACTCGGTATCTCTAAAAGGCACTAACGCCATCTCGTAGACAATTCAGGTACCAGAAAACCTACAAATAATTTCACTTTGATTTCAAAGAATATTTAAACGAACAGTTTTTATATACTGTCTGACTGGTGGAAATATTAGCACTGCAAATTTAATTGTAAAACATTTAAAAAGGAACATAATTCAAAATTTATCGTTGTTTTCGTCAGAGGATATACTTTACAGAAACTTCTTTGAAAATAATAGTACCGGTACCAGTTGTAAATTAATCATCGTTTACTTTTTGACCGTAAAAAGTGGTAGTTAGTTTGTCATTAAATAGTACCATCTTAATTATAAAACATTTAAAAGGTACCTCGGTGACTGATCTTCGCTCGGCATCTTTCGATTTCTGTTCAATATACAAGATTTCGAGTAAAGTTTGATAATAAAGTGCATAATTAAGTATTATTACATCTACAAATTTCTTAAATAGACGCGTACGAGTGCACATACGAAAGAACAATTTATGATAAATAGAATCTTGCCTTTTGAATCGTCTGACCTTGTGCTTTATTAATGTTTATAACGAAGGTTACTTCTTATGGGAATTGTTTTATTATCATTTTGAAAGGCACATCGGAATCAATGAATTTAGCACTGATGTTCTTATCTAGGTGAATTCTTATAGAATTCATCATCAAACTTGGCTATGGCGACATTTATCTTCTGGTACAGGTCGCATTTCAACCAACCACGTCAATTTTTAAATACGATATCTCGAGAACTAAGCGAGATATATCTAAAAAATATATTGTTTACTTTCAATTTTTCTCGTCGAGTTACATAAGAATGCATCATCAAGGGCTATCTTAGAATCTCCTAAATTACGACAAATCTCGCACCATTAATTAATCCCTGACTGGCATTAAGATTTCTATTTAACATAATAATAGCATTTCTCTTTGAATGCAATTTATGAGGCGGTCTCGCAAATGGATCTAGCGATTTGGATGATATTTCATATGTAGATAACGTTTTGCTTTTCAAGTTTTTAACACGATTTTTTTTCCTTTTTTTTTTTTTTTTTTTTTTTTTTTTTTTTTTTAAGTAAAATGGAGCAATTTTTGTATTTGGTTTTTCGAAAACGACTTGAACCTCATTACACAGAAGGTTCAGGTACCAGTAAGCCTACTGATTTTAGTAAAGCTTCTCTTTGGTTAACTGTGCACCTCAAAATGCCTAGGAAGTCTTCAAGCCTTTTACTTTAATCAAACTTTACTCGAAATCTTTGGTATTGAACAGAAGTCGAAAGATGCCGAGCGAAGATCGGTCACCCAGGTACTTAATATCTAATTTTAAGTGCTTCCAGGAACATGACGACACAGCGATGCTAATTCTTCCTTAATTTAGATGAAGCATATTATTTGTTAGTGACAATATGTTTTCATCAAGATATTACATCCTGTTCTGTACAGACTGATAGTCGTATTGTCTGCAAGTAGTTCTCGAGACAGGACACTCGCCACTGTGGCTGCGCGCGATACCGGGGGCGCACATTGAGCTGCGTGGCGCAGTAGGGGCAGCGCAGAGCAGGGCAGGGCAGCACGGAAACAGGAACTGTGTCGGCCAGTTGCCCGCGCATATTAGAGCGCAGTTTCGTGCGACAGTTTACAAAGCTTTGTTGTATTGTGCCAGAAACCGACAAAAAAAGCGTAACGAAAAACATGTCGATGGAAAAAGTCGATTTTTTATTTCTGAATCGGACTGGGACGCCGTGCTTGGAAAATTGTTATTATTTTATCAGAAGCTGAGTTAGATAAAACTGTGGAAAAGTGAGTATATGAAAAGAAGAAACTCTCATCTGGCTTTTGCAGTGACAAGAGAATTCCCAAAAGATTTATGCATTATTTCCGGATGACTCGAGCGGAGATTTGCAGCATAACTAACCTGTTATTTTCTCGACAACGCTCAAATACCTATTGGAACTGAAGAAAATCTGGCAGTACTTTCGTGGTTATTTATTCAATTATTTAGCGTTTGTTGGTACATGAAATTTATAAGAATGTATTTCTCTTTTATTTCATATTATATTTTTAAGAAAACTACGTATTAGAACATAAGAAACACTTGGAACCAATAAAGCAATGTTCAATAAATTATTCGGGAAATTATCTTCACAAGAATCCTCCCTCTCTCGTTAGGAGGTTGCCTTAAAGAGGGAGAAGAAGCAGAGCTAAATTCAGTCGGACGCGTGCCACTGCTTAAGAAGAAAAAGTGTTTCTAGGGGACACTATTGAATGATGTAGTTCAAATAATAAGAAAACAAATAATGTATTAATAGCCTATATACCAATCTTTTTTAAGTTTAATTAAATGTGAATTCAAAAATAGAAAATAAAAGTGAAAATTGTAAGTGGACAGTTGTATGATAAATAAATGCTGAATTTACTCGCCACTTGTTCGTCTCATTGGTGATCCTTGTCTAAATGTCTCGTTTAAATTAATTTTTTATGTATTTAGTATGACTGGTATAGTGAATCGCAGGTTGGTTACGCACCAGTGCAATTAATTTTTCTTGTTCCATAGTTGAAAATGATTATAAGTAAAGCAAGATAATAAATAATGCAGAAAGTGTTACGGCAAAAACAGGCACGAGTGAGCTACGTGGCACAGTTTCTGTATCATGAACACAGCGTGGTGCTGCCCTGCCCTGCGTCTCAGTACGCGCTGTTCCGCCCCAAAAGGTAGACACACATAAACTGTGCTGCGCCGCCTGCGTCAACTGCGCGTCAAAGTGCTCCCGGCCTTAAGGTGCGTCGCGCGACCCGCACATTTGTGGGCTGAGCCGCCAAGGAGGATCGGCAGGCGGTATAGAAGACAGGTCCGGGTAGCTGAAACGACACAAGGCAAGGTGGTGGGGATGCGGCGAGGGCTGACAAGTGGCGCGCCCTCCAAAACCACGCGCCGTGGGGACACACCTTTAAGACGCCACCAGACTGGATCCGGGAGGTACAACGGGACCATGTTCGTGTCTTGGTCCCTTCATGCCGGCCGCCCTGATTGCGGTATTTAGGCCGTTTCATGCAATCATCTAGACCAGGGGTGGCCAACCCACGGCGGGCCTTGAACATTTTTTGGCCCCCGACATTCTTCCATCACACTTATACGAAATATATTTATTTCATAATGGCAAAAGCAATGAAAACCAATGTTTTAAAAAACATGCATTATTTGTGCATCCATGTATATAAAGGATTTTCTAACTGGTCGGTCGCAGTATGTTGTCGTTGAAGGAGAAATTTCTTCTAATCTAGATGTTACATCGGGGGTACCTCAAGGAAGTGTAATAGGACCACTTCTTTTCTTAATTTTTATAAACGATCTCGGAGACAAAGTGAAAAGCCTATTTAGATTGTTTGCTGATGATGCGGTTATTTATAGGGAAGTAAGAAATTTGGCCGATTGCTTAGAAATTCAGCGCGATCTGGATGTTGTTTTGGCTTGGTGCGCTGAGTGGCAACTTACTCTAAATTGTAAAAAGTGCAAGACAATGAGCATAACTAACAAAAAGAATCCAATTGTTCAGAAATACGAGTTAAACAATACAGTTATTGATATGGTCGAATCTATGAAATATTTGGGAGTAACAGTACAAAAGAACATGAAATCGGACATAAACATTAATTCGTTAGTAGGTAGAGCAAATTCTAGGCTGCGATTCATAGGTCGAAACTTGAAAAATTGTAATGAACAAACAAAGGAGATAGCGTACAAATCTCTTGTGCGTCCACATTTGGATTATTGTTGTGCCATTTGGGACCCGTTTCGTAAGGGATTGATCGAAAGTATAGAGAAAGTACAGAGAAGAGCCGCTCGATTCGTGACCGCTTGCTACAGTCCTTATGAAAGCGTCACAGAACTGATTAGTAGATTAGGTTGGGAGTCTCTGGTAGATAGACGACACACGTTTCGTTTAAACTTATTGGTAAACATGCGTACTCCCACTTGCACTTTTGAGTATAGTGAAATACTTCTTCTACCAACCTATTTGAGTCGGAAGGACAGGAAAGATAAAATTAGAGAAATAAGGTGCCGGACTGATTCTTATATGAATTCTTTTTACCCTCATACCATTAGGGATTGGTATAGACAGCAAAGAGATTAGCTTTGGTGCTGAGCACCCTCTGCCACTCACAATTTTGTGAATTGCAGAGTATATATGTAGATGTAGATGTAAAGGATTAACTGTATAAATTATGAGAAAAAATAACTTTGATTTTAAAATAATATTCTTGCAAATATATGACAGATATTTTTAGCATCATTATTATCATACTGTCTATCTTTACATATAAGAATAATAGCAATCACAATAACAATTACTCATTATGTTTGCATTTTTCGCTCCAAAACAATGACTATAGTGGGACTAAATCCAATATCGGGGTATATAATTTTATATGCGGTTTATTTGGGTTGGCCACCCCTGATCTTGACGAATGCTGGACGGTCCCCAATCTCCGCCTCATAAACTGCACATTTCACAAACCAAAAATAAATTTATTATTTAGCGCACACAGAACATAGACGTTTCGCACAAACATGGCAACGCAACTTTCTCTCTCCCGGAGGCGTCAGTACTAAGGATCAGCGACCAAACCTCAACACCAAGCGTGGTGGGTGAGTGGTTAACCCTCTGGCCTCGCATTCGGGAGGACGCGGGTTCGAATCCCCGTCCGGGCAGTCAGATTTTGGTTTTCCGTGGTTTCCCCAAATCAGTCCAGGCGAATGCCGGGATGCTTCCTTCAGAAGACCGAATTTCTTCCCGTTCCTTGTCCCCAGTCCCATCCGCCTCTAATCACCTGGACGTCGATAACGCGTAAAGCCATCAGTAAAAAATAAAAAATCTCAACATGACACATCGTAAGAAAGCAGATCCTGCAATAGTGGGATAAGTGCAATGGGGAGAAAAAATTTCTGGCAATAGCACGGAAGTATCCATGAACGAGAAGTTAACCACCAGAGATTTTGTTTATTTACAAACATTTTTCTTTATTTTGCCTAGGAGTAACGTCTTAGGCCATGCAAATAGCTGTAAGATCAAGTAAATAAAATAACAATATTTATAAACATAACAGTCCGCCGTTGAAATGATCTCCGAAGCACGTTGTAAGCAAAATTCTGTTTTATTATTATCAATTTTTTCACAGCTACTGTTGCAATACTAAAGTTTCTAATAACAACGACAAATATTTGATGAATTCAATGTTGTTTACTTGATCATCTGTATAATGTCATTGCTGTCAGGAGCATTTTATAACTTCAAACTAGTCGGCTCGTGCGAAAAGTAACTCTCACGCGAAAGTGCCACATCTTGGTCATTATTTTCTGTGACGAGAAAAGAACTGTGTAAAGCCATTTAGTAAAAGCAAAAGCTTGTACGATCTGCGAGTGACGCAGAGGAAGTAGAGAGTCTTTACTGTCATGGTCTATTTTCGATGTTCGCGAAGCGTGGTTAATGTATGAGACATGTCTTAAAAGAACACAGTGTGGGTGGGTGGTACATTTGCAAACGCCGGGAGAGTGAAAACTATTACGTCCCTACCGTGCCCTCTGGCCTTGTACTTCTAGCATTTGTCAAAGATGCTCACTGACTCGGCGGCTGCACCTCACTGCTGCCATCTGTGGGATTTGCTTCCGACTTTACGCCTCGTCGACGACGAGGTCATTAGTGGCGGGAAGGGACTGATGGGAAGGAATTAAGAAGCAACCACTAGCCCGGAGTGATATGAAGAAACCACGAAAAAAAAATGTTTAGGTGGCGGGGTGACGATTCGAACCCACGTCCTCCCGAATGCCTTACCACTCACTCACCACGCTCGGCATCTGTGGAGTTTTGTTACTGGTGCTTATTTGAAGGAACCTATAGATGGAGATACGAAAGTGTCACATGGATTTCTATCAGATTTTAATTTTCTGCTCCGTCCTCAGTTAAGTAAGATGGTATAAATCTCGGGTTTTAAGCCGAGTCAAAGGTTTTAAATTGTAAACATTTCTTTAGTTGTCTTTGAATTACGTCATACTTAGGCAAAAAAAGTTTAATGTTTCTGTTTTGAGCTTCGGCGTGTGGACCGAGCGTGGTGGTGTAACGGATAGCGTTCTGGCCTCGCATTCGGGAGGACGGCGGTTCGAATCCCCGTCCGGGCATCCAGATTTCGGTTTTCCATGGTTTCCCCAAATCACTCCAGGTGAATGCCGGGATGCTTCCTTCAAAAGGCCATGGCCGAATTCCTTCCCAATCCTTGCCCCCATCCTTTCCCGTCTCTAAAGACCACGTTGTTAAAAAGGGACGTTAAACTGTTAAAAAAAAAAAAAAACCGGCGTGTGGGTACGCAGATTGCTGAGGCGTACCTCATACTCGAAGCGTAATATTTAGAACAGTGAGGATTCATTAATTTTCAGGTTAGGCGAAATTATAGATAAAACAGTTTGAAACTGAGAACGGATTTAAATTTCTTGCATTGGCACCATCTACCGTAACATTAAACGACATAGCTCATATTTTAAATCGGAGATAAGCTTTAAAACTATTTGAACCCAGTTAAATTTGTTCTTAATTTTTGCTTGTGCTGCAATAGACGATTACTCTCGTATTACTACAAGCGAAAAATGAATATTTTAAACAATTAAAGGTGAGGCTTCCTGTAGTAAAATTTCAAAGTTTGTATTAGTAAAATCGAATGTTTTTTAAGTGAAAAGTCTTTAGTGCTCCTTCTTTCCCTGCCTTTACCCTTTCTCTGTTTTTATTTTGCTGTACATATTTCTCCGACAGGGAGACCTATCATCCTATTCCTTCTTTCTGTAACTTCTTCCACAAACTTCTTTTCTCGCCCATCATTTCCAAAACTCTTTCGTTTTATACTATTCTGCTCACCTAATTTTCAGCATCCTTCTACAGTACCACATTGAAGGATTTGAATGCTGTGCTGTAGAAGAATGCTGAAAGTTGGGTGGACAGACAAAGTACGAAATTAATTACTTTTGGTAATGATGGGTGAGAAAAGAAGTTTGTGGAAGACTCTCACCGATAAAAGAGACAGGCTGGTAGGTCATATTTTGAGACAATGGGGATTGGTTACTTTGTTAGTGGAGGGAAAAGTCAAAGGTAAGAATAGTAGAATATATGAAGCAGATAATTAAGAACGTAGGGTTTAAGGTGTATGTTGAGATGAAGGGGTCAGCGTAAGATAGGAAGGGATTGAAGGTTTCGTCAAACCAGTTGAAAGACTGAAGAAGAAGCAGAAGAAAAAAAAAAAAAAGTTATACGACCAGATATTTGTGAACTTCCTGAAGGAATCAAAAGGTTTTCTTGAAGCATGATTCAACGCTCCATGATCGAGATACATGTTATGTGGTAAAATAGATTGAAATAATTAGTCTGATATTTATTATTATGGTCATACTGCTCGCAAAAATTTCAGAAACAAGCAATTACGCCATTTTCGGGTAATAACAGTTTCTCCACACATCGCCGAGAAAACGACAAAAAACCAAAAGCAATGATATTTAATGAGATGGTAATAATAGGAGAGAGAGATTTACGCCCACAACTTTCAATATTATTAAAAAGTTAAACAGAGAAGTAAGATGCGACTCAGTCATTCAAGTAATAAACAAAGAGACACCAAAAGTCAAGCAGACAATTAACCGGAGATAATAAACCTGCCAGAGACTAACAGCCCAGATGACATTCACTACAAAGAGTTAGAATCAGTGCAGAAAACCTGTAAAAGTAACAGATCTACCTGCGAGAATGGCATTCATATGAAACTTTTTAAATTCAGTGACAGGACATTTAAAGAACGGCTGTTGAACATAATCAACAGGATCTGGAGAGGAGAATACCCACCTCAGAGCTGGCAGAGGGCAATTGTCATCCCAATTCACAAAAAAGGAGACGTCAAGGATTGCAATAACTACAGAGGAATAAGCTTGTTCAATGCTGGTTATAAAATTTACTTCAGTATCATTAAATCAAAACTGTAAAAATTTTATGAACCACTTCTTGGAGGAAAGAGTTTAATCTGGAAACACACCTGGCATTTATTGATTTCAAGAAAGCTCTTGATACAACCGACATAAGAAAACTTTGGAAAACACTTGCCGAAAGTAACATCCTACCACATATCACAACAGCAATTCGAAACATTTACAGCCACAATGTAATCGCAGTCAGATCCGGACAACAGCTGTCGGAATGGAAACCCATTAATCGAGGAGTTAGACAAGAGTCTTGCCTATCGCCACTTTTATTCAGTATATATAAAAACAAAATCATTAGTGACTAGTGACAAAAACTCCATGGAAGAAACAACATAGACAGACTAACCTGGACACATTACTGTTTGAAAATGACCAAGTGCTTTCTGCTGAATCAGAAGATGACGTGCAGAGATCGGTATATAGTCTCTATAAGCCAATAAAAGAGTACGACATGGAGATTTCCCTCAATAAAATCAAAGTTATGGCCTTCGTCGAAAAAAAAAAAAAACCCACAAAATAACCAAAATTTCAGTAGAAAACACACCCATAGAACAAGTAGCAGAATTTAAATACCTAGGTTAAAACCTCAGCTACACCCTAAATACCGATATGCAACAAAAAAATAACGAATTTCACGAAAGTTACAGGAATAATAAATAGCATCTTCAGACCATTCCTCTTTCAACGGCACACAGGCTATATAACATCCTGGCTAAACCTACCCTACTGTACGGCAACGAGGCCTGGACACTACGCAAAGGTGGTGAGCTGAGATATGATTCATGAGGAGAACAGCTGGCTACACATTACGAGACAGAAAGAGATCTGATGAAATCCTTAAAGAACACAAAGTCAAACCAGTACTCCAAACTGTGCAAACCTATGGAACAGCTTGGACAAACCATGTACTAAGGATAAAGATGGAACAGATTCCACGAAAATTTTTTAGATACCATCCCAGAGGCAGGAGAAATGTAGGAAGACCACCGTAACAGGGCACCAGGTCTAACACCGGATAGGAAGAAGAGGAAGAAGAAGAAGGCATGTTAACGGTCAAAGCTCCTGTCCACCATTCTGGAAGACGCTGCTTTGACATCACGTCACATCAATCATTTTCGTTTTTTTTTTCATGCTTTTCCAAAATCACTCCACGCGAATGCCGAGATCATTACTTGCAAAAGTTCATGACTGAATTCTTTCCCTAAGTCCTTTCCCATGACTAACTGCTTCAGCGCAAAGCTACGGTGAAATTGTTTTCTAAGGTCGCTGGTTGCACTGAGTGACGTCTTGTGTGTGTAACCTCCGACACTTTGCACCTCAGCTTATGTAAGAGCTGAAGACCCTGTTTCGCAGGGGGAATTTCTTCACCGCAGACCATTCGTCCCGTGTCGTGTGGAATTAATGACATCGAGTCACCAGTGGTTTCATTAGCATCTAATCTGATCACGGTGCAAACAGGATGCCAGTAAATTACACACTTATTGCTTTTTTAAAAATATTTACATAGTTTTTTTTTTAATTTGTTACCAATTACCGTTCTGCACAACGAGATTGGTGTGTTGGTTTCCCTGTCGTTATGTAGCCAAAGGTATAGACAGGGATTTACGTAAAACATCAGGCCATACTTCTAGTAAGATGTGCCAATTCTGCCGGCATGCTGCTTAAAGTGTTATTTAACTATTTTAAGGTAGGACGTTTTAGCTGCAACAATATAATCTCATCTTTAAATTGGATTTGTGTTTTCGGAGTTACTACTAGGAGATGCCATCGGAATTGATAATAGGTTTGTTGAAAACTTCAAACCTTACGTTCGGTTAAAACTAATGACATTTGTTTTACTAGCTGTGAAATAGCTCGGAATCGTGTCTGATAAGTCAAATATCTGTTAAATTTAAAATGATATAAAATCAACGACTTGCTAATTGTATTCGGTCTATGCCTCGATACTGATTTACTCGTAAGATGATGATAGTATGTTGTTTGTGTGTGAGGATGATAATAGTGGTGGGGTGGGACCGGAGGACACCGGAAGTGTCTCCAGTCACTGAAAACTGCGTGACTTCCCCTTACTTCCTGTCCTGCTCTTTCGATGTTGCCCAGGACTGTGTCTGCTCCCAGATAGCGTCGCAAATTGTGGACATTTCGACCAGGAAGCGATCTGTTGAAGTAGCTCTCCAGTTTACTTGACAGAATGTCAGACACGAAACAACTCCTGCCTGAGAGTCGATCTACATCAGTGGATCCCAATCAGTGGTACGTGAGGCTCTCTCTTGGCTGAGGTAATCATTAAGATAGTTAAAAAACAATTTCGCAAATATTACTATTGTCAAGATAAGACAAACATCTGTCTGCAGCATAATTCTGGAGCATGTCATATGCTCGAACATTATGAAGTTTCTAGATGAGCACGAGTTACTTACACCGTGTCAACACGGATTTCGGAAAAAGAGATCGTGTGAAACACAATTAGCCCTATTTTCCCATGACGTAATGAAAGTTATCGATGCAGTTTTCTTAGATTTTCAGAGCTTTTGATTCTGTACCACACAATCGACTTTTAGCGAAGATTTGAGCTTACGGTATTTCGGCTCAGATCTGCGAGTAGATACGTGATTTTCTACCTGATCGATCAAAGTATGTCGTTGTCGACGGGGAAGCCTCTTCTAAGATAAATGTTACTTCGGGCGTTCCTCAAGGAAGTATAATAGGACCACTTCTTTTCTTAATATTTATAAACGATCTAGGTGACAACGTCAAATGCTGGTTGCGATTGTTTGCCGACGATGCAGTTATCTATAGGGAAATAAGGTGCTCTGACGATTGCTTAGAAATTCAGCGCAATTTGGATGCTATTTTCGATTGGTGCCGTAAATGGCAGATTACACTTAATTGCAAAAAGTGCAAGGCAATGCGGATAAGTAACAAGAAGAATCAGGTTGTTCACGAGTACAAAATTAACAATTCACCTGTTGACACGGTTGATTCCGTGAAGTATCTGGGGGTGACAGTACAAAGCAACATGAAATGGAACATGCACATAGCTTCCGTCGTAGGCAAGGCAAATTCTAAATTGCGATTCTTAGGTCGTATTTTGAGGAATTGTAATACTCATACAAAGGAGATAGCGTATAGAACACTAGTGCGTCCGCATCTGGATTTCTGTTGTGGAGTTTGGGATCCGTATCGCAAGGTTCTGATTGACTCAGTGGAGAGGGTGCAGAGGAGAGCCGCTCGATTCGTGACTGGTTGCTACGGCCCTTATGAAAGCGTCACAGAATTGATACATAGATTGGGCCGGGATAGTTTGGAAGATAGACGACGTACCTTGCGTTCGAATTTATTGGAGAATATGCGAAAAAATTTAAATTTCGAGTGCAAAGAAATACTTCTTCCGCCAACCTATTTAGTTCGTAATGACCGGAGGGATAACATTAGAGAAATAAGATGACATACGGATGGTTTTATGTATTCCTTCTTTCCTCGCGCTATTCGGGATTGGAATGCGCGGGTTTAGGATTGGTGCTTAGCACCCTCTGCCACCCACAATATTTGTGACTTGCAGAGTATGGATGTAGATGTAGATATATTTTGAGATAATCAAACTGACTGTGCGTGTGTGAATTATATTATTGTAATGCTCTGATTGTGTGAAGTACTCGACTGGGATGAATGCAGTGGCACAGACCCGTAGCACAAATTCGACAATTTTTGCCGACATTTTTAATGAGCTTGGTAGTGAACACTTGAACCTGATTTTACATATTCAGGTACGCTGGCTGTCCATGGCAAGAGTTGTCTCGAGAATATTGCCATACGATAAATAAATAAATGAGACATTGAAATGAGTCTTGGCCGAGCAACGGCATTATGAGTACAAGTAAATGCTGATTGACCTTTAGGGAGCGTCCATAAACTCGGTCTAGGGAGGAAGGGGGGAAGGGTTGGCTGGGAAGCTACGTTGGGTTACTTGGGGAGGGGGAGTTCCTTGCCAGGCCACGTAGCTTTTCATACATATTATTTGTCACAGTTATAATGAGGTACAGGACACACAACAGCATGTAAATATTTATTTCCGTCATTTAATTATCTCCGTATGTAATTTACGATAGTCTGACAAGAGAAAACAGTACAAAATGTCCGCTGGAATCAATAGGGAAAAAAGCTACGTGCTACATGGGGGGGAAGGGGGGGGTTGAGGGGTGGAGTGAAAAGCCACGTCAGGCTACGTGGGGAGGGGGGCCAAAATGGCTTATGAAGGCTCTCTTATGGCCTCAAAAATTTGATTACTTGTCAGATATTTCCACCAGATTAAATGAGCAACACCAGGATACAACTACATTACTATGCAGGAGAAAGTTTAATCAAGAGTCTCTCTGGGCGTCTTTGATTTAAAAATGTAAATATGACCAGCTATCGAATCTAAAACTATTTCAGCTTCTTCGACTTTGAATGAAGATACAAAGTCAACCATTTAATGTCCCTTGTTAAATCTGTCGCCAGAGTTACGCAGCTATTTTCCAGAAATATCGTCGCAATGTAACTGGATAAAGAACCCTTTCGCAAACCATTCCTCCTACCATCCTACCATCTCTGACCAAGAGGAACTAATGGACATTTCATGCAACAGGAGACTCAACAGCAATCACCGGTAAATCTTTGGGATGAAATAAAAGAGTTGATAATATTATAAACGCAGCAATAACATGTTTACTACCATTTTGCATTATGTATGTTTGGTAGAGCGGATTCTACGCACTGATAAACACGAAAACCAAACATCGCCATCGACTTCAACTCGAAGATGATTTAAGGTTGAAGCTCGGTAAACGGTAACCAAATTCATAAGATTTTTGCAAAGAGAAAACTGCACGTTTGTCCCATTTAACATAAATAAACATTTATGATTTTAATTATTACTAAAATTGTTATAACAACAATTTTGAACATTTGTTGATTTTTTTGAGACGTTTGATATTGGATTAAATTTTAACAAATCACGAAAAACTTGTTTCATTTTTTATTTATGATTTCAGCTGTAAGGGGTACGTGAGTTTGAGCTCATTATTCAAGTGGTAGCCGGGAAAAAATATGAATACTGCTGATCTTGAGCAGTGTTGTTGTTTTGTTTTAGTTTTTAGTTTTAGTTTTTTGTTTTTTGTTTTTTGTTTTTAGTTTTTAGTTTTTGTTTTTGTTTTTTGTTTTTTTGTTTTAGGGTTGTTTGTTTTTTTTGTTGTTGTTGTTTTTTTGTTATTTTGTTTTTTTGGTTTTTGTTTGTTTTTTTAGTTTTTTGTTTTTTTATTTTGTTATTTTGTTTTTTGGTTTTTAGTTTTTAGTTTTTAGTTTTTAGTTTTTAGTTTTTAGTTTTTAGTTTTTAGTTTTTAGTTTTTAGTTTTTAGTTTTTAGTTTTTAGTTTTTAGTTTTTAGTTTTTAGTTTTTAGTTTTTTTGTTTTTTGTTTTGCGCCTCGTTGACGTCGAGGTCATTAGAGGCGAGATGAGACGGGGGACAAAAAAGGGAAGGAATTCGGCCATGGCCTATTGAAGGATGCATCCCGACATTCACCTTGAGTGATTTGGGGAAACCATGGAAAACCCAAATCTGGATGACTGGACGGGGATTCGAATCGTCGTCCTCCCGAATGCTCGGGCAGTGGTTCCCAACCTGTGGTCTTCGAAGAAGGAACAGGAGGTCCGCAGGCAAAATGTATATAATAAAAAAATTAATTGTAACTGAGTTAAAGATATTATAACACAAAAAACTAATAAAAACTGTTCGTATGAAATGGATACCTTGGTCGTGCTGTTTAAGGCAACAAGCTGGTATTAGTTATAAGCCAAGTAGGTAATACGAACAGCCCAAAAAAGGTAGTTATAAGACATGGGTACATGACTGCATTGTTATCAAATAAATCTTCTGTCGGCATAAGACAGATTGTCCTTTTTTTAGAATCAAGCTGAAGATCATTTTGAGAGGGCCTTATTAAAGGTGTACGTCTAAGGGACCGTAGTATCGCTAAGATATTCTGTAGGGTTGGTTAATAATTCATACGTAGATAAAAAAATTGGGTGCCTGTAAGTTAGTGGTAGGTAAAATTATTTAGCACATTTTACTTGACCTTGGGTTAAAAACAGGTTGAGACTTGCTGATTCACAGCGACAGGTTCAAAGATAGTTGCGGCATAGCGCATATTGATGAGATGTAAACCCGTCCGTTTGGTTTTACCAACACGACCACAGGTTCCGGATGTATTCTGCACTAGGGGGCCACCTGCACGATCCTAGGAGACGGCTGGAGGAGTTTAGAAACGAACTTTCCAGCCAACCACTCACTAAGCCAGTAAATCTCTGCTCGCCCATCTGCAATGCTTCGTCGCGTGGAGTCCATGGACAGCCCTGACATTGGTTTTATAGACTGGCCCAAGAAATGATAAGGTATTTGCGTGTACTCTAAATATGAGGTACTGCAGAAGATGGAGCAGACAGTGGAGATAGGTTCTAATTCCTGTACAAGACGACTGACAAAGGAAGACTAACAAGGAATGGCGCATAAGTGTGATGTTTTCAACTATACAAAAAGTACTATGGTCACCCAAAGGCTGTTTGGTATGTAGTTCCAAACACGATGACCTCATTTGGATAAGCAGGTATACGGGTATAGTAAATATAGTCTTCTGGATTGACTACCCTAGTAAGCAGTGTGTTTTGACACGGTATTACAGGGATCGGAATCTCTGTTGCCATCTTCACTTCACCAGTAGATGGCGACATAGTTTCCGATCGCCGAAATACTGTGTGCATACATCCTCCTCACTCGGCTAGTCATCCCAGAAGACTATACTTATATTAATCCTCAACGCCGAGAAGATTATACACAGGGATACTTTACTTCCAATTTAGTAGGGAGTCCCCAGGAAATGTGAACGGCTATCATCTGTGCTCGATTACGAAAACAGACGAGTAATTCCCTCAGGACAGCGCTGCCATTAAAACCAACCAACAGGACGGAAGCTTACACTTAACTGCAAAAAGTGCAAGGCAATGCAGATAAGTAACAAGGAGACTCCGCTTGTTCACAAGTACAAAGTTAAAATTTCAGTTGTCGACATGGTTGATTCCCTTAAGTATCTGGGAGTAATAGTACAAAGCAACATGAAATGGGGCTTGTACATAACTTCCGTCGTAGACAAAGCTAATTCTAGATTACGATTCATAGGTCGTATTTTGAGAAGTTGTAATGCTCGTACAAAGAAAATAGCTTACAAAACACTAGTGCGTCCGCAGTTGGATTACTGTTGTGGAGTTTGGGATCCGTATCGCATGGGATTGATTGATACGTTAGGGAAAGTACAGAAGAGAGCCGCTCGATTCGTGACTGCTAGTTACAGTACTTACAAAAGTGTCACAGAATTGATACGTAGATTCGGCTGGAATTGTTTGGCAGACAGACGACGTCGTTTTCATTTGAATTTGTTGGAGAATATACGAAATTCTTTAATTTACGAGTGCCAACCTATTTAGGTCGCATTAACCGGAGGGATAAGATTCGAGAAATAAGATGCCGTACTGATACATTTATGTTTTCTTTCTTTCCTCGTTCTGTTCGGGATTGGAATGCACAGAATTACGATTGGTGCTTAGCACCCTCTGCCACCCACAGTATTTGAGAATTGCAGAGTGTGGATGTAGATGTAGATCAATAGCAGGATTACGTGTGTAGCTGATTTTAAAAAATTGATTGAATGTACTACCTTAAAAAAAATTCGTATAAAAAAATTTACAGATTAATTTTAAAAAAAGATTGGCATTTTATGAATAGGCTTGTAATTAGCTAATACGTGAAGTTTCCTAAGATATGTTTTTCCGAAGAAGCAAGTTTTTGTATGGATAGAGTAAGGAGTAAAAAAGCGGTCTGGTGACTCAGTGGTGAAGGCGTCTGACTGGAGATCGAAAGGTTCCCGGTTCGAATCCCTGTCTCGGCGGGGATTTTCATAGGACCTTAACCCGACCTTCACCTCTGGCACAGCTTGGTGTGTAATGTAAAGTACGCCAGAACGCTTCACTGGTTCGGATTCACGTTAAACTGTACGTCCCCTGTACGTGGTAGCACCACCGGGTTAGAGTAAGGCGGCTACGTCTGTCACCAGGTCATTACGACCACACGGAATTATTACTGTAGGAGTAAAAGAATGCGCATTTTCTGGCAACAGACGATACACTTATAATTCATCAATCACAAGCTTCATCATAAACCTAAAATTATTCTGTGGAAAGACATCTTGTGTCATGTAGTGTCAGTAGCAGTTTTGTTCGAACGGACAGTAAACAATGTGAACTGTTTGGGCTTATTGTCACAGGTTTTCCATTGCATAGGCAAAAGGTCCATGGAGCGTCGCGTTAGACGACATACAAAGAATGTGTTTTGTGTATTCTGTGCCATACGTTTAACTCGCGAGTCTTTGCAAGCCACTTATCTATTCGTTTCTCATACGATCATGACTAACCCCCCCCCCCCGCTACCCGCACTCTCCACCGCCCCTCCCCGATCCCCCCCTGTCACCCGCACATAGACCTTACCTGAACTTTTCAGATTATTTTCATATAAATTCTATAAAAAAAAGCTTTACACGAAAAAAAAAAACAAGAAAAAAAATGCTAGTAGTAATCGCTGTATCTTATAACGAGACAGCCGAGGATATGTTCCATATGGTAATAACTTGATGTTTTGATGATAGTGTTCAATAAACACATTTCATTTGCCAATAATAAATCTCCACGTAATTCTCTTTTCGTATTTTTCTTCTTTGCATGAAGACGTGATTATGACTTGAAAATAAAAAAAGCTACTCATTATTTCGTGCGCCGCGCTGTAGAATATCTCGTAAAAACTTGGCTCAAAAGAGAGATGCTTATCCGAGGGGATGGGTAGACCAGCCACGCTTTCTTACCCCTTATTGCACAGGCAGGTTTACAGGAATTAGGTATGCAGGTGGCACCAGGTATTAATACCAGTAAGTAAATGCAGTCACGTATACAGTCAGACAAATGCATTTTAACGGAGGTTTCTTTATCTTTTATGAACCAAGTTTTTCAGTGTTGGAACTGGTTCTTGTGCATATATTTCCCTGAATAAGCGACCGGGAAACCTGCACCAACGGCGTCTGCGTTCCTTCGTTTTTTGTTACGACTTTCCTGAACTCCTTAAGAGCTGTTAGTTTTATGTAGACACAGAACACCGCCTCATTTCCATAAAACAAGTCAATCTTCGTCTGGGATTACTTTTTATATGGTGTCTAAGAATTTTAACAAGGTCTTATAAATCAGATGCTTGCTAATAAAACAGTTGGGAGGCCTCCGCTCCCCTTCAACTGTCCTTACCGAGGGTGGTGGATGAGCGATAATGCTCAGGCCTCGCGTTCGCTAAGACGCGGGTTCGAATCCCCGGGTTCGACCATCCAGATTTTTGTTTTCAATGGTTGACTGCAATCATTCCAGGCGAATTACGGGATCATTCCTTCAAAACGCCATGCCCGAATTCCTCCCTGCTTCTTACCCCCAGTCCTTTCCAACCTCTAATGACTTCGACGTCGACGAGGCAAAAAGTAAAAAAAAAAGAGTTGATTGTTTTTTCCCTTTACCCCTTCTTCCTTTATTACTGTTTCATTTTTACGAAGTCTTCTCCGAAGTTCTTGTATTTATGAGCATTGTTACAAATAAGAAGATACTCCATGAGAAGTGAAGATACAAGTTGCAAATAATTATTTAAGCATTATCTTCATCCATTCTATTTACAGTGAGTAGTGCATTCTTCGACAGTTCAAATTACGCAAGGTAAAAGTTAGTTTCTCTGTACATTGTTCATTGCTCGTAAGAAAATGGATTTTGCTTTGAAGTTACCGTCCTTTAGATCGCCTTTTTCAGCTATTAAAGAGTAACAGAGACGATCTCAGCATACGAGGTATGGTCAAAAAGTTCCCAGAATTGTTTAATAAAAATTTATCGAAAGTATGTATAACCTTTTTACATTAATTTCCTTCAAAACACTCTCCTCCTGCTTCTGCCCACTTATTCCACCGTTCATTCGAATCTTGTAAACTCCTGAAAGCAGTCTTTCGAAAGTTCTTCCAGCCGCTTCGTCGCATTTTTCGATAAGTTCTGACGAATCAGCAAAACGTCGTCCCGTTAATGTCAATTTAAGCCGTGGAAACAGGTAAAAATCTGGTGGTGCAAGACCGGGAGAATATGGAGGGTGTTCCAGACTTTTAACATTGTTTTTAGCAAGACATTGTTTCACCATTATGGATCGATGTGACGGCGAATTGTCATGCAACAAAAACCAATCATTCCCTGCCCATTGTTCAGATCGTTTTTGTCGAACTGCATCTTGTAACTGTTTTAATATATCTGTGTACATTTCTTTGTTGACTGTTTTCACTTCAGCAATAAATTCGTAATGAAACAAGCCCCGGTAATCAAAAAACACCCTCATTACTTTACCCCGGCTTCTGTCCAAGCGAAATTTTTGTTTTCTTGGTGATGTTTTTTACTTCTATTCAGCAGAGTGCCGTTTCATCCGAGGGTCGTAAAGAAAGCACCACGTCTCATCACCTATTACTACTATTGCGCAGGAATCAGTCGTCTGCATCAGCCATTTCGATCAAGTTCCTGCACATTATCACTATAATTTCTTTTTGCTTAGGAGATAACATTTTCGGAACCATGTGCAAGGAAACATGATGCATGTTCAAATCATTAGAAAGAATTCTGTGAACATCCCCATGTGAAATACCAACTTCAGAGACAATAATATCGATGGTTATTCGATGGTTGTTTGCCTGTACGCACACACAAGTTGTCGAATGCGCTCAACATTCTCATCTGTTGTCGAAGTTGAAGGTCGCCCAGGTCGAACGTCATCTTCAATTGCTATGCCACCATCGGGAAAACACTTGTGCCACTGTTAAACTGCCGTGTTCTTCGTTGTATAGTTTGTGTATGCAGTCTTCAGCGTTTTAAGTGGCTCCGAGGGTGATTTCTCCAGCAACACACATAATTTGATATGCCTACGCTTCTCCAATGACATTCCACAATCCGACGAAAGAAAGAAACTACGTCTAAAATATCATGCATCGCAGGTACGAAACCAACAACTACAGCCTACCACACCGCACAGCACAGCACCTTCCTCAATAGTGTTGCCAAACCGCCTAACAAAAATTTCGCTTTCGGCAAACTACTGATGACTGTACAAGACAGTTGCAGGAACCTTTTTTTATACTTATGGCTTTACGCCTCATAGACGTCGGGGTCATTACAGGCGGGATGGGTCTAGGGACAAGGAACGGGAAGGAATTCGGGCATGGCCTTTTAAAGAAAGCATCCCGGCATTCGCCTGGAGTGATTTGGGGAAAACATGGAAAACCCAAATCATGGATTCCCGGACGGGGATTCGAACCGGCGTCCTCGCGAATGCTAGGCCAGAGCCTTAACCGCTCGTCCACCACGCTCGGTGGGAACTTGTTGACGCCACCTCGTATATACTCTGTTCACCTTCAACTGGCGGCACGGGGCCATGTTTCCCTCCCCCCACGCAGTCGCCTATTCCCCGAGCAGACCGCTGTATTCAGGAATTCTATTATTAAATTTCCCCTTCACATGTAGGGATAAAGGCAGCGGAGTGAGCAGACTGACCTTGAGGCGCCTCTGATAATTGAACACACTATAGCAGATACGAAGTATTTATATCATTTAACTAGCTATGCTTCCCTAATTGGCATAAAAACGCTTACATCTGGAATTGCCTTTAACACCTTCCAGATTTTCTGCTTATTAATCAACATCATTTTTTACGGCTGAACTTCTTATTGCGATTTTTTTTTCGTCTTCACTTGATAGAATTCACTTAAATGTCGTAATTTGACATATTCTGTAGTAAGGATACATCGTAATTCACGGCACTATTATACTGTTTACTAAGGTTATAATATAAATTTAGCAATGATTGGACTGCTTGTCATTGTGTATTATTTCATACAAAATTTTTAAACGATAGTCAACATTCATCAATGATACTGGTCTACATGAAAATCGTCCCCGACTTCATTCCTGCTGATTCTTATTACCTCCTGTATCCGAATATAACCTCCGTTTTGCACTATCACCAATAGTTTTCAGGGGAGGTCACTACATCTATTTTTATCAATTTTCGATAACTTGGAGGAATGAAAAGGATTATTTTAGCCTTTACTTTTTTTCTGAGGAATATTAAAGGTGAAAAGTGTTAAAACATTTACGTTTATAGCAAGGAGGTAGATTTGCTGAAAGGGGGAGGTAGGGTTGCGGAGATTTTGTTGAGCTTGCACCCCTCAAATTGTTAAAAAAAAATTAAAAATGATCGATTGTTTCCGTTTTTTTCGCAATTTCCACTTATTTTCAACATATTCGAGCTTCCGGCCTCTGTCATCCTCCCCCATACACCCCTAAAAATATTTACCAACAATACATAGCACCAATAAATTAAAATATAGTAAGAGTTCGGAAGATTAACTGTTCCACGCTGCTCAAAACCTCGTCCCTACATGTTTACACAGAGATATTCGTGCTTTTTTCTTCCCCTTCTTTTCTATTTTTTTATCATTATTTTTTTTATCTGCTTAACGTCTCTTAACAACGAGGTCTTTAGAGAGGGGAAAGGATGGGGAGCAAGAAATGGGAAGGAATTCGGCCATGGCCTTTTGAAGGAAGCATCCCGGCATTTGCCTGAAGTGATTTGGGAAACCATGGAAAACCCAAATCTGGATGCCCGGACGGGGATTCGAACCGCCGTCCTCCCGAATGCGAGGCCAGAACGCTCCATTCTTTGCTTTTAACCCTTTTATTATAACCAGGTTGGCTGTAATCATAGAGTGCTCCATCTTTGCCGTGACATTATAGAACACCTTGATCTCTTACGAGGAACTTCTACCTCAGTGTACAAAAGGAAATTAAACTCCAAGTTAAGGTACTTATCTTATTTATTTATTATTCTTTACATTTATAATTTCACGTTTTACATTTGTTATTTTACAGTAAGAAATGTAAAGGCTAAAATAATATTTTTATCCCTCCAAATTATCGAAAATTGATAAAAATAGGTAGGGGCCCTCAACCGAACACTGTGGGTGATGGGGGAAAACGGGAGTCATATTCGGAATCAGGAGGTCATCTTACATAAGAACCAGCGGGAATGGTACGAGGGCTCAAACATTTCATGCACACCTGTATAATTGGCGTGGTTGGTGGAACAGTGGCTGTGATGTGCGGCTTAGTCTTCATTAGCGGTTTCCCGGTGTCTGGAGACGGAGCCACTTAACGCATAGCTACAGGTGTTCCCTCTACCTGGCTGCGTGGGAGGCATTGCGGCGCACCCAGGCATCCGCTTTGATCCGCGAACCTGCTAATTAAGACTAAATTCCTTAGTACCGTCTTCGGAAAGAAATAAAGAACAACTGGCAATGACGGCAGTTTGGTTGGCTGAACTGAGAAGCGGAGATCTGTGTCTTTCGGAGTGGTTCATTTTTATGATTGATTTTTTATTCTTCTAAAATACGTAAACGTATAATGCCCGCCCCTCTGCACCAACATCACGTCCTCCATTACAGACTCTTTCAAAATTTTGAGTAAGAAATTTGCATCTCTGAGGCTTCTCTTTGCGTTTGCTGCGTATGCAGTCTCTAAACCGGGGTACTCATTAGCGAGCTGTAACTGTAACTGAAATGATACAGTTATTATTCTCGTATCAAAAACATCAAAATACACAGTTAAATACATTGTGCAAATCAACAACTTTAAACACACTTAGCCCAGTACTTCGCAACCTCGATCGCATTGTGTGTTGCTTGAAACAGGTCTTCGTTGTTGCAGGATGATGGGCACATAGGGCACTCGAGCATATGATTCATAGTTTGGTCTTCACCACATTCGCATTTAATACTGGTAGTATCAGTATAACCCCATCTCATTAGGTTTTCCTTGGACCTGCCCACTCCTGTTCGCAATCGATTTAAAGACCGCCCGACGTTCCAGTCTTCTTCATGACCAGGTGTCAAGCGCTCTGCAACTGTCAGTGGTCCCGAGATGTTGGGAACCCTCATTTTCCATAACTGTACTCTTGTCTTTTCAGGTGACCCAATTAGTTCCCGTGATGTTCTCAGAAAGCTTTTCCTGGATTTGAGTCTCTGGGCTGGTGGTATATGGCCGTGCAGTGGATGAGCGCTTTCTCGTTCTACTTTGGTCCTCTCCTTGTTCGCAGCCACTTCTCTCCGGATACTGGGTGGTGCAATGCCCGAAAGCTGGTAAAGCCTATCAACTGGGGTAGGTTTTAAACAACCTGTCACTAGCCTACAGGTGTTATTAAGGGCTACATCCACCTGTATGGTATTAGATGATGAGTACCAAACTGGGCATGCATATTCTGCAACAGAGTAACAAAGGGCCATTGCCGATGTACGTATAGTTTGTGGTTGACTGCCCCACTGTGATCCAACTAATTTGCGCAGTAAGTTGTTTCTTGTAGAGATCTTCATTTTGCAATTCATGCAATGCTTCTTATATGTGAGGGTTCTGTCGAGTGTCACTCCCAGATATTTTGGGGTGTTACATGTCTGCAGTTCGATACCTGACCACATTACTCTTAACTTACGCTGAGCTTTCCTATTTTTTAGGTGAAAGGCACACACTTCAGTTTTTGAAGGGTTAGGTCTTAAGTGATTTTCCCTATAATAGCTTGATAGGCCTTCAAGAGCAGCAGACAAATTTCTTTCTACAACTTCAGGTTTTGTGCTCTGTGAGACTAGAGCTAGATCATCAGCGTACACGAAGCTCCTGGTAGCTGGATGTAATGGCTGATCGTTTGTATAAATGTTGAAAAGTATTGGGGCCAGTGCACTACCTTGAGGTAGGCCACTCTTTTGTACCAGCAACCACGTTCTAGTGTGGACGCGTGAAACGAACTCCGCTCGCGACGAACACCGAGCCACTGATCGAGCATACTCATTAGTACCACGTAGCTTCATTTTGGCCTCCTGTGAACACCCCCCTCCCCCACTTTGCACGTAGCTTTTTTCCCTTTTGATTCCAAAAGACACTTTGTACTGTTTTCTCTTGTCAGACTATTGTAAATTACATATGGAGATAGTTAAATGAAGCAAATAATATTCATATGCTGTTGTTTGTTCTGTACCTCATTTTAACTGCCAAAAATAATATGAATGAGAAGCTACGTGGCCTGACTCGGAACTCCCCCCCCCCCCCCCACGTAGCGCAGCGTTGGCCTTCCAGCCAACCCCTCTCCTCCCATAGACCGAGCCACGTAGTTCATGGAAGCTCCCTTACTGAGCTGTAGCTGTAGCTGTAGCTGTAACGACAATCCGACACCGAGCGTGGTGGGTGAGTGGTTAACGCTCTGGCCTCACATTTGGGAGGACGCCGGTTCGAATCCCCGTCCGGGCATCCGCATTTCGATTTTTCATGGTTCCCCCAAATCACTCCAGGCGAATACCGGGATGCTTCCTTCATTAAGGCAATGGCCGAATTCCTTCCCGTTCCTTGTCCCCAGTCCCATCCCGCCTCTAATGGCCTTAGCCTTCGACGAGGCGTAAAGCCGTAAGGGTAAAAAGTCAATCGGACTCTATCCGCAACGTTCGTTTGGAGCTCCGCGATGTCGGACGAAGTGTCTCTCGCTTGTGCAGCATACTTACTTGTAGCCCCATTATTGGATGATTATAAACGACCACGAAGAATGTATCGAGAAAGAAGTGATCTACTTCTTCTTTTAAGAAATCAACAAATGAGTGGTCATTACAAAAACTTCACGAGAATCTCTCCAACTGATTTTGAATATCTAATGAACTTAATTGGGCTCAAGATGGAACGAAGAAACATTTCATTCCGAGAAGCTGTGTCGGTTCAAGACAGATTAGCTTTAACGCTGAAATACTTAGCTACTGGTGATTCTTTTACAAGTTTACAATATCTTTTTCGCATTTCCAAACAAGTCATAAGCTGAATTGTCCCTGAAGTGTGCCAGGCGCTGATAGGAGTTTTGAAATAATAAACCAAGGCAATCCTTTATTCAATAATTATACAATAATAAAGTAATTTATTTAAAAAAATCATACATAGTTTTCTAAACTCATATCTGATGAATACTCGCTATTGTTGCTGTACGGGAAGTATGGCGGGTTGTTTAGAGGAGTTTGTTGGTTTTGTTATGGGGAAGAAGAGGAATGGTGAGCTATATCTCGATTTATAGTGGAGGAAGAAGCTGAAGGGTGTGGAGCTTGTGTAGTGGAGTAATAACCATATTTTTTTTAAAACTGTTTTACGTCTCTCAACAGCGAGGTCTTTAGAGACGGGAAAGGATGGGGGCAAGGAATGTGAGGGAATTCGGCCATGGCCTTCGTAAGGAAGCATCCCGGCATTTGCCTGGAGTGGTTTTGGAAACCATGGAAAACCCAAATCTGGATACCCGGACGGGGATTCGAACCGCCGTCCTCCCGAATGCGAGGCCAGAACGCTATCCGTTACACCACCACGCTCGGTCCATAATTTTGTATGGAGTTATAATGTATTGATCAGCACGCATAATTATTTGAAATATTTCATGTTGAATTGCATTTTTTATTTCCTTGGTACAGTTTTTCAATTTTTCTTGTATAAAATCAAAGAAAGACCGCAGTTCCGTATCCTGTTTCGGTTTATCAGCCGCATTTTTCAGTATTCCGAAAGCCTCTATCAGCATTTGTCATTTCGGATCTGGTTTTAGCTTTTTATTGAATGGTTCACGTAGTGCAGCGTCACTGTGTTTTTGTGTTACCATTGACGTCCTCCACCTACAAATATTTTTTTTTGATTATTAATGATCAATAATAATAATTGAAATAATTTTATTTATTTAATGGTTGCAAAATTAAGGCTGCCAATCCTTGGGATTTCATAGGACACTGCTTTCTTGACAGGCTTCTATCAGCTGAAGTCATTTATCTTCTGTCCATTCACTCATGACGCTTGAGGATACTGGTAAGTTCGTAGCGTGCAACAACCTTCACTCTCGACGTCCACGAGCGCTCTGCGAGCGCCCTTTGATTCGCAGCTGAAACCGACAGTCGTCGGCTCCCTGCGAATGCAACGCGTTCCGCCTCCGGCAGGATCGCGAGCAACGTACTCACTATCATATTTGGTAACAGTAACGTGCAACGGTTACAGTTACAGCTCGCTAGTGAGTACGCGGCTTAAGAAACATGTTATTTATGATATATGAGCATACGTGGCAACCGGTTCCAAATGTTGTTAGGTTTCACTGGTATTTTCACTGCTGTTTGATTTCTGTGACTGTAATTCATTTTTAACGACAATTTCAGCAAACAATATATCGCAGAGGTTATAGTTAGAAATTTGTCTTTTTTTAACAATCGATGATCTGAGCATTTTGTTTTGCTTGCATTTTGTACATCATTCTTTGTCGAATGACCATTCTTGTAGCAGACTTCGAACCAAGCTAGAGTATGTAGTTTTTATGATTCAGCTCTACCAATCGTTGAAATATTTTGACTTTAATAAATGAGTGTGTTAATGATCTTGGGAGAGAAGCTAATTAGTGTCGGAATTTCTTATCTGTTCGAAAGGCAGACAAGACCTCAGCTGAAGTGTTAATGAACTGTTTTTCAAATGACTGTTGTAACACTTTAAGTTATTGTTACTAGTTGAGATCTAATTGTGATTTAATTAACGGGAATTGTTTTTGGTATCTTTCATTGAGGGTTTTATTCAAAAGGAATTGTTTATTAAAGTTATTGCACTAAAAATAATTAAAACTTAAAAACTCAATAACAAGTTAATTTTTAATATTAATCATTGTATTTTAAATGGTATATCTAAATTAAGCAAAAAAATTTCAGTTGAAAAACTTATTGGTCCTCTTCTGTTTCACCACTTTGACGTGGCTTAGAAAATAAACGTTGGCTGGAACTGTAAGGTATGCACGGTCTAACCTATACTAGAAAGGGAATAACACTTTCATATCCTCCCATTCCTCCAAGGGATCAGTCGACGTTGGTGACTCTGGTGCTGCCAAATAAAGGCTCATTTCATGCTCTCCATTAGCCGAAGTAGCCAGTAAAGAGGAACCCGATGTTTCACGTTTGACTCAAGTTGCATTTACATGTATCTTATTATTATAAGACAATAAGGATTATCTGATAGACAATTCGTAATTGCAATTACACCGTTGCACTACTACAGTACAATACAAAGTTTCACAAAGATTCGAAGCAAGCAATAACGTTGATAATCAAAGATAATGTAGAGAGTTCGAAACTCCTTTCCTTTTTTAAAATAAAAACTAGAGAAATGTCAAAAACAAGTTCTGATGTCCATTATGTTGGCTGATCAGGTGGAGCCGCGTCAATGTTTTGAAGCCTGGCGTTTAAGCCATCGTTCTGTGGCTTTCACCAGAGGACCGCGATCCAGGCATGGTAGTACTTTGAACGATGGCAGCGTCATGCTTCAAACAAATTGACGCGGTTCCTCTCGGACAACCAAGGCAAAATGGACAACGTCCGCGAAAGTTTACGCAGCCATAAGTTCCCGCTTCTTTATCAAGTTCTAAAAACGACAGTGCCACCAACATAAAAAGACATCTCGATTCCCGTCTTTATATGTACCGATCCTTTTCTTGGGGGTCATACATCATACAGCCATGTCTGTTGTAGTCATATTTTCAATTTTTATTTTCGTGGCTCTGTAGTTTTTCCACTAATTTTGGTATCGATATCCCCAAAAAAGTAGTGATATGAGTAAAGGTTTCGTATGAAAAGTATTTGGCCTCTATCAGGGGTGGATCCAGGATTTTGGTTTGGGGGGGGGGGGCTTGGCTTGAATGAAATTTGGTTCAGAGGGCTTGCCTTCAGTGGATTTTGGTTTTGGGGGGGGGGGGACTTGAGTTGGCCCTTAGGGTAGTCTTTATAGCCTTCTCGGGCCTCAAATCCGTAGAACTAAAAAAAAAAGTCTCCAAAATTGCAGTGTCGGGGGTGGACCTAGATACTTTTTGGGGGGAGGCTTGAGCCCTCCAGCCCCCCCCCCCTTGCTCCGCCTCTGGACTCTATGTTTATCAAAGTAAGAGAATAGTTATGAAATGTAGCAGAAATGATGCCGGTACTAGTAGATTAAATATAAAAATAGTATCGCATACGGCAGAAGCAGTAAGTGAATTATGCTACTTGGGAAGTAAAATTACAACTGATGGTCGAAGCAGGAATGATATGATAAGCAGAATAGCACTAGCAAAAAGAGCCTTCATAACAAAGAGGAATCTTTTAATTTCAAATATTGATCTAGGACTTAGAAATAACTTTTTAAAACTCTGTGTTTGGGGCACAGCATTTTATGACAGCGAGACAATACGAAATGAAAGAGTTTTGGAAATGACGGGTGAGAAAAGAAATTTGTTGAAGAGGCTTAAAGGAGACAGGCTGATAGGTCATATTTTGAGACATGCAGGACTGGTTAGTGACGTGGGCTGTAAGGGGTATGTTGAGATGAAGAGGTTAGCGCAAGGTAGGAAGGGATAAAGGATTGCATCAAACCAGTCAAGAGACTGATGACATCACGTCACATTGAAACATACGGGTTTACCTCCGGGACTAAGGTCCGTAGGTTATACGAAAACCCATCATAATGCGATCGATCTACGATTGTTGTGTAAATTGCGTTCAACAAAATGAAAAGTCAAACGAAGAGACATATTTTTTTCTTCATTTCTGGCACATGAACGTAAAATATAACCTAAATTTAGTTCTGCTAAATCTTTGAAACCGTATGAAAATCCCTCCAATTATTCCACCGTGAATCGCGCTCAACGTAACAGGATTTATTTCTCGCAGTCGAAGTCTTAATACCCACCTATAAACTGAGAACACCCATTAGCAAGGTATTGACTGCAGATAATCCCTTTTAGTCCCTCTGATTGTTTAGAAATAATCATTTCTTTTATTGTATTTATTATGGATCTGCGCAAATGTATGTCTCTGTGGATATCTATTCGGTGAATATTAATTTAAACAGTTCAAAATGTTAGTTGACAATTGTAGTATTCTATTTCTTTCTTTTTAGGCTAATTCGTGTCTCAAGTTTCGATACTGGATGGCGTATCAGGATTAACTAACGGCTGGCACTCGAAGCTTACAGAACGGAGGATAACGGAGTAAAAAGCGTACAGAAGAGAAAGCTTGGGAGGATCAAGTACATGTTCTGACCCGATCCGAGGAAACGAAACGCGATTCAATGCCTGTAGAGAACGAACTCTATTCGTTTGACCTGTGAACTGAGGTACAATTTCATATGAAATACGCGTATAATTTAAAACAATTTCGAGAAAAGTAAATTTCGAAAAATTGTTGGTGGACCGGTCAAATTACTTGTTAACAAAGTGAAAGCATTACAATTGGAAAGCGTGTAGAATTGAAACAAACCCTCTTGGTCGATTGACAAAAAAAACATTTAGTCGCAACGCCCTAGTGGTGTGGGGAACGGAGTTGGGCAGCGGTTCTGCCTCCTATAGACGTAGGATCCGCAGATGACCACGATGACACCACGGACAATCAGCGCGGGCTTTATTATGTCTGTAAACCACCTCTGAAACACCTGTCATAATAGTTTCGTATTGAACAGTTGTTTCTCTTATGTAGGTCTACCTAGACGAAATGTTTCGCAGTTATCCGACTAATAATTGTTTTTCCTGTGTGTCATCATAAAATGTCAAGTTATAAACAATGTTTGTTGCTTCACTGGCGTTAATTACTTGCGATAGTAGCTCCGATTACTATCTAACACAATTTTTTGGCGAATTTTGAATGTACTTTAGCATAGCATTACTCTCGATAAATAAATTCGTGAGCTTTGAAGAACTGTCCCACTGAAGATTTCGCGCATTTTACTTCCATTGAGGTTGAACCAGCAGGTTATCGTGGAATTCGAACATCAGAACCTTTGTAACATTCTTCACATAAATTAAGCAAGATCGTATAAATTCAAATTTACAGTGGGATTCTAATCCTCATGTTTCGCAGTACTAACTGTCAATAAGTGTTAGAACGAAGTGCAGAAAGACAGCGTATTACTTGACAAAGACAGTAGTGGGTGGTGGAAATAAAAATGCATACGATATGTCTACGTACAACCTGGATAGCAATATAACAAGAGCCGTTTTTCTATTTCAGCATATTTTGTGTTTTGGTGCGGTGGAGACGGTAACAGTTTCGGATCATAGATTTTGGACTCGAACATTTTCAACAACTTGTAAGTTGAAACACGAAATCAGTCGTCAATAAATAGAAACTAGCTTCCGTCCCAGGAATCTGTCCAAACTTATGGTAATAACAGGGGTACATGAATTGTCACGTCTAGTCGACACTAATTCTGAATTGGCAAAAAACTTGCGATATCTCTGGGGTTTACTTAAAATGACACGACTTATTCACCAGGCATGAGGGCTGGATGGTTCTTACCTTGGCCGCATTTTCAGAAATATCTTGCAGTACTCGCCGCCAACCAGCAATGTTTCAGTACTGCGCGAACGTTTTCATGTAGCTAATTAACCAGACAGGCAGAATTTCACTCGATTTCCAATTAGTAAAGATGGTGGTCAACACCCCTATAATAGCGAAGATTGGCCATTTTCACAAATTTTTTAATGCCGTCGCACCTTGGCTCCCATTTAAATGTTTGCAACGTTTGATTACATCTCGTTCAGTAAATAAACTACCTCTTAACCAGGAACTGCAATGGAATATTAAATACGGAAGTATTTGTAGATGAATATATATATATATTTAATGGCTTTCGGCATCTTGGGCCATACAGCCAGCCTGATGAATTGTTTCCAGCTAATTAGACACACCACAGGACGGACATGACATTCACAGACACAACACATGCCCGCGGCCGGACTCGAACCGGCGACCTTCGGCACGCGGAGCTAGCACTCTAGCCCCTACGCTACCGAGGCCGGCTAAAGTTATTTTATTTAAGATGTGTAAAAGTTTGTCTCTTCCAGATGATTATGGCGAATTTGTTTATGTTTCAGTTAATGCTAATTCTGATTACTGACAACTTTTTAACAGTCTTACGTTTTATGACAATGCCTGGTAGGTGGTTGTTGTGACCCATGCGTTGTTAGGCATATACTGAGGAACTGTTAAGAGGACACGAGTGAAACGAACACCGCCCATAACTTTCTCACTGTCACATCTCCGAGCAGTGGCGGGTCATAAATACGTTTCCTCTGACTGAGGCTGCGGCTTTTACTATCACCATAAATATCGTGAAAGGCAATAATGTCTGCTACGGAATGGAGGTACGTGACAGCGAAGACAGTTCGCAAGTAGTGGTGAAAAATATTTGTAGAAAGCTAAACCTTCGCTCTGGTCAATAAGACCGCGAACAAGACCAGTGGAGTTACAGATCCGCATTACAATGAACGATCTTTGGGGATTTTTTCTAGTTTTGCTTATGGCTTTACGCCTCGTCGGGTTCATAGGAGGCGGGAAAGGACTGTGGAAAAGGAATAGGCAAGAATTGGGCCATGGCATTTTTAATGAACTATCCCGGCATTCGCTTGGAGTGATTACGGTAAAACACGGAAAACCGAAATGTGGATTCAAACCCGCGTCCTCCAGAATGTGCGTCCAGAACCTTACCCTTCACCAGCATGCTCGGTGGGATTAATATTCAGGTGGTGGGCTCTGTAAAAATTCCAGATTCTTTGGCTCACTTTGCTATATACTGTCTCCTGGCACTCTGTTCATGTTACAGTAGGCATAGTGACCGATTCAGAGTCAAGTTCTGATTAAAAATGATTGTTTCCTTTGTGGCTTAGCGGCCCTTCTACTACAAGATCGTTAGATTTGTGAAAATACTGTGAACAGGGAAAGAGAATAAAATCGACTCTTGCCATTTCAAAACGGCCGGCACTGATTCTGGAACGCTTGTTAGACTCGAAGGTTATCAGGCATGGTATAAAAATTTTCTTAGAGTGTTTTTTTTATAGGAATATGTAACCGCTTGATCAGTACTAGGCGACGAATGTATTTCTAACGCCTATAGTTTGATACTGTGATACACACACACACACACGCACACACACACACACACACACACACACACACACACACACGCACACACACACACGCACACACACACACACACACACACACACACACACACACAGAGAGAGAGTCTGTAAGTCTCTATTTATATTATACTAGGTGCCCCATGCGAAAATTTCCGGTATGATACACGATAGATAGCTAGGTTTGTGGTTCGCAGAAGAGTGAAAGAAGATGCTGCTCATATGTATAAATTGTTATTTTTAAACTGAAATAAGTACGTAGCAAAACATTGTGTGTCCATATTTCTGGTGGTACGGTGCGTTGTTCTCTAGCGGTAATAAGAATCAGCGAAGCCTGGTAGCTTGGCTCTGAACTGTCTCATTTTGTAGCAGCAATACAGCACGTCTTCAAGTTTCTGCTGCAGAAACAAAGAAGTTTTCAAACCCTGCACATACTTCAAGGCCATTGTCACCAACATGGTTAAGATTGAATGGGAGAAGAGATGGCATGCCAACTGTCAAGAAAAGGAACTTTGGTATCAAGCCATCAGCAATAACATCGCAGACAAGCCATGGTACGCTCAACTAGAGTTGAACAGGAAAGAAATTACTTTAATGAACAGACTTTGGACGGGACACACTTTATTACGTGACAAACAATACGTCATGCGGTTAGTGGATTCGGCCATGTGCAATCGTGTGATTGTATAGAGGATATTTATCACTTCATGCTGAGCTGCAAGCAACATCAATCAGCGAGAAAACAACTGCTAGAAGACGGCCTGAATATAACTGAAATAACTTCTCTGATGCAATCTCTCTCAGTTCCGAGCAACAAAGTAGTCAAGATATTTTCCCTGTATTTTACACGTACTAAATGTGTAATTTAAAATTAATCGAATGTATTGTATGACGTTATTGGCTGTATTACCCTTCGGCTAAAACCATCAATGATAATAATAATAATTACATATTTGTCAACTGAAATATCCAGCGGTAATGAGATCTTGGCCCGTGCGAAAAGTTTCATATGTGGTGCAACTATCTAGCTGTACGCGATCACTCCAAATTGACGCCAGAGAAGCCTGGCAGCTCGACTCTGACCTATCGCATTCCCGTGACCTTGTTTGTTCATAATTTTGCTGTTTACCGGTTAGATTGCGAAAAATTCCTTCCTTAATTAATAATGTTGCCAAGGTGAGAATTTAATATTTAAAATGACGCCTCATTTATCGATTTTCGTTAGATATTTGTGGGAAAAAAAACGGATTTTTACAACAACAAAAAAGCACCATTTAGAATTATGTGTATGATGATTAATTCATGTTGTTTCACGTTTATGGTTCTGTATTTGACGGCGTTTCCTTCCCGGGATCATAACGTATTCTGTGTACGCACTCCCACTAGGAACTGGGACTTCATCCCGGGTAGGCCTATGACGAAGACAGCGGAAGATCCATTCTTTGGCGGTCGCTGGCCACAGCTGTTCTTACTAGGCCGCTCAAGGAAATTCCCCTCCGCTCGTTACACCGGTTGATTCGTCCAAATGAACGGTTAGCAGTACACTGCCCGCGGCTTTGACCTTGTACGCGACGCACAAGTTCTTCATTACACGTTACCTGGAACTCCGTTCCAGTCTTTGGTTTTTACTAATATTACGCAGGTGCTGTCCATGAAACACGGGGCAAACCTTTCTCTGACAGAGAATGACTGAACCCAAAACTAACCGGAATAGCATTGCCGTGGCTTGTGTAGTACGCATTTATAGCGCAACTCATTGTCAGATCAATGCCACCTGTGTTGTCGACCTGGCTTGATCTGTTAATATGCAGTGATTGTTTTTTCTAGCGCTCTTTTGTTATTGTTTCGTTCTTCATGATGGCAAGTTTAAGTGAACAACGTGCCGCTGTGAAATTTTGTTTCCTACTCAATAAAAATGCTTCTGAAACTGTTTTAATGTTGAAAAAAGC
Source organism: Vandiemenella viatica (assembly GCA_031002005.1). Taxonomy (NCBI): domain Eukaryota; kingdom Metazoa; phylum Arthropoda; class Insecta; order Orthoptera; family Morabidae; genus Vandiemenella; species Vandiemenella viatica. Next base: position 26,989,720 of record CM061914.1, on the reverse strand, counting down.
TTACAAATCAAGTGAACGAGTGGTTCGCTTGGTTTAAAAATGGCGACATGTCAATCGAAGACAAACCTCGTTCTGGACGTCTGTCAACTGCCCGAATCGACGAAAATGTTGAAAAAATTCGAGAGCTTGTGCTCTCAGACCGTCGACAGACAATTGATCAACCCTGTGAGAAATTAGTGGGTTTTCTTGGAGCTCGGTGCAGCAAATTTTAACTGAAGATTTGGGAATGAAAATGATTGCTACCAAGTTTGTTCCTCGGGCTTTGACTGACAATCAAAAAGAACGTCGAGTTGAAACATGTCGTGCTTTGAAACAACAGCTTGAAATTGATCCAGATTTTCTGTCAGAGGTCATTACTGGTGATGAGTCTTGGTGCTTTGGTTACGACCCAGAAACAAAGCAACAGTCAAGTCAATGGAAGACGTCATTGTCACCCCGTCCAAAAAATGTCGTCAAATCAAACAGCAAAACAATGCTCATCTGCTTTTTTTGATCCCAAGGCCGAAGTTAATTCAGAGTTTGTTCCCCGACATCGGACCTTCAATCAAACCTATTATTTGGAAGTTTTAAGAACATTACGCAACAGTGTTCGTCAAAGAAAACCCGATTTGTGGCAGACAGGAGACTGGTACTTCCACCACGTCAATGCACCTGCACACACAGCTGTCTCTGTTAGGCAGTTTTTGGTTAAAAATGGCATGGTTCCGCGCACCTTCCTCGCCTGACCTGACTCCGTGCGACTTTTTCTTATTTCCACGCATGAAAGGAGGAATGAAAAGACACTGATTTAACAACATTGAAGAGGTCATGGGAAGAAAAAAAAACCGAAGAAGGAGCTGTCAGCCATTACTAAAGACGACTACAGAAAATATTTTTAATAGTGAAAGCCCCGGTGGGACTGGAGAGTAGTTTGAATGGGATTAAGTTGTTTTGTAAAAAATTTCACAATATATAGCCTTTAGAAAATATTTTTTTTTTTTTTTTTTTTTTTGGGATACCCTCACGTATATCTAGGGATCGACAACATGGTATCGACGTTGCTCTGTCGCTCAGCCTGCGTTTTCAAGAAGTGATGTGAAACATACGGAGCGTCCATATACTACGTAGCTCTGTCAAATGAGGGAGGGGTTGGGTAGAAAGCTATGCGACCCTCCAACAAGGGGGAGGGGTGGGAGGTGGAAGATTCTGAGCCAATCTATGTAGCTTTTCATTGATTTTATTCGTCATCATTAAAATGGGGTACAGACTACACAAGAGCAAGTGGATATTTATTTCCGCCATTTAATTATCTGCGTATTTAGATACCCTATATACTGACAGTGTCACGATGCGTGCGACTTGAAGTCATAGCGTTCGGGTCGCCGCATTTGAGCTAAACGACGCGCGAAGGCGCATTGCGCACCGAAAAAACATTAGTCCCGTGGTACCTAGACTCAAATTCGCTTAAAGATGTCATACGAAATGTTCCACGCCAGTTACAGTTCGAACTGTTTTGAAAAAAAAAAAGAAAAAAGCTGGTTTGGTTTAGATCGCATGCGTGTTCTATCGAGTGAATTCGTATTTAATTATAGTGGTCTTTAAAGTGTTATTTCAAGTTCCAAGTATGGCATGAAGTGCAATAAACTTTACGAGGCATACCGGAAATGTTTATCCAGTGAGTTTTCAATATCCAAAATGCTGTTAATGAGCTACGGAAATCTTATAAGGAAAGCAAAGAATAAGTCCCTGGTTATGCAAAAAGTAATGTGAGAGAACTGCAGCAAAAGAAAACAAAAATGCAGTTAAAAAAAAAAGAATTCGGCAGTTATAATTTGTCCTACTTAATGAATTAATAAACAGCAATGAATGAGATGAAGAAAATGTTTTTAGTAGCACCTTAAGAAGAAAAGAATCCCTGACTGCCTGAGAGAGAAGTTTTCCAAATAATACATCATTTGCATAGCGTCACCATTTCATTACAGAAAAGTGCTTAAAGGAAATATCAGTCGTTTTCATTATCTATGAAATAACTTTAAAGATCATTTGGTAAGAGAAAACTTAGAAAATGTCTTCTGGAATTAATAGGAAAAAAGAAATACGTTTCGAAGCAAGGGAGAGGGAGGAGGAAAGGGTGTTGTCTGAGGCAAAAGGCATGTCAGGATACGCGGGGTGCGGGATATGTAGGGTTTCAAAAGAAGCAAAAAAAAAAAAATATATATATATATAAATAATTGCGTCACGTAGTTTATGGACGCTCCCACCTGACTTCGGAGCCTACCAACTGGCAAGGCGAGTTCAGCGCGTAATGTTTACGGGGTTTCTTGGTAATGTTGATCCAAACGGAACTTCCACCGACGTTGACGGGTCACGTGAAGATTATGACCAGGATAGAATTTAGCCTTGACCTGTTGAAGGAAACGTTCTGCTATTACTCCGCCGAATGCATCGATGCCCTCTACACTTTTTCTGTACTTCAGTCAGCTACATAAAATAATCTGGTGTTTTATTAATAATAAATAACTGTATTTTCCTGGACTGTCGCGTTGTTTATTTGCTTATTCAAGCGTTCGGCTGACTTGCTGTAGCCTTCGTCAGAGATGCTATGTTTGTCAACATAGAAACGAGCGCCAAGCGTCACAGAGTAATAAACTGGTGTCTTCACTCGTCGCGGCCTCCACTTGTTTCTCTCTACAAAAGCCTCAGATGGACAAATAAATATCGCCGCACTACCCGAAAAATACAGAGACGGACGTGGAAGCCTGACAAGTCATGGTATTTTATTCGTGTTACGGTATCAGAAATCGAAAGTAACGTCTCTTTTCATTCGCCATTAAATCTATAGTTAAGGCTACAGTTATCAATACTTATTAAACTAAATTGAAGAAGGAAATGCAGTACTAATTTCATAGGGATGTAAAGATCATAAATAAAACGGCAAATATCTGGTGACCACGAGCTTGTTACAAGGCGGGCCAGCTAATGATCCAGAACTGCATCGACTGCTAAGAGTATGACAAATCGATGGACTTACCCAAAAATCAGGCCGCCAGCTGAAATGATGATCAATCTTTATATATATACACGGTCTACAATGAGTTTATCTTTGTTGGTTTCATGTTTTTCGATACTAAAAGTAAATTGCAATTCTCCGTTTCTTTGCGGGTGTGACATCCACATTACCTTTTCAGATTCTAGACAGTGTTACTAAAGAATAAAAACATAGATACCGTTAGTTGTTAAACAAAAATCAATGCTGTAATCACTCTTATTTCTGTGACTTTCATCATCCATCAGTAGAATTTCTTCATTACAAGAAACGCAACAGAACACCATAACTGAGAAATGTTATAAAGGAAATGAGGCCGCGTATGTAGCCTGCGTTTGAGCAGTAACGCTCGGGCCTGCATTCCGGAGGATGTGGGTCGATTCCATCTGCTGCCATTCACATATCGGTCTTCCATGTTTTCCTGAAACCACTCAAAGATAATATTTGGTTGGCTCTTTCAAAGTGCTGTGTCTGAATTTATTCACGTTCTTTGCCCAAAGTCTTTTTTTTCCCTCAAAGTGGTCGTTAAGCCAAAATCAATTCTGTAATAACCCCCGTAATTGTTTGATTTTCATCTCCCTGCAGTAGAATTTCTGAACTACAAGAAACGGAATTCAGTTACCTGTGAAGAAATTAATTCAGTTACATTGGCCCATGGAATCTTTGAGTATAAACTTAAACACGAAATATGAATATTGATGGTCACGTATCCTCTGTCACCGCTCTGATTACAATTCCTAATTCATGTTGCTCTTCCTGCGAAATGTTAATCACAACGCAACGAAAAGCCATTTGATCAGCTGTTTAAACTTTTAATGGCGGCGAATAGTGACTTTGCGAATTTATATGTAGAGGTAAAGTTTAGTTTTGGCTTTCGTCACTTGAAGCTGCTTTGTAATTACTGACCATAGCCATACAGTGGATTCATATAGCCTACTCAAATATGGCTTTGCTCTCCGCGACTTAGTATGTGTTAATTGTAACAGATCTTGAATTTGGGGCGATGGAGAAAGTTGCCGAGTAGCTGCAACCAAGGTGGCAGTCATGCCATGCGGGTAGTGTGTTACCGGGGGAAGGTTAAAGACGCTGAGCGACTGAAGTGACAGGTTGAAGAAGTTTCATTCCTTTTTATTTTTTCTCCAGTCATGAAAATTTGTATTTAGAGTCAGAATTTATTTAATCTAAACTTTTTATTTCATCATTTTAAATGATTCTTACATTTTGGCATGTTCTGAAATCGATGTAACTATTTTCGACGATTTTAATTTATAGTAATGACAGTTTTACGAAATGTGCCAAGCTGCTTGGATTTTTTTGCAGTATGGAATACACATATTGTTACTTACGTTTGAAGTCTCTTACAGTGGGAACGAGGGAATTTGTTGAATAATGACATTTACTTTAAACTGAGTTTAAAAAAATGCTGAAAATGGAAGGATTTGTTCGACACACTAATATCACTTTAATCTAATTTTCTTCGCAATTCTAAAAATTCGAGCAGCTGCTACTAAGTTAAACTTTGCCAACCGCCATCAAGGAGGGTAAGTAATGGATGGAATAGAGTTTACAACGATTGCTTGGCCTCACTGTTTGCTCTTTAGTTAAAAAATTTCTTTACCTGACATAGTCTAATTTTTTTGTTTTACTACAGCGAAAAATCATTTGTGGAATGGTTGGTGTATTAATGTCTAAATTTTAAAACCTATGGTACTTTATCCACCGTAGCGTATACAAGGGAACTTCCGTTTGTGATTAAACGTTACATGCTACGAATTTGGGCAAGTGTAGGTACAGATCGGAGATCCTGTTGTACTCAGGAGAAAATAGCAGCGAGATTACAAATTATAACTGTATGGTGATATTTGTCGAGCTCGCTTGCAGATGTTGACTTATTACGAATGATTCAGGAGCGCTATGGTAATGATTTAAAAGGAGTCGAATTGCAAAGATCCCTTTGTAAAACTGAGAGTGTGGAGAGAGAGATCAGAGAATATGACAAAACAGGAAGACGATTCGTCATATCTCAAAAGATGACTAGGTCACGACATGGATCCATTCCATATTTACTGTCTAATTTTCAAAAATACGCGTGTAAATTTGGTACTGGACTCGGCACCAGTTCTTACCACTTCTTAAACATTAAACTACCTGCACTCTCTTTGTTTTGTTTGTTGCGATAAGTATATTCCAAAATTAAGTCTGATACATCGTACTGAAACATAAGTATTTTTTTAAACAGAAGTAATGCAAGATCTGATTGATACAGACTTTTTGGATTATCTGAGTAGTTGATTGTAAGTTTTTGTTTCTTCAGATTGAAATCGTGTTTCATGAACAAAGAGATTGTTAAACTTGTCCAGTAAATTGTCTGGAATTTCCCTCGAGGCTCATGACCTAAAAATGTATTCTTGGGACAGCCACAACATCAAATACATCCTGTCCCTATAATTTAGAAGATAAATTATCTTTTTTTTTAAAAAAAAAGTATTTAATTGTTTGCAAAGAGACAATATAAAAGAGAATTCCTTAAATCTCGTGAAATTGTTTGTGATCACTTATGTCTGAGTAGTTTTTTTTAGAGCAGATGGGAGCCGTGAGGTATGTTCTCCAGTGTGTTTTTTCCAGCGTTGTCCTAATTCTCCGCGCGTCTGCATTTACAGCTTCCGCCCCCACGGGTTTCAGCAGTTTAATAATCTTAATGTGACGCGCTGCAGTAGCGAATGCAAGGCAACGCTGCGACCAAGATTCAGTTGGAAATGGAAAATATTTAGGGAATTGTTTCGGAAATTTATTAAAACAAACAGAATGGGATTTTAAGGATCTGTTACTATTATTGAAGGAGGATACAGATTAAAATATTACGAATCTATTAACACTTTATTTTCTTCCGACTATTTACATGCTTCACATCTACTTTTGAACAAAGATTTTTGTGATTTTTATTTCTAGTAAAATGTATTTCACTCTTACAAAGCAACATTCATACAGCTAGTAATATGTACATTCAGTATTACATTAAATAAACCTCTAAACACTAGCGATGAACTACGAAATAATAAAAACATTATCAGAGATAACAATAAGTTAAAGCTTTATTCCCTATTTACAGAAATCTTTGGTTTCCTCTTTAAGTAAATTTGAAATGACTTTCACTTACAACTGGCTTTCTGCAGTACGGCATTTCTATTATAGTTTCTCCGGTACCGTTGTTGAGCAAATATCCTGGGAAGTAATTACGACCATTTCACTTAGTATACACAGAGCTGTTGTAGCGTAGATATGTCCATTCTTTAAAATCAGTTCGTTACAAGATAAAAATAGGTTTCAATTAATACCATTAAAAGACAACATTAGTACAAAATAAACGTTATTTTCACCTCTCTTTCTACTGAGCGAATTTTGAATTATATTGTGCTATATACATTCTATAATTATTAACATTAGTTTGAATGCTCCATAAAATGATATCTATATTTCAAAGACACACAAACCGAATATTATTGCGTCAGCAATGTGTGTTAATGACAGCATAGTTCTTATTTCTTGTTCTTAACTCTGAGTAAACCAGTTTTTTTTTTGGTTTTTTTGTGTAAGGACTATCATTTTTTAAATTATGTGTATCTCGACCTATCTGCTTATTATTGTAATACATGTGTTGTCTAACTTCACTGTATTACTAGCGCGAAATAAATAAATAAATAAAACTCGGAACATGTAGACTAGTAGCATAGTATGTATCATGTTAGTTCTATTCTAGAACCTGTGAAACAACGATATACGCATTATATACGTAGAAAATTACTTTATTAAAACATGACTTGGTTTCATTTAGATGGGATTAATTTTTACTGGAAGACTGAGACAATCAGTTTGCATATTTTGTTGTTAATTGCTTAGCTGAAGATTTGAATATAAGCTGATTTATTACGCTTTATTTGGAATCTGACGATGAAGCTTAACTTCCTCACAAATCGTCAGGTTATTATTGTCACCCGTATTCTTACAATCGGCAAATTTGTAAATTCTTTCCGATAGTGAAGAGTGTCAGATCAAAGCATTATGACGGGGTGGATGACTGGAACGCTGATTTGAGTTTGTCCATATTATTGAATGACCAAGTCTTTAAATCTAGTAACATTAGACAAAGTGATAGTACCCTTGATATGTATAAAGTGAGTATTGACCTGGGTTAAAATTTTGATGCATCACAATTTGTTCTGGCTGTGAATCTATAGCTGAACAGTTACTTTTAATATTTATCATTGAAATGCGAAAGAACTGCACATCAGAATATGGAGATTGACTGAAGCATCTGAAACGAAATTTTACATATTTGTTATACCGAGGAGATAAAAAAAAAAAACGCCTATAACGAATAATGTCTTTTGCGAGACAGCAAACTAATCGTGTTTCAGGATGGATGGATGGATGGATGCCATGTCGGGAAAAGTATGATTTGGACGTTGCGGGGCGTCAATGTTTGAGAGCTGGAAGGAGTTAGTGGGCGTAGATTACCCGTTTTGTCTAGAAACTCAACAAGAGCATCATCAAATCGTGCAGTAAACTACGCAAGATGTGCAAAACTTTGACCTTTGCTTCAGTGCAGAACTTACATCAGTGATGCGGATAGTCACATGGTCAAATGCGCGTGTTTGTGTGCTCAGTATTCCATCAATAAAGTTTTCTTTCGATATTGTGGGAATCTCGAGCACCATACTCACAGAAAACAGGGGAACGATGTAATATATGGCGTTCTCCCGTCGATTTGGATACAACATGTGGGGTCCATGTGCTACCTCAAGTTTGCATCAAAATGTTGCAGTGACAACATCTGACGAACCCGTATTGGTGCTACATCCAGTCTTCGTCTACGACAACCTTGCGTGTATCCGGGCGTACGGTGTGTTTACCCCAAAATGGGAGGGAAAATCAGCTGGGGTGGTTTCCTTTGCTTTCCACAGTGTGACAGTGTTCGTAATTGTAACATCGAAGTTTTTCACAGCCGCGTAAAAAAGTCACATTTGTGGGACGTTTCGAAGGCGCCTGTCTCAGCGCACATTTTCAACCACTGATGTAACATAACAGTTATCTACTGACATCAGTGGTTGAAAATGAGGGACTTGAAATGTCCCACGAGTGTGAATTTTTTACCCTGCTGGAAGCCCGAGAAGATTTTATGTAGTGTTCGTAATTGTTGTTGTTAGCGCGGATGACAGTGTAGTGTAGCGTGTGTGCCAGTGTTGTGGATGAGAGATGAAAGAAGGGAGAGGCTGAAATCCGGTGCCAGCCAGTTCAGGCCTACTCTTCTGAAAGACAGCCTACGGACAGACAAGCATAAAGTCCCAGTCCTATTGACGAATCATCGTCTACACAGTCGTTTGCCATCACTCCATGCGCACTGCGGAGAGGATTGGGATTTAACCCAGGAGTTTGGCGGCCGAGTCCTGATGGTGAAAATTTCTCTCACCACCAGGACTGGAACCAGCTAACCCCGTGTCAGCGCTGGACACCTTCACAGTGCTGCAGCTAAGAGAGTCAACGGGGAGGGCACCACATCGAATAGTGTAGGCAAAAGGTCTCTTAGAAATATGTGAAAGGCCGATTATGTAATACCCCAAAATTCGCCTGCATGATTCCTACAGCCATCTGTTATTTGTTTGAAATGCGATTTGTATGTATTATTATTAGTAGCAGAACACGATTCAGCTGGGATGCCTATCAAAATATGACCAGAAATATTTTAATTAAATTTTCAAAAAATATATTTTCAGAAAAAATTGTTTACCTGTTTTTTTTAAATACATTATAATGCATTTCAGAGAGAGACATGTAAATAACATAAAAATTATGGGTTGCCTATGTAAAAATGGCGACAAGTATGGGTTGCCAGCTTAAAATTAGCGCACCACATCGTCTGACAGAAGATGTGGTGCGCTCACTCTCTCTCGCTCTTACATGATTTTAATTGCTGGTAACCCCTACTTGCGGCCCCGTTTACACAGGCAATCCATACTTTTATGTTCTTTACTTGTCTCTCTTTGAAATGTATTATAATTTATTTAAAAAAACAAATGAACTAAATTTTTTTTGTGACTTATTTTCACGCCAATGCAACTGAATATGTTGTTTTTATTTTCCGTACGCCTTTCACTTCATTCTTTAAACCGTCTTCCGCGGTTCTGTGTTTTTACATGTTCACATTGGCTTGTAATTGTACCGTGTTTCAACGTCAGTTGTATATTTGTTTAGTGTGTAGTGTACATCGCTGAGGCTCCAGGTTTGTTTATCGTTTGGCTTCTGTTACAAACCTGCAGCTCAGCGATGTACACTCTTTGGCAAAAAAATTGACTGTGGGCGCCTGAGACTAAGTCCCTTATTTTGCACTATGTGGCATAATTGCTGGTATTCAACTCGGCGCCATTTGTTAATCATTTCCTTAAGTCAATGCCTGGAACAAACTCTCCAGTGATGCCACATAGTGCAAAATAATGAACTTAGTCTCAGGCGCCCACAGTCAATTTTTTTGCCAAAGAGTGTACACTACACACTAAACAAATATACAACTGATGCTGAAATACAGTACAATTACAAGCCAATGTGAACATGTAAAAATACAGAACCGCTGAAGATGGTTCAGCGAATGAAGTGAAACGCGTACGGAATATAAAAACAACATATTCAATTGCATTGGTGTGAAAATTATTCATAAAAAATCGATCCTACCGTAATTGAGGAAATGGCCCACAATATCCAGATGTTAAATGAACTAAAGTTTTTGAAAATTTAACTAAAAATCCTTGCGGCCATAGTTTGATAGGCATCCCGGCAGAATTGTGTTCTGCACTAATATTTAAACATGAAAATCTCATTTGCAATCAAATAACAGATGGACGTAGAAATCATGCAGGCGGATGTTAGGCTTTGAAAGAACTGTGGTAAGATGTAGCGCATGCGCAGAAGAAGTTCGTCCAAACACGTAACGCTAATGGTTGCCTAGTTGCAAAACTATTAGGTGACCAAACACATTAGTAACAAAGTTTGACACCTCACAGTGCTGAAACCAATGTATCATCTCTTGAAACACGGTACAGTTCAGTGTTTTGAATCACCCTGTATGTGTGGGTTATGGAACGCTTGCTGCAGAGATCTCAGTCGATGCTGTGAGGAGGGGAGTCTGCCGGCGGGGGCTGATGTGTTTCCTCTGTCGACGAGGGGAGGGCGGCTAATACGCGCGGGAGATCTCCCGGTACAGTGGGAGCCGTTCAAGAGGACGCTGGGGACTCGTTTCGCAGGCTCCCGAGTGTACCGGACGCGGTATTAATGAGGGAGCGAGGGGGCGCCCCGTGGAGGTTATTCACATCCGAGCCATCAGTACGTCCTGTTCGGCTACTCAGTGAGCTACTTGTTTCTATCTTAGCCATTGTTCTCTCCCCTCCCTATGTCGTTTCACCGTTTAGCTTGTACGTCACATTTGAGATTTCGGCTCGCAATCCCTGCCTTTCCCCTTCGTATGTTTCATTACACAGTTGTCAATTTGCTCCATATCTCCCCTACTAGCCCATTTACATTAGCGAAATAGCTCGAACTAACGTCTCGCTTACACCAGGTGTGTTCCTATTATTTATATTCCGTAGGTTCTTCCCATCGTTCTTTCTATTAATCTGATTTGGTCTCCAGTTTATGTTGTATAACCCAGGTGCTGCAACCATACATTAGGGTAGGGTTGTTAAGGAGAGAAACACAACAGACTTACGAAATGAAAATATTGAACATTTTGTACATCCACCCACTTTTGTGAATATGTCGGTCTCTACAACAAATTAGTATATAAGCCGTGCTACATTTCTCGCTATTATGAACTCGGCAAGTTCGAACTCCCTTCGTATGTCATTGTTTCCTTTTGATTTTGTAGAGGTATGTGGCAGTAAATTTAAATTATTGTGTTATAATTTTACTGCGTAGATTTTTCAACCAAACATTACAAATCTATGAATTTCCTGTGTACGAGTGTCCAGTGAACGTATACCAATTATTACGAATAAGATGACAAATTGGTAGATTCAGAATATTTACGGAGGCCAAATGTTAACACTTTCTTTCTCAAGGTCCTCTTGTTTTAAATCTAAGTATAAAAGTTCTATCTGTAACGTTTCCATTCAAAAGTACGATAAGAAAACTTTGGATGCGGTTCAAAAGGCGAGTACTTGGAATATACATGTAGGACCCACCTTGAAGTTTTAACATTTCAGAAACTGCAGGTTGTAAATTAAACAAAGAATAACTTATTTTTATCTGTAATATTTGTTTGATCCTTTACATCGAAAAATGTTCTGGCGATTGTTCAACCACTTTTTGAGTAGCGTTCACAGTTTCAACACTTCAGATTTTGTCAGTAAACATTTACGGTATCAGCTTTCAACAGTGACAACAGAAGTTGGGTACAAATTGTCATTTTTTTATTGTTTCATCCAGATTGTGAGTGACTTCTGACAACACTTGCACTTTATTGTTTTCTACTGTCGAACAATGGAAACTGATCTACCAAAATTTTCATTCTGAGATGGTGTGAAGCATTACGCTGTAGTTGCAAAGAGTCTGACGTGGCATATTTCTGCCGCTGAAACTCTTTGCTGCGGATGAATTCTGGGCGGCTCTCTTGGGAGCCTCATTTGCGACACTCGCGGCTTAATGACCGAGTGCTGCGTCGCATGTTTTGCTCCCCCCCCGTAAAATTCTCAACCGTCGTCGTGGCGTAACGCGCAGATGTAATTAACCTTGGGAGACTCTGCTGTCATCAAGCGAGTGCTCCTAATGTTTTTCGTCTCGTCTGCAGGTTTATCCTGCTCGGCGTTCTCGTGACGTGTGCTACCTGCCCGGGGCACGGGGCTGCGACAGCCAGTCCTCCTTGATGAGGTCTGCGCCCTTCTCGCCGATCATGATGACGGGCGCGTTGGTGTTGCCGCTGGCGATGGTGGGCATGATGGAGGCGTCGACCACCCTGAGGCCGCGCACCCTGTGCTACCTGCCCGGGGCTCGGGGCTGCGACAGCCAGTCCTCCTTGATGAGGTCGGCGCCCTTCTCGCCGATCATGATGACGGGCGCGTTGGTGTTGCCGCTGGCGATGGTGGGCATGATGGAGGTGTCGACCACCCTGAGGCCGCGCACCCCGTGCTACCTGCCCGGGGCTCGGGGCTGCGACAGCCAGTCCTCCTTGATGAGGTCGGCGCCCTTCTCGCCGATCATGATGACGGGCGCGTTGGTGTTGCCGCTGGCGATGGTGGGCATGATGGAGGCGTCGACCACCCTGAGGCCGCGCACCCTGTGCTACCTGCCCGGGGCTCGGGGCTGCGACAGCCAGTCCTCCTTGATGAGGTCTGCGCCCTTCTCGCCGATCATGATGACGGGCGCGTTGGTGTTGCCGCTGGCGATGGTGGGCATGATGGAGGCGTCCACCACCCTGAGGCCGCGCACCCTGTGCTACCTGCCCGGGGCTCGGGGCTGCGACAGCCAGTCCTCCTTGATGAGGTCGGCGCCCTTCTCGCCGATCATGATGACGGGCGCGTTGGTGTTGCCGCTGGCGATGGTGGGCATGATGGAGGCGTCGACCACCCTGAGGCCGCGCACCCTGTGCTACCTGCCCGGGGCTCGGGGCTGCGACAGCCAGTCCTCCTTGATGAGGTCGGCGCCCTTCTCGCCGATCATGATGACGGGCGCGTTGGTGTTGCCGCTGGCGATGGTGGGCATGATGGAGGCGTCCACCACCCTGAGGCCGCGCACCCTGTGCTACCTGCCCGGGGCTCGGGGCTGCGACAGCCAGTCCTCCTTGATGAGGTCGGCGCCCTTCTCGCCGATCATGATGACGGGCGCGTTGGTGTTGCCGCTGGCGATGGTGGGCATGATGGAGGCGTCCACCACCCTGAGGCCGCGCACCCTGTGCTACCTGCCCGGGGCTCGGGGCTGCGACAGCCAGTCCTCCTTGATGAGGTCTGCGCCCTTCTCGCCGATCATGATGACGGGCGCGTTGGTGTTGCCGCTGGCGATGGTGGGCATGATGGAGGCGTCCACCACCCTGAGGCCGCGCACCCTGTGCTACCTGCCCGGGGCTCGGGGCTGCGACAGCCAGTCCTCCTTGATGAGGTCGGCGCCCTTCTCGCCGATCATGATGACGGGCGCGTTGGTGTTGCCGCTGGCGATGGTGGGCATGATGGAGGCGTCCACCACCCTGAGGCCGCGCACCCTGTGCTACCTGCCCGGGGCTCGGGGCTGCGACAGCCAGTCCTCCTTGATGAGGTCGGCGCCCTTCTCGCCGATCATGATGACGGGCGCGTTGGTGTTGCCGCTGGCGATGGTGGGCATGATGGAGGCGTCCACCACCCTGAGGCCGCGCACCCTGTGCTACCTGCCCGGGGCTCGGGGCTGCGACAGCCAGTCCTCCTTGATGAGGTCGGCGCCCTTCTCGCCGATCATGATGACGGGCGCGTTGGTGTTGCCGCTGGCGATGGTGGGCATGATGGAGGCGTCCACCACCCTGAGGCCGCGCACCCTGTGCTACCTGCCCGGGGCTCGGGGCTGCGACAGCCAGTCCTCCTTGATGAGGTCTGCGCCCTTCTCGCCGATCATGATGACGGGCGCGTTGGTGTTGCCGCTGGCGATGGTGGGCATGATGGAGGCGTCCACCACCCTGAGGCCGCGCACCCTGTGCTACCTGCCCGGGGCTCGGGGCTGCGACAGCCAGTCCTCCTTGATGAGGTCGGCGCCCTTCTCGCCGATCATGATGACGGGCGCGTTGGTGTTGCCGCTGGCGATGGTGGGCATGATGGAGGCGTCCACCACCCTGAGGCCGCGCACCCTGTGCTACCTGCCCGGGGCTCGGGGCTGCGACAGCCAGTCCTCCTTGATGAGGTCGGCGCCCTTCTCGCCGATCATGATGACGGGCGCGTTGGTGTTGCCGCTGGCGATGGTGGGCATGATGGAGGCGTCCACCACCCTGAGGCCGCGCACCCTGTGCTACCTGCCCGGGGCTCGGGGCTGCGACAGCCAGTCCTCCTTGATGAGGTCGGCGCCCTTCTCGCCGATCATGATGACGGGCGCGTTGGTGTTGCCGCTGGCGATGGTGGGCATGATGGAGGCGTCCACCACCCTGAGGCCGCGCACCCTGTGCTACCTGCCCGGGGCTCGGGGCTGCGACAGCCAGTCCTCCTTGATGAGGTCGGCGCCCTTCTCGCCGATCATGATGACGGGCGCGTTGGTGTTGCCGCTGGCGATGGTGGGCATGATGGAGGCGTCCACCACCCTGAGGCCGCGCACCCTGTGCTACCTGCCCGGGGCTCGGGGCTGCGACAGCCAGTCCTCCTTGATGAGGTCGGCGCCCTTCTCGCCGATCATGATGACGGGCGCGTTGGTGTTGCCGCTGGCGATGGTGGGCATGATGGAGGCGTCCACCACCCTGAGGCCGCGCACCCTGTGCTACCTGCCCGGGGCTCGGGGCTGCGACAGCCAGTCCTCCTTGATGAGGTCGGCGCCCTTCTCGCCGATCATGATGACGGGCGCGTTGGTGTTGCCGCTGGCGATGGTGGGCATGATGGAGGCGTCCACCACCCTGAGGCCGCGCACCCCGTGCACGCGCAGCCGCGGGTCCACCACGGCCGAGCGGTCCCACGCGGGGCCCATCTTGCAGGTGCCCACCGGGTGGTAGATCGTCATTGAGATGGTCCTCACGGCGCACTCCCAGTACGCGTCCGAGCCGAACCTGTCAAACAGAACATTAGGACGTGGCATAGAAAACAGTGCATTCATAGAGAACAGGGCAGCGAAGAAGTATGAGGCAGTCGTAGAAAACAGGACAATTGTAGAGAACGTAGGGCTGTGAGGTGGTATGAAGCACTTGTTGACTATGGGGCAGTCAAATAGTATGCGGCAGGCAGAGAGTATGAGGCGGTCAGAGAGTATGAGGCAGTCATAGATAATGGGACAGTCAGAGAGTATGGGACAGTCAGAGAGTATGGGGCCGTCAGAGACAATGGCGCCGTTATAGGGTATGGGACCGTCATAGAGTATGGGGCAGTCGTGGATCATGGGGCAGTTGTGGATCATGGGGCAGTCGTGGAGTAGGGGGCAGTCGTGGAGCATGGAGCAGTCATGGAGTATGGGGGCAGTCATGAAGTAGGGGGCAGTCATGGAGTAGGGGGCAGTCATGGAGCATGGGGCAGTCGTGGAGTAGGGGGCAGTCGTGGAGTAGGGGGCAGTCGTGGAGTAGGGGGCAGTCGTGGAGTAGGGGGCAGTCGTGGAGCATGGGGCAGACGTGGATCATGGGGCAGACGTGGATCATGGGGCAGTCGTAGAGCATGGGGCAGATGTGGAGCATGGGGCAGTTATGGACTATGGAGGTAGTCGTAGAGTAGAGGGCAGTCGTAGTGACTAGGACGGACAGAGAGTAACGGTCGGTCAGAGACTAAGATGCAATCATAGAGTATGTGGCTATGAGGAAGAACAGGAAAGTCAGGGAGAATAGGACAGTCAGAGAGTAAGGGGCAGTAAGAGAGTAAGGGGCAGTAAGAGGGTATGGAGCAGTCTTAGAGTATGGGGCAGTCATAGAGAACAGGACAGTCAGAGAGTAAGGCACATGCTGAGTCAGGGACACGCAGAAGTAAGGGACATGCAGATAGTATGTTGCAGTCATGGAGAACACCACACTGAATAAGTATGAGGCAGTCATAGACAATGGGACAGTAATAGAAATCAAGGCAGTCATGAGAGTATGAGTAGTCAAGAGAATAGAATAGTCATACATAAAGGGGTAGTTACAGATAAAAGGTAATCATACAGAATGGGCAAGTCGTATTTAAAAGGGCAGTAGGAAAGAATAGGATAGAAGTAGACAACAGGGCAGTAACACCGAAGTAACAAGTGCTATGGATTACAGACGAAATGTATAATACTCGTATATAGAAAAATGACTGTTTGTGTAACATAACTAAGTTTATCTTGTTATACCGAAGACAGATCAGAAACTTTTACAGAAGTCATACTAAGGTGAATAATGGTAGATTTATTTTCTTCAAGTTTTTATCGTAATTTTAGATGTGTACATTATACGAAAGTTGGAACTTGAATAGTGGCAACTATTTATTCACAACCGATACAAAATCATTACATGTTTGCACCTGATACTGTCCTTCAAATTAGTCACCAGCGTTGTGTAGAACCCGTTGCCAGCGATGTGGAAGGCGAAGTATACCGAGCAGAGCCTGTTCTGTTGATGGTGCGAATGGAGCGGTCTACTGCCTGTCGAATCTCTGGAACAGTTCTGAAGCGAATGCCTTCGGAATCAAATCAAAGTCACAAGGACTTAAGTCCGGGGAGTATGGTGGATGGTACAGTACTTCACTGTCCCATCGACCGAACAGAGCAGCCACAGCTTGCGCGGTATGCGCCCGCGCATTGTCGTGCAAAATAATGCGTGGGTTGCGCAGAAAGTGTTCCACTTCTTTCGCAAAGCTGGTCGCAGGTGATGCTCCAAAAACGAACAGTAATACTGTGCACTGACGGTCTGCCGTGGAGGAACGTAATGCGTTAAGCTAACACCATCACAGTCGTACACGAGAATCACCATACTGGGGCTCTGACGCACTTTCGACTTTCGCGGCGACCCATAATGACGCCATTCGTTGGATTGGCGTTTCAGTTTTGGCTCGTACGATGTGGCCCATGTGTCATCCAGTGTTACGATACGGCGTAAGAAAGCCACTCCTTCACGCTCATAGCGCTCCAAGTGCGTCTGAGCAGCTTCGTAACGCATCCATTTCTGCATTTCCGTTAGTTCATGCGGTACCCATCGTGATGCAATTTTTCGCATGCCCAGGCGTTCCTTCAGGATGCAAAGCACAGTCGTATGCGCTAATCCGGTTTCGTAGGCGAGCTCACGAATCGTCTGGCGTCTATCACTGTCTACTAACGCGGCAACAGTATGCACTTCTTCTTCAGACACGCTAGGACGACCTGCCCGATGCATGTCTGCCACAGTTTGCCGAACTTCGTTGAAGGCTTTTACCCAACGTACCACTGTTCTGTATGGCAATGCCGATTCCCCGAACGCCTCTTGAAGACCTTGATGACACTGTCATGCTGTACGACCTCTGGCACATTCAATCTTGATCCAACTCCGTTGTTCCTGTTTCGAAAACATAGTGACACCGTTAAGTTAGACCGCTCGCTCAGAAGTGACTGCGTTTCCCTCGATTGTGCGCACGCCGGGGACGTGGGACGGGTGAGTCAATTTGCTCGCAGGTAAGGTTGGTATGTCAAAAACGTGTGCTATCAGTGACAATAGTAGATTCAACTGCATACTGTCTCCACAGCAGTGTTCACTATTTAAGTTCCAACCGTCGTATGTATTCTGTGTGTATAGTGTGTGTGTGTGTCTGTATAGAGCGGCGGATACAGAGTATCTAGTTAATACTGACGAGTGACGCAGCACGTGTGTGGTACCTGTGGGCCCTGCAGTTGGGCAGCGGCAGCGTGTGCAGCGTGGAGCCGTAGGCCCTGAGGGCTGGCGCGAGCCCCGTGCGGACGGCCAGCTTGACGCCCTCGACGAGCGTGGCGACGTCGCGCGGGTCCGCGAAGTAGTTGGGCTGGATGAGCGGGTAGTGCCGCGCCAGCGCGGAGCGCAGCCGCACGCGGCCCCGCGAGTGCGGCCGCAGCAGCAGCGGCAGGATGCTGAACGAGTCGCGGTCCGCGATGGGCCGGTACACCGCGTCGTACACGCGCTCCGTCAGCCCCAGCACCTGCAACAGGTTGCAACGTTCCCTCCATATCTCTACTAATACTAGCTAATACCTGCGACTTCGTACGCGTGAATTAAGAATTTCTTTGCCAGAATTAATATAGAAAGTTTTTGGTAGCGAAGGATTGGTCCCAAACAACACACAGTCACCATAATATGACCGGAAAGCCATCACTATATCATTCTATCATTGAACCTGTTTCTTGAAGAGAATCAATTTCTAACATACTTAAGAACAGAAAAACAAACGAAGGTGAGGGGATGTGTGTGGGGGGTAGGGGGAGGGGAGGCGGTTGTTAACTAAGGGTAGATTTTTTTCAGCTTGGTCGTTTCTTGTTTCTTCAGCATGAGCATCCGATTCTTGGGTTCTAATAACTTTAGCTGCTCGTGCTCTGCTAGAGCTACAACTTAGGGCAGTTTACTCCCGCAAGGCATGTCAAAAAAGAAGGGAAAATAAACTGGTGCCGGCAACATTTAAGCAGACACAAAGTAATAGGACACAGAAAATCGACATCTATACTAAATAATACTTTTTTTTCTCTAAACGAAATTTAGTAACAAATTATACACTAACTAGCTTGAGCAAGCGACGTAACATTACAAACACACACTTCCGTCCCTCTGTCACCATTCGATAAGTTCTCAAAATTTCGTGACTACAAGTGTTAATCATACCGACAAAAAAGTCCTGTGCCCTCCCTACAGATTTTATTGTCAAATTCCGTCAATATCGGTATAGGCATTTAGTCGTCAAAACATAAAAAAACAGAGACTTACTTCACATTTATAGTATTATTTCTGCAGATCGCACAGATACTGACTGCTAATCACCCCTGAGGGATCGTTATAGCCTAACGTAAAAAAGTTTACACCTACAGCATTGTAAGACTACCCACGATTTGCCTCGCATTGCACCCCTAACTTTGTGGTATCTGCAGTTTAACATTCAATCCGAATAACCGACGGCCCAGGCGTGACTCCTACGATCAAAAACAATTTTTATAAATCTTAGCCTCCACGGAGCATTAGTAAGCAAGCGCTTTTACCACTGAGCTACCTGACCGCTACACTGAAAAACAATGCAGAGACCTCCATATCCAACGCGTCTGTCTATCGCCGTTCAGTAATTTTAAGAAATTATAAGACAACATGTATTATTTATACAGATAATTTTTCAACCAAATGTAGACAGTATATTTCTCCTTGTTTCAAATGATAAGTGTGCAAAGTTTCATCGAGATCGGATGAAAACTGTGGATTTGTATGAAGAACAAACAAACAAACAAACACACATACATACATTAATCTTTATATATATATATAGAGAGAGAGATTATAAATGCGAAAGCCACTCTATCTGTCTCTCTGTATGTTTGTTACGTTTCTTGTGCTAAACGGCTAATCCAATCGTGATGAAATTTGTCAAGGAGATGCTATTTGGCATTAGGATGGACATAGCATACTTTTTTCTGTATACGTAATACATGCTGTGATATAATTTTGAAAAATTACTGAACGGTGATAGACAGACGCTTGGGACGTGTAACTCTCTGTAGAACCTTCTCGCTTAGTGGTCTGGTAGCTCAGTGGTTAATTCGCTTGCATACTGATGTGTGGAGCACAGTCTCCGGTTAAAATCCCGGTGGAAGCAATGATTTTTATGAATTGTTTCTGATCGTATGAGCCTCGCCTGGAAGTCGGTTGTTTGGATTCCATGTTAAACTGTAGATACGACAAATTTATGGTTGCAATGCGTGGCAAATTGTAGGTGGTCTAGCAATGCTGTAGGTGTACACTTTTTTACGCTATATTGATCCCTCAGGGGTTGTTACTCTCGCAGTCAGTGTGTGTGTGTGTGTGAATTTCGCTAATAATATTATAAATGTGGAAGTAAGTCAATCTATTTTTGCTACGTTTTGACGACCATGTGGCTATTCCGATATTGATGGAATTTTACAAGGAAATATTTTGTATTTGTAGAAAGGACACAAGACATCTTTTTCGGTATTAATAACAGTTGTAGTCGCAAAATTTTGAGATCTTATCGAATGGTGACAGAGACGGATGCGTGTGTTAGTCTGTCATGTTACGTCGGTTGCGCAAGCTGTCATTCTCGCGCAGTCTGTTAGTGTATGATTTGTTAATAAATTTCGTTTTCTTTTTTACTTATGGCTTTACACCTCGACGTCGAGGTCATTACAGGCGGGAAAGGAGTGGGGACAAGGAACTGGAAGGAATTCGACAATGGCCTTTTGAAGGAAGCATCCCTGTATTCGCATGGAATGATTTGGGGAAACCAGGGAAAACTCAAATCTGGATGCCCGGACGGGGATTCGAACCCACGTCTTCCTGAATGCGAGGCTAGAGCGTCAACCGCTCACCCACCATGCTCTATAAATTTCTTTTAGAGACAAAAGTTATTATTTAGTATAGATGTCGATTTGCTCTGCACTGAACAATTTCTTTGTGTCTGCCTAAATGTTTCTGGCACCAGTTTAGTTTGTCTTCATTTTTGACATGCCTTGCGGGCGTAAAAATGCCCTAAGGTGTAGCTCTAGCAGAGCATGAGCAGCTGAAGTTATTAGAACCTAAGAAACGGATGCTCATGCTGAAGAAGAGACCAAGCTGAAAAAAGCTTCCCTTAGTTAAATCCCTCCACATCCTCGTACCTTCTCTTTTTTTAAATATGTTGGAAATTGATGGCTTTCCTGTCATATTATGCTGACTCGGTGTTTTTTTTTGGGACAAATCACACGTTACTAGCAGCTTTCTATATTCAGTTCTGGCAATGAAATTCTAAGTCAACGCGTACTTAGTCGCGGGTATCAGCTAGTTTATAAATACAATTATATTTCACTGTTTCCAGTGTCGCATCAGTACTACAGGATCTTTATTTATCTTCTATATCCGTTACTGGGTTTAATAGAACAGTTGAAAATAAACTTTTTTTTTTTAAGGAAATCTATTATTTTTCAAATATCAACTGAAATAATACCTTACACTTTCATAACAACAATTACTGTCCACTTATTTTTTGGTATCCTGTTGACAAACATTATTCTATTTAAAGACTACATTCACAATTCATTGGTACAATTATACTTTTCCTCTGCCCTTGGGTTTATCATTTCCAATATTAGATTATAATTTTTGGTTCCTTCCGCCTGGATTTTGGAACGTCTTTTTGTTTGTGGACCTCAAGCAATGTTTTTTACAACACTCATTCCTAACCAGAGATCTTCTTTGGACCGGCTTCACGTAGTCTGACCTTGTAACTTAAATGTCCAAAGTTACTATATATAATCATTTAAGTAACCAAATATTCGTATAATAAAAATAATTTTCACAATTAGAGAGGTTGTGTTCGTCACAATCTGAATACGTCTGTCTGCCATTGCGTGCTCCTTAACACGTAGCCTGCAAGTACTAATAGTTTCAATCAGGGTTTACATGATATCTTTGGCTTCGGTACCAGTTGCTCTTTGCTATGAGTTTCCAAACCTTTTATTACCAGCCCCCCTTACGTCAAAAGAAAAGTTGTCATATCCCTTCCCCCCTCCAAAATTTTATCATTAAAAAAGAAAATGCCTATATCTCAGTACTAACAATGTCATTTTGGAGGAAACTCACTGAGAATGTGATGTTAGAATAATTGTTTTCAACTCTAAGAATCGGTGAAGGACGCTGTAAAGTTAGAGTATCGTCCACAGAGGGGTTGACAGTACCTCGCTCTCCGTGACCTCCCTCATATGTCTTCGCGCCCACCTGGGGGGGGGGGGGAAGGGGTGCTCGCCCAAAGTTAGGGAACCTATACTCCATGCACCGATGTTAATCCGATCGAGCGGAATCTAAAATAAAAGTCGCGCTAATGGATGGATTCTTATGTAACTCGACGAGACAAACCGAAGTGAAGAATATTTTTCGATATCTCGCTTAGTTCTCGAGATATTGTATCTCAAAATTGAAGTGCTTATGTTGAAACGCAGGCAGGACCATAAAAACAATTCGCCAAATCCAAATTTGATAATGGATTCTTATGTAAATGTACAAATCGAATGAAAAGAGTAAAAGTTTCGATATATCGCTAAGTTCTCGAGATAAACCATCTCAAAATTGATGTGGTTGGTTTGAAATGCCACCTGGGGCAAAAAAAGTAGCTAAAGCCACAAGGAACTAACTATTCGCTGAACATGCACAGTAGTTGTGGTTAGGTTGAAATACGGCCTGGAGCAAAAGAAAAACGTCTCCAAAGACGCAAGAAACTGTACATATAAATAATTTTTTACAATCGATATCTCGATACCTAAGCGAGATATTTTGCTCTTCACTTTTCGCTTTGTCTCGTAGTGTTAGATAAGAATCCGTCACGAGGCTGCTGTTAAGCTAGAGCTGCGGCCTCGCGTGACGTACCTTGCGCACCCTGGCGCCGCCGTCAGAGTTGATGGAGGCGGGGGCGAAGTGGAACTGGATGTCGGGGTGGTCACGTGACACGTTGGCGAACGGCGTGTTGACGAACGCCACCGCCTCCAGCCCGCCCAGCGTCGTCATCGGGCCGCGCTCGTTCAGCACGTAGTTCATAGTCACCGGCACCGCCTGCAACACAACACCAGGGGCTACAGCTGCGAACACCAGTCTATATCGTTTACTCCCTAAATATCTCGCAGTTACCTCACTCTTCGTCAGTATTTATGTAACACTGCAGAAAGTTACGGCCCATGAGGACTTCATTAAGAAACTGGATGGTACTAGGGATGGCGATTCTTTCCGAAAAAGATCGATTACTGAATCGATTCGAATCGAAATTTGATAAATCGATTCACAAATAAATCGATGTTTAAAAGATCGATTTTTAGAAAATCGTTCTTTTTTCGATTTGGTTTTCGTGTTCGTATTTTCAATATAATTCCAATCATGGAAAACCAAAAGGACACCATAATAAGCGATCTTTTATCATTTTTAAACTAATTAAAGCTTTTTTACAACAAAATCAAAGTATCATCTATACAATAAGACATGAATTTCAAAAATTTGTTGGTTCCATAAAACAGTTTTGAAATGATATACTTTAAACTTCCCAGTGCTTAATGTCCAAGCTTATCAGAAACAACAGTATGTCCAGTCTACTAGGATCCAAGCGGCTCTGCTCATTATTTGCAACGTTGCCGGCAATAAAAAAAGGCACTCGCAAGATACTGACGATCCCACTATACAGATATACTTCTTGGCTGTTGACTAAACGTGATTGATTTTTTTTTTGTTTTTTTTTTTGTTCTTGCCAGTAAAGTATTGTATCATATTTAAGGTGCACAACTGCTTGCGATAAATAGTGTTTCATTTCTTCGTTTAAACCCTGTCTTTCATGTGCAAGTGCATTACGTGTAGAAAGTGCTTTTCATATTCGATTTTCACGGGTAAAATATCGATTCACTGGATCAATTTAAAAAATCGATTTTTTTCGGTCCAATAGATCGATTCATCGATTAATCGATCTCAGATCGCCATCCCTAGATGGTATATCATGGGGTGCAGGTGAACACGTTCTTCGAGGAGCAGTCATTGGCTTGGCATTCTCAATATCAGATTACTGTTGCTCCACCTGGCGTGGTAGTGCTCATACTGTTGTCAACAAGCTCAACACCGCAATGTGTCATGTCATTAGGTCTAAATGCAGTGTCCTGTACTTTCCAACATCCCTTCACCACATTTGCGGAAAAACTCGATACTGCTTAGACAGATGGAAATATTCGAGGAATACATCATGATATCTCTGCATGGCGGTCTTCTCCACCTGCCTCGCATACCGTTAAAATCAAGGAGACCCCCACACAATTGTGGGCTTGTAAAAGTTGCGACGAAGGTATGACCGCTTCGAATTTGCTCACCTGGCTATTTGAATCAGAATATGTTAGGTATGAATGTCAAATCTTTAATGATGGTCAGTTAAATCGGTTCTAATGACTGACTAGGTATTAAGATTGTACATTTGTAGCGAACATGTTCTTGCTAGTTTCTAAAAATGGACTGAGGAAAACTATAAAAATCATGAAAAAAAGACCGTAGTAGAGGAAAGTGTAAATTCTTCAAAATCAGGAATACCAGAGTTCGATTCCCTATCCAGCTATCCTGATTTCCCTGAATCACTCTAGGAAAGTAGATAAATGGTTCCTTCGACAATATCATTGCCAGTTCCATTCAAATTTCTCGTCAGGAGGACTATACTGGCTCAAATAATTCATCTTCGACAAGCTATAAAATCATCAAAATTTTAACCAGGTTACTTGGTAAACGTTGAGGAATGGTATCTGCGTGTTGTCCCAGCATTTAGAGACGTGAAGTGGTATCGCGTGAAGAAGACATGGACAAACTGTTCCACGAAGACTGCTCCTACGGTAGGTATCGATAGAGTTAGTTAAGTAGTATCTAAAAAGTTTTGCTGAGTAAATATGGAGGTGTTGAAAATAAAAATAAGTGTAACATTCAATGTGGCTTTTGTTCAACTATACCCAATACGAAGAAATCGTAAGATTTGGACAATCACCAGTGTGAAACATTGGATGTTATTTGTTTTATCAAAACCAACTTTTTGTCATTCGTCGTTACTTGCTGCAAATTCCAAACTTAATATGGCCCAAAATTTACAGAACAAATGATTGACGTAAGTTACCGATGAGTAGCCAGTATCATTCCAAATTAAACAGAGGTCGTGGGGTTGGACTGGACTTACCTCGTGGAAGTTATATGGAAAAGAAACTCTTGCGGCTCGAATGCACAAAGAACTCCAAGATGAGGGTGGCAGAGGAATATCAGAAAACGTGCTTTGAATATGAAGCTTTGATAACTGGGAACATCTGGGTTAAAGTAAAGAATTCGCTTGAAGAAAATAGGAGTATACTTGTATATATTTTTTTAAATACCATATGCTACACATCAAATGGAACCACCATAGCCAAGGAAGAAATTTTGGCTACATGCGATTATCCATATCAGAGAGCTGTCTAGTGGCTAAGTGTTTAAGGCTTCTGACTATAGATCGAAAAATCCACGGTTTGAATCCCGGTGTAGGTGGGGATTTTCAATGCCCCTTAACCCGACCTTCATCTCCGGCATAGCTTGCGCCAGAACGCTTCCGCGGTTTAATCTGTAGGTCCCTTGTACCTGGTAAGATTACGGAGCTAGGTTAAGGAAGTCTCGACAAAATACGCATTGTGTGGTGAATCGAAAACCGTCACCTGGCGGCCGAACAATTCTTCAGCATCTCCCGGCAACAATGCCGTACGATGATTTGATTTTTGATCCATATTGATAGTGATCTTTGTATGCAGCCATAATGATGGAGCCAACTACTGGAAAAATATATCTGAAAAACGGCATTATAGTACATATTGGAGGGAGGTTCAGTAGAACAAGAGCAGTGACGTCGGTTGCTGTTACCTGGAGCCTGTTCTGCACAATGGCGACGGGCCTGTTGACCAGGAAGGTGAGTCCGCCGAGCCCCACGTGGTCCTGCAGGTTGTAGCCCACCTTGAGGTCCCTCAGGACCGGGATGCCGTGTCTGGACAGCTCTTCCACCGGGCCGATGCCCGACAGCATCAGCAGCTGCGGGGAGCTGATGGCGCCTGCAGAGAGCACCACCTCGCGCCGCGCCAGCACTACCTGCGAAACAAACAATGAAACAGCTGACCACACAGTACAAAGTACACGGAATACAAGGGGCATTATAAATCATCGAGGTGATTTCACAAATTTAGTTTAGGCATATTATTTGAGGTATTGTCACTAAGCTTTACAATCATACAGAAGAACTTTTAATTTTTTAAATTTTTATTTTTTTACGACTGTTCTCTCCGTTTTCTTACTAATACTACAGATATGTTCTTCTTCTTCACCCCCTTTTCCCAACAGTTTTGTGGTCGGCTTTATTCCTACTGCCAGGTCATACGAAGTACTAATGGGGAAAGAGAATCTGGCTGTGAAACCTGTAATTTTGTTCAGCATGTACTTTCGTGTACTCGGGAAATGTGTAGGCAAAACTTGGGGACTTTTCCTTTCTGCTGACAGATCGGTTCCCACGTCTGTGACAGAACATTTCATTCGGACGGCAACAATCAGCGGAATACACTAGTGAGTCACCTTTAGCAAACGTTTTATTTGTTGTCTTTTAGCTTTCTCTCAATATTACTTATAACAAATAACAGAAATAAAATCTTTGGATAAATGAATAGTCAAATTCTTCCAGACGCTACTTCTATGAAATCTGACTAAACTCAATGTATGCAGTTTAGAAATAAATAGAAAAAGAAATGTTTTATCGGTCGGGTTTGCGCCATACATCGGGCCAAAAAAAATAATACATACAAACTGTTAGATTGATCGTAGGATACTTTACGGGAAGTTCATTTTCGAAATTTTTGATGAATATGTCTCTAGCAGCAACTACTTAGACTCCTGAACTAATCTGAGAAAGAATGAGAATTAGAGAGGAATCTGAGTATATTGATATTTATACTTAGATACAAATGACCTGTAACCTGTTCACCCACAACTGACGCCTGAAGGTCTTGTTCCCTTCTGGTTCTGGGACGTCCATTAATTACGTGAGGCATTTTTCCGGAATTCCGAACCCCCCCCCCTCCCCTCTGGTGAGATTTGGAGAGTTCTGGTCTGACCCCCCCCTAAAATGACGTGACATTTTGACTCCTCTGCTGATTGATCTGCTAGTTTTTAAACTTTTTTTTCTTTTATCTCTCTTGCCTCGGACGACGGTTATATCCCCACTCCACCTTAAAGTCGGTATCTGCGTCGTTTCTAAACCTTACAAACACCTCCCCCCCCCCTCCTCGTCGGTTGTGGACCTTTTATTTCTCTCGAGAGACTGCCCATTCCCGTTGTCAATCCCTGCAAGAAGACTGCTGTGCCCAGACAGGCGAGTGGAAAATTTGTCGCGGGCAAGTAAGAGAAAGGACAGCGGAGTTGGGACAGAGTAGAGTGACGACAGACTAGAATGACCTTGAGCGCCTCTTTTAGCTGAACGCACTATAGCTGTACATCTGTTCAGGTACCCACCAAGTGTTAGACATTAAGCGTACGAGAAAAACACAATTATTTCTTGCACATATATCGTCTACCTCGTGATTTTGCTATCTGAAAAGACTGGAGTAATTTTGTCTAAATTCGGAAGTATAACTACTTAAATGTCTACAGAAATAATTGGACCACTTCTCTGCAACAATCGCTTTCACGCTGAAGTTAGTTCCTCCTGTAGTAAAACCGTAAGTTAAATCACAAGAAAGAATGTATTACTATATAGTGGTTATGTGGTTTATCCATAGCGGTGTACGGTGAATATTGAAACATAGGGCTAACTCAATGCACTGTGGTTAATGCAATACTGTTGAAGATCAGGTTATTGTCAATGAATAAATTATGGCTGTCTCCTGAGATACTTTTAGCGCATGTCCGATACATAAATCAAGACTTGTTATGAAAATATTCTTCTTAATTAACTACACTCTATAAAATCTAACCTTGAATTATATTTACCTTTTATTCCTTCTTCCCGTTATCAGTTACTTAAATATTGTGATTAAGTATAATTAAAAGTGAATTGTTTTAAGAGGTGACAGTGTTACAAACATAATATTAACATATTAAGCGGGGGCTTGACAATGGAAGCAGTGCAAGCTTCCGAAACGTCGCCAGACGGCTCAATTTTGACGCGACTTGAAACCCGAAAAGTTTTTATAAAGCATTGCCGCCGCGAGAACGTACGTAGTTATAATATTAACAGCTTGACAC
This sequence comes from Vandiemenella viatica, assembly GCA_031002005.1. Lineage (NCBI taxonomy): Eukaryota > Metazoa > Arthropoda > Insecta > Orthoptera > Morabidae > Vandiemenella > Vandiemenella viatica. Next base: position 26,962,118 of record CM061914.1, on the reverse strand, counting down.
AAAAAAACCGAATTAATACGTTAATAATGTAAATGATTGCAATTGGTAGTAACTAATTTCTGGAATTGTGATTGTATTTCCGGCAACATTTCCGACTTTGTTAACTCTCTGTTGCCCCCCTTTACGAGAGACTGCCGAAGAAATAATCTGGTGATCTTTGCACCTCGTGGTTTTCTGTCCTCAGTTCTCCTTTCCACGATCAGTTTTCATAAACAGGCGTCTATAAATTACGTAAGGTGTATTCCCGGAATTCCGGCCTTCCTCCCCCCCCCCCCCCTTCTGGTGAGATTTGGTGAAATCTAATTGGACCCCCCCCCTAATATGTTGTGAGATTTTGACGGGACCCCCCTGCCTCCTGCTGATCGACCTCGGGGTTGTTTAAACTCCCCTAATTTCGGTACCCGCGTCGATTCTAGACCTTAAAGACTCCCTCCCCCCTCCCCAAAGTCGACATCCGTGTCGTTTGTGAACTTTATTACCTCTACTGTCCATCAAGAATTTCAAAACCTCACGTGAGATTTCCGTCCAGCCCCCTCTTCTCTTTGTCCACCCCTCCTCTTCCCTTCCCCCCCCCCCCCCCCCTATGTCATCTGACATAATGAATTAACGGTCCCTAAGTATTCATCGCCTGGTTTCACTGTATGTCCGAAGAATTGGGGGATTCATTAACTGACACGGGGAGAACGACCGTTGAACATGTTATATCCTTTTGCAATACATGTATCGGTACTCCTTTCAATACAAGATATATGAAGCATTCTACGCCAACGCCTCATTTAGAGAACATTGCTGGCCTTGATCGGATATGTTTTATAGCCGTAGAACAAAACCAGATCACAAGTGTTCCGACTAGGAGGATTAGTGGAATTCCTTACTGCCCTGTTCTGCCAAAATATGGCTACCTTTTCATGGTAACTTTCCGTGAGATCCGACGTAGACGAAATTATTTACAACCTCTAAATCACTGCAGCTAAATAGGACCCGTGTTGTAAGAACGAAGCTTTTTCTGGCACTATAAATAAATTATTCTCTGGCTTTCAGCCACGGAATGTCCTTTTTTTTCCTTATGGTTTTCCGCCTCGTCGACGTCGAGGTCATTAAAAGCGGGAAAGGACTGGAGACAAGGAACGGGAAATAATTCGTCCATAAACTGTTTGAAGGAAACATCGCGGGATTCACCTGGAGTGATTTAGGGAAACCATGGAAAACCAAAATCTGGATGCCCGGACGGGAATTCGAACCCGCGACCTCCCGAATGCGAGGCCAGAGCGTTAACCGTTCACCCACTACGGTCGGTACGAGTGTCATCTTCATGACAAGTTTCGAGGGAGTCCATGCCTGCCCTGGTTTTCAATCAATTATATACGCACTGGCGTAGTTACTCTTTTGGCGGTGCCGCGGCAACGGTTGACGTCGTCAGCCTTTCTTCTGCCCCTCATCGATGGGATGCTGCTTCACCATATTGATCGCCGGCTATTAGGCCACAGAAAGCTGACTAATAAATCAGCTGTTCCAATTTCAACAGCTTCTGAGATTAACTTATGCCAGAAATTTTTTTGGACGTCATAGTCACAGAAGCTGTTGAAATCGGAACAGCTGATTTTTTAGTCAACAAAGACACTGGATGCCAGCTCACTGTGGCCTGATACCCGGCGATCAAAATGCCGAAGCAGCAACCCATCGATGTGGGACAGAAGAGTGGATGATGTCATCAACTGTTGCCGCGGCACCGCCAAAACAAACAGTTACTACGCCAGTGCGTATATATGTAGTTGATTCAAAATGGAGGCAGTGATGGATTCCGTCAAAATGTCCCATGAAAGCGGCATTTATACGCGGCTGCAAGCCCTAGAACAATATTTAGACCTATGTTGCTCTGTAAGTTTTGACTTGCTGATAATATTTGTGATGTATCGGTATTTAAACATGCTTAATGCGGTGATGTCCCAGAAGAAGTACGTAGAGAGACAAGCTGCTTCCCTGTTAGCTGGCGGAGGTGACTGCTATTATTATTATTTATTATTTTTACTGCGCCATTCACTAAAAGTGTGTGGCGGAAGGTGCATGGCAACTATCCGAATGTGCAATAGTTTGGAAGGGATATACGGGATATGGCAGGAGGCGCCCAAGGGCTATTTTGAGGAAACATCCTGGCATTCGCCTGGAGCGTTGTGGGAAAACCATGGAAAACCCAGATCAGGATGGCCGGAGTGCTTTATCGAGAGTTACTCCTGTCGGATTTTAAGTTTACCCGCCCGATAAATCCTTCCTATTCCATTCCCTAATCGCTTGTAGAAAAAATGAGTACAGAAATGATTCAGTTTTGTGCCTGTTTTCCTTAATTTCGTGGTCATTCCTAGATATGAAAGTTGCTGGCAGTAATATTTGTTTGCTGTCATTCCGAAATAAGTCAGTCGTGAATTTTTCTGTCAGCTTCTGTCGAGATCAACGCCTTCGGTATTCCAGGTCTTCCCAAGCCAATTCCTTCAACATCGCACTTACGCCTTTCCTCTAGGAATCAGTGGCGTAGCTAGGTCAACAAGGGCCCCGTTGCAAAAAATTTATTTTGGGCCCTCAGGCCAGATGGGCGACCTTCTTTTTGCTTTATGTTGCTGGTAGGGGCCCCCCCTAAGCTGAGGCTGAGAGCCCCTGAGTTGTGCTTGGGGGCCCCCTGAGCAGAGGTTGGGGTCCGCCCTGAGGGCCCTTAGTGAGGACCCCCTTAGACGACGGTAGACCTAAAAAAAAGGTCGCCAGTTTGCCGTGAAGACCCGTGGGCCGTCTGAACAGCGCAAATGCGCTTTGGGGCCCCCTGAGGTATGCTTGGGGCCCCTGAGCGTAGGGTCCTCCATTAACCCCTTTTCATGAGGATCCCCAGTGAGTGTACCTGCTTGAGGCCGTCGCGCTCGAACTGCACGCCGTAGGCCCTCATGCGCACGGGGTCTATGAGCACCCTGGTGACGTGCGCCCTGAGCGCCACGTGCAGGTTAGTCCTGAGCCTGACGGGCCTGAGGAAGGCCTTGGCGGTGGAGCAGCGAGAGCCCCTGCGGATGGTCCCCTGCGCCACCATGAAGCCCGTCTGGCGCTCGCCGTTGCAGTCGCGGTTCTCGTAGCCAAGCTGCTCGCCCGCCTGCACGAACGCCAGCGCCAGCGGCGTGTGCCACGGAGACTCCTGCAACCAACACAACACACTCTCCTCAAGCGAACCGCGCAGTGTGGACGATACTACAGTGTAACATATATATATATATTGCAACAAAATCTTCTCTGGTATCCAGCCGGATAGTGGCGTAAAAACACAGTTGAGGCAGAGACAGTCAGCTGAGGACAACCACAAGAAACCTGAGGAAGACAGCAGAGTCAGCATTCGAAACGTCGTGTTTTTACACCACTATCCGGCTAGATACCCGAGAAGATTTTGTTGCATCGATGCGCCAGGAAAGTCTCCATTCACACACATATATATATTTTAATGTTATTTGACCATGTTAGCTATACACTAGACCAGTGTATTCGTGATTTTCCAATGTGTACATATCGTATCATATTAATTATTATTTATTTCTGTCTGATAACAACAACACAAGATGAACGCAACACGTAGTTAAAACCACCCATGCCCTAGGCCGGACTCGAACCGGCGACCCCTGCAACGCGAAGCAGGCTCGCTATCCCTACGCTGCCGGGTTCGGCAACGCTTCAGTTGAAGCTTCATTATTAGGTAACCGTGACAACCGGAAAGGTCAAATTCGCAGAAGTTATTAGTAACATCTTTTGCCGTGTGTCTGCACAATATGATTGAAATACAGAGTCAGAGTGAGTCAAAAAGGATTTACAACATTCGAATGATACACAAATTTGTTGAGACAACTTACACAATCGGTAGAATCAGTAGATGTGTCATTTTGTAGCAACCAACCTCCAGTATCATACTGGAGGTTAAAATAGCTACTTTCACTGGTTCGGTGCGTTTATGCTGTGTCTTTTGGTTTCATGAAAAGAATCTGGATATGCTTCAAAACGTTTTAATTCCATAGATTGATTAACGTGACCAACATGGGATGGTTTACTACCAGCAAGACGGTGCACCACCTCATTTCCTCACGGAAGTTCGAGGTTTCCTCGATAATCGCTTCCCAGTTCGGTGGACTGGCCGTGAAGGGCAAATCACATGGCTACCTCGCTCCCCGGACTTGACGACACTGGATTTCTTTCTCTGGGGTTTCATTAACGATCGTGTGTGTTTTCCTTCCCTGACCTGAAAAATCGAATCTACGCTGCCTTTGCACAAGTTACGCCAGATTTGCTGAACGTGTGTTGAAAGAAATTGATTACCGGTGGGATGTTTGTCGCATGACAAATGATAGTCACATCAAACTAAAATAATACTCAACACTTTTGTGCGAAACTTGAGGTTGTGTGCTAAAAAATGACACACCTATCGATTCTGTAAGTTATCTTAATAAATTTCTATTCATTCCAAAGTTCTTTTTGACTCGCCCTGTATATATTGCGTTTTCATTAGCATTCAAATCTCATCAAGTAAAAAAAAAAAACCTCCTAGTTATGTTACTGATGTTGCTGTAGATAATTTAATAAAATTTGTAATGTGTAATCTAATGTTAATGATAGAACCTGTGAGATTTCATAAATTTGAGTTTATGTAACTATTTTCTAGCAAATATTTCAGATACTCATTATTTTATAACTAGCTAGCTATTGCTTTGATTATTTTCATTTTACTTTACAGAGCGTGATTCATAAGCTTCTCTAATTGTATAAAATTTCTAGTTGATTAGATATTCTATTCCTGAGAAAAAGGTACATAACAGAGAAATTTCCAAGTTTTGAGAAAAATCAAGTGAAAATGGGCATAGCGTCTGAGTGAAGGGTTGATGAAAACTGTCTATAACATCCCTAAGAAATGTGATCAGGAAAGTTTGTAGATTATTTTCCAATCAAAAAATAAAATGCCAATTTTTGACATTTTACACTAGCCGTTTCCCATGAAACGTTTGTAGTAACTACCATAGAACTAACAAATACGAGATAACTACGTGACCGGTGCGAAAACGACTGACATAGCATGAGTAACGAGGTTGGTGGTTTGTAGTACGGCTCATTTGTAGCAATAATTTACTTATAAACTGTAATATGCACGCTGCAAAACACTTACAACATCTCGCGAAACATGTAGAAAACAGGACTGTACTCGTTAAACATACAAATTACGCAAATTGGTGATAATTTACACCGCACACTCAAAGAAAGAAATTTACATGTCAATATGGGGCTACATGTAAATGACATTACAAAATATTTACATCAGTAATTTAAAGTGCAAAATATTTACGTTACAAAACTCGTTTGTACACTATATCTGAAGTGAAAATATGATCATTTGATGAAATTTTTCCCGAACAGAAACAAAAATATCCGAAAAGGTCCCTCTGGAAAACACAGTTTGTATTATCAGTTATGATATCTCTGTCATATGTAGCGATACTAACTAGAGTTTTATACATAAGTTTAAAAAGTTCTTTCTGAGTCACAGATCAATACTTGAAATTAGAAGATTTCTCTTTTTCATGCAGGCTCTTTTCGCTAGTGCTACTACCCATTTAACATCGTTCCTGCTTCGCCCATCAGTTGTAATGATAATTCCTAAGCAGCAGAAGAATTCACTTACTTCTATTGCATCCGATCCTATTTTTATATTTAATCTACTGTGATTGGTATCATTTCTGCTACATTTCATCACTTTTGTCTTGCTTTGGTTTATATTCAGTCCATAATCTTCCTCCAGTATTTTGTTCATGCCATTCAGTAACTTCTCAATATCCTCAGCTTGTTCTGCTATCAAGACAATGTCATATGCAAATCGTAACATACCTTTTTATTCTCCTTGAACACTTACGCCACATTCAAGTTTTTTCTTTTACTTCCTTTATTGCTTCCTCTACATATAAGTTGAATATTAACAGGGATACGCTATGATCTTGTCTCGCACCGTTTTTAGCTGATGCATGATTCTCTACTTTTATTAAATCCATTTGATATTGATATAGATTATAAAATATTTCTCTATTTTGAAATTTTAAACCTGATTTCTTTAAAATTTTGAACTGCTTGTCCCTCATAACATTATCGAAAGCTTTTTCTAAATCAGCAAATGCCATAAAAGTATCTTGTTTTTCTTTATCCAGCCTTCAAGTATTAACCTTAAAGTCAGAAATACATCTCTTGTACCGCGGTTTTTCCTAAATCCAACCCGATATTCACCTATTATTTCTTTTACTATCATTTCTAATATTCTGTGTATTATCGTGCTCAGATTTATTACGGAATTCAATTCAGTTACGCAGCTTTCCAAGTTTCATTCTATGTCGAATGTTATGAGCGCTTCACCACATACATATATACATACATTTTATTTATGTATTTGGTGAGAGGTTCCTGGTAGAAGACGTTAAAAGAACAGCCAGAAATTTGAAACTGACAAACACGTTTTCTCTAACAAGGGACACCTTTGACCTCCAACGCTCGGAACCGCACGAAAACATGCTTAGAATAACAAACGATCATAAACAAAACAGTGGTGTGTGTCATTTCCATACAAAACTTTATATTCTACCTCATGTAACATTTTAATAGAAAGAAGCAAAGTAACAAGAAATCTATACCATATGAAGGGAATTATACGCAATTCAATGACGTCAGTGTATAATTACATTTTCAGACAACAGTGCCAAAATCTCTCTGTTTAAAGTTCTTAATATAGCGCAAAACACGCATATACAGCAGTACCACACACCAGATAGTGCTTATATTAGTACTCAAAGTGCAGACGCGGGATTTCGATGAAGTGGTTAAAGCAAAGTGGAAGAGAGGAAAGTGCACACCCACTAAAGCCACTTTATCACATTCCAAATCACTTTCGCATTCACGCAGTCCAATATCGAAAGCCACACCTATTACATTTTCAAATGATAATGTTGGTAAGACAATGTCATAACCTGGCTTTCACTAAGCATAATGCAACCTAAGCTTACACGTAGATGCAGCAAATTTATTGTAAATCAGAGAGTAAAGTTTTATGATGAAATAACGATCAGGTATCTTCACTTTGTGGTTTGGCACATTGAAATCTTACTAAATCATTATGTTACTTGAGATAGAATGCAAGGTTTTGCATGGAAATAACACACAGCACCGTTTTGTTATGATCGCTTGTTATTCTAAGCATGTTTTCTTGCGGTTCCGACCGTTGGAGGCCAAAGGTGTCCCTTGTAAGTGGTAGTAATTGACTTGATCTTTTGGTCGGATGGAATTGATTTCTTGCTGACTGCCCTATGTTGATTTGTGATTGAAGGCAGCCAGCCAGTTGTCGTGTTACCTGCACAGTGAGCAGTCCCCCGCGGCCGTGGTATCGCTTGTTGCGGGCCAGGTATGGGTTGCGGTTGTCCTCCGACTTCCTGAAGTAAGGCAGCACCTCCTCGTAGGACCAGCCGGGGTTCCCCGCCGCCGCCCAGCCGTCGTAGTCGTGGCGGTTACCGCGCACGTAGATCATGTAGTTGAGCACGGAGGAGCCGCCCAACACCTGCACGCAAAAACACAACACTCAGCGGAATCCAAGAGGCCTGAACTTGGTCCAGAACCAGAAGGTTGGCTGGATCCTCCTGTAGGAGCCAGACTAAGCCGATCGTGCTGATGTAGGACGGCTGGTTTTCCAGTTTCTTTTCTCTACGACCTGCAGCTTAGAGAGCGTCCATAACTACATGGCTTGGTCTAGGGCAGTGTTTCTCAAAGTGGGCAACGCGAATTCCTAGGGGTTCGCTAGCTGATCGTAGGGGGTTCGCGACAAGATTTCAGTAGTGGCGGAATGGTGAATATTGCTCATTGTCGTTAATAGTGGAACCAATAAAGGGGGAGATACGTGGAGCTTAAAAGTTTGAGAAACGCTGATCTAGGGGAAGGGAGGGGTTGGGTAGAAAGCTACGCTCGGCTATGTGGGGAGGAAGGGGAAGAGGGTCCAAGCCGGGCCACGTAGCTTTTCATTCATTTTATTTCTCACAGTTAAAGTAAGGTACAGAAACACAGTACCATTTGGATATTTATTTCCGCCATTTAGATGTCCTATATACTGACAGTCAGGGGCGGATCCAGGATTTTGGTTTGGGAGGGGCTTGAGCGGACTTTGGTTTGGGGGGGGGGCTTGGCTTGAGTTCATTTTTCGTTGGGGGGGCTTGGCTTCAATGGATTTTGGCTTTGGGAGGGGGCTTGAGTCGGGCAAACGGGTAGTATTTTTAGTCTCCTCGGGCCTTCAAACGTACATTGTTGGAGGTGGACCTGGATACATTTTTGGGGGGGAGGGAGCTTGAGACCCTTAGCCCCCCCCCACACTGATCCGCCCCTGCTGACAGTTCCGCCCATGAGTATGACCTGAAGTCATAGCGTTCGTTGCACGCGGCCGTTGCATTTGAATTAACCCACACGCGATGGCGCATTACGATTCGAAAGACATTAGACGTGCCATACTCAAAGTGGCTTGCAGATACCGCAAGGGATTTTCTTAGGCAGTAACAGTTCGTATGATTTTGAGGGTCTGAACTAAATCTGTTTTGATTAGGATCTCCAAATGTACGGCACAGTTCACTGACATATTCGGACAAGCTTTGAAGTGCTTACCTCGTTTTTTCCCTGTGTATGGCAGTAGTGGGGGAACAGTAGGTAAACGACTTTTCTGTCTCAGTTTTTAACGTCGTCTAATTGGCATAAAAATGCAACAAAAAATAATGACCCCATAAATATATCAAAAAGTGGGCGACAACCAGCCTCCACAAGCGCACATGTTAATAACTGAGCCAGAATAGACGTTTCGCTACTACTTTGGGGTCTCTTGTTGCCACGTTGGTTTACTGTGCAGGGCAGTGTAAGGGGTCTCTGTTGGTACTGACCTTTCCCCTGGGCCAGTTGCAGCGGCCGCCCCTCATGCCGAGGCAGGCTGTGCCGGAGGGCTCCGTCTTGTACTGCCAGTCCAGGTCGCTGAGCTGCAGGTAGGCGGCCAGGGAGGGCACGTCCGACACCTCGTTCTCGTCCCCTCCCGCCTCCAGCAGCAGCACCGACCAGTGGCGCACCTGCGACAGCGTCACATACACTCACTATGGCGACAGGAGTCTGTTGTCTCGCATAGCGTTTCTCTGCGTTTGAGTTTCTTTTTCGAATTTTGCAATGTGTGTAACCATTTATAAGACCGAATAGGGTGTTATTTGTCAGGAATACTGCGACTCCAGGGCGATCTTTGTTTGAACAGGGAATCCGGGACTGCTATAATAGTGACATTAAATACAGGGTGTTTCAAAAAGGACTTTACAACTTCATATAAATTTTATGAAACAAGGTACAGAGCTGGTTTTGGTGTTGTTTTAAAGGAAATCACTTCAAGTTTTTTTACCTTAAACTAAAGATGTTCTATGTTTCTTCCGTTGGTTATTCTGCAGACATCCCATCGGTAGTCGATTTCTTCCCAGACTCGCACTAGCATTTCAGGTGTAACTTGCTCAGCAGCGGCGTAAATTCTTGCTCTAAGTTCAGGTAGAGTGGCCGGCAAAGGAGGTACGTACACCATATCTTTTATGAAACCCCAGAAGAAAAAATCTAGCGGTGTCAGGTCCGGGGAACGGGGGGGGGGGGGGGGAGGGGCATGCAATTGGCGCATCACGGCCAATCCATTGATTTGGTTATTGTAGGCCTACTAGGAGGATCTTTAGCGTACTTGGTACGAAAATTACGCTGAATTGTTGTCGCAGACTTCGATTCTTCAAACCAAAACACACAGCTAGCACGCTCGGGTCCAGTGAAGGCAGCCATCTTTAACGTAACTGCCGCTAGCGCTTGTGCGGCGTGATTAGGCACTAGCGGACTACGCAAGTCAAAACTTGAAGTGTTTTCCTTTAAAACAACACCAAAATCACCTCTGTACCTTGTTGCATAAAATTTATATGAATTTTCAAAGGCGTAAAGTCCTTTTTGAAACATCCTGTAGATCTTAATACAAGGCTTACCTTCTAGACATATCACTATACTCATAAAAATTATAACCTGAAATCTGTGGTACTGAACGACCAAGAAATGTCTTTAGATACAACAAAGAACAGATTGAACAAACATTTAATTATAAAAGCCCAACGCACATGAAACGCACACACTGACTAAATTACGATGGAAGGAAAAGATGTGTACATCACGCCACGCTTCAGCTTACAGGCCTGCCAACTGAGTATTACTAAACGACCTCTTCGCACGCGTAGCTTGAGTTTAGCAGAGCAACTGAAATATAACTTTATATGATATAGGATTATTACACCAAAAATCTGAAGGCATTGACAGTGCTATGACTATTGCAAGAATGGCAAACAACATTTAAGTTACAACAAATCTTCTCGGGTTTGCACCCGGATTTTATTACAAAGCGACAAGCTTGTAATACCAGGTATTCGTAACGGCAAGATCGCCGATACATAATCGACCTGAAGATGACTACTGAGCTAGTTAACGAAAGCTTGTCGCTTTGTAATAAAATCCGGCTGCAAACCCGAGAAGATATGCTGTCATTTATTCGCCGGGAAAGCCTGCATTCACAAACATTTAAGTTACTCAGACTGGATGATTTACCTATCATACAAAATGATAAATCTAACTAACTAAACTAAAAGAGACATAGGCTAATAGGTAAAGCACAAGTTGTCTGTTGCCAGAGAGTAACAAAGAAACACACCGTCTACATTGTGACTACAGGCAGGAATAGATCGATTCAATTTGGTGATAGTGTACTTATGCGCTCTGGCGTAAGATTGGTGCTCGCGGACCGTTCACGTGTTAGTACCGTGTGCGTCAGCACTTGACTGCAAGACCAGCTTCCGACTCGGAATTCTTGCAGCTCGTGTGTTTTTCCGGCGCTTGTTTGCTCATTACGAGCTGCTTACAGTACGATTGACTTGATAAAATATTAGAACTACCTGTTTCAATCCCTACTGAATATTTTATCCGCCACAACGGAAGGATTATGGCCAAGGCCTTTGGAAGTAAGCATCCCGGTTTTTGTGTAGCAGTGTCCATAAGCCATAGGTGCTATGTTTGTCGAGGGTGGTAGCTGTGTCTAGACCAGAACTAAAGTGAAACTTTATCAGTGGCTCGCCTGAAGAATACCGTTAGCCATGTGTGATAAAAGGTATAACGCACGTGTAATCAGCCTCAGTGTGAAATACCATCTCAGTGCTGAGCGATCTGGTGACTCGGGGGTTAAGGCGTCTGACTGGAGATCGAAAGGTCCCCGGTTCGAATCCCTGTCTCGGCGGGGATTTTCATTCGCACTTAACCCGGCCTTCACCTCTGGCACAGCTTGCTGTGTAATGTGAAGTACGCCAGAACACTTCCGTGGTTCTGATTCCACGTTAAACTGTAGGTCCCCTGTACCCAGCGGGATTGTCGAGCTAGGTTAAGGCGGCTACGACAGAGGCGGAATGCTCAACCAATAGAAACCATGTCGCCAGGTCATTACGACCACACCAAATTATCATTATTATTATTATTATCTCAGTGCTCGGTTATTCAGTGGCGAAGCAGTGCCGTGACGACCAACCTGCAATGCTGCCAATAAGATAAGTAATACACTTTCTCTCTTTCTCTCCCCTTTTGTTTAAGCTCTCTCACACATTTGTGCAGTAATAACAGTAATATGTGTGTTGCTGTAAAGAAGATGTTAAAAGTTAATGAACTAATCAGATAGTAAATCATATTCAGAGGGAAAGAGTTGTAAGCTCGCGATGTATTCATTGGTTAAGTGCTGTGCTATGAATTAGAGATTTAATAAATGTGGAACTTGGTTCTAATAATTAAATTAGTTCTCCCAAGTTTACCCCGTTAAGGTTTCTTGAGTGTATATTGCTCTAGAGCAGTGGTTCCCAATTATTTTTTCCCGAGTACCACTGCAAGAAGGATCTCAACCGCGCGTACCCCTTACAGCTGAAATGATAAATAAATGAATTCGTTCATCCCAGTATAGTGCTTCTCACAACCACAGGATTACAATAATATAATTGACAAAACACAGTTTATCTTAAAATATATTTGGGTGATAGTAATGTTTCTTTTGGCTGATAAAAGTGGATTTTTTTTCAATTATTTTAGTGATCACCTTAGCCAAGAGACTACCGCGCGTACCCCCTGAAGAAACCTCACGTACCCCTGGGGGTACGCTTACCACTAATTGGGAACCACTGCTCTAGAGGGAGCAGTCTTTGGGCGCAAGAAGTCCGATAGTAAAAGCAAAGACACCAAGAAATAGACGGGAGGTAATAGAAGAAGATGATGACAAGTCGAAGCAAGCAAGTAGAAGGGGACAGCAGCAGAGTGACAAGTGTTTTGGGTGAGACATGCCTCTGAGAGTCTGCTGGCGACGACTGCGCCCGCGGAGCCGCCGCCCACCACGACGAAGTCGTACTCGCGCAGCAGGTGCCTGCGGTCGTCCACCTTGGTCTCGGGGTCGAGCTGGTCGTAGCGGTGGTACAGCACGCCCGCCACCAGCAGGGGCACCAGCCACAGCGACGTCTTCAGCGCCGCCGCGGCCGCCACCAGGCCAGAGATCATAGCACTGCACAACAGTCTCCGACACGTAGAGTAGTAAACGATGCTCTGTCTCTGACTGACGAAGACTATATCAACAGTCACACGATCACTGAACGTCTATCGATATAATTGTGTTGGAAGTACAATACTGGTTCTTAGAACACCGAAAAGTCGAACACTTCTCTCTTCTGACCGTCCATAGTCCTTATTTTTCTTTTCCTTGTCGAAGCCATAGGTGCCTGTTGACGTGCAGCTATCTGGTAGGTCTCCACGGTACTGGGGTGCAGTAAGCTGTCAACAACTGCTCCATCCTGCGAAACCTGCAATTAGAGAACGACTCGGAGTTATTATTCTGACAAACGTTTCAAAGCACAAGATAAATCTGTTTTCTGCATTACGAGTCTCTAACTCAGAATATTTTGTTGTTTTTTTTTTTTTTTTTTTTTTGTTTTTTTTTGTTTTTTTTTTTTTTCGATATACTTTTCCAAGGCATGTGGTGAGAAAGTGATAATGCGGGGTACGGTAACGTTTTGTACACTTAAGTAACAGACTATGAGGAAATGAAATTTTCCAGAAACTATGGTTTTCACTGTCTCAACACTAGTATCCGTAAGTTTCATGTGACATTTTGAGAAGTTGTCCTTTCGTCATGCAATAAAGAATGGAGTAACGTATCAACGGGACCGATATCTGTTCAGAAACTGTCTTCCTTTTGTCATCATCTTTGGATGATGAAAGAATTAGTTTTTTACAGTGTCTCAACTGCACAAAAAATAATCAGTTCTCCCATGGGGGAGCGCTTTAATCTGAGCTGACGTTTCAAAGCCGTTTTCCGATTTATGTTCGACTTCGCCTCAGGTGGAGTCGGAGAACGACTTCGAAACGTCAGCTCGGATGAACGCGCTCCACCGGTGGGAGAACCGATTATGTTTTTATGCATATCTTTGAGTGAATCCCGGTATCCGGAAAAATTTGAGTGGGACTTGCCTTCCCTAGTTCGTTTAGCTTTATTGTTGAGTATTAATGTATGTGTACATGACTGGAGGTACGTGTATGTATCCAATTAAACTTGTGTATTGGACAGGATATCTAATTGGGTTGGTAAACATGGAATGAAGATAAATGCAAAGAAGAGTCAGCTTATTAGATACACAAATAAAAAACAAAAGGTTAATTATGAATATAAGGTGGGGAAAGAATTGCTTGCTGAAGACTTGAAATGCAAATATCTTGGAATTACTTTTGGTAACAAACTTAACTGGGCAGGACACATAGGACATGTGGTAGGAAAAGGTTTCAAAGTTCTGCACTTGTTGGAGAGAGTGATGAGGGGATGTACGAGAGAAGTCAAGGAATTGGGTTACAAAACTTTGGTCAGACCATTGCTCGAATATGGTAGTGTAGTATGGGACTCTCATTTTACGTATCCAATACAGGAGTTGGAGAGGGTGCAAAGAAGGGCTGGCTGCTAGATTTGTTTCTGGAAATTATCGCAGAATGCAATCAGTGACGGATATGATAAAGGAGCTGGAATGGGATTCATTGCAAGAAAGGAGGGGGATGAGGAGGGTCATGGGAGTGTACAGGGCATATACTGGTGATGAGACATGGAAGGATATTGCAATAGGTATGAAAAGTAGTGCATGGAAGGGAAAAGATGACCATGACCACAAGCTGGCACTCGATTTCAGGCACAAGGGTGTGGGAAGATTCTCTTTTTTAGGTAAGGGTGTCAGGGATTGGAATGAGTTACCAAGAGAAATGATGAATAATTTACCGAAAACTTTGAAGGAATTTAAAGATAAAATTTGTAGAGGGCAAATGTAGGTGGGTGCAGGATAGGGGGAAGATGGGTGTGTAGGGATGTTGCCACCGGAGCCTGTGCTCCATTGCAATTGAATTAAATTTAAAAAAATTATGATATAAAAAAGCGGTGATCGGGAAAGGCGGTGCTTCCTAATCCAGGCCTACTTTTCCGAAGAACACCACATGAGCTTTGAGTTTTACGTCCTCACCCGACGCACAAATCACTAGTGGCCAATTCTCTTGATGTCTTTATCAGACAAATACTCTTTTGATTGATTGTAAAAATGAATAAAAGTTTCTATAATTTGTACGCGTCTTTAAGTTTTCGAATTTTCTTAAATATTTTGTTGTTTGACACATTTTGAGAACGTTCTTTTTTAGACAACTTCTGGCTTTAGACAGAAGTATCGATATGATATTTAATTATTTTTAGCAATATATTTTTTCAACTTTCCCATCCCTACAAACGAGATCAGTTTCAAGAACAAATATAAACAAGACGTTCTTAGACTAATACAACAGAATAATTTTTAAAAAATGCAATCTATTGGATTAGAAGTGGTAAATTATTTAAAATACTTTTTTCTAAATAGCAGCTGCGAGAGAAAATTGACATTTATGGCAATAAATTTTGTCCTGCCGTAGAGGGTTAATACCATACTGCATCGGCGTTAAAAAAAAAAGTAATTTTCAACCGTATAAAACCAGTTGTTATAATGAATAGCCGCAGTTTTTCCTGTTTCTTCCGTGTACTAGTTGTTCCCATGTGGTGTGCTGCCGCACTTATTGAACTGAATATGGATTCATCCGGAAGTAGACTGTTATCCCATGCATTTTGCGTGTTGGTGTAAACGTTGATTCCAGGATTAAAGTCCGCCACAATAATGTTGCGTTAGTTGCAATTATTCCCTTTACATGAACTGTCACTTTTTAACAGTTTACTAGCTTCGAATTCTTTTTTTTTTTTATCAACCACAACGCAGGAATGATGACAAAAATAAACATAAAAGTCTTATTACAACTGAATGAATTGTACTAGGTAGATCCTACTAATGACAGTATATCTCACTTTGGAAAGTACTTTTCACAGTGATCTACTCGAAAATGGTTCCATTTTCCTGTATGAAAAGTGTATTTTGTTTGTGACACGTCTAATGTATGAGGCGTAGACTGCATACCATCACAAAATTTGCCTAGGTAATTAGGAGATAGTACCTAAAAACCGTAGCTGTTGGCGGAGTTCGAACCAGGGTCCCCGCTGTGCCTCACCCACTCTTACGGGTCCTTATTCCAGCCTCTTAGCCCGTCGAAATGACTGGTTGAAGGGATTCTGGCAAGTAACATCTTCGCAGTTATTCAACTTATTAGAATGGCTATAAAACAATGCTCAATATAGTTCCTCGTACCTTACGCAGCAGAAAAAAAAACTTTGTCTTCCTGGTTCAAAATTTCAGCCTAACTGCAAACTCCACTATTATTGCCGCTAGGATACAAAGCTTCAATCATGTACGCATTAATACAGTCACTGCATCGCCAAACGCGATTGCAATATTTCTCAACTTGCTATAACACCGATCAGAGCATATAACGGGAACATGTAATGTAAATAAAGAAATAGCAACAAATAATTAATGTGTTGTATAAACTGCTCTCGGGTGACTAGCCGAGTCAAGAGTGCGTTGTCACACGATATTTCGGCGACTAGAAGATGGCGGCAATGAATCTAGTCGCCGAAATATCGTGTGACAACGCACTCTTGACTCGGCTAGTCACCCGAGAGCAGTTTATACATTCTCAACGCCGAGAAAGACTTCGTTCTTATATAATTAATGTGTTGATTCAAACGGAATACACTCTTTTATTTCATTGTTCCGTCAATTCATTTCGGGTCTAGTTTGTGGCGATACATGACGTCACTAACATGCGGTACACTGATTGAAACTTTAATTTTGTACAGGAAATAGATTCGGAGGTGGTGGCTACGTTGAAATGCAGCCTGGAACGGAATGACAACTGAAACTTCTTATTAGTGCACAACCTATGAGGAATTTAGTTAATTTAAGGTGCTTTCATTGAGCGCCATGTCGAGACATCGCGTTGTGACGTCGTGTATGGAGATGTAAACTACACCCTTGTTTCTTCGCAGTTGGTAGCGCTGGTAACCTCGTCTCTGCAGGAACATCTCTGGCCGTTGTTAGCTCTGCTACGAAGCGTGACGTCACAGTGTTGCGAACAGAACGACCAGTCTTGGCACTGCATTAGTTTTGCCGTATCTCGTAAATGAGAACTGTCGTCGCTGTCGGAGTTGTTGTCCCGGCGTGAGCGTGACAAGGCGCCACGCCCAGGGAATAAACAGCGGCCACGCCCTCGCTCTGTTACAGTTGGTAGCCGTGGGCGTGCCCGACCAGGATAAAAGCACCTGCTGCTTCGTCTACGCCGGGTCTACAGACTATGGATCACGGGCAGGTGGCAGATGTACTCAGGTGTACTTTCCATCAACGTAATTTCCACAAAGGTCTAGCTACAAGTGGGTATGCAGGATGATTCTGGAGCAATGGTAAATATCGAAGGAGGTGGTAGTGTGAAAAATATTGAGAAAAATAGTTCATATAAACATGTGTCCGTTTCCCATTCGTTTTGCAGATACAGGTGCTGGAATCTCGGAAAATGACCAAGAGCACGAAAATAACTTATTGAAGTACTTTATTCATGCAAAAAGACGCGCTTATTTTACAACCATTTTTAATTAAATATTCGAAAAATCCCTCCACCGACTTCACTACATAAACTGAAGCACTTTTGTTGATGTTTGAAGTCGACACATACGGTGCCGATGCGCGCATCTCAGAAGAAAAGAGACTGTAGTTGCTACGTTACGAGACTGGGAACATTTAATCTAAACTTTTGTAAATATTCGTGTGATTTTGCACGTATAAAATACTTCTATAAGTTATTTGCGTGCTCTTGGTTATTTTCCAAAGTTTCTATTCACAACACTCCTGCACTTGTATCTCCAAAACAAATGGAAATCGTACACATATTTATATGAACTTTTTTTCTCAAAATTTTGTGCGTACTACCACCGCCTTCAATATTTACCATTCCTCCTGAGTCACCCTGTATAGAGGTGGGCAGAAAGACAATAGTTTTAAAAATAATGTGAGGAGATATACCAGTTTTTTTTTTTTTGTTTTTTTTTTTTTTTGTGGCCGAAATGTTTTCTTTTGGTCGTGAAGAAGTTTCATTCGGATAGCGTTTTCAGTATCACGTTGTTTCGTGTCTATAAAAGTCGGAGACAGGTGGTGGATAAATCGTTATTATGTGTTACGGACCAGTTAGTCGAACTGAAACTGGAAAACCGAGCGGGGCGGTGTAACGGTTAGCGTTCTCGCCTCGCATTCGGGAGGACGGCGGTTCGAATCCCCGTCCGGGCATCCAGATTTGGGTTTTCCATGGTTTCCCCAAATCACTCAAGGCAAATGCCGGGATGCTTCCTTCAAAAGGCCATGGCCAAATTCCTTCCCATTCCTTGCCCCCATCCTTGCCCCCCATCCTTTCCCGTCTCTAAAGACCTCGATGTTAAAAAGAGACGTAGAGCAGTTACAAAAAAAAAAAAAAAAAAAAAAAAAAAAAAAAAAGAAACTGGAAAATACCCTGCACAGTAAAAGTTGTAAACGATTCCTGGAGTTCCTTGACCGTTTTGTTCAGCAGCAGGGATATAATCAGGAATAATCGTCTCTAGCGAGAAGCATGACAACGATCACGTGGAAAATGGCCAAGGCGATAGCTGGCTCAGATTAATTCGCTAAGGCAATCACGGTAAACGAAAACAGTAAGGCTACGTATGAAGAGAAACACTGGAATCCTAGTTTTGTATTCCGGCTCAAAAAATGAGTTTAACAGAGAACCTGACGTTACCATTTCAAAGAAGGAAATCTGAACATTAGTCATCTTATCGAACATTTAATTTCCATTGTAATCATAAAGAAGAGCGAACGTTTGTTATTAAATCATTATATCGAGCTTTTGCGATTATATGAGCTAAGCACTTTGAGCGAACATTTGTTATTAAATCATTATACCGATCTTTTACGATCCAATGAACCAAGCACTTTGGTCCATTGTGATTATCCATAACTCCATGTTTTACTTCTCTCAATAAGAGATGGAGCGGTTTACTGGCGATGCGTTTGATGACGTTCTGCTACCTTTTGGGTATTATAACTCTCACGCACTGACGAGGAAGGAAATTACCGCGGGGCAGTGTTCCGTACTTGTAAGTCAAGAAATGAGTGAAACATCCTCGCTCCTTATTGGGTCTAAAACAGAAGAGGGGGTATCTGCCGTGCGGCGGTCGAGTCGACGTATGGTCCAATGTAATTCAATTGAGCAAAACAGACGGAGCCGCTTCCTCTGTTTTGGAGGCGGCGATAAGACCGACTGAAAATAAATCACAAATGGAGATTTTTTCCCTTTTTTGTATCATTTATTGTTCAAATTTAAAACTCGTAATATACAATTCATTAAATAAATAATGAAAATTCAAATTTAATTTTATGTTTTTTTACTTTTTCTTGTAATTATTTGCCGATTTCATATTCTTTTAATAATACAGTTTACAGAATTCGTTTTTTTTTTTTTTTTTTTTTTTTTTTTTTTTTTTTTTTTTTTTTTTTTTTTTTTTTTTTTTTGTTCTACCACTTAAAATTTCTCTTAACTTTTATCGTAATCTGAACTTTTGAACCAAAAAAATACAGTTTGAGTTGCAATCATATTTTTTATGACTAGCGTTTGTCATATTACAAATTGAAGGCCCGCCTAATTATTATTATTATTGTTTGGTTAACTATTGTATCATGTAGCTCTGGGATATACAAAGGTAATATCTATTGCTACAGATCGGTATCGCTGGATTGATTGTAAAAATAGAATCTTTGTTAATGTATTCTAGTAAGTTCCGTGATGCTCTCGAGTGTAGTGGGAATTTATCCTGACAGAATTGTACGGCTGTAAATTTTTTTATATTCACAGTATGTGGAATTATAACTAAAGTGCGACAAGCTAATCTAATTCACATTGCCGTGTCGGCGAAACGAGAACTGTGGTTGGTGGGGGAACGAGTGTATAATCAAATATGGTGGACTATTGTTGCCACTATAGATAAAGTGATTCAATAATACCGTTTTTTTTTTACGTGCTGAACCGAAAGTAATGTTACTAGTTGGTATAAACATGTCTCATTTTTGGCCAAAGGACTTTCAATCTTCGGATAATCATAATTGCTGGTGTTGTAATTGAACTTGTTGGAAAATATCAGCCGGTGGCTGGACAGTTCTGTGTCTAACGGTTTATTAAAGTGTGTGGATAAAAATAAAAAAATTATGATTCCAATAACCATCTGACTGAGGCGACCGTGTTTTATAAGAATCTGTAGAAATAGAAGTTCCAATTACCAGGTAGTAATATCAGACGCCATTCTGTATAAGGTCGTAATAATTCAAAATTGCAGCATGTTTATTCTGCTATTTTAGTTGAGAAATATTATAGACAGCAAATATTTCTACACGTTCTCACTTTATTAGGGAAAAATGAATGAATTGATTCCGAAGCCCTCATATCGGCATTTTTTTTAATTTTTTTTTTTCAAGAAATTTCTTCCCGTTTGTTGCCCCCAACACTTTCACGTTTCTAATGACAACGACATCGACGTTGACGGTGCTTAAAGCCATGAAAAAACGCTTCTCATTACTGTAGTGTGTGCTTAGAATAACCATTATATCAATCACCGGCCACCGAGGATCAACAAAGGGGTAGTTACGATGTTGGATGTTGCTTCATCACCGAGCAGAACATACGGAAGAGTATCACAGCTTATACTGCCAACTGCGTCGCTTCGTTGCTACTGCTATTTCAGGTCGTACGATGAAATGAAAATGCTATGTTCCTCTATTGTTCTAGTTTCGTGAACCAGGCCTTATTCGCACGAGCGTATCCCCCAGTGTGACACCAATTTCTCTGGGGCTTCTTGTACGTGCTGACGGGGTGGGAAACAGTAGCGTTTAGTGTTTGGTACACGGTGCTGGATTAGTTAATTTTCTGGTGGAGGGAACAGTCGAAGGTAAGAACTGCAGAGAAAGACAGAGATTAGAATATATGAAGCAGATAATTGAGGACGTGGGTTGTAGGGGATATGTAGAGATGAAGAGGTTAGCTCAAGATAGGAAGGGATGGAGGATTGCATCCAACCAGTCGAAAGACTGATGACAGAAAAAAAAAAAAAAAGTCAAGGAATAAGTCAAGCTCATTCCTGCTTCTCATAAATATACATACTACTATTACTCCACGATTCACTAAAAGTGTGTGGCGGAGGGTACATTACACCTATCCGAAGGGATATACGGGATATGGCAGGAGGCAGCCATGGGCTATTGTGAGGAACCATCCCAGCATTCGCGTGGAGTGATCTGGGAAGGCCATGGAAAACCCAGATCAGGATGGCCGTTTCTGTTTGGCTCATGTTACAATGGCAGCTGGGGCGATATCTACCTGTAGTTTCTTTTAAATTTATTTATTGGCCTTGGGTTTTAATTACCATACAGCCAGTTTCGTATACATTGTTACATTATTAATAATAATCTTTGTTACTTTTATGAACATATATTGTTACATTTCTGAGGTGCGTTGCTACATTCATGTAAATGCATTGTTACATTCATGTAAGTGCATTGTTATATTTAAGTAAGTTATGTTTATACATTTACGGCGGCCGCGGACCAACTGCGCCCACGCTTGCCTCCTACCGGCGCCAACCCCCACTCCACCGCCTAGGCGCCGACCGAGTCAGCCAACCAGCTGCGCGCACGCCACCACGCGCGCATTCGGAGGCTATAAGAACCAGCCTTCTGACGGATCCGGCACTTCACCAGAAGATGGCGACGGAGTCTGAGATCGCCGAAATATCGTGTGGAAACATCTTACTTACTCGGCTAGTCTCCCGAGAAGACTACATCCAATATGTGGTTACATACTGCCAAAGTCTTATTACATTAATGTGACTATGTTGTTTCGTCTGTGATAGTATGTTTAAAACTACCTGTAGTTGTGGTCAGTCGTGTTGGAATGCGCCTTTGCCAAACCGTGTTCTTAAAAGTTAAATTTACCCGTTTACTTGTAGTAATAGTTTTTGCGCTTACGCTCGCACTAATGCGCATATACAGAAAGCCAACGAACGACAGACAACCTATGTATTGTGGGGGGGGGGGGACTTTGGTCGTCAAGGCATTGGCGTACGCCCTCTCGTCCTCAAAAAACCAAGGGGTTGGCGCCGAAGGATTCGGCGATATGGAATCGCAGTTGGCTAGCATTTGCCATTATAAATTAATAAGTTGTGTTATAATTACAATTCAATCAGCCTATGTATTTATTTTACTGAAGAAGCTGATCAGAAAGAGAAGAAAAATTACGTTGGTGTATGACCTCTCTTTTCAGAATTAGGGAGGACTGTGGTGGTGAAAATATCGTGAACAAAAGATACATTTTATATTACAAGTTAATCAGTAATATTTATCTTGCAGGAAGCCCATACTGTTAAAGCAAATAATGTTGAATTGTACACTTCATCGGCACCACTCCCAGTTTTACATTTGCTTTCTTCTGTTTACCTTTCAAGGCGAAAAGATGTCAACAAAGATTCCATTTTATTCTTCACATCTTGCACATTAACAATCAAAAGCTCACTTATTTCCCTCCAAGTGTTTAATCTCTTAAATTTGTCTTTATAGTCACAGTACTTAGGGTCCAACAAACGTTTCCGTTCACGATACAAATCAAGCAGTTTTAATAAAGTATCATCATTCCACTCCTTACCCAAATGTTCAACACAATAATATGTAATTACTAAACACACACCGTTCGGCAAGGAAAATAAATAAATTAACCAACGTTGGTTCGGCGTCTACACCAGGAGAGGGTCCAAGGGTCAACCCAACGCAACTATTTGTTCCTGCCACCAGTAGCCCAAACCTCAACCAAGGCCAACCGCTTCGTTGGCTCAGACTTGGTTTTTTATGGGTTTTCGCCTCGTCGACGTCGAGGTTATTAGAGGCGGGAAAGGACTGGGGGCAAGGGACGGGTAGGAATTCGGCATTCGCCTGGGGAAACCATGAGAAACCCAAATCTGGATGTCCAGACGGGGATTCGAACCCACGTCCTTCCGACTCTGATTTACCTCCCACACACATTAAGCATATCTCTGCCAAAGAATCGGCTGGTCGCCATTCGTTGGCCGTGATATGCTTAGTGTGCATGCGTCTTATGGGCGATGCAAAACGCTCAGCGTTGCCAATTTCTATAGACAGAGAGCGCTAAGCGAGAATGTTCTCAAGTGTGGCAACAGCGCGCTCGCACCCACTCGCCAGTTTCCCTTAGCGCGGCATTATTGCACGGGCGTTATTAAATAAACGTTCTATCCCCGGGAGAATTTCAATATTTATCTAAAGAATAAGTTGTGCAATTTGACACATATGCCAGTGGGGCTGTTCGCGTTGAGGTGTGACAACACTGTATCGGGCAGGTAACAAGGGCCGAGGTTCAAACCCCGGCCCTCGCCTGACAGCCCTCTTCACTGTGGTTTTTACGTTGTATGGCTGTCACCTAAGTGAGTGGGAGACGCTCGCCAACATCCGTCTCATAAACCATACGTTTCACAAACAAAAATACACTTATCATACACAAGTTAAACATTTTGCAGACGGATGGCAACAATTAACTGCCCTCCCCCCAGTTGGAATGTCGTCACGAATCCGTGACTGCACTAGGAGCGATGATTATAAACTTCACACCTTTAAGCATCATGGGAATCAATGACTCAAGAAACCACATTATTCGTGATTTAAACTGGCTTCGAGGAGAAAAAAAGTAGTTTAAACAATGCTGGAGACAGCTTCATGGCATCTGTTGCCATATAGTATTTATTTTTGTAAATGTTTTTTGTTGTTTGTATTAACATTAGTCCTTCGTGTTACAGGTACGTGCCGTTATGACGCAATTGGAGATTTTCTGACAGCGGTTTACGTGAGTAGATAGATTTCTCATTAAATTTCTGTTTTTCAACAACGGAGAGCTTTTTCTGGCGAACTCATACCGTGTGTATCAAGTGGTGAAGCACAGATCACCTGAAAATGACTGCAGAACAGTGACGAAACGTTATAATAAGAAGGAAGAATTAGGTGCTGTACACGCGCGAATGTTTTTATCGAACTGTTTCGTCTTACTGTTTGGCCTGGGTACTTTAAGAACGATAAAACCAAGTTTTTCGCTCGCACTAAAAATAAAAATGTCGTACAGCTAGCTGATGCTTATACATTATTACTGCCTTTTCCGGAGGTAGAAAGCTGAAGTTACTCCAGAATCATAGTTTTTGAAGCAACGGCTGGATTGCATGCAAAGAAAGTAATAACCACAGTTTTAGTATTTCGGAGCCATAGCATCAAGCTGGCTCATTTATATATTTTATCCTTTAGTTGGAATATACACATTTGCAGAGGATAAAGTACAGTAAAAGAAACATTTTTAGTACAACAGTTTATGGTCAAAAATTACTATTTTTGGTGGAAATACAAAAATTGCTATGGAAATGGCAAAACTCAACGTATTTTCTTCTTTATAACAATTATAAATCTACAGTGATTTCTTATACAACGATTGCTGTATAATTAGGCCACCGACAGTGATAGATGTTTACTAGCGTTATTGTAATGTTCGACGTTCATTTTTTTCCCAGTTTGTTCCCTTTAATATTATTTCACTGCTGTTATACACCAATGAGAAATTCTCCCATTTTGAAACAGCCATATGCATTTAAATCTACTGCTGTGAAAGCTTCGCTTATATACGAGGCATTTTTTTAAAGTAAGTACCGTTTTGAAATAAAATCACGTGCAAATATATCTCAATTTTATTTTTAAATGAAAGCCTGTACCTTATTCTACTTTTCTACATAATTCCCTTCAATATTGAGGCACTTGTCATAACGTAGTACCAGGTTTTGAAAAGCCTCCTCATAGAAGTCTGCCGCCTGACTTGTTAACCACTGCATCACAACTGTTTTGACTTCGTTATCGTCTTCAAGACACTGACCACCCAGGTGTTTCTTCAAGTGCAGGAACAGATGGTAGTCACTGGGCGCCAGATCAGCGCTGTACGGAGGATGATCTAAAGTTTCCCATCGAAAAGATGTGATGAGATCTTTGGTCTGATTAGCTACATGTGTACGGGCATTGTCATGCAGCAAAACGATGCCTTTGCTCAACTTGCCACGTCTTTTGTTCTGGATTGAACGGCGCAGATTGTTCAATGTCTCACAATAAGCTGCTGCATTGATTGTCTCATTACGAGGCAGAAATTCCACAAGCAATACTCCTTTTCTGTCCCAAAAAACTGTGCACTTGATTTTCCGGGCAGAAATCGTTTGCTTGAACTTCACTTTTTTGGGTGAATCTGAATGCCGCCATTCCATGGACTGTTTCTGTGATTCAGGTGTGACGTAGGCCACCCGTGTCTCATCGCCCGTAACGATTTGGCTTAAGAAATCATCACCATCGTTGTGGTACCGCTCAAGGAAAGTCAATGCACTGCCTAAACGTTTGGTTTTGTGCACATCCGTTAACAATTTCGGTACCCAACGTGAGCACAATTTTCGGTAATTCAAGTGCTCGGTCACAACGCCATACAAAACACTACGAGAAACATTAGGAAAGTCATCACACAAGGAGTAAATAGTAAAGCGTCTGTTTTCTCTCACCTTATTGTCCACTTTCTGCACCAAACTTTCATTAACGACCGAAGGACGCCTACTGCGTTGTTCATCATGCACATTTGTGCGGCCATCTTTAAATGCTCTCACCCACTTTCTCACTATTCCATCATTCATAATGTTTTGTCTATAAACTGCACAGATCTCACGATGAATATCGATCGGTTTTAGGCCTTTAGCACAAAGAAATCTAACAGCCCGTACTTCACAGTCGGCGGGACTCACGATTATCGGAGGCAACTTAAACACTCAGTGATCAACGTAAACAAGGAAGAATTATACTTTAATGGCGTTAGTGCGTAGGCAAGAGATGCAGGTACCCAGTGCGCATGCGCGGAACGCCTACCGTAGCGCTGCAGCCACGGTGTGACAAAACGGTACTTACTTAAAAAATACGCGTCGTATGTTTTCTAGTTGAACTCTGGTATTTGAACCCAAATGAATCACTTGAACCGAAAGCTTGCTACTCTAAAAATGTTTAATTTACACTCTCTTTAAGTTTGTACCATTAACTAACGATCTGCCAAAGTTCTCAACTCTTTTCAGAGAGTTTACGCGAGTAGCGATGAGATCAATAAAGCAGATTTTTCTGTGGTGTAAAGTAAATTGAATGAATGATGCAATGGTGTTGTAGGCCATTTTTCTGCAGTTGCTCAGTAAATTAAATGATAAAATAACGACAATGCATCTGTTTTTTTATGCTTTAATGCACTAAGCGTTTCACCTCTCATCGAGGTATCATCGACAACGAATCTGTTTTGAAATTTTACATTGAGTTTGAAAACTTATTATGTGATGTTTAACATAATTATAAACTAAAACATTTTCTGATTATTACTTACTATTGATAAGTATACTTACTATTTACATTAACGGTTTCCAGGTTCGTAACCACAGATCTCTGCTTTTCTCCAAAGCATGTTGCCGCTAAAGCCGTTGCAGCAGCCAAGACAAATGGCTTTAGCAAAAACATGCTTTGGAGAAAAGCAGAGATGTGCAGTTACGGACCTGGAAACCATTAATGTAAATCAGAAAATGTTTTAGTTTAGAATTATGTTAAACATCATATAATAAGTTTATAAACTCATTGAAAAATTTTGAAATAGATTCGCTGTCGATGATACCTCGATGAGAGGCGAAACGCTTAGTGCATTAAAGCATAAAAAAAACAGTTGCATTCGCGTTATTTTATCATTTAATTTAAATGAATGATGTTAGAAAACAAAGGATGGCGTATAAAGCAATGATGGATGGCCAAAGGAGGAAGAATGGAGCCAAAGAATAGAAAAAACTGAAAGAAAGTTGTTGTAAAATCTGTAGGTAGTTAGCTTACGAGTCAGAAATTGAAAAGGAAGCTTTAGAAGTAAAAGACGCGAATTGACTGTTCATTTCGAGCAGCCGTCTGTTAGTCTGTAAACATTAGCGGGTGCGAGCTGTTACAGCGAACGTTGTGACACGGTGGCTTTGATTGGCGTTGAATTGCGAGTGCGTAGCGGCAGTCGTCACGTTACAGAATTACTCTCTAACTGAGCGTGTTAACGGTGTGTTCGACGGGCGCAAACACGATCGCCCCAATCGACGCTTCTACCAGCGCGATTCCGTCGCGCATTACAGGAATTTCCGATCTGATTAAATGGCGCGACTTGAAACCGTACTGCTATCCGCATAGTGTTTAACACCGAGGTGTTTTCAGAGGTGAGAATTCTGCAAAAAAAAGTCTGCAGTCTTTATTTTCGTTGTCGAGTTGGCTTTAAATCTTTCTGATATTGCTATTATAACTGAAGTAGCCATCGTGATACACAATTTTATAAATTAATAGTTTAGTGGAAGAAAACATTGCGCCATATTAACAAAAAAAAAAAAGCATTTTGTTAAAGTGTATTGAGAATCACTTAGATCTTCCGAAAACTTTATATCTGGTAACTTAGTGACTTTTGTTGTGGTACTTGATGCTAATTCGAGGTTTTTAGTGTGCTATTGTATTTCTTCATTAACCGTAATGAACAGGGAATAAATAATTGTTTTGACAGATTAGGACGAAACTATTAATAAATCAGTCACAATCCTTTATGACAGAAAAATTTGAATTGCCATCTGTCGCTAATAGAGAACACGTGTTGCCAAGGTTTTGACGTATCTTGATTCAGCCTTCCATGCGAAACTCGTTTTCCTTTCTGAACTAGTTAGTCCCCGTCTTTTATGATTAAGTTGTAGTTGCTAACGACTCTGCTCGTAACCAGAATAACTACCATTAGTATTACGTTTGCGCTTATACTGTTTCTAGATGTTACCGCCGACTTCGACCGCGTGGACTTGGGAGTTTTATTGCCAGAACTGGATATAGAAAGGTGTCCCAAAAATCACGGAATCGGGATAATACATACCATTCTACAACTGAACCTGTCTCATGAAGAGAACCAATTTGCAACATGTTGAAAAATAACGATTAAATAAGGGGGGAGGGTTACCTTTGGAAGACTGCTTACCTCAGTTGTCTGTGCATGAAATTAATGAACAGATCGTTCACAATCTGACTGTGAGAGAAACGAAGCGTGAGTGACTGATATAACATTACAGGGACTTAAATATATTATATACGTCTGTCTGACACCGTTCGATTATCAAAATTTCGTGTCAAAATATTATTAATCCCGAAAAAGTATATCATATCCCTGTAAATAATACATAATATTTGCTTGTCAATTTTCATCATGATCGTGAAAAATTAAAAAAAAATATCAGTGTTACTTTCCCATTTATAACATTAGTTTAGATATGTGATTGTAAACAGAAAGAATGGAGATAAAATTGTTACATGGATCAATAAATTATTATCAACAGATACATTTTGTAATTACTAAAAATCTACTTGAAGATGAATGTGTGTTGCCACATAATCTTTTTCAGTATTTGATTATGCCACATTAGCGAATTGGAGCATTGTATAATGAATGGGACAAGTAAGAAGGTTCTCTCGTCACACAGTCTGAATCGGAGTATAGATGTCAGGATTTCTATTGTCTTTGCTCTCCCATGATGTTATACCGTCACGTTAAGGCTCAGGGTTCGGACGGATTCTTCGATTTGAATCTGCTATAATTTTTCAAAATCACTACAGTAGAAAATTGGGATGGTCCTTGACAAGTCTTTGTCAAATTTCTTTCTTATTCCTTGATTACAGTTGTATCCCGGCTTTAATGATCCTGCTGTAAAATCGTTTAAAAAGATCGTTGTGTGATATCCGTCAACTCGGCTATCCAGGTCTCCCAAGCTTCCGTCCCTTGTGGGAGTTTCCCAGTGAGTAGGTGTGTACAGTAGAGCCTTCGTACTACAGTACAAGCAAGCTCGGAAGTAGTGCCGAGAGGCTCTTCCTTACTGCGGGAGATTCGGAACATCCGTGGGAAGAAATTTCTTTGTTGCATGTCGATTCCTCCACGTGCTCATGTTTCGTGTTAAACATACTCGCACTTCTTCCGTCCCTCTCCCAATGATGACGCCGTAATTACTGCACTTACAACCTCCCAGCAGTTAAAACTGCTTTCACGGAGAAGGAGACAACCTGTTATGCTTGTTAAACTGGCGTGACAGTCACTTAACAGAGGATACGCAACTGAAGAACATTACCTACGCTTCCTGCTCGTGTCTAGTTTCTAGCGCTGCGCTCAACGTGGGGTTCGATTCTTAGCAGAGTCTGACAAACTGGGCCTGACCGTGAGGAAAGCCACTCGTATTGTTAGAAACGTCTGGAGAAAGTTACGAATGCTGCGAAAACCGCAAAACCTCTTATAAGTATAATTGGCGACCAGAAACAGGAAACTGTATTTATTGGTGTACTATTCGAACATTGTGACAATAGTTGGGAGATGGTTGAATTAATATTGCAAGTACTGGTAAGTTAATCGAAGAATCAGTTACGGCTTCGTCGGACTCCAAGGGAACAATCCACTAAGAGAGTTCTTGTCCAGTGGATGAGGAGGATATGTACCAGTGAGAGAGATTGGATACAAAACTGTGGTCAGTCCGTCGCTGGGGTTCGTGGGATGGTATGGGACCCAAATACTAGAGGGTGAGGGCAGTTACATTTGTCTGTGAAAATTACACTTGGATGGAGTCTGTAGCTGAAATGGTAAAAGATCACAGCAGGTACGAGTTGAAGGATTGTGGCGAGGTGAAGAGAACTGTGAACGTGTACAAAGCAAATACTGGCAGTAAGACGTGGATAAATACCAGTGGAAGCCTAAGGATCAGCATGTGAAAAGGAAGATATGACTCTACATCTACTACATTCATACTCTGCAAATCACAAACATTGTGGGTGGCAGAGGGTGCTAAGCACCAATCCTAAACCTGCGCATTCCAATCCCGAATAGTGCGAGGAAAGAAGGAATACATATAAGAATCAGTACGGCATCTTATTTCCCTAATCTTATCCTTCCGGTCATTGCGACCTAAACAGGTTGGCGGAAGAAGTATTTCATTGCACTCGAAATTTAAATTTTTTTCGCATATTCTCCAATAGATTCGAACGCAAGCTACGTCGTCTTGTCTTCCAAACTATCCCAGCCAAATCTATGTATCAATTCTGTGACGCTTTCATAAGCGCTGTAGCAACAAGTCACGAATCTAGCGGCTCTCCTCTGCACCCTCTCAACTGAGTCAATCAGAACCTTGCGATACGGATCCCAAACATCACAACAGTAATCCAGATGCGGACGCACTAGTGTTTTGTACGCTATCTCCTTTGTATGAGCATTACAATTCCTCCAAATACGACCTATGAATCGTAATTTAGAATTAGCCTTGCCTACGACGGAAGTTATGTGCATGTCCCATTTCATGTTGCTTTGTACTATCACCCCCAGATACTTCACGGAATCAACCGTCTCAACAGCTGAATTGTTTATTTTGTACTCGTGAACAAACTGATTCTTCTTGTTACTTATCCGCATTGCCTTGCACTTTTTGCAATTAAGTGTAAGGTGCCATTTACGGCACCAATCGAAAATAGCATCCAAATCACGCTGAATTTCTAAGCAATCGTCGGAGCACCTTATTTCCCTATAGATAACTGCATCGTCGGCAAACAATCGCAACCAGCATTTGACGTTGTCACCTAGATCGTTTATAAATATTAAGAAAAGAAGTGGTTTTATAACACTTTCTTGAGGAACGCCCGAAGTAACATTTATCTTAGAAGAGGCTTCCCCGTCAACAACGACATACTGTGATCGACCAGTTAGAAAATCACGTATCCACTCGCAAATCTGAGCCGAAATATCGTAAGCTCGAATCTTCGCTAAAAGTCGGTTGTGTGGCACAGAATCAAAACCTTTCTGAAAATCCAAAAAAACTGCATCAACTTGCGAACCTGCATCGACTGTGGTATTAAATTAGCCATAGAAGTTTTCATTTGTAGCTGGGGGAGTCAGAGTCTAGAAAAAGTTACCTAATGACTTGGCGAACACTAACATACATCTCAAACTTAAAAGGATTTCAAAGTAAGAAGGAGTATCTATGAAAGTTTTCGTACAAAATGAAAGAGACGCGACTCCATCGGCGTTCCTCCCGCCAGTCAGCAGACGTTACCTGAAGATGCTGACACGTTCAGCTGTCGAAAATTCGTTGAACAATTATCATTTGATCCAGCCGCATGCCCGAGAAATCTTCAAGCAGTAGGTTCACTTGGAATAACTACGATTACATCTCACAGTTACTACTGATTTTTTTTTTTT
The DNA here is from genome assembly GCA_031002005.1 of Vandiemenella viatica. Taxonomy (NCBI): domain Eukaryota; kingdom Metazoa; phylum Arthropoda; class Insecta; order Orthoptera; family Morabidae; genus Vandiemenella; species Vandiemenella viatica. Next base: position 26,931,143 of record CM061914.1, on the reverse strand, counting down.
TTTTTGCTTTGGCTTTACACCTCAGACGTCGTCGTAGTTAGAGCAGACGGAAACAAGGACGTAGAAGGAAACCATCCATGGCCTTTTAAAGCAAGCATCCCGGCATTCAACTGGAATGGTATAGGTAAACGGTAGAAACCATAATCAGAATGGGGGCATGGGGATTCGAACCTTCGTACTCCGATCACCCACCGGGAATGTAAAGGAGGGCCTTTTATGGATTGTTGGAATTTAGATTTAACTCCAGTAGACAGGAAAGTAGCTATTTAAAAATTAATTTGTATGAAACTTAATTGACTTTTTACTATATTATTTATGTTGTGTGAAGTTTTGATAAACCAGTAATATACCCCGTAGCTTGTTTCAGTTAATATTTATAGAATGTTAGCTATCAGAGATACATTTTAAAAAAGGTATTTTTTTATTTTACGATACGTCGAATGTGCTGTTGTGCGCGTCAAAGGGGATTTTTTTTATTTTTTTTTTGTCTCAGAGAAGGTGAGAGTGTGTTTGGTGATTACAGTAAAATAGAATGTGGATACAGAAACTGTCGTATCAGCTGGTAGTTTCACAACGGTGTGCGTACTATTTACTGCGGTCACTGTACCCCTGAAGCACCTCTGCCAGCTCAGCTACGCGGCCTCTTTGGTTGCATATCATTCGGGCGTACTCTGTAGCGGCAGTGGTACCTGAGCTTTCACGCTGCTGCCGACAATGAAGACAAATGGTTTTCAGCATAGTGGCCGTAGCCAAAACTTTGGTATCGCATGTTTATTTTCAGCTATCCCTATTCCAAAAGACTGCTTCCGTAAAACGTTAGTAACCACTTTTAATACACGACATGAATGCGTTCTGGAAAGAATGGAGAAAATTGCTTGTAATTTAAGGAATGGTAATAAGTCGAGGTTGGAGACACGACAAACAACGTGTTAAACAGCCTTACTTCTGATTGAAGTTATTTCGGTTGTAACTAAGCATGTAATACATGTTTCACTTGGAACGATCTCCTAGGTTGTCATTATAGTTCTAGATACTGAGGTATGATTTTCTGGGTGTAATTGTTATTGTCTATGTTTATTTGTCTGTGCTCAGTCTTGTTAAGTGTTGTGTGTTGTTTTGTCCTGGGTGCATAAATATGACGAAAGGTACAGTCAGTTAAAGAATTACTTTTAAAAATTTTAGGCGTTCTATAAGGTTTACAAGTGTTTTTTATTTTATTTTTAATTTTGTTTATAGGTACTAATTTTATTAATATTTTGCTTCCATGAAAGTAATCATTTAATTTGGTTTATTGTTTAGGCTTAGCTTCATTCTCAGTCAAGTATGACCAAAATGTTTTAATCCACAAGGTTGAAAAGCCTCATCTTAAAATTTCGTCACTGCCCCAAACAGTGACCCAATGTCTACCAACTCGAATTCTCAGGGTTGAGGTATAGTTTAGATTTCATACTGTCAAGGCGCAATACAGAGCTGGCCAACCAAAGCCTTGCAGGGGGTGTTACTGTCCGCAAGTGGATGGATCTAAACTATGTCAACAGTGACTAGAAGCAAAGGAACTAGTGAATAAACGACGAGAAGCATGAGTGTCGTTAGTTCTGCTGCGGACAGTGATTGATGAATACAAAACTACCTTTTCGCACTATTATTAATTTCGCCGTGTATTTCAACGTAATGTCATACCTAAGTTTTAACGTTAAGACTAAGTTAAAGTGGAAAACTCGATTTACGTGAACGTATGGTTTTTTTTTTTTTCCATGTTGTATGAGTTCCTCGAGAGTGAAGAATTATATCTTATTGCTTAAGAGAAACTGAGCAACTTAACGTCGGTTTTTATTATCAATTTACCATACTTTTTGCAACTTTGATTTTAGAAAATCCTTTATTAATTTGTTGTGACTGATGGTGGTTCCTCAATGACAAGCTTTATCTAACACCGAAAATTATAAATTTGGGTTTTGTACAACCATTGAAGTAATTAACTATCATTTAAATAGTTTCTGCTTTTTATCCGTTAGAGATAGAAGAAAAGAAACTGATCTCTTAACTTTTCTATATTTTTCATGTTGTTGAATCGTAATGCATGTTATTGACCTATTTACTTCAATTAATTCTCGTATCAGCCCACTAATCAATGCAAAAGTAACTCTATCTCTCTGTCTGCTTACTATGTTTTCACTACTAAACGGCTGTGTTGATATTGATTAAATTTGACAAGGAAATAATATGTGTCATTAGAAAGGATATAGGACATTTTTCTTTGGGATATGTAACATCGAACCCACACAATCCTCTGGGAGGAAGCCAAATCCGGAAATTTGATCCACAAAATACCCAGATTCCTATCAAAACCAGACAACAGCACTCTTAAAATATTCACAGATGGATCGAAAACCATTGGAAATAATAGAGTAGGAGTGGCATATTTCTGTCCAAACACAGGTAAATCGACTCAATTTTCGCTACCCGAAGAGGCATCCATCTATACAGCTGAAGCAAAAGTCCTGCTGGAAGCCATCAGATATAGCCAAAGTACCAACATGGACAAAGTCGTCATCCTGACGGACTCACTCAGCGCACTAAAGAGCTTACAAAATACTACGTGGAATAGCCATACTCAAACTATTGTATTGGAAATTCTACAACAATTAAAACGGAACAGGGAACTTGGCATTACGACTACTCTGATATGGATCCCATCTCACAGCGGCATCGAGCATAACGAACGGGTGGACGCCCTGGCAAAACAAGCTATCCATGAGGGAGAGGTAATCAACATGCAACTCCCGATCTCGGATATAACACATAACATCAAAGTAAGAGCCAAGGAAAAATGGCAAGAGGAATGGACGATCTCCTCAAAAATCAAAGCCTCATATTATGCAACCATTCAACCGAACATATCTCCAAAACCTTGGTTTTACAATTGGAACAGTAGCAGACGATTAATCACTACGATATCGAGAGCCCGATTTAACTACGGTAACTTCCCCAGCCACCTATACCGAATAGGGTTGAGAGATTCCCGATACTGCGACTGCTCAGACCAGGCAATAGGAGACATCAATCACATAATTTTTTCATGCAATAAATACCAATAACTCCAGGACCAAATGATGAATCTTGCCATGAACGGCTTCCCCTTTCCGACAAACGTAACCCTCCTACTTTCCTGCAACAACAAAGTAGTAATTAGCATCCTCGCCAGATACTTAAAAGATGGAGGGATAGAATTCTAACCAATCTTGTAAGTTAAAACAGGAAATGACTATACTTCAAACCTAAAGCCCAAACCACAGCACAACCCCACTTCCGCGCAAGCACAACAACTAGCTTGGCAAAATTAACAGTATCCTCACCAATCTACCGATTGTGGCCAACACCAGATAGATCAACCCTCTACAGATGATTTGTCAAAGAAATACGGCGATTTAGACTAATCAATAGAAAATAATGGATATACAGAACCGCCGATTACTAAGTCTAGTTGATGTATTGTCTAGCAACGCTTTTTAGATTACGGTACTTAAGAAGGCACTTGAAATTTGAATATTGTAAATAGCATATACATTAAACAAGATTGTAATAAGTTTTACCTAATATAGATAAGGAAATGTGTAAATAGATAAGTTACGCAAATGGATGTAAGAAGCTTTGTAAAAATGTAGATTGGCTGTATGGTCTCTAACCGAATGCCAATAAAATAAATAAAATAAATAAACATATTTTATCATGAAATTTTTGACAGTAACGGAATGGTGACAGACAGGCGGATTGCGTGTGAAGTCTCTGTGTTGTTATATTGGTTGCTCAGGCTTTGTTTCTCTCGCAGTCAGTTATGTGAATGATATGTTCACATATTTCATTTACCGGCACAACTTCAAAAATCTGCCGGACGAAGCCCCTCCCCCTTTAGTTTGTTGCTGTTTTTAAGCTTGTTGAAAACTAGTTATCTTCATGAGACGCATTCAATGGTAGAATGGTATCGTGATGGCTTCCTCATATTATCTGGAATACGTGCTTTTTGGAACATCTGTTACGTAACTTACAGTTTTATATATCCAATACTAGCAATAAAATCCACTCGTGTGTGGTCTCTGGTAATAGCCGATACTTGATAAGAAACACTACGATGGGGTGAAATCCACGAGGCAGCGAGTTTAACGTCAGTGTCTGATGGAAGAATCACTGTCTAGTGTCTATAGCGTCATGTAACAGAGAGATATGATACTGGATTTACTGTCTCCAAGCTCTTTGACAGTTGATGGATCTAATTGAGGCTGATTTTTGTATTACCCAGTTTTAAAAGTTCTTTATGAAGGTTTCTTACAGTGGTAGCCGGTTTAGGCGAGAGCGGTAGTTTGCGTGCTAGCAGCCTTGGGGTATGCCTGGCCAGCGTTGCCGTCCTAGGAGAAACTTAAAGACGGCCCATCGTGGACGGGATATTAGATTTCCTGCTTTCGTGCGCTCGAGCTAACTCGATTAGTCTCTCCTCTCCGCTCCAGTTTGCCCCCCCCCCCCCCTGCCCGAGGACAGAAAGCTGCGAGGAGCGGCAGTATCGTTCAGTTTCGCTGAACACAAATCTACACAGCCAGCGGCCAGTTGCGCGCCAGTGTTGCAAATTCTGATTGATCTAGAGCAGCGTTACTCAACTTTTTTCAACCCGAGAACCAGTAAATTGGCGGGAATAATGGTGCGGACCACTAAGGGAGCGTCCACAAACTACGTGGATCCCTCTAAGGTGGGGAGGGGGGAAGGGTTGGCTGGAAAGCTACTCTGAGCTACGTAAGCGGGAAGGGCGTTTGCAAACCAGCTTCTTATTCACATTATTTGCCACAGTTAAAATAAGGTACCGAACACACAACAGCATGTGAATATTTATTTGTGTTATTTAACCATCTCCGTGTGTAGTTTACTATAGTCTGACAAGAGAAAACAGTATAAAATATATTCTGGAATCAATAGGGAAAAAAGCTACGTGCTACGTGAGAGGGGAGGGGAGGGGAGGAGTAGGGTAGAGGCAAAAGCTACGTCGGGTTACGTGGAGGGGAGGTTCACAGGAGGCCAAAATGGAGCTACGTGATTTAAGGACGCTCCTTAACTTATGTGGGTCTAAATTTTTACCTCTGCGTATATCATTAACATGCGTAACATACTTTATTGTACTATTATCTATATATATATAGAACGAAATGCTGGTATGTGTGTCCTCTGTCGACTAAAAAACTGCTACACCGATTTACGCTAGTTTTTTGCAAAGTGGTCAGTGTTGTCCGGTGGAAGTTTGAAGCTATTGAATTCCTTGATCTGGCTAGTAAAAATAAAGCACAATGAAATAAACAAAATAGATTACACATGTCACAGTCACGCGCTACCGAATCTTCACAACAACACGAAACATGTATGAAGCAAGTCGACTGAGAATTAGAGGATAATGTCAGTTTTTTCGTGTAGTGATCCGAATGAACAACGTGACAATAGTTGATTAAGCATGCAAATTAATCGATTAAATTAATTGGGAAATCTTGATCGTATTGCATTTCAATGTGATTAGGAAATTTAATATAGCTTGCATACAGTTGTGGTAAAGTTTGCTCACCTTGCAACGCATTAAAATTGAAGAATGAAGCACCTGAAATGTATTTTTTGAATGGCCAACATCTGAGCCACTGTTTTCGTTGTTCAGTGGTAATAAAACACAATCAAAGCTGTTGTTTTTTTGCATGACGTGCGAAATTATAACACATTCTTGCTAATTATTTCAAACTTTTAATTGACTTCATTTAATACACTTAAATCTAGCAATAGCGAAGCACTGCCGGGTCAGCTAGTAACATAATAATTCTAAAGGCGTGTTTAGAATCCGTACGGAAATACAGGTATGAAACTGGAAGTGAACAATTTGAAGTTAATTACATATTGACCAGACTGTTAAATGAATAATATGAATGAATAATGTTATTGTTATTGTAGGCTAGATGCTGCACTATACCGTCGATCTACTTGTACAAAATAAGTAAAAATAACAATACCTGACAACTTTTATTATTGTTTACTTGGACACTATTTTCGGCCCTACCACATACTACGTACTCTCGCACCTACTGGCAGGCCCTCAGGAATCGGTCGTTTATTTAATCTTTAAACGAACGGCGATCTTTTATGGATATGACTGTTGTTCGAACCATGCTGTCCTCGCCTCGTTCTGGAATTTCCAGATTTTTGCCTCGTCATTCAAAAACTCGTGTCTTTTAAAAAGTTGGGCTTATAGTTTATACTCGCTTACAGCCTTATACAGTACGGATATTTACAATATTCTGCCTGCGGACTTCTGGGAAATCTTCGCGCTCCACATCTTCAATAAGACGCATACTATCTAGTGGTGCAGAAGCTAGAATCAATAGTCAAAACGGAAAAACTATTAGGAAAAAGGGCAAATGAAGTTTTTTACAGCGGTAACAAGAAGAACACTGTGCATTAAAATACGAACGAAAACTATGGGATGAAGAAACGTCAGTGGAAAGAGAACAGGAAAAAAAGGGAGGAGGGATTGTTGAGGAATATCGTCGGTAGGGGAATATAAAGAATGATAAACATTGTGTCTTACGGAACAGAGTAAGAAGAAGATCTATTTATCGGAATGTAGTTATCTGCGCTGCATACAAAATATCCTGTACGGCCACTTCTGAAAGTCTTGGACTGACTATACAGTTTAGAGAAAGTTAGAAAGGATTTTTAGCAAATCATCTTCCATCACGAAATTATTCTTATAACATTTGACATTTCGAGATTTATTTGATCAGTGGGCTTATGCATTGGTGATAGAGCCTCTTGATTAAGGTCGTTAACACACTATGACAGTGACTAGTACTCTACACTGCTAGCCGAAGGTGTAAGAAATGTCTCTATCGTTCAGGAGTTTACCAGCGTCGTTGCTAATCGGTAAGTTTAATATAATGTCCTCTGGGGACTAGCCGAGTTCAGAAGATGTTTATACCAGAAGATAGCGAAAGTGAATCCGATCTCCGAAGTATCGTGTAAGGCTAGTCCCCCGAGAACATTATACTAATTCTCAACGCATAATGAATCGCTAGATTATCCACCAAACATGTTGTTTGCCGTATGAAGACCACTACATTTCCTTTGAAAGAATAGGACAAAACGGACCTGCTCCATATTATACACCTCTCTAGACTTTACGGACTATGGGGTAAGAGCGATAATACTCTGGCCCAATATTCCCAGAACACCAGCAGAATTCAGGGCTGGTTCCTTAAAAGGGCCAAATTAATCCACGTTCCTTGACTTTCCCTGTTTGGCCACTCTAACGACCTTGACGTCAACGAGCTGTAAAGGTAGAAAAAAATGTTTCTTCCATCTTCACATACATAACATATCGCATTATAATTGTAAGGAAAGGGAAAATGACTCATCACTCACCAAAGATGAGGGCAGCGACGAGAGAAGAACATATATTACGAACACACAAATAAACTCAATATTTCGGTTACTAAACCTTATTCATGACTCATTTTCTCTGTCATGAATAAGGTTTAATAACCGAAATATTGAGTTTATTTATGTGTTCGTAATATATGTTCTTCTCTCGTCGCTGCCCTCAACTTTGGTGAGTGATGAGTCATTTTCCCTTTCCTTACAATTATATTGCCTAAATCAGTTTCCTTTTTCCTTAGTTTAATAACATATCGCACTCATCACAGCACGTCTAGACACAGGAAGTTGGCTCGTGACCTGTTTGCTGACGCCCACCACGACTCCATTCAGAAATATCCCGATTATGAATCTCGTGATGGAAGCAGTTTCCTCTTTTTGCCTCCGAGTCGCGGGAGTTTGGATGTGTGCTCCTGCAGCTAATCTCGATCTAAAGTAGTCAATAGACCAGCGGCTGTAACAGGTAATTAATGCCGGAAGGCAATCGCCCGTGACCCACATTGAGATAGCGCAGGGCTGGACTGAGCCCGGAGCAGGTGTGGCAGCGGAACAATGCCTCACTCACTTTCTCCGCCGCCGCCAACAACGCTTTTCCGCGTTGCTGACTCACCTCCGACCGGCTCTTTCACTCAAGGTTGTTTGGCAGAGCTCCTCGTAGCGTTACGAGACGCCGGGCCCAGCTTACTTACTTTCCATCTCAACTACGAGGCCAAAATATCTTCGTCATACACTGTGCCTACAGCAGAATGTAAGAACAGTTTAGTAACATATGTACAAGCCGGCCTCATTAGTTTAGGGGCTAGAGTACTAGCTCGGCGTATCGAAGGTCGCCGGTTCGAGTCCGGCGGATAGCGTGGGTGTTTAAGTGTTATGTCTTGTCTGTCCTGTACTGTCCATACTTAGTAGCAACGATACACTGGAGAAACTGGTACACTGGAGGAGTCATGGCAGTCACATTGTGCTGGCTGTATGGCCTATGTAGCTGAAAGCCATAAAAAAAACCATATGTACAAAGTGAAATAGTACAGAAAGCGAATAGCAGTCTAGTAGTATATTGGTTTGAAATGTCCGGCTTCGAATGTCGCGCTCGCTCGATAGTTCTATAATCTAGTTGGCCCGTGCGAAAATTTCGCGAATAATACGCGATGAATAGCGAAGTTGGTTGTTTGTAATAGTATGAAAGAAGAACCGACTAATGAGTAACAATTGTTTATTTGTCAACTGAAATTCGTACGTAACAAAACGCTTACAAAAATTAGAAAACACTTTTGGACACACTAAACATACATACGACACAAAGTAGTGTTAACTTACACAACACAAAACAAAATGGAATTGACATTATACTTTACACTGAAATATTTCATTTTGTAGCAACAATTGTTTCATTGTCAACTGGATTATCTAGTGGTAATGTGATCTTGGCCCGTGCTAAAATTTCGACATGTAGTGCTCCTATCTAGCGGTATGCAATCACTCCTTAACGACGCTAGCGAGCCAAACAGCTTGACTCTGAACTATCGCATACCCGTGACCTTTCTTTCATAATTAATGATGTCACTAAAGTGGAGAACTTAATATTTAAAAATGGTACCTAATTTATCGCGTTTAGTTAAGTATGAAGGGAGAAAGAGGGCCCGCCACGAAAAAGCACCTTTCAGAAATAGTACTTATGATTCCCAAGCCAACCTGTATGTGTGGCAAAGCGTAACAGTGCTCCATTTTTTACAATCATTCGAGTAGTTTTGGTCCCTGTCGCAAGGTCTTCGAGTTTCGCAAATTTACTAACGAGCTGCCAACAAAAATTAACTCAGTCAGTATAAAAGAAGTAACTAGGAAAAGATAAATCACAGTAAGTAGTTTCTTCGTACCATAATCTTATTGTTTAACGAAATCTACAGCAACAGAATTTGTTAGTAGACAGTCAAGTCTTATTCATAAGGTTTTTCCTTTCATGATAGCAGACTTCCAAGCTGTCTCTAGCACACTGTATTTTTACTGTTACTTTGCAGTTTGATCTCGGCGATATTAGTTCCCAGCATAAAACTATCTATAAAAAACGAGCGGGAATTCAGCCATGGTGTCTTTAACTTTCCCGCAGCTCGCAAGGAAAGCTTTGAGAAATCCAACAGCAACCAAAATATAGACAGCCAGGACTTCATATACATCGAACCAGCGTGCCCCAACGTTTCTGCCCACTCACTGCTCGGCATAATCTATTGTTCTAATCTGAGCCACTAAGTGACGACGCAGCAGGCTTTCATGAAATGCTTTCAACAGTAGTCAATTGTAAGGGTTGCTTTCGTGTTGTAGAGTGGCTCAGAATATTAACTACATATGGGATCGGTCTTCATTCTTTTCCTTGTTCGCAAAGCAAAGTATACAAAATTTATTTTCAGGAAAAGATTTGGGAGGACTCAAGTCTTAGGCTTATAACTTGGGGAGAAGGACAATCATGATAGGAAAAACAGGAGCAGAAAATGAGTGAACGGAAAAAATACTTCGTAGGCATATAAAAATAAAGATATCTATACTGTCCAGCAACCAAGAGTCTCATATGATGGAGACGTCCAAGTTGGGCCGAAACCAGCATATGAACTCCTTCGAATTAAGTGACATTTGCTTACGACTGACTTTCCGCGAAGTATTGTGAAGAGGTATTATGTTCTTTCCTCCGCGGGAAGCAACAACAAAAACAGTGGGGTTCCTGGCGTGGAGAACTCAAATCAGTTTCTGTTTATTGGCGGGTAGAAGCTGGGTAGGGATATTCATGAGATAGGCTCACTTTCTGTTCACTAATAGCTCCGGGAATTTTTCAAGATCAAGCGTGGCTACAGATACACGAAAGATTAGCACGTCTGGTGACGAATAGGATACCCAATATTAAAACTGAGTGTCCCGCTGCAATTTATAAAGATCCGTAACATACTTTATCTCAGGCAAAGCATACATGTTCACTGTGATCGCCTTCTGTGCTAGACTGAAGGTTCTCTCTAACCGCAAGGCTTGATGTAACTGCTGCTGGAGTAACCTTACAACATTCCGATTGTTGGATAAGCTAAGCATTTAAAGTTGCCCTATTTGGCTTGGAACTTATTCGTCAATATTCTACTTGTTCGGGAGGACGCGGGTTGAAATCCCCTTCCAGCCATTCAGATTTCACTAAATCATTCCAGGCGAATACCCGGATGTTTCCTTCAGAAAGGCCATGGCGGAATTCCTTCACTTTCTTTGTCCTCAGTTCTTTCTCACGTCTAATAGACATAACATAGCAGTCGATAAAAAAAAAAAGTTTTCCTTCCTTTACCTTGCTCATCAACAAGTAGTAAATCCAAAGAAAGCTTATGCCTATTTGCATCACTTTTCAAGATCTACTTGTACAGTGGGGGTTAGCAATTTTAACAGTTGATTTTCTTTACTGGAGTCTAATTTAATTGGATTGGAATGCAATCTGCGGTGGAAATTTCACTACATACTCAGTTTCTGTTATTGATTATCATTCTAGATTCTTTGAGAGTAGGTAATTTCTCCACTCACCTACTTTTGCCATTTATCAATTTTAATTTCTGATTCTTTCAGTGTATTTGGAAAATTATTCTGTACTTGGTAATTTATTCAAATCCGTGACACTCTCACCTCCTAACGAAAATTTTTCTACTGCCTTATGCCTTAAATCGAGTGCAAGCTTGTGGTCATAATCATCTTCTCACATAGGAACTGCTCCTGATTTCTATACCAATCTCTTTCCAAGCCTCAACACCTATACATTCAGCTTGTACACACTAGGTACTGTCTTCAGCCTCTTCTTGCCTTCTAATGACCCCCAATTCATCTCCTTAATTATATCGGTTACTCATTGTGTCTTGCTTTAATTTCCACCAACAAATCTAACAGCCCTCCTTTCTAATTACGCCCTGCAGTTGATACTGAAAATGAAGGAATTCAAGGAATGGTCCGACCAAAATTTTGTAACCTAATTCCCTCTCTTCTCTGATGCCTTCCCCCACCTTTTTCTCCAGTAAATGAAGAGATTTTAAAACCTGGTCCTACTGCCTGCCCAAAGTGTACTGGTACCCAATAAAAACAAGACTTAGCGCCGGCGTTCTAAATATAATGGTAACGGACGTTCAGCTTGTAGTTTCTCCGGAACCACGGTAGAGGCGTGACGCAATGCGAGTACTACTGTTAATTTATCATCAGATTTTGTACCCTCCCTTTAGACTCCACACGTCATTTTTTGTGTAAAGGTTTCCAGTCTATAGGACTGAACGCTTCTCGAGCTGGGCTTTAATGCGATTACTCGTACCCAGATAGGAGCGATGGCTATTGAAGTAAGACTCTAGTGAGAGTCTGGCTTGTCAGTTGGCTCCACCGTGATGACTCGTAGTGGACTCTCCCCTCCACTGTGCTATGAATAATAGTGCTGCGTGTGTCGGGAAAGTCGAGGTAGCCGCTGCCTCACAGAGACTGCTGACGTCAGCTGAGCCTGGGTGTTCGCTATTATATCGCGCTCGAAAGTCCAGCTTTGTTCCGCTGGACACTGGGCGCTTTCGCATCCCTGTCGACAGCCCTCTTTGTGCTTCGACACTCGTGTTGCGTCACTCCACGACCGTGGTTCCGGAGAAACTGCCCGCTGAACGTCCGTTACCATTATATTTAGAACGTCGCCGCCGAGTCTTGTTTTTATTGGGTACTAGAGTTTGTCCTCGACGTCGCCCTCAGATTTGTTTTTGTTCAGAACTTCTCCTTATTTTCTGGTTTGAAATAAATATTTCTTCACCCTTTTTTACTATATCCTTGAACACTTCCCCCTTCGCCTCCACTGTGCTTGTACCTTCCTTCTATTTTGTGAACCTTCCCTGAAACATCAGTTCAGAAATTTGTAACTTTTTTATAATTGTACTTATTTCTCCCCCTCGTTTTTTTTCTACTGGTTTACTGAATACTCTGATATTCATATGAACAAGTAAAACTAAGAACAAGTAAAATGGTAACTTTGATCTTTTTGACAAAAATGCATTTGTATTTTTTGGTTTATTGAAATGTATGTACTTTATACTTCTGTTATTTTCAGAAAATTCAGGCACGACAAAACTGAACCACGATATAAATTACTAGCGGGCTCGCCCGCTAGCTTAGCGGGCAACCCCGCTTTTGATCACACGAATGAAATATTATTTAAGTTTTCATTTTTTAGAAGGTGTGTGGAGTTGAATTTCAAAGAAATAGCACTGGTCTATGAGTAGCCATCCTAGCCTCTTGTAAAGCGAGGCTTGCCTACGAAATACCCACAGCGCTGGCATAGTGACGTAAACAAATCCGAATATAATTTGTAGAATATGGTAGAAAACGCCATAAGGTGTTCAAAATTGTCTAACTGTAAACTTTCTGGAACCTTGTTGAACTGTGTGAAACTTATACACAATTCAACAAAGTTCGACCCGATCCCAGAAGAGTGAAAATATTCCTTTAAGTTAAAAATTACTGTGGATGGGAATATCCTTTGAACTTTGACTTGTTAGCCCTTAAAAGGACTGTTTTGGTAAAGGCGAAGGCGAAGCAGGGAGCAAAGCGAAGTTGGAGAGACGTGTCGTCGAGAATATCCGGATACTGAGTGATTTTGGTTCGGAAGGAAAAACAGGGTCTCTTATTTAAACCTGACGAAGTGTTGTTTTACGCGGGAACAGATAATCGGAAAATTAGCTACGCTCCCATTGGCTGTTTGTTTGGTGGCGAAGAGAGTGGCGCAGGTAGCCTTTCAAACGGCTGCAAGCGCCTTGTCAATTTTTTTTTGCTGTCGTCAGTCTTTAGACTGGTTTGATGCAATCCTCCATCCCTTCCTATCCTGTGCTAACCTTTTTGTTTCTGCATACACCTTACAACCCATGTCCTCATATATCTGCCCTTCATATATTCTAATCTCTGTCTACCTCTACAGTTTTTACCTTCGACTGTTCCCTCCACTGACAAATTAAACCAATCCAGCATGTCTCAAAATGTGACCTAAAAGCCTGTCTCTTCTGCCTCTTAGCTTCTTCCATAAACTTCTTTTCTCACACATCATTTCCAAAACTCGTTCATTTCTTACTTTGTCTGCACACCTAATTTTTAGCACTCTTCTGTTTACCACATTTCAAATGCTTCAAGTTTCTTTCTTTCCGGTATTCCTAATGTCCATGTTTCGCTACCGTAAAGTGCTGTGCTCCACACACAGAGTTTTAAAAAGTTCTTTCTAATTCCTAGATCAATATTTGAAACTAAAAGGTTTCTCTTTTTCATGAAGGTTCTTTTTGATAGAGCTATTCTGCTTTTAACATCATTCCTGCTTCGGCCATCGGTTGTAATTTTTCTTCCCAAGTAACAGAACTCACTCACTTCTCCTATAGCATCCGATCCTATTTTTATATTTAATCTGCTACTATTGGTATCATTTCTGCTAGATTTCATCACTTTTGTCTTACTTTGATTTATATTCAGTCCAAAATCTTCCTTCAGTATTTCGTTCATGCCATTCAATAACTTCTCAATATCCTCAGCCCTCTCTGCTAACAAGACAATGTCATCAGCAAATCGTAGCATACTATTTTTTTCTCCCTGAAAACTTATGCTGCATAGAAATTTTTCTTTGACTCTTGTCCCTTACAGCTCATATAAGGCCGCTTTAAAGAGTGCACGTGCCTTGTTACCACAATATGTCGGTTAGCCTGAGCTCGGATTTTACGTTTATTTACATAACACCTGTAAAAGCTTGCTGATAAACGACATTTTTAGTTTTTCCCTGTGCGTAAATCCAAAGTTGACCTGGCGTCTCAACCCTTGAGCAGGCTACGTACAGCTGACCATGTGAAAAGCATGGTATATCCAAGTTTATGCCGACGAAGTTGAGTGATTGTCACTGAGCCTTATTAATTGCAACAGCAAGTCGATTGGGGAATTGCAATCTTTTAAAATCAAAGGGGAAATAATTGGTGCCGGGTATAATAGGAATGCGTGGTATAAAAACGTCATCTCCCTTAGCATTTCCGGTAATTATTGTTGCTTCAATGTCATTCGGAAAACAATATTTTAACGGAAAGTCTCGTCCTGTTGCACAGCCTGGTAGGGTCAATGTTGCGCAAGAGAATCATTGGAGAGCCAATTTTTAAATGTAGTTTGTGTGGAGGCAGTCCAGGCGGTTCCAATTAATTCAGAAATTCCGTGGGGTAGAATACAGCTTGTTCAATGTCCACCGCAGTGTCGATGGAATTCATTTTAATTAAAAATTTCTCGGCTCCTAATTGTCCTATTTGAACCGGAAAACTTCGATTGGACGGGAAATTTTTCAACCAAATGTAGACAGTATTTTTCTCCTTGTTTCAAAGGGTAAGTGTGCAAAGTTTCATCGAGATCTGATAAAAACTGTGGATTTGTATGAAGAACAAACAAACAAACATACATACATTCATCTTATATATATATATAATCAGCACAATACAGTCTTCCGTCCTGGATGCTGACTTAACTCCGCTGCAGGTAATAGCCTCTTTACATCTGTTACTATTGTCCTCGAATCATGTTAAATTTCCTTAATGAATTCATAAATTTCTTATCAGTCTGGCTTTGCGGTTTCGCTACAATATGGCCGTCTATCTTTTTTTATTATTATTTATTTACAGTTTAGGCAAAGGTTAATACATGCGGTAACATTGCAGTTCATCCATTTAATTTTTAAACTACGTCTTTGGTACAAGTATCATACAGGGTTAATATCTTTCTTGCGCGGAACTAATAGAGATTGTTTCAGAGAGGTTATGTCAGTTGTATTCAGACTAAGTTGTTTTCTTACTGATCGATGTTGCTTGCGGCTTAGCATCAACTGATAGACATCCTCCACAGAATCACAGTTTGGGAACATTGGCGAATCCACCACCCGTATACGTTTTTGTCACGTAATAAAGTGTGCCCTGTCCTAAATCTGTTCATCAAGGATTTTCTTTCCTCTTCAGCTCTAGTTGAGGCTACCATGGTTGACGACGATCTTACTGCAGATTGCTCGATACCAAAGTCCCTTTCTCTGGCAGTCGGCAGGGCATCTGTTCTTCCGTTTAGTACTAACAATGTTGGTGACAATGGCCTGGAGTCTGTGCAGGGTTCGAACGCTTTTCCTGTTTCTGCAGCAGTAAGATGTCGACGTTCTGTTCTGCCTGCAGCCTCATTGCTCATCACTCTAATATGGCCGGCACTCATTCGAACTGCACTTCTATTCCCTTTAACGATGTCTTCTGACGTTCCCTGACTATGCCATAAACTGCAGAGTCAGAATACTCGATATTTATCGAAAGAACCTATAGATGTAGTTAGAGCAGAGTCATATTTCTTTGTTACTGTTATGATCAAGCATTCATTTTATACTCTGTCCACAACTAAGGTAACTTTACGACATTCGCCACAAATTTTACAGCAGTCGCCGAGCTTTCAAACTTCGGACTTATCCAGTCGTATTTTTGCATGATGCCGAAACAAATACTCTTGCAGATATGTTTATTATAGATTACAACTTGGTACTTGAATTCTGTCCGAAACTGTATTTGAGCAGTTTTAAACTGCTGGTCAGACGAGTTTTCAACATAAGCCCCCCCTTTTTTTTGTGAAGCCTTTTTGATCTGCACTCTCCATCTCTCTTTCCGCAGCATGTCTCAAGGTCTGTGTGTATTCCTCTTTAGATTCCATTTCTATTATCGTCTTACATCGCTAATGTTTGTGGACAGTCGTAACATCTCAATCACAACTAACAGTTTAGTTCTGTATGCTGGTTTTTAGAATCAAAGTTTATGATCGAGCGTGGTAGGTGAGCGGTAACGCTCTGGTCTCGCATTCGGGAGGACGTGGTTTCGAATCCCCGTCCAGGCATCCAGATTTGGGTTTTCCACGGTTTCCCCAAATGACTCCAGGCGAATTCTGGGATGCTTCCTTAAAAAGCCATGGTCGAATTCCTTCCAATTCATTGTTCATTTTTTCCCGCCTCTCATGACAGGTGTAAAGTCGGAAGCAATTAAAAGAAAAACAAGATTTATGCTAAATCAGCGTCGCTGTGTTTAGTGAATAACTGCCACAGTGCATGCTGGGAAGAGTTGACAATGCCTTGTTATAGAAATGCCAGATTTCTGTCAATAGAACCTGATGGGTGAGTGTTGACGCTCGGGACTGGTATTCAGAGGAACGCGGGTTCGAGTCCCTGCCAGTCAGCCCATTACAATTTTCGGTATTCCATGGTTTCCCTAAATCACTTCAAGCGAATGCCAGGATGATTCCTTGAAAAGGCCAGGACCGGATTCCTTCCCGTTCCTTATCACCAGTTCTCTCACGGCTCTAATGACCTCGACGTCGACGAGGCGTTGAGCTCGAATTAAATAAAAAGGAGAAAAAAAATAAATTATGTTTTAACATTAACAGAATTAAGAACACGTGCTTTGTGAGTAGTATCTCGTGCAGCACACTCTTTTATCCTGTCGTGAGGCACAAATCAGTCCCCGGACAGCACAATAGAAAATGTCTGATAGAGCGCGCTGCGGACTTTCTACACACCTCTCTACTCCAGACAAACACATCTGTCAGTCCCACAGAAACGTCGCGACTCGCAGTTTCGTTTGTTGTCCGCAGTAGTGCTGGGTTTCAATACGACTGCCTGTCTGGTTGCGACACGGACGGGGGATTCACTGCAGTACTGTTGATCTCCGAAGCTCAGAAAGGTGGCAGGTGTATTATGTGACTCTACACTCCAACAGTCTGTCAGGATTGCACTCTACGAGCTCACAACTGTGCTCTTATTCACAGCCATCATAAACAAAATGAATAGATTGACAGCTGAGATCGGGTACTCTATTACGTAACCTGGTGCTTACCCGTGCATGTTTGTGTATACTTATACGATATATATATATATATATATAAACTTAACTTAGTCCAAAACCCGAAGGTTGGTTGGATCCTCCCGAAGGAGCATACTAAGCCATTGTGTCAGAGGTAGGACGGCCAGTTCCTTTCCTCTGGGACCTATAGTTTAACGTGGAATGCGAACCATGGAATATATATATATATATATATATATATATATATATATATATATATATATATACATATATTACAAAATGAACAACATCGATTCATCGTGCTATGTCCCAAATGCTTCAGTTTTCCTGCTCTCTGGTACAGTGTTTGTAACGTCCATGCTTCATCACTATGAAGAGTTGTGCTCGATACATACAACAGTTTTAGAATCTTATTCCTGCTTCTTAAATCACTATCTGAAGTTACATCTTTTTCAAGAAGGCTCTTTCCACTAGTGTTACTTTCCTTTTAAGTTTATTCTTGTTTAGGGCATCTGTTGTAATTTTACTCCTTAAGTGGCAGAATTCGCATACTTGTCCTATAACATTTGAGTCTATTAATATATTAATCTACTGTAATTTATATAATTTCTGCTTCATATCATGAGTTCTGCCTTGTCTTGGTTTAAATTTATTCCATATTCTTCTTTCAGTATTTTGTCCATGCCATTCATGAATTTCTCAGTTAAATATATTAAATATAATATATGTACTTCATCTACATTAAAGACATATAAAACAAATCTATGACGATTCGGTATTTCCTGTGTACAATGAGTCACAGAAGCTATTCCTTGTAGAATATGCTGCTAATCGCGGTTTCGCAGTCAAGACCATGTGATCGAAATGTAACAAAAAATACGTAGACATATTTTTCATGGCATAAAAAATCTAAATTCGGTTAACTTTTCAGACTGTCAACTTGTTAACAGATAATTCCATCAGTTACTATGAAAGGTATATATTTCTAGATTAATTCGTAGATGAGAAGTATCGATTACACATGAGAAGTGTCGTTAAAAACGGTTGATTAGAGTGTAGAAAATACGCGATTCTAACGGTACGACCAAACGAAATGACCAACACTGAAGTCAAAGACAACATTGTGCTCAGCTATCTGTTACCTGTATACTTATATCGTGTATGCACTACCCCTGGGCGTTAAGCTTATTACTAAGATTTTAGAGACACACGAGAGGCGTTGTTAATTTCTATGTAACATTTCCTGATTTGTATCAATTGAAACATGTCGCTTCGGTAGGTAAATCGTCTCACATCCCCCTCTCCTTAAACAGTAAAGACATGCACTCCTTTACAGGGGGGAAATAATAATTCAAACACAGGCTATTTTATAGCTTCCGGCTGCGGGAGCATAAGAGGGCTTACTTCCTCCTGCACCCGCCATTAAAGACGCGAAGTACTCTGGCAGCACCGTTTAAGTTCTTGTTAAGAACACAATGTATCGTCAATCCTGTTGGGCGTAACATTTACTTCCTAGCAGTAGTATGTAATGACTTAGTTTCTCCGGCAGTAACTTTACTTTCATCGTTTCGATGACCACATAAAACTTTCTAAGAGGAGCCACGGAGACTCTGCGGTTTCCGTTGTGGCGCTTTAGACTGCAGCGACCAGCAATGGAATGCAGCTCTTCCTGATAAAAAAAAATCCACTAATTTCCAAGTTCAGTACTAAGTGGCATCCCAGAATTACAACCGACATTCCAAGGACAGCCTCGGAGGACCAACTGGAACCGACTTAATTATTCTTATTGGAAATATTGGAATTTTTTGTGAATATTCAGACTAAGACAGTCACTTATTGATTGTATTATGAAACTGTTAGTGATCTATTAAACAAGATTTTACCAGTTATATATCTTCTTTCCATTGCTAGAATTAGTTGTCATCTCCACTTGCACCTGATATTATCTTGTAAACTACTAATCATTATAATGAACGGCTCCGAACCGGAAATACGGATGGTGATAATATAAATTAGATTCGATCGTCACAGAAGACGAAGAGAATAGTTTGAAATCGTTCTGGTTAGTTCACTAAACGCCCAAAAACATAGCTAATCAGTAATCAAACCATTTGTTCCCTTACAATATCTCCCGCCCCCCAGCACTGTTTGTGGAAGTGATGGGTTTGGTCGAGGTAACAATATGGAGATTCATTGCACGCCGATGTGGTCGCCGGGTGGACTGAAGCAAAATAATATCATCTCAAACGAAAAACTCTACACTGGATAATTTAAAACAACTTAAACATAGATAAATTAGGTTTGGAATAATCGGGACACCTCGAAATTGATGTCATATTGCATTGCAAGAAATTGGAAATAGAATAAGAGGAACGCATGTAGAATTGTAGCAAACCCCTCCATGGTGGAGATTTCGGCTCTGGCGATTGAGGAAGAAAGCCGAGCGAAACTTAGACAAAGAGGACTGCTCGCGATGGACGTAGGCTGCCCAGAGGAAGAGGGTGATACCACAACAGATCAGCCTGGCCTTTTTACTTCTGTAAATATCCTCTGAAACACATGTTGTAAGCAGTAACTTTCTTCAGGTGTAACTGGTTGCTCAATGGATAAGCGTACGAAATTCAAAGTTCTGGGTTCGGGTCCCGCCCGCTCTGACCAGGATTTTTTTCGGAGTTTGCTTTGTTAATATAATGTACGTCAGTACGTTGCGTGGTTCGGATTCCACGTTAAACTGTCGATACCAGAGGAAAGGAACTGGCCGTCCTACCTCTGACACTATGGCTTAGTATGCCTTCTTCTGGAGGATCCAACCAACCTTCGAATTTTGAACGAAGTAGATTAATAAAGAAAATGTTAAATTTGATATTTCACTGGCTATTTGGAAAAATAAAGCCGTCTTCACGTTAAGATTTTCGGTAATGTCTTCAACTACTGTTTTAATTGTCACTGGAATTTTCGTAGCTGCCGTATGCACTCTGAAGAAAGGCTGAAGTGTTACGGAATCGGCGTTCAGTCTTATCGAGATACCCGCGTATTTGTGTGGCACGTTAGACACTATATAGGGAGGCAAAGAAATTACTTGCCTTCATTTGAAAAGTTTCTAACGCTTTTGTGGCTGAAAGCGCATGGGGCAGATATTTACGACAAATTTTTCGTCTGCTCACTCCAGCGAGAAGCTGTATGAACGCTGTTAGGGGGGGGGGCATCCATAAATTACGTGAGGTGAAATAGGGGGGGGGGGGTCCGGCGAAATCTCACCAGATCTCACCAAGGGGGAGGGGGGGTATACGGAAATCTCACGTAAGATTTTGCGAAAAATTTGGGGACAGTAGAGCAAAAAAAAAAAAGTCTACAATTTGCGGCAAAGTCGATTTTAGTAGGGTATTTTGTCAAAAAAGTTAGGATGTGACCTAAAAAAAAAAGTCTACAAAAGTTTCTAGGGGAGGGGTTCTCGCGGACCAGATCTCACCAGAGGGGGGGGGGGGGGGTCCGGCCAGATCTCACGAAATCTCACCAGGGGGGAGGGGGGGGGGTCCAGAAATCCGGAAAAACACCTCACGTAATTTGTGGATGCCCCCGTACAGTTTTCTCTAGATCTTGGCTTATTTGTGTGGCACGTTAAACACTAGTTACGGAAGCAAAGTAATAATACGCCTTCTGTTGGTTTGAAGAGTTTCTAACGCTTTTAGATGGCTGCAAGCGCATGGGAGAGAGATTGAAGATAATGTTTCGTCCGCTCGCTTCTGGGAAAAACTCTGTGAACCCTACTTTAGGCAACCTTTCACCGCTTACTTCAGATCATTCTGAAAGCGAAAGAAAACACTGCAACATAAAAAGTAGTGTGATTGCAAAAGAAATAAGTGATTCCCCGCCTCCAAGTGCTCTAATCATGCACGACAAAGCAACATGGATGCTGGCTGAAGCCACAGGCTACCAAAACTCGCAACAAAAATGTAAATAAAAACATTGGATTGCTGACGACATTTCGACGGAGGCAAAACGAGACCGGAATGAACAAACATTCCAACAGTTGAATTGCCGCTTTTTTTATTAAATAAATAGCTTCTAAATTATTATTAAAATTATTCAGCCTGCAGGACTGAATCTTGAAACAAACAATTAGAGGATATTTAAATTATAAAAAGGCTATAGAATCACATGGAACAGACACAACAAAAAGTCAATATCCCGAAATTGTTAAGACACTATAACACTGTAATCAAACCAAAGGCATTATACGCATCAGAAACTTTGATTATTGGGGTTAATGACTGATTAAAAATATTGAAAAGCAAGAAAGGAACATTTTAAGAAAAAATCTTTGGCCCAGTTTGTACAGAAGTAATTTGGATGAAAATCACACGAATCATATCAGCATACTGAAAAAACTACAGACACATTCTGGAACAACGAATTAGATTCTACGGCCATATTATCAGAATGAATAACCAAAAGAATTCTCCACCTGACTGTTTCAGTGAAAATGAAAAACATTTGGCTACTTGAAATCGAAAAGGATCTCCAGGAAATCGGAAACGCAGATGATATCATACACGAAATGCAAATTTAGTAGCATGGTCAGTAACCATCAATTTGCTAATAAACCGTATACTATGAGAAGGAACACCTGGACGGAAGAACGTATGAAAGTGCTCAACGAGAGGAATAGAAATAAGTTTATTCGCGCTCCTCAGTTGGGCATAAGGATGGAAGAACTGGCTTGTAAGGCCTGGTTCTGGCGATTAATTTCTTCGAGTTTAATACAACAGTTACATATAATCTACATGGAATGTAAACACCTTGTAAGTCAGTGGAAAATAACGGGTTGAACGCTATGTTCTGGCAGTTCATTCCTACCAGCTGCCTAACTAAATAAATTAGTATCAAACAACGCTCATACTTTAAAAATCATGTAACTTGGTGCGTATTCCGGACAGAGAGTATCTACTTTGAATATAAAAGAACAAAAAGCAGTAAATAATTAATGTGTTAACTTAAACATAATACTGTACATACTTTATTTAAAGTGTTTTGTCAGTTCATTTGTTCGCAGTTATTTAGCCTAAATAGAACTGTTAATAAATAATGCTGATAACCTCAATTTAGCAGTAATATCTCTGGCCAGAAAGCCGGACGCGTTACGTCAACATTACGGACACGACCTCACGATGGCCAAGCTTAGTTTTTTATTAGTGTAGATTATTTGTTATTAAAACAAACAACTGTGCAACAAACGGCATACAATTGCTATGTGCTTTCCCAGATGGTTACAGAAGCTGCAATAATGACGGCCTAACACTTAAACCTGTGCCTGCAGTTAAGTCCGCGAACCTCTTACAGAGGTGCTTCAACGTGTAGGTCTACGGCCAAACTGGCGGGAACAGTTTCATTATGGTTACGCATCTTACGTCTTGGAGAGATTTTATTGACAGAAAATACTCGTTATTAGTTGGAATTAGTTAAGTCCTTCACTTTCGAACCAAAATGATGAATATCTTAAGTTCTCTTCCGCTTGATTGATGGAAAAACTCTACACCTACATCCATATTCTGGAAACATTGTGGCTGACAGAGGGTGCTAAGCACCAATCTCAATTCTACTCATTACAATCGCAAATAACACGAGGAAAGAAAGAATGCATAAAAGCATCACTACGGCATCTTATTTCTCGAATCTTATACCTTCGGTCATTGCGATTTAAATAGGTTGACGGAAGAAGTATTTCATTGTACTCGTAAGTCAAATAATTTCACATATTTTCCAATAAATTCAAACGCAAACGACGTCGTCTGTCTTCCAAACGATCTCGGCCCAATCTATGTATCAATTCTGTGACGCTTTCATAAGAGCTGTAGCAACAAGTCACGAATCTAGCGGCTCTCCTCTGTACCCTCTCCACTGAGTCAATCAGAACCTTGCGATACGGATCCCAAACACCACAACAGTGATCCAGATGCGGACGCACTAGTGTTTTATACGCTAGTTCCTTTTTATGAGTATTACAACTTCTCAAAATACGACATATGAATCTTAATTTAGAATTAGCTTTGCCTACGATGGAAGTTATGTGCAAGTCCCATTTCATGTTGCTTTGTACTATTACCCCCAGATACTTCAGATAATCAACCGTGTCAACAACTGAATTGTTTACTTTTTATTCGTGAACAAACTGATTCTTTTTATTACTTATTCGCATTGCCTTGCACTTTTTTCAATTAAGTGTAAGCTGCCATTTACGGCACCATTCGGAAATATCATCCAAATCGCGCTGAATTTTTAAGCAATCGCCAGAGCACCTTATTTTCCTATATATAACAGCATCGTCGGCAAACAATCGCAACTAGCATTTAACGTTGTCACCTAGATCATTTATAAAAATTAAGAAAAGAAGTAGTCCTATTACACTTCCTTGAGGAACGCCGGAATAACATCTAACTTAGAAGAGGCTTCCCCGTCAACAACGACATACTGTGATCGACCAGTTAGAAAATCTGATCAGATATACCGTATGCTCGAGTTTTCGCTAAAAGTCGGTTGTATGGTACAGAATCAAAAGCTTTCTGAAAATCCAAGAATATTGCATCAACTTGTGAACCTGCATCGATAACTTTCATTACGTCGTGGGAAAATAGGGCCAATTGAGTTTCACACGATCTCTTCTTCCGAAATCAGCGTTGACACGGTGTAACTGGTTCTCATCTAGAAAATTCATTATGTTCGAGCATATGACATGTTCCAGTATTCTGCTGCAGACAGATGTTAAAGATATGGGTCGATAATTCCTAGGATCACCGATCTTCTTTCTTGAAAACAGGAATTACCTGTGCTATTTTCCAGTCAAAAGGTACTTTTTTCTCTTCTAAAGATTTACGGAATATATCTGACAAAAATGGTTCAATTTCCTCCGCGTATTCTGAAAATACTCTTACCGGTATACTATTGGGACCTGGCGCTTTACCCAACTTCAGGAGCTTTAATTGCTTTACAATACCTACGCTATTAATTGAGACCAGATGCATCTCGAATTCTACACGAAGTGGTAAAGTGAGAATGTTTTCCATGTTTTCGCGCGTGAATGAATTTTTGAATTCGGTGTTAAATACGGTAGCCTTGTCGCGGCTGTCGTCAGCTTCCCGACAGTCTTGTATTATAGCTTGCTTATTGTTGCCACTACAACTACCTTTTTTTATATATACGATCAAAATGTCTTATGATTTTCGGTGAGGCTCTTAGAGAGGGAATTACAACGAAAGTCATTAAAAGCCTCACGAATCGCATTCTTGACATGTCCCCTTATCTCATCTAACTTATCTAGATCGGTCCGATGCATCGTCCTTCTTGGTCGTGCATGTATCTTCCTTTGCTTTTTGAGTAACGGTTTAATGACACGTGTATACCATGGGGGATCATTCCCTGATTGTTCGTTTCGGTGTATACCTTCCCTGACAATAGGTATGAATTGATGCCACATTTCTTCAACGGTGCCTCTTGCTATTATGATGGTATGGTAATTATGCCTCAAAAACGTTCTAAACCACTATTTTGAAGCCTTTTCGAATCTGTAAACTATCCTTTCTTTTTTCCGTTTGCGCGTGGTTGTTAATTTTACTGTATCAATTATAGCTGTGTGATCAGTTATTCCCGTGGTAGTAGAAATGTTCGTGAATAATTCAGGCCTATTTGTAGCGAGAATATCTAAAATATTTTCGTTACCGTTGAGGCATCGTGTTGGTTTAGTTACGAGCTGTTCAAGAGAAGAGGTCTAGTATGATTTTGCAAGCTGCTTTATCCCTGCCACCAGTGACGTGAACGTAATTAGTCCAGTCGATATCTGGAAAGTTAAAGTCACCACCTAGCATTATTGTATGCTACGTAAATTGCCGTGCTATATTATTTACATTATTTCTTAAGGCCTCGGCAATATTTACGCTTACATCGGGCGGACGATAGAAGGAGCCTATCACAAGTTTTTTCCTAGCTACGGTGAGCTTAAGATTTCGCAGACAGTATCGACAACTATTTCGTTACATGGGAGGTACTTACTAACAACTATAAATACACCACCTCCATGGGAATGCAACCTATCCTTACGGGAAACGTTCATGCTGCTATTAAAGATTTCAGCGGAACTTATATCCGGTTTTTAACAACTTTTGTGCCTATTACGATATTATCATCTGTAGTACGAATAACGTTTTCGAGTTCAGGCTGTTTGTTACAAACACTTCTGCAGTTAACTACTAGAACTTTTAATGTTCGAGATTCTTTTAAGCTGCCCCTTATACGCTGAGTTAAATTTATTTGAGCTGTCCGTAAGTGAATTTCCTCTTCAGGGTCATCCTCCCTCAGCATAAAAAACTACACAAGGAGCTAAAGTATTACAAGAACATGGCGTAACCAAATTTATGTACTGTCAAACATTGAATCCTCCAGTGTGGTTCAGTGCGCTGAGGCGCCGCACAGTGGATTGGGGTGGCAGAACGGACCGGTCACGAGCCCGGCTCACGCGTACCGGCCGTCCTCACTGGGGTTTTTGGGCTGTTTTCCGCAGCCACCATGGTGGATGCCGGCGCAATTCACAATCTTCGCCTCATAAACTACACATTTCACAAACAAAAAATACACTTATCGCACACAGAACACAGTTACACCTTTCACAGACACTTGGCAAAACTTCCACTACATTCATTAGAACGTAGTATAACCTTCTAGAAGGCATAAAATGCCAGGGATGGTTCCTTCAAAAGCACGTGGGCGAATTGCTTCCAATTCGTTTACCGCAGGCCTCTATAGACCTCGACGTCGACAAGGCTTAAAGCCATAATCAAAAAAAAAAAAAAAAAAAAAAAAAAAAATGAAAAAAGGAATGTTAGATCCGAGGCCTGCCCAGCCAATTTGTGTGTCCATGATGCGAGGCGTGATAATTGTGGATGCTGTAATAGTAGGCAAGTACCAGGTACGACAAGTACAGGACGATGGATGCGATTCGTAGCTCGACATGTTACAACAGAAGTTGTTGGTATGAGAGGCAGTTCCTATGACCGGTTTCTGATGGCCCTCGTTAACACACGAGTCTAGGCGGTGCAGTGCTCGGAACTAGTCTAGACGAGAACGTACCGCTGCTGCGCAACCAGGGACATTCACCACCCGTGAAACTGGGTCTGCCCAAGCTCTGTGACGGCGAGTACATACCACCACGTACCAGATAAATGAAACAAGGCAGCCTACTCTTCTTAAGCGTTATGCCTGTTAAGTAAACCGCTGTTGCCGTATGAGATTAAACACTGTGGAACAGTGAACCGCGAGGAATAACGGGATAAGGTGTAAACTTTGGGCTCCCTACATCTTGGCTACAACACCACCTCGCTTGTGATTAATATTGCAATGTGCTTTGCGTAACCATCTAGGCCTCGCGTTCTCTACATAGGGAGCATACTCCCTCCCCTCCCTGGGAAGCGAGGCGTTTAAAGGAATCAAACATGCGTGAGCTTAGTAAACATGTAAACGTGTTAGAATAAGGACGTATAATGAAATTGTTGTATTTATTCACTAAATTTTTTAATAAAACCCAGTAAAATACATTTAAGCCGAATTTTAATCTGAATATTTTTTTTTTTTTTTTTTTTTTTGTATTTCAATATAATAACATAGTATGGGAAGGCGTAACCTCAAACCAAATTCGAAAGAGGGGCGGGGCAGGAGGAAAATGCTCTTAGTATCCTACAAGTTTGAGAACCACATATGATATCTAGGGGGTTGTTGGGTTGGTGCCAATTTTTCAACAAAATTCTATTATTTTTTAATGAATTCAATTTCGAGTTATTCTTCAACACATTTTGCGTAGTGAAATGAATTTACAAACAAAAACAAAAATAGTTTTGTAAGAATTTAAAAAAAAAGTCTTCAAGGGAGCGTCCATAAACTACATGTTTCGGTCGGGGGGAGGGTTGGCTGGAAAGGTACGCTCTTCTACGCGGGGGGAGGGGGGGTGGTTTAGAACCAGGGCCACGTAAGTTTCCATTCATATTATTTGTCACAGTTAAAATGAGGTACAGAACACATACCAGCATGTGAATATTTATTTCCGTATGTAATTTACGATAGTAAAAGTACAAGACGTCTTCTGGAATCAATAGAGAAAAATGCTAACTGCTACGTATGGGGTGAGGGGGGACGGAGTTGAGGCAAAAGTCACGTCGGGCTTCGAGCGGGGAGGGCGTGGGGGGTTCACAGGAGGCCAAACTGGAGCTAAGTGGTTTATGAACGCTCCCCAATAAGAAATGATTTTTTATAAAGAAATCATTATTTGAATTGTGATGTTTTCTTTCAAATGGTATCCGAAATTCTTATAACGAGCTCCTAAGGCTTGTAGAACAGACTCAGCGTATGAAGTTTTGTTTTGGAACTCAAGACTGAAACATATTTTTCCATGCTAGTAGAATCAAAAAAAGTATTGCTTCTGCTGGTTTTTCAGTGCTTCAAGTAATGACCCATGAAATTGGCGTAGTTTTAAATTTACAGTATCATTTGACTGTCTGACATATCATCATGGTCCGATACACGTCGTTTCAGACATTGTAACTTCGAAGTACGTTCTGATAGACACATGACATGACATGATTACAGGCCAAGACGTAATCTTTCACCTCTTGTCAACTCGGCCCGCCTACTATACGCGTAAATGTGAAGCGTGTGTTTTAAAACCGTAGATTTAAACACTTGACTTTGTTTTGTTTTACTTGCTGCAAGGAAACGGTACCTACTTTTTTTCTGCGGGTTCCCGATAAAAATTTATCAACACAGTTCCCTCTACAAAAATAAGGAGTTTAAAATTTCAGAACACTCTTTATAAATTAAAAACAAAAAATAAATTATTTTAAAAATTCGTAAATCGTGGAATAAAAAATGTTCAAAGTTTTTCAAACGCGAATTCGATACCGATGAAGATTAATTACCCCCCCCTTTTTCTCCCAAACTACCTATAATTTATTTCACGCCTATGACTTTTTCCCCAAATTTTTCATTATAATAGTGTTTGTCATTGCGCACAAATGTAGTTCATAGTAATCGAATATCTACGTTGAAGGGTTGGGCTGTTACGAGCCTGTGATACACTTACAGATGGACAAATGAATGATTTCATTAGTGGTCTGTACGAGCCGCCAAACGCTAAGCAGTACACTGGAATAACTTACACATACAGCTCTCGACAGTTAGGTTCCCGCAGTATATTAGGCGCACACGTGACGTCTTTAAGTGTTCATCTGTGGGATAACGCGGCCATCCGTACAAACACATCACAGCCGTTCCAAGACGAAATGCTAAGGAACGTCTTCAACGTTTTCCTATCCCTTTGTAAATATTAGCCTGGACACTGTTAAAAGCTCATCAACTACAATACATTCTCTTCTACATCGAGAATTGTCGAACCTTAACGGAGAATTTTTTTCATCTATTTCTATACAGTGGAGAAGTCTCAGGCACGAGTATAAAAATCAGGAGGTGCACGGTTCGAATCCCGATCTCAAATGAAAATTTTGTGCTTTAAAAATTACCTTAACATTCGTCAAGGCTTCGCTTGGCAGTTCTATCATTACCGTGGCTCCAAAATCTGATGATGAATTCTTGCAGAACTCGACGAAATAAATCGAAAATAAAGACTAAAATGTTTTGATTTCTCGCTTGGTTTTCGAGATATAGCATGTTAAAAATCAGCCATAGGTATAGTTCCTTCTGCTTTTGATGTTTTTTCTTCTGGTCCAGGCCGTATTTCAACCTAACAACAATCACTAGGAAGAAAATAAAACACCTGTAGTGCATTTCCACCATGTTGATATGGTGGTTTTGGTGAAAAAAATTTTTTGGTTCAGGCCGGATCTCACCCTAACCTCATCACTTTTGAGATACAATATCTCGAGAACTAAGCGAGATATCAAAAAACTTTTTTCTTTATTTTCCATTTGTCTCATCGAGTTACGTAAGAATTCATTATCAAATTTGGCTATAGCGAAATTTTTCTTCTGGTCCAGACCGTGTTACAACCTACGTCAATTTTGAGATACGATAACAAAAAATTTTATTCTTTATTTTCGATTTTTTTTGTCGAGTTCTATAAGAATCAATCATCATATTGTGGACGCCACGGTAATTGATAGAATCCCCCTTCGCTTTCTTAAATAAACTCTTCTGTGCCCAGCAGCTGCGTAAAAATGTCACCCTTGTGGGACGTTTCGAAGGCGTCTCTCTCAGCCCTCAATTTCAACCAAATGTCACTGATTAACTGTTTGTTTACACGCTGCCGCGGAAACGGTGCAAGACAAAATCCAACACAGCGCGATGACGTCATCCACTAATTGCTCGTTACCGAGGCGAAACAGTTTCAGCATTTTAATAGCCGGGTTCCAGGCCGCACTGAGTTGATAACCAGTGTCCCTGTTGACTAATAAATCAGTTTTTCTGATTTTCACAGCTTCTGTAATACTGCTGGGCCCAAAAATCTTTGACCCGGGAATAAAACTGTAGTTTTTTTCAAATCAAATGTATGACCTCCCTCGCAAACTGTGTTCGGCCACCGCAGATTTCTTTCTTTTCAAAGACGAACATTTCTTGCGTGTTCAACACATCGCTGCACAATACACCGCTGCGTTTGTCCGATACAACCACAGCCACATTCACATAGTATATACAGTAATACACACCAGGGGTTCGTAAACCTAGGTCATCTTTAACGCTGCCGACGAAGTTTTTAATTTTAGTTGGTGGTCTGAAAATTGTCTCGACTCCGTATCGTGTCAACAGTCTACCTATTTTGGAACTTAGGGCACCGACAAACGGCAGAAAGGCAAGGCCCTTGGTATCAATATAATCTTTCTGTCAATATTCCTTCTTTTTAAACGCGCGACTAATCTGCCCCATAATTTAACAACCACCTCACTACACAGAGCACGAAGAATTTCTACATCTACATCTACATATATACTCTGCAATTCACAAAATTGTGGGTGCAGAAGGTGCTCAGCACCAAAGCTAATCTCTTTGCTGTGCATTCCAATACCTAATGGTACGAGGGTAAAAAGAATTCATATAAGAATCAGTCGGCACCTTATTTATCTAAATTTTATCTTTCCTGTCCTCCGACTCAAATAGGTTGGTGGAAGAAGTATTTCACTACACTCAAAAGTGAAAGTGGGAGTACGCATGTTTACCAATAAGATTAAACGAAACGTGTGTCGTCTATCTACCAGAGACTCCCAACCTAATGTACTAATCAGTTCTGTGACGCTTTCATAAGGATGTAGCAAGCGGTCACGAATCGAGCGGCTTTTCTCTGTACTTTCTCTATACTTTCGATCAACCCTTACGAAACGGGTCCCAAATGGCACAACAATAATCCAAATGTGGACGCACAAGAGATTTGTACGCTATGTCCTTTGTTTGTTCATTACAATTTTTCAAGATTCGACCTATGAATCGTAGCCTAGAATTTGCTCTACCTACTAAAGAATTAATGTGTATGTTCCAAAGATATTGTGACAAAGATTACCTTCCAGATGAATTAGACTATCTCCGGAGAACGTTTTCGGTAACGAGCAGAAGAGTGGATGACGTCATCGCGCTGTGTTGGCTTTTGTCTTCCACCGTTTCCGCGACAGTGTGAAACAAACAGTTAAACATGACATCTGTGGTTGAAAGAGGGCTGAGACAGGCGCCTTCGAAACGTCCCACTTGTGTGACATCTTTATGCGGCTGGAAGTTTATTTATACAACGCCGTGAAAAACTTCGATCTTGCTTCGCTTTCTTAATATCAAATTTGGTAGAACGCTTACAGGTTCGGGATCCGCTAAACTCCATTCCCTTTAGGTTAGGCGGCTACGATAGAGGCGGGTTGCGCAGCCAATAATAAACTCCGCCGCTACGCCATTAGGACCACATGAAATTATTGTTAGCATTCATTTCAAAGCTGAATAAATAAAGTCTGAAACAAATAGCCACTATATGTCCCCTCGAAACAGAAACCATCAAGTGCAGACAGGTGGAAGAATTGCTCAATTTTGTCGCACGGAGAGGAAAACCTTTTAGTTGTTCCATAGCTCCTCGTCATTGTATTCTGACAGTAATACGTTTATATGGCAATAGTATGGTCGGTTTGGCACGTTGATGATTAAAAATGTTCTCATAACCTCACTGTATGTGACGTTCTCTGAACTACTTTTGCCTTTTCTTTACCAAAAGTTTCTTCAACTACCGCCTTATGTAGCCAAAAGTATTTATACAAACGCAGCACGTAATTATTCCAGTCGTTTGTCAATCGATACGGTAAAACAAAAAAAAATACCGGTCAAACTCGGTTGTAAAAACCGGTTGCTGGTGTAAATGGTTAATGGTATCGATTGTCACTCCAGTCGACAGTTGTCGTATATTGGCTGGTTGTTCTCCTTTTACTTGTCATCGGTTTCTCACCCGACTTGATATAATCCTTCTTCGATTATTAACAAACATTCTTAGACTGAGTATAGTCTGAATACGTCTTCCTTTAAGTTCTTCCCCACGTCTCTTCTTCCACCAACAAATCAAGCAATCCCATATGTTTTATATTTGACTAACTATTCTGTTTCTCCGTTCACTGAATTTCCAGGTCATGTTCATTTCGTGTACTACAACTGTAAACCTGATTGGCACCGCAGTTCAGATAATCAGGTTTCCTCCTTTCTGTGCTGAATCCGTGCAGTTTTATAACGTCATTTTCAAGCTGTTTTTGGAAGATTTCTGCTAAAGGGTTTATTTGTTTTCGATGATGATTTATATCTTATTCTAATTTGCTTGTAACGTCGTTCTTACTGAGGGCGACCATTTTGGTTCTGTCTTACTAATGATAATGTTGCGTGTGCTACTTCTTGTACATCAGATTTTTTATGAAGTGTGCTGCTGTTACCAGTCAAAGGGGAAATAACTCACGTTTAGTCATTTCAAAAGGCACCGCGGGAAGAGGTAAGTTTTACGTTCGTTTCTACTTCTGAGTTTACGCCTCGTCGACGTTCACGTCATTAGAGGCGGGAAAGGACTGAGGTCAAGGTTTTGGAAAGAATTCGGCATTTTCGTTTTAAAGGAATCATCCTGGCATTCCCTTCGAGCAATTTGAGGAAACCGTGGAAAACCCAAATCTGTATGACTGTCAAACACGCGTCCTCCCGAATGCGAGGCCTCTTTGCGCAAGGCGGACAGTGTTGACATCTGACCGATTACTTTAGTACGCAATCTGGTTGTTGCGAATTTCCTACGATTTGTTTGCAGCCGTCACGGTTCAGGAATTTCTCTTAGTCTCCTCTTTTCTAATGTCCATTGCAGTCAACATCCTTTATATTACATAATTACTGGTCATTCCCCACCAGTGGCTGATCCAGGATTTTCGTTTTTTTTTGGGGGGGGGGGGGGCTAGGATTTTTGTTTGCGGGGAGCTAGGATTTTGGTTTGGGGCGAGGGTAGGCTATATAGGGGGGGGGTTGACGTCAGAAATCTCTTGTCAACATTTTATTTCAGATTACTGTTCTTATAAGAAGAATAGAGATATTAAAAAAAGTTGTCGTCGGGGGTGACTTAGATGCTTTTTGGGGTGTGGAGGGGGGGCGCGTTTAAGGCCCTAAGACCCCCCTCCTGGAACTGCTACTGTTCCCCAACATTCTTAGGTTCAAGTTCTCCCTCAATGTTTTTGTCAGTCTTGTCTTAATGAGATATCAGTCCATTCTTTATTTCTGCTGCTTCTGATCCGCCGTTCTTCATACGTTTCTGTCTGTGATATTACAGTATTATATCTGAAGTCTGAATAAAAATTTTATGAACAAACGCCAGGGTGTAAATGGTACTCACGCCGGAATTAGAATTAAAGACTGCGAATGTTATGAATGGTTTTGAAGTAAACTGGAGTGCAATACCACTTCGTTTGCAAATAAGATGTATTTACTACATGTGTTAGAGGTGCCAGAGAACACGGTGCGGGGAGTAATTGACCCACGGCGTTTTAAAGGAACCGACCCAGCTCTCGCCTGAGTGGTTTCGGAAAACCTAAATGTGACTGGCCGAACGGGGATTCGAGCTCGCGATCTCCCGAGCTCACCCACCACTCTCGGTGTGCGCGTCCGTTGCGACGTGAAAGCTTTCCAAAATAAACGAGCATTTCGGCGTGCCGGAGTGGGACGACGTGTTGCAAACACTTTGCTCACCACTCTCACTTGTCCTTCGGCGGGCCCAGTCGGTCTGCTGTGGAACAGGTTCTGGACGCATTGCCGCAACTGGGGCAGCACCGGGAGCAGGCGTAACGGGACGACGTCTTGCGCAACTGTGCAGATAACGGCGACAACACTCTCGCCCCAGTGTGCACCGCTCAAGGTCGCTCGACAAGTCTTGCTAACACCGGTTCGTGGGAACGTTGGGTACTGGACAGCCAATAATTCAAGCCATCAGTACAGTGATGCGTTCTCATGACGATTTAATTACTCCTATCGCCCGTGAATAATAACTGCGGACGAGCTCGTGTAAGAACTAGGAAACCAGTCCCGGCCATACGGATTTGAATTTTATACAGGGTGTTACAAAAAGGTACGGCCAAACTTTCAGGAAACATTCCTCACATACAAACAAAGAAAATATGTTATGTGGACATGTGTCCGGAAACGCTTACTTTCCACGTTAGAGCTCATTTTATTACTTCTCTTCACATAACATTAAACATGGAATGGAAACACACAGCAACAGAACGTACCAGCGTGACTTCGAACACTTTGTTACAGGAAATGTTCAACATGTCCTCCGTTAGTGAGGATACATTGCATCCACCCTCCGTCGCATGGAATTCCCTGATGCGCTGATGCAGCCCTGGAGAATGGCGTATTGTATCACAGCCGTCCACAATATGAGCTCTAACATGGAAAGTAAGCGTTTCCGGACACATGTCCACATAACATATTTTCTTTGTTTGTGTGTGAGGAATGTTTCCTGAAAGTTTGGCCGTACCTTTTTGTAACAACCTGTATATCAGGATGGCTCTTTTGAAAGACCATGGCCGAATTTTATCCCATTCCTTGCTCCAATACATTTCCCGTCGACGAGGCGTATAGCAAACAAACAAAAAGAAGGAGTACAATGTATAAAGCATATCACTTCCAGTCATGACATTTTAGAATCCCGAATAGCAAAAATAAGAGAACTAAATAAATTTAAAGCTTCTTAAATTAAATTTCTGATATCAGCTATACTAAAATGAGAAATGATGAAGAGATACGTAGAGGTTGATCTGGTAATCGAAAAAAAGAGTATGGAATGCACAGTTAAAGTGTTTTGGTGGTGGGATACAAATGCTATAGTATCGAATAGAAAAGCGGCCGTTAGGTTGGGAAGTACAGGGATGGTAGGACCACAAATTAAGGGCCATATAAAGAACCTAGGGGAGAGAGAAATGTATATATCTATACATACAGAGGAGAAAGTTATTGAGACAGAAATAAATTGATGTACACGCCGGTCGTAAATGTCCTATCCAGCCCTCTTTAAAGTATACAAGACGGTTGTGACAGCTGAACTAATATCATTTGATTATGCGATAGCGCCACTGACTACCATCTACACGAACGAGTTTCAGATCCCGATCTGCCTCGGAGAATTTTACTCGCGGCTGAGCCCCCAGAATGGCTCTTCAAACCCACACTGACTCGTGAAAAACGAGAGCCAAAAATAATTGTGTAAAGAGACTGACGTGTGGTGTTGGCCATAGCGCGCGCTTTGTGATATCGACAGGGAGCCAATCCCGTACTGAGAGTGCTTTTCATCTCGACTTTTTTTTGACTTACAAATAAAGATCATATCCTGAAGAGCCAAAGAAAATGGTATAGTCATGGGTATGCAAACACAGAGATATGTAACACTCAGAGTACGGTCCTGCGGTCGGCAACGCCTATATAAGACAACAGGTGTCTGGCGCAGGCGTTAGATCGGTTACTGCTGCTACAATGGCAGGTTATCACGATTTAAGTGAGTTTGAACTTGGTGTTATAGTCGGAGCACAAGAGATGGGACACAGCATCTCCGGGGGGATTTCCCGTACGACCAATTAACGAGGGCACCGTGATTATCGGGAATCCGGTAAAACAACAAATCCCCCAACATCGCTACGGTCGGAAAAAGATCCTACAAGAACCGGACCAACGACGACTGAAGAGAATCGTTCAACGTGACAGAAGTGCAAACCCCCAGATTGCTGCGGATTTCAATGCTGGGCCATCAACAAGTGTCAGCGTGCGAACCATTCAACGAAACAGCATCGATATGGGCTTTCGAAGCCGAAGGCCCACTCGTGTACCCTTGCTGAGTGCACGATAGAAAGCTTTAAGCCACGCCTAGGCTCGTCAACACCGATATTGGACAGTTGATGATTGGAAATATCTTGGCTGATCGACGAGTGTCGTTTCCAAATGGATCGAGCGGGTGGACGTGAACGGGTATGGAGGCATCCTCATGAAGTCATGGATCATGCGTGTCAGCAGGGGACTGTTCAAGCTGGTGGAGGCTCTGTAATGGTATAGGGCGTGTGTAATTCGAGTGACATTGGACCCCTAATACGTCTAGATACGACTCTGACAGGTGACACGTACGTACGCATCCTGACTGATCAGCTGCATCCATTCATGTCCATTGTGCATTCCGACGGACTTGGGCAATTCCAGCAGGCCAATGCGACACCCCACACGTCCAGACTTGCTACAGAATGGCTTCAGGAACACTCTTCTGAGTTTAAAGACCTCCGCTGGCCACCAAAATCCCCAGGTATGAACATTGTTGAGCATATCTGGGATGCCTTGCAACGTGCCGTTCAGAAGAGATCTCTATCCCGTCGTACTCTTACGGATTTATGGACAGCCCTGTAGGATGCATGGTATCAATTCCCTTCAGCACTACTTCAGACATTAATCGAATCCATGCCACGTCGTGTTGCGGCACTTCTGCGTGCTCGCGGGAGCCCTGCACGATATTAGGCAGGTGTACCAGTTTCTTTGGCTCTTCAGTGTATGTTCTTATTTAGAATTGGGGGTGGTGAGACGCTAAAACAAATTCGCTACTTGAATAACACCCCTCACTTTGGTATGTCCTTACATCTCTGTTTTGTCGTCTGGTGAGCTTGGACTGTTCAGTTGATAATAAGGAATGGTAAGGAAAATGATAACCATATTAAGAACGGGATGGATGGTTAATTTTACCAGGTTAGTAAGGCATCTAGGAATCAGTAAGAACTACTAGCCCTCTGAGTAGAGGTATCTTGCAAGTCCGAAATGAACAGCGAAAGAAAGCGAAATTATTTAGAAAATTTTAATGTTTAAAGCAAGGGAATAGAACCCAGAAGAGTTCTTACTTTCAGGGGGAAGTTGTGAAGCGGAAATACGTAAAGAAAAAACATCAGTGTTGTATTCATAGCAGAGATATTCGCATTAAAATGAAATTTGCGATATTTTCTTTAATAATACTTTTCACATTTAAGTTCCTATACTTGGAGAAACCTGTAAAGTGCCATATATCTGCTGTTTAATGGCGAGATATCGGGGCAGTATGGATTTATTTCGGCAACCACAACAGTATCTAGAATTGCTCGTTCGTACTACTGGTTTGTGAGCTTAATAGGTTCGAGACGTCAGGTTTGTATTGAGGACAGCAAAGCTTGCGAAACGGACAGGACCGGTTTCGGATACTGCTGGAAGATTGTGCAGTTCTGACCTACGCAATCCAGGTGTTCATTTTCCATTACCTGGCGCTATCTTTACGAAAATCGTTTAACATTAGCAAAAACAAATTTTTAAGGCATCATGTCAGAGCATGCGGTTTGGGAATATTCGTACAGAGTATGGTGTGTGAGCGTTTAATGCTCTGGCCTCGCATTCGGGAGGACACCGGTTCGAATCCCCGTCCGGGCATCCAGATTTGGGTTTTCCATGGTTTCCCCAAATCACTAAAGTGAATGCTAGGATGTTTCCTTCAAAAGGCCATGGCCGAATTCCTTCCTGTTCCTTGCCCCCAGTCCTATCCCGCCTCTAATCACCCCGACGCCGACGAGGCATAAAGCCATAAATAAAAAATAAAAATAAAAAAGGGACTTTTCGTTGCTTGCGCTATAAACACTACGCTTACTAATAGCTTTGATATGGTTAGCGGACAACAAATCCTTTAGTTAGTTAGCTCATCTGGACGCATGTTTATTTCGCGCTATCGTGTGAGTTGTATACAAATCCAATTATTGGTTTTAGTCAGTCGGTCTGTATATTCACGGAATGGTTTACCAGTGAGCATAGAATTCCAAATTGCGTTAGTAATGGAGTGGGCTTGGATGATTCAGTACGAGATGTTCGGTTCACTTACGGGAACCAACACTTCTTTCCGCTTTCTTTCACAGTTAGTTTACCTTTGGCCATTTCGAGTGGAGCGACAGCAGGTGTTATTCAGAGTTTACTCAACAGTCGTGAGTGTTTAGAAATCTCACCTCAGTTCGAACCGTAGCATAAGTCAGCAACTTCAATGAATGTAACCACTTATCTTACAGCTATGTATTACTGCGTAAATATACTCATGAATGTTCTCCAAGCAGTATTTTAAAATTTGTTTAATTTCTTTTGGTCGACGGGGATTTCGTAATAAAATACACATAAATCCTAGCGTAGCCCGTCTAGTGAAAGAAGTGAAACTAGAAACCGCAGCCTAACGTGTTTCCCTTCAGAAAAGTTACTGTGATGACGTCATCCTTTATTATAAATGTTTAATATGCAGCGACCTGGTGGATCAATGGTTGAGGCGTCCGACTGGAGGTCGGGAGGCCCCCGGTTCGATCCCTGTCTCCCCAAGGATCTTCGTAGGCCCTTAACCCCACCTTCACCTCTGGATCAACTTGCTGTGTAATGTGAAGTACGCCAGAAATCTTCTGTGGTTCGTACTCCACGTTAAACTCTAGGTTCCCTGTACCCGTTTACCTAATAACAATAGGTAAGGAGGAAAAGGACCGATCGTCGTATCTCCAATACCACTCTAAGTATACCTCCATCGAAAGGGTTCAACCAACGTTTAGGTTAAATAACCAGCCTTTTTTTATAAATTTATCCTAACCGACAGACTGTTTAAATGGTTTAATAAAGCCAAATAGCAATTATTTTTTCTTCTTCGCCTTTCTTCTTTTTTAATTAAAGTCTAAGCAGTATAATCAACGGCCATAAATAGAACTTATGTGCAAGATGACCAATACAAAACCTGTTGGAAGTCCAAAAACATGGTTGATTTACTGTGTAATTCAAGATCGTCAGCAAATAGATCAAACAGTTCAATGACAGACTGTACACGAGTCAATCGTGCAGTGCAGCGTGTGGAGTCGCATACAATAGGTTCTTTGGTTGATAGAAAGGTATTAGCAGGCACCTTAACATGAATTACGTGGATTTCGGCTGTCGTCTCTGAGGAATATCGCTCGCGTCAACCTTGCATAAGGAGACTTCGTACACGCGGACTCAGAATTTCATTGCTATAATTTGATATAGAAAGCAGTAAGTTACCTAAAAGGTGTGTCAAAAATCACTATGAATTGATCAAACACAAACTGACTGCGAGAGAAACAAAGCCTGAGCGACCAATATAACATTACTGAGGCTCACGCACTCTATCCATCTGCGTGCTGTCACCGTTTCTTTTAAAAAAATTTTATGACAAAATATGTTATCCAGAAAAAAAGTATCTGCGTCCATCCTAATGATACATAGTATTACTTGTCAATGTTCATCAAGTGGATTTAGCCATTTAGTCGTAAAAACATAACATACACAGTTACTTTCTCATTTACAATATTAGAGTTGATGTAACAGACGTGCTGTCTACATGGCTACATAATGTCAAATAGGATTTCTTTCTTAGTCTTCGCCTGCCTTTTTTTTATTTGATAAAAGTCTAACGCAGTATAATCAAGAAACACTTAAGACCAAGATTACCGGCACAAGACCTGTCAGGAGAACAAAGTCACTGTGACGTGGAAGATCTTCAGCGAGTAGATCAAACAGTTGGATGGAAGACAGTAGAAGAGGCAATGTTGCAAGGCAGCGTTTGGGGTCACATAAAACAAGTTCTATGGTCGGACCTAGCTTAGTGGATGAGCGGTTAACGCTCTGGCCTCGCATTCGGGAGGACGCCGGTTCGAATCCCCGTCCTGGCACCCATATTTGGGTTTTACATGGTTTCTCCAAATCACTCCAGGCGAATGCTGGGATGCGTCCTTCAAAAGGCCATGGCTGAATTCCTTCCCGTTCCTTGTCCCCCAGTCCCATCCGCCTCTAGTGTCTTCGACGTAGACGAGGCGTTAAGCCATAAGAAAAAAAAAAAAAAAAAAAAACGGTGAAAGTACAGATTATACTTGTATCTAATGTATAAAAATGAATGGCAAATTAACAAACAAAAAATTACAATGTTCTTCATACAACACACTGTTTGTATCCTATATTGATGGAACTTCAGATATGTATACTTTAAAACAAATGGAAAAATATTGTTTGTATGATTTACAAAAACCTAAACCTTCTCTTCCTTTTTCCCCCTCGCCTTAATTTCTGTCAACATTTTTCATACAAACCCACAGTTTTTATCCGATTTTGATTGTAATTAGCACACGTATTCTTCAAAACAAGGCGGCCTGGTAGCTCAACGGTTAAGGAGCTTACTTCGGAAAGTTTTTCTCACCGGTCCTTGGAGAGCAGGAATAAAGAGTTTTATTTGATTATAAGGGGCGTTCCGTGGTTCTGATTCCACGTTAAACTGTAGGCCCCTGAGGAAAGGAATTGGTCTTCCTGCCTCTGACATAATTGCTTGGTACGTTTCATCTCCTTCGAGAAGATTCGACCGATCTTCGGGTTGTGGACTAAGTTATATTTTTAGTTTTCGAAGTGAAAACTTCTTTAGACGTGTTGGGCGATTTTTTGATGTGCAAAAGCTTATGAGTTGGCGTCATCGACATGCTAATGTTATAGTATATCTGTTGCAGTGTGGTAAGGTGTCTGCCGGACGAACGAAATGGCCCCGGTTCGGATCCCTGTCTCGGCGTCGATTTTCATGGACCCTTATCCCGACCTTCACCTCTGGCACAGCTTGCTGTGTAATGTGAAGTACGTCAGAACGCTTCCGTGGTTCGGATTCCACGTTAAACTGTAGATCCGCTGTACTTGGTAGCACTACCATGTTCGGTTAAGGCGGCTAAGACAGGGGCGGAACACACAGCCAACATAAACCCGGCCACCTGGTCATTACGATCACAGGGAATTATTATTATTTGGTATATCTGTAGCTGTAAACATGATGTGTTGCGCGTTTGATATTCAGTTTCAAGTTTTCACTTCTGTCGGCAGTGTTGCCAACTGGTTTTTTTATTTTTTATTTAGGTGATGATACTGGAGAGTTATGCGCGAGGATATGGCACGACGTTATTTTGCGGCGGTGACCTTTGCGGAACAGGAAGTCGGCCGCGCCCAGGTGGCATTCCGACCCACTCCTGGCTCCTCCGCCGGCGAAAGTGGCTGCGTGGACGCTGGACTAGAGCCCAGCTTGCATCACCTGTTTCCGGAAGCTGAGGTCACGCCAAGTCGACCGGCGGGCGCCGCTGTGAAGTTTAATGTCTGTGTGGAAACTGCCCAGTCAGCAGCCTAGCCCGGCCTCCTCTGTCTGGCCGCTGTTCTTGACCCTGTTGGGGCCCGACCGGCTAGGAGGAACCGTTCAATTACTTCACTGCCAAGGCGCTCAGCACGGGACTACTTCACGAAAATTCTTCTCGGGTGTTCTGCCGGATCAGTTCTTCCATGTCCAACGTTTCGACAACAAGCTTTTGTTGTCATCATCAGGCTAAAAGGTCGAAGTTGACACTAATGTAGTATCGTACGACGAGTGCGAAAGAAACACGAAAAATACACAGAAGTTTCCCTTCTTCTGGATGTGTACATTGATACACACACCTGTGTGTTTTTTTTTTAGTGTTAAACTCGGTAACCAATTTGCCAGTTGTGCGAGTAAGATTCTGCTTTGAACGTGAGATGCGATTCGGATACGGAAGCTAGTGTGTTCGATCCTCGGTTCGCTTACTCCACCGCGACATAAGAAGTGGGAGTCTGCAGGTTAGAGGAGAGTACGGTAGCTTTCTAATCCTCCGGGAAGGACGCCTCAGCGCTGAGTTGAGGTTGGACTCTCCGTTTAAAACACATTCACTCGTATTTCGATGCGAGTTCCACCCTACACTGTCGATTCCGGGATCGGAAATGCGCGAGTTTTCGATACCGAGAGAAATCTTTACTTTATCCATAATAGATGGACTTACGAAAGTCTGTAACTGTTTTCAGTTGACTGGTGAGCAGATAATTTTACTGTAACACAGTCACTTCTGATGATTGTTTTAATTTACGCTGTGCGTCACACGTTTGGAGAAGTGATTCTCATTTTCAGACGCAATATTAGTACATTTTTTAATGGGCGAAGTGCTTGTGTCAGTTTCTGATGGACATTGTGAAAATGCATTGTGTTTGAAAATCAGAATCACTTCTCGAAACGCGTCACGTACAGCGTGAATTAAAACATCATCAAAAGTAACTGTGTTGCAGTAAAATTATTTGCTCACTAGTCAACC
Organism: Vandiemenella viatica; assembly: GCA_031002005.1. NCBI lineage: Eukaryota > Metazoa > Arthropoda > Insecta > Orthoptera > Morabidae > Vandiemenella > Vandiemenella viatica. The sequence goes on along the minus strand of CM061914.1, from coordinate 26,889,175 downwards.
GAGAGAAAGATGCTACTGTTTTATACCGATTCAACGAATGTTTCGGATACATCCTTCAGCGATGTAATGACGACAAATTTCTTAGGACTCCTGTAATATATGACTTTCACTATGAGATCGTTCACTAGACGTCTGCACGTTTTCGTGACAATAATTTGTAGCTATAATTATCAGTCTCCGAGATCTTGCGAAATATTAATTACTGTTGGTGCCTGGAATTTAAGGAGGCAGTTTGATTACCGTTCCGACTATCCAGGTGATTGTTTCGAGTTGCTTCTGAAATATTACACCAAGAAGTGAATGACGGTAAATGGTAGCGTTTCAGCGAAACAGAGCTTTTACACATTTTTTTTTGGAAATATTATTGTAATTTGGTATCAATGCCATACAGCCAAAATAAGATTGGTATAATTATTTTACTTTTTTTAAAAATAGACAATGAAGACAAATAAAATACTAAACATTGATCAATGATCATATTCAGTCATCATTGTTATTCTTGATAGTACCGAGCATGGTGAGTCTATGGTTAACGCTCTGACCTTCCATTCGGTGGGCATCCAGATTTGGATTTTCCATGGTTTCCCAAAATCTCTCCAGGCGAATGCCGGGATGCTTTCTTCAAAAGTCCATGGCCTAATTCCTTCCCGTTCCTTGTCTCCAGTTCTTTCCCGTCTCTAATGACATTGACGTCGACGAGGCGTAAAACCATAAAAAAATTAAAAAATATTCTTGATAGGAGTAGAGATAACTATCATTCTTGGCTTATATTTTTATTTGATTGTCTTCTAGAAATTTTGCTATGACTGTGTAGACGCGTCGGTTCTCCGTGGCTAATAGGTGCGCGACATTTGTTGGTTAGTTTATGACTGATTGCTGTAGATCTTCCAAAGGCCTGAGAGAATAGCACCTGGTTTACATCTGTCTCGCTGATCTCATCGCACCCACAGAAGGGGGCTGGTACTAAACGCAATCTGTAAAGACGTTTGGAAAATATGCCATAATTGAATTTTAGTCGTGCTTTAATACTCATTGTTTCACTTTTAACAAACAATCTTTGATGGCATTGTTTAATTGGTAGAGTTGGGTGCAGAAATCCGTAGTTTTAGTTTTTATAGTTTTTTCCCTTATCTTTCTCCATTTGTTGTTCGTAGATGTCCTAACAGTGGATTATTACATCTGTCGCTGGGATTAAAGCATGTCGTACAGCTGATTTTATTGCCATTTATAACTGAACTAAAGCAACAGGAACATAGTGTTCCGAAGTGATTATCAAGGTAGGAGCCCTATACTTCCATTCTACCCTACGATATTAGCCCATCTCGTTTGTCTTCGTAACAGCGGATGTATTACGAACATATTGAATTTGCTATTTACTCCTAATGATAGCATTGTTTTGAGTCTAAGATTTTATAATAAAGATGGAATGTTAAGCTAAGGTTTTCTGTTTAAGTGGATTGATGTATCGTTCTACACCACCCACGGTAATCGTCAGGTCCAGGGCATACTTACGTCATCAGGAAGTATTCAGTGCTTGTGCTGTCACAAACTAGACAAGGCTTACGAAATTCAGCAAGCACGGATTTGGAGCTATGCTAATGTACCCGTTCCTTGTATAACTGTCTAATAAAGCTCATTTTCGTTCCCACGCTTTGTATCATTGCTTCATTAGATATTGACTTAAATACAGGATGCTGAGCTAATGACAAATAAAATAAAAATGTAGTACAGATACCTTGCGACCCAACCAAAAAATCGAAATGATGGAATAGATTTGAGATTAAATCCAGGACCCAATCTGGTGATGAAATTATTGTGCACCACTATCTGTCCTACCCAGCCGGCCAATTCTTGGTGTTGAAAATTTCTTCCACTGCCAGAACACGAACCAGAAATATCTCAATATACCAGAGGATGGTGCACTACATAACAAGAAACAATATACAGGGTGATTCAAAATAACGTGGACAAAATGACATGGTGGATCAGTCATACAATAAGAATCAAAAATCGCATAGGAACAGCGCAACTGCGATCCGGAGCCGCTACAGGGCGTCTAAAATAATACTGACACAAAGAGAAGAAACAAAACCATTACAGATCATTATATTGATAATTACTCACTCACATGCGACTCGTGCAAGCCAAATGTTTAGCCTACAGCAGATGCTCAAAGTTTCTGCCAGATGCATCGAGACAAGCCCGGCATCTCCGTTGCATGGAACGGCGCACCTTCTCAAAGATACCAGGTCTATCTCGAACACATCCGGCTGCCGCACGATTCTTCCTACCAAGTCTTCCGGCGTTTCAACAGGTGTTTCGTAAACAAATCCTTTTAAAAATCCCCACAAGAAAAAAATCCGAGGGATCGTGTTTGTATCGCAACGCCCTCTCGTGGCTCTAGCGCCCTCTACAGGCGTTTGCGACCCTCTGTTGCTATGCGATTTTTGATCCTTATTGTATCACAGATCTACCATGTCATTTTTTCCACGTTTTTTTGAATCGCCCTGTAGAAATATAATCGGATAGAACCCACTCAACTCCTCAATACAGAACGCACTCTACTCCTCAATATTGCAAACAGTTATCGTTTACAGAGCTCCAGTTGGTTACTGTTTTATTGTTAAAATTTTAACGGAAACGCTTTTTATCACTTTTAACTTTTACTTGTATAAAACCATTGGATTAACAAAATTTTACTGTGAAATCTGTCACTTAATGCTTTTGTGATTTTATTGACTTTTTATGTGCCGTTTAACTCCTCTTAAAACTTCGTGTTAGTAATGTTTGTTTATGTTCTTAATGCTATGTAAATTACTATTTCTGTTATATATAATTCGATAACTATGATATGATGCAAAATTACAACTGATGGCCGAAGCAGGAATGATGTTAAAAGCATAATAGCACTAGCAAAAAGAGCCTTCATGAAAAAGAGAAGTCTTTTAGTTTCAAATATTGATCTAGGAATAAGAAAGAACTTTTTAAAACTCTATGTGTGGAGCACAGCACTTCACGGTAGCGAAACATGGACTTCAGGAATACCGGAAAGAAAGAAACTTGAAGCATTTGAAATGTGGTGCTACAGAAGAATGCTGAAATTTAGGTGGACAGACAAAGTAAGAAATGAACGAATTTTGGAAATGATGGGTGAGAAAAGAAGTTTATGGAAGAAGCTTACAGGAAGAAGAGACAGGCTGGATTGGTTAATTTGTTAGTGGAGGGAACAGTTGAAGGTAAGAACTGTAGAGGTAGACAGAGATTAGAATATATGAAGCAGATAATTGAGGACGTGGGTTGTAAGGGGTATGTAGAAATGAAGAGGTTAGCACAGGATAGGAAGGGATGGAGGATTGCATCAAACCAGTCTAAAGACTGATGACAGCAAAAAAAAAAGATATGATCCTATAACTTGAACAATGACTTGTATGTATGTGTAATGGGTATATGAAAATGTGGGTGCATGTATGTATGGTATATTTTACTAAGTATAATGTATCTTGATTGTATGGCGAACAGGTGAAGTGTCACTAACCATTTAACCCACAGTCAGTGCCGCCACCAACCGAGCTAACGGGGCGGACTGTAATGTTGTCGAGATCGCTAAATTTACTGTCTCTTTCCCCTCCTGTCCCACCAACATACAAAATACGCACGGCACAAAGCACAGTTAGCAAGCTGTACTGTGTGGACCACGTGAAACGCCTGAACTAGTCGCACTGTCGAGTTCAGGTGCGGACGGGGCGGGAGATTAAGAGCAGCGGTGACCCCTGATGGTAATGGGCGCTGCGTGACTACAGTGTTTGAAAGAGCCCGCGGTGGACGTGTTGAATACCAAGGAGGCTCTCGGACGGAGAGTCGTAAATAAAGGCGGCAGGTGTGAACGCAGGTGGCGGGGCCTGAAGGATTGGGAGGGCGACACTCCATTCAGGGTTTACTTTTTATTCACTTTGGGACCCGGTCGTGGAGCATAAGCAAATGGGGAGCTACTTAATGCTGAAGAGGAACGTCTCATAGGGAGGATTACTTCACGGTCTCTTTTTCAGAAAAAAAGTGTTCTAAACAGATTACTAAAAACTCTTTTAAAATTAGAAATTGTAACAAAAATCTGACCGAGCGTCGTGGGTGAGCTGTAACGCTTTGACCTCTCATTTTGGAGGACCCGGGCTCGAATCCCCGCTCGGCCATTCAGATTTAGGATTTCCATGGTTTTTCCAAATCACTCCAGGAACATTCCGGGATGACTCATTAAAAAAGGCCATGGTAGAATTCATTCCCGTTCATTGCCACAGTCCTTTTCTCACCTGTAATTACTGTGACGTCGACGAGGCGTAAAGCCATAAGCAAAAATACAGGGTGTCCCAGAATTATCTTTACAACTTGAACATTGAATAAATTATGTATGGAACGAGATATCACAATGCAGTTTTTTTGCATGTTACAGAGTTTTTTTCTGTTTCATTTCAGGTGCAGTTTGGTGACAAGTAGGTAGTTACATCACATTTATTGAAAATGTACACCCAACAGGAAAAAGCTCTGTGTTTTCTGGTTTATAGAGACAAGGGTTACTTAACAGGCACGACATTCAAATTTGGGGTTCTGAACCTCCGCATGCATTTGGAGAGAGAGAGAGAGAGCGCGAGAGAGCCCAAAGGTTAATGTGTGGTGCGGTGTTATGCACAACCAAATCATTGGCCCCTTCTTCTTTGCTGAGAAGACAATCAAAGGCCCAGTTTACTTGGATATGTTAATAAAATTTGTTGTTCCCCAACTGGAAGTCCTTCAACCAACAGTCATCTTCCAGCACCTCCGCATTGGGCTCATGATGTCCGTAATTTTCTAGATAAACAATTTCCTGGTCGGGGTCCAATTGACTGGCCGCCTCGTTCACCTGACATAACCCCCTTGGATTTCTTTCTTTGGGGATATGTAAAAGACATCGTGTATCAAATCCCGGTTAGGAATTTGGCAGATCTCAGGCAGAGGATTTCTGCAGCAATTACGACAATTGATCAAGGGATGCTCCAAAGAAGTGTTCTAGAGACAGAAACAAAACTTTGAGAGATACTCTTCAAAATGCAAAAAACTGCATTGTGATATCTCGTTCCAAACATAATTTATTCAATGTAAAAGTTGTAAAGATAATTCTGGGACACCCTGTATAATTAAACAATCCAAGAAACATTTGCTAAAATGATTATTGTACCTTTGTTCCCATTAACAATCCAAAGAACGAACATTTACACCGCAAGTGACGAATGTGTGGGTTTTTATTGCTAAAGGCATCTAATTGTGATTTACCTTTTTATGTAGGTATAACTTTGTATTTAGGATGATAAGGTTGAGAGTTCCAGTATTAATTAATGATGATCATAGATGTAAGTATAGATTACTGTTTTGCCCCAGCAGTCTGCTAAAACGCACTACCACACACTGTGAGTATACACTCTTTTAGTTATCCTATACGTATCAAGTAGCGTCCTTAATTTTAAGAATATTGCAATAACACTACCTTTGCACTGAATACCGAAACATTCCGAGAGACGTGTTTTAGGCGAATCTTCGCTTCATAAAAGTACACATTTCACAAACAAAAATATACTTATCATATGCAACACAAAGTTTGAATTTAATTGCGTTGGAGAGCATCCTCCGGTGGCGAATTCCCTCGTCATCTACCTATTCCTTTCTTCATATTACTTTTGTTATCATATTATTACTTTGAGTGTTATACAATCCCCCACCCATCCAGTTTTGCCACTTATGAATTTTAATTTTAAATCCTTTTAGCGTTTTTTGTTATTATTAGTCATTTCTTTCCTTCTTAATTTATTTCAATCCCTGACATCCTTACCCTAAAAAAAATAAAATAAAAGGAATCCCACTCCCTTATACATGAAAGAGAGTGCCTGTTCATGCCCATGGTCATTTTTTCCCTTCAGGCACTGCGCGTAATTGTTCGACCAACACCGTTCCAAGCTCCTCACCAACATACGCCTTGTACATTCCCCCCACTCTCTTCACCACACTCCTGTTTCCCAGTAACTCCCAATCCAGCTCCTTCACATACCCTGCGACTCATGTATTTGATTTCGCATACAACTGGCATCACAACCGCTCTACCTGTAGGTTAAATTCTCCGGTTCTCACAAATCCGGTTCTAAGTCGGGTAGGACGTAGGTTCTCCCTCCCCTCTTCTAAGGGAGCGTGCATAAACCACGTAGCTCCATTTTGACCTCCTGTGAACCCCCCCTTCCCCACGTAGCCTTCGTGGCTTTTGGCTCTAACCCCCCCCCCCCCTCACGTAGCACGTAGCTTTTTTCCCTTTTGATTCCAGAAGACATTTTGTACTGTTTTCTCTTGTCAGACTATTGTAAATTACATACGGAGATAATTAACTGAAGGAAATAAATATTCACATGCTGTTGTGAGCTCTATTCCTCATTTTAACTGTGAAAAATATTATGTAAGGAAAGCTACGTGGTTTGGCTCGGAAACCCCCAACCCCCTCCCCCCACGTATCCCAGCGTAGCCTTCCAGCCAACCTCCTCCCGCCCCTGGACCGAGCCACGTAGTTTGTGCACGGTGCACGGTCCCTAATGACTCACGTTGGCTGCCTGTGTAAAAACAGGACACCTGTGTAGAGAGCTCCTTAGGTGACCCTATCTAGAAAAAAAAAAACATAAAAAAAATTGTAAATGATAAAATTTTCATATTCACTATATATTTAATTTGATTGTGGTGGAACAGTTGCTCCGGTAGCAATTTTCCTACACACCCATTTATCCCCTTTCCTTTTCCCATCTGCTTTTTCCCACTACCGTTTTCAACTTTAAATCCTTTTAGCGTTTTTGGTAAATTAATCATTTCTCTTAGTAATTTATTCAATTCCCAGATCCTCCTAGCCATGAAGGAAAATGTTCCTATATCTTCATGCCAGAAATCGAGTGCCAATTTGTGGTCATGGTCATCTTTTCCCTTCCATACACCTAGATCATTCCATACCTCATCACCGATATACGCCTTGTACCCTCCCTTGACCCTCTTCACCCTCCTCCTGTCTTCCTACGAATACAGTTTCAGCGCCTCTCTTATATCACTTACTGATTGTGTTCTGCGATAATTTCCAGAGACAAATCTAGCAGCCCTTCTTTGCACACCCTCCAACTCTTGTATTAGATACCCTAAATGTGGGTGCTTCTGATTTCCTGTAGACTAACTGTACAACTTTATTGAACCTTGTGGGATGTATACTCATCCGGCACTTACTACTAATGAGCAAGTGAGTGGCACTTCTGTACCAAATATCACTATACAGGGTGTTACAAAAAGGTACGGCCAAACATTCAGGAAACATTCCTCACACACAAACAAAGAAAATATGTTATGTGGACATGTGTCCGGAAACGCTTACTTTCCATGTTAGAGCTCATTTTAGTTTCGTTAGTATGTACTGTACTTCTTCGATTCACCGCCTGTTGAATCACGTCATCAACACAGATTTTATGTGAACGTGTGGGCAGGAATTGTTGGTGATGTCTTGATTGGGCCCCATGTTCTTCCACCTACGCTCAATGGAGCACGTTATCATGATTTCATACGGGATACTCTACCTGTGCTGCTAGAAGATGTGCCTTTACAAGTACGACACAACATGTGGTTCATGCACGATGGAGCTCCTGCACATTTCAGTCGACGTGTTCGTACGCTTCTCAACAACAGATTCAGTAGCCGATGGATTGGTAGAGGCGGACCAATTCCATGGCCCCCACGCTCTCCTGACCTCAACCCTCTTGACTTCCATTTATGGGGGCATTCGAAAGCCCTTGTCTACGCAACCCCGGTACCAAATGTAGAGACTCTTCGTGCTCGTATTGTGGACGGCTGTGATACAATACGCCATTCTCCAGGGCTGCATCAGCGCATCAGGGATTCCATGCGACGGAGGGTGGATGCATGTATCCTCGCTAACGGAGGACATTTTGAACATTTCCTGTAACAAAGTGTTTGAAGTCACGCTGGTACGTTCTGTTGCTGTGTGTTTCCATTCCATGTTTAATGTGATTTGAAGAGAAGTAATAAAATGAGCTCTAACATGGAAAGTAAGCGTTTCCGGACACATGTCCACATAACATATTTTCTTTGTTTGTGTGTGAGGAATGTTTCCTGAAAGTTTGGCCGTACCTTTTTGTAACACCCTGTATATTACAATGAGTGTGTGTGTGCGATTACTGAAATTTGATTTTGAACAAACAGAAACGTGATTTTGCGGCAATTTACGCATTATATGTAGGTAACTTATACGTATTTGTAATCTTATGGATAGCGATAAACAAGATTTTTTTTTTTTTTTTAAAGTAATGTGTTAGTGAGTTGTAGAGCTTTTCTGTTTGAATTCGTTCTCCGTGTCATCGTAAATGGTCTGTAGGGCGGGACAAATAAGCTGATAAATTAGGGAAGAAGGAGATAAATGGTGCAGACAAGGTATGGGGGATGCCTCACGAGTTCGCTCTGGTAAGGTCGAACAATAACAAAAAAAAAAAAAACAAACAAAAAAAACATGGAGAAACTACAGTATGGCAGCGGTGCGGCGTTTGACGTGATTCCCTAAGGAGACGATCCGTAGTGAAACTTGATAACCGTGTATGTGTGGCGTTGTGTTGGCGATGGTATTCAGGTGCCGCGGCTGATTTCCCCGCATGACTGAGCTGGCGCCAGGAGGACCTTCCGGTTGCATCAGGGACGTTTTCTCTTCCGGACTGACACGCGCCACCTTCCCAGCGGCCTTGAACATCTCCTCGAACCCCGTAGCGTCCAGCCTGGTTAATAAGACGCGCGTGACAACTCTCTTACAAGTTGATAGCAAAATATCCCAGTAGAAAAAGAGGTAGCTGATAGGCTTAGTGGAAGTCTGCTATGTCATGATATAAAGTAGGTCATCAGATTTCCGTATCGTTTTCATTCGTTACTCTATTCTGTTAACTCAGGTCGCTGCGATACTGTGGCGGTGTACTCAGGATTACCTGGCTTAAACGCCGGTGGTTGAAGCAATTTACAACGTTCGAAACTTGACCAGCGAGCTGGGATATTATATACATTGTATTTAAGTGCTGGCTTAAATGTGTTTGGTTTGAGGCAAATGACACTGTGCGATGATTCTTCTGCTGATGGGGACATCAACCTTAACGCCTTCCTCCCTCTTCCGTGTATCATTTGGTACAGAACAAATCGCATAGAACTTTTAGACTAACGTAGGAAAGGAACATCACTCTGCCTATATTTACCCCGCTACTAAGTCTCGGGCCTGTTTATGTGTTAAACACCATACTTACTTTGATACACTTCATACGCAGCACTCTCTGTAAACCACAACGTTGTACGCATGGACTTACAATTTTATTGCTAGAATTCTATATAGAAATCTGGAAGGTACGACAAATGTGTTAGTAGAAGCGCTGAGTCAAAACAGCAATTCGCTGTCTGGACGTGAAATTTATGAACAGATCACACACAAAGTAACTGCGAGAGAAACAAACTCCGACCGATATAACATTACAGAGAATTTACACACGCTAACCTTCTGTCTGTCTCTGTTCGGTTACTTTTCAAAATATGTTATTTATCCCGAAAAAGTATCCTCTGTCCTTCCTAATGATACGTAGCACTTCCTTGTCAAATTTAATCATGATCGTGAAAACGCAATAAACAAACAAACAGACAGAGAGACAGACTTACTTTCGCATTTAGAATATTGGTGTAGATTTCTATGTACAGCTTTAAAATAAAACTCGAATACCAATATGGTTCTTCAGCTCCATGAGTATTAATGGATCGTGACGGCCGAAATTTATGAAGGGGACTCTTCATTTGTTTTTAACTGTACATTTTTATTACGAAGCTTCTAATTCGCTATACTACGGTTAACAAACAACTGGACTTTGGTATATAGGCCTATTTGTTTTAATAATATCAATTACCACCAAAATAATTCTATGAAAACTGCATCAGCAATAAATTCTCAGTCCGATATTGGTCCCATCAATGGTTTTCGAATTTCCTCTTCCCTGGTTGTGTATGAATAAGCAGATGATAAATGCATTTTATGGGCTTGGGCCATCTGACTGTGTCCTACCGTGGTTGGTGAGCTGTAACGATATGGCCTCGCATTCTGGAGACCGCGGGTTTGTATCCCCTTCCGGCCATCCAGATTTGGTCTTTCCATGGTTCCCCAAATCGCTCCAAGCAAATTGCGGAATGGTTACTTTATAAGCCCATAGCCGAATTCCTTCCCGTTTCTTGCTCAGAGCGCTTTCCGTCTCTAAATGACTTCGACGTCGACGTAGGTTTAAGCCAGAAGCAAAAGGAGAGAAAAGGATTCATTTTTGGTTTTCAACTTAGAATATAACGCTTGCTAACGTACGTTAAATTTTTGATTGAATTATTGTTGTACTAGTGTGGTAGTGAGTTTTATTTTACATTATTGCACGACTCGTTGACATAGGGATCAGAACCGGAATGCGAGTATGGTATTTTTAAAGGAACCATCCTGGCATCCACCTCAAGTGGTTTCCCAAAAATAAAATCTTGTTGGCCTGTCGGTGATCCGAAAGCGAATCCTCCCCGATATCAGGCCTGAAAGTTACTACTCATCCAGCATTGTTAACTTCACATGGGTCAGCTATTGGTTAAGACGTCTGACTGGATATCTAAAGGTCCGCGGTTCGAATCCCTGTCCCTGATGGGATTTTCAAAACCCGCTGACCCGACTTTCACCTCTGGCACAGCTTGCCGTATAATGTTAAGCCGGCAAAACGCTTCCTTCGTTCGGATTACACGTTAAGCTGTAAATCCCCTATACCCGGAAGGATTACCAGATTGCCGTGACAAGTGGCGCAAGGCGCGGCGAATCGAAACCTCTTTCACTTGGCGGGCGAACAATCCTTCGAGATCTCCCGTTCAACAGTGCCATACCGCGATTTGATTGCTGGAGTCTGGTATTTACAGCAGGTGTCCCTCGTAAGCCACTCTGGAGTCGCCGGGGATTCACAGTTCGAGGTGGAATGCATCCGACGTGTCGGGCGATTCGCCGCAGGTGAAGGGAAGCCAGAGTGTCGATCCGGAAGTTGCGGAAATTTGATCGGGCTCCTCTCACTAGCTGCAGGTGTGCCAACATCACCCACCTGTTGTTCTAGCCAGTAAATCCGTATCTTCGAGAAGCAACACTGAGTGGGGATAACAAAGTTATAACTAAAGTCGTATAGTATATTAATGTGAAGGCGCAGTACAAGAGAGGAAATAGTCAGAGGATTAGCAATATGAAACGTGAAGTTAGAACCAGGGAGTTTAATAATGTAATTGCAGATACCATCCAATGACTGAACATTTTGTCATTTACTATTGCGTTGAAAGCGGTGATTTGTAAGCTTTTGATGGCTTTGAGATCCAAAGCGGTTACAGGTCGAATAATTGTTTAACTAAGTTGTTTCCATAAGTTACTTAAAATACCTTCCGCATACGATGTAAGTATTTAATAAAAAATCAGTGGCAAAAATTATGAAATACGATGACTTTAAAAGAAATGTTCTGCCAAATAAATGTTTATAATGGTGAATGGAGTGTTGTGAATGATCACTCTTCTTGGCTACAAGTGTAAACAACGTGAATGAAAATTCCAAGTGCGCGATTTAATCGCCTGGGGGGGGGGGGGGAAGGCTCAATAAGGATTTCTTCATCATCATTATCGTTGGGGACCATCTCCAGTTTCCCGGATGTGGTTTACGAGCCTTCGTGTTTCTGTCTTGGTTGTTATAGACGATCGTCTTCCACTGTCTCCTATCCAGAAAAGTTTCTCTGTCCGTAATAGATTCCCAGATCCAGCCTCTTCTCTCTATGTCCTCGTTCAGTGGGCCCAATACAGGAACACGATATTCCATTTTTAACTATGCCTCCAATACTGAGAAGCACTGTTTAGGAAGCAAAATTAGCACTGATGATCGAAGCAAAAATCATCTGGAAAGCGCAATAAGAAAATTGTTTTAATATTAAACTTTGCCCGAATTCTAAAACAACCTGCGGGACAGTGGTTGATGGAATGAAAGTTTGAGATTAACGGAAACAACAAATGGAATGTTAAAAATTAAATGGTTGTAGGGAGTGTGGGCCGAACGTATATTGGAAATGATGGACGATGGAAGCAGTTTGTGGGAGTATTTCACAGAGACAAGGACAGAATGCTGGAACATTTTTTGACAGTTTTGTTAAATTATTTGGTAACCATAAAAGAGATGAGCTTAAGTAGAATATAAAGATAAGAATATGCGAAATAGGCAACTGGAGGTAGATCGTAGTGGATGAAGAGATTAATTGAAGTCTAGAAGAAACAGAGGACGCCATCGACATTCGGGATAACTCAGATTCGATCTTTCGTCAGGACGTAGAGATTTGATTTTCCTTGCTTCCCGTGATCACTGGAATGCCAGGATGAGTCGTTCATAAGCTATTGACCGAATTTCTTCCTGTCCCATGCTCCAGCCCTGTGCAGGCCCTAAAGACCTCGACGTCGACGAGCGGTAGTAAAATACAGCACTTCATCTGCCAGTTGAGAGAATGACAACAGAGAAAATAATACCACGTATACGAGAATTTACCATTGGGTGACTATTGGAAATCACATTACAGATGCGAAAAGCCGAGGCAAAACTAAATTAAAATAATAAATTACCATGCACGTATTAGATCAGCTGACTATCAAGATGATTTTTTCTATGCAACGTTGTTATAAATGTTTGAAGAGGTTTCAAAAATACACTGTAGCTATATTATTATAACATATTGCGTTAAAACTTAAGACATGTGGAAAAATTCAACCAAGAGTGGTGGTGTAACGGTTAGCGTTCTCGCCTCGCATTCGGGTGGACGCAGGTTCGAATCCCCGTCCGGGCATCCAGATTTGGGTTTTCCATTGTTTCCCAAATCATGGCCGAATTCCTTCCCATTCCTTGCCCCCCATTTTATACCGTTTCTAAAAGACCTCGCTGTTAAAAGACGTTAAGCAGTTTAAAAAAAAATCAAAAAGTTTTTATTTATTTATTACAAGTGCTCTTTATGAGTCCCTTTACTGATTCTTCAGATATCAAGTCGATTTCTTTCTACTCTCGCTGCAGCATGTCTCTATCAATGTATCGAAAAGCACCGCTGGTGCTGTGGTAAGTTTGTTTGTAGAGGAGGCTTAGACACTGAATCTATCACACTTTTTTTTTTTTTTTTTTTGCTGTCATTAGCCTCTCGACCAGTTTGATGCAATTCTCCGTCCCCTCCTATCTTGCACTAACCTCTTGATCTCAACATACCCCTTACAACCTACATCTTCAATTACCTACTTTATATATTCTAAATGTATGATGGTGGGAGGGAGTAAGAAAGAAATGATAATGCTACAAGGAGAAATAATTGAGCAAGTGAAGTCCTTCAAATATCTCGGGAGTATTGTGAGTGGTGATATGAGTTGCAAGAAGGAGGTGAAAACTAGAATAGCAATGGCAAAGGAAGCTTTCGATAGAAAGAAAAATTTATCATGCGGACGGCTGGATAAAAAGCTGAGGAAAAAACTAGCTAAATGTTTTGTATGGAGTATAGGACTATATGGAGCAGAAACATGGACCTATGAAAAGAAGAACTAAAGAGGTTGGAAGCTTTCGAAATGTTGATATAGAGGAGGATGGAGAAAATGAGTTGAAAAGACAAAGTAAGGAATGATGAAGTGCTGGAACGTGTAGGAGAAGAAAGGTCCGCTATAAAAACAATAAGGAACAGAAAAAGGAACTGGATTGGTCGAGGAATGAGTGCCTGCTTAAAACTGCTCTGGAGGGGATTGTAAACGGAGGGAAAGAAGAGGTCGGCGAAGGAAGAAAATGATTGATGACATCATGGTGAATGGTAAATATATAGAGACTAAGAGAATGGCGGAACAGAGGTAGGCTTGGAGGGCTATCACTGTGCGTGGACCTGCGGAATAGCAGAAAACCCTTGATGATGAGGATGATATTCTACAACAAGCCCACACAAAAAAATCACATGGTGTTAGATCAGGAGAATGTGGAGGCCCAATAGGCATTGTTGATCATCATCGCCACCAAAACCAATCCATCGGTTTCTCAATCACCAGTCTAACAATTCACCCACATAGCAGAAATTTGAATCTTGGCTGTTAAACTTTGAGTTTTTCTATACTCCTAAAGTTTCGTGACAATACGTAAAACCATATTTATAATAACCCTGTGTGGAATGTTCGAAGGGTTTATTTCATGCCAAAGCGAGTGACAATACAGAACACGAGGATAATATGACCTAGGCCGGACTAGAACCGGGACTTCTGCTCCCGGGGTCTGAGAGTGATTGCGGTTGTCGTTGTTTCGCTGTTGTCTGTGGACTGCAGCCCCTGTCGTGTACGGACATTGACCTCGTCCGGCCGTGGCAGCGGTGTGCATCGGAGTGGATCACTGCGCGGCAGACAAAACAGGTGTTCACTCTCACTAAACCAAAGACACAAACGACTCAAACGAAAAGACGGAAACTTGAAAGCGCTCAGCAGCACTGTCATCTTAAACCTCGCTCACTGATTGCTGGTGGTTTGGTTACAAGTCTGAATGCAATGGCGGCGCGTCTCAATTATCTCATCTGCAATCAACTTGGATAACTCTTAAATCACATCCCGTAATTACTGCGAGCAATGTGGGTCAGGCTGCTCGTAACCACTGGCTTATTCAACTATTCGTGATGTTTTCCTCAACCCTGTGACGCGCATAAGCGCAATATATCATTAGAATTATTTTTTTACCAATGGCTCGGATCAAATACGAATTCTAGACTACGATTCATAGGTCAAATTTTGAAGAACTATAACATGGCTGTAGAAAAAAAAAAAGAGTAGCGAAATGTACGACCTTCTCCTCCTACCCAAAACTGTTGCTGCCCTGTAGAAATTAGGATTATCTGCTTTGATATAATGTCCCCTTCACGTTCTCCAATCTAATTTTATTGAAAAGTCTCCACAAATCAAATTAAAAATGTCGAAATATGAGAGTGTCAAACAGGAGACAGATGCCTTTTCTTTATTTTTTATTTTTTTTACTTATTGCTTATCATTACTTATCATTAAAGGCGGGATGGGACTGGGGACAGGGAACGGGAAGGAATTCGACCATGGCCTCTTGAAGGAAACATCCCGGCATTTCCCTGGAGTGATTTGGGGAAACCAAATCTGGATGCCCGGACGGAGATTCGAACCGGCGTCCTCCCGAATGCGAGGCCAGAGCGTTAACCGTTCACCCATCACGCTCGGTGTAACAGATGCCGCCAGGGCTGCAAACTTAATTAAAATCTCTTGAATTGTTGATCAATTCCTTTGATGTAATTTTCTCTCGGTTTTAAAAAGTCGCGCGAAATTTACAGATAGAAAATGTGTGTCCGAGCTGTATTCCAGCTGCTCCCACAATGTTATATGGATAGATGCAATCAAAAACAATCAATTGATTCTTTTGTAAACGAATGCTGCATTTTCGAGATCCCTGCCGCGAAACGAAATTTTCGAAATTTTTAGTCTTGGTCCAGCAAGTCCACAGCCTCAATGAGAAAACGAAACTGCTTAGGTTGATGTGGTCACTACTCCGATAATTTTTGTAATGTTAGTGCCATTTTGCATTTGCGCAGCGTTTTATGTATAACCATTTTAAATTTAATTTTGGATAATTTTCCGAGAATGTGATTAGGTAATGCCGAGAGGACATTATACCCAAGCAGTTAATCCAAATTTCAACAGGTTAGTACCATTTTTTACCACTTGGAGAAAGTCTTGCAGTCACAGTGTATAAAACTACTCTACGTCCTCATCTGGGGATACTTACCGGAAGAGGTCGATCAATAGTATCGAGAATGTGCAAAGTTTTTACAGTACTTACGAAAATTGGACTGCGAATGTTTGGAAGGGAAACGATGCAGTTCCCGTATCTATTTATTGATTAACATCCAAACAACTTCTGCCATTTACGAACGCAGTGAAATAATTCGTACATACTCGGGTCTAGATGACAGTATAATAGATAAGATTAAGGAAATAATGTGCCGTACTATAAGATTTTTTATTTATTTTTTTAAATTTGTTTTTTTGTAGACTCGTATTTGAATAAATTTTTCTCTGGACTCTGAGAGAGTCCATTGATAGAACAAGTCATCTCTGTCGCCTTCTTAAAGTGGTTGCGTCGTATATGAATTCTGTTTTCCATTCGTGCCATTAGGGCTTGGAACGCACGGAACAAACATTAACTTTGGTGCAACGCACTATCTGCCCTTCAGTTCTCTGCGAATTTCGAACAAGTCATCTCTGTCGTCGCCTTCTTAAAGTGGTTGCGTCGTATATGAATTCTGTTTTCCATTCGTGCCATTAGGGCTTGGAACGCACGCAACAAACATTAACTTTGGTGCAACGCACTCTCTGCCCTTCAGTTCTCTGCGATTTTCAGACTATGTAAAAGGGAAAATATTTTTCGGAATTCATGTAAAAATTTGGTTACAGTTGCGTAATAGGTCTCATATTTTTTCAGCTTAAATTAATGTGCCTTGTTGAGACTTCACCTCACGTAATTAATGGATCTAGTAACCCAGCTTGGATAGTTGTTCAGGTCAAACTGACGGCAATGTCTAAGAAATGTGAAAACAAAGTGATGGGATTAACGACAGTACTGTAATTAAAGAACACTGAGTGTGCAGTCAGTACTAATGAAAGGCCTGTTTGGTCACAATGTCTGTCACGGCCTACGTTGTCGGAACAATAACGGCCAGAGATATTACTACAAAATTTGGGACTTGGGCGTTATTTAGTACAGTTTTTTTTAATTGTAAGCAACTACGAAGAAATGAATTGTCAGAACACTGAAAAAATTATGAATATTTATTATTATTGATTTTTGTTTTCTTGTATTCGTTCTACGTTACACTCTGTCCATAGCTACAGTAAGCTATGAAATATGAACAATATTACATCATTTTCAATGTTACGAGCGTAATTTAATAACAGTTCTATTTAATTAAGCAGCTGCACAGAAATGAATTGCCAAAATACTGCTTTCGGCAGGTCATTTGTGACGGGCTTAGAAGCTGCTGTTTTATAACAGCTGAGAAATGTTTTCAATCACGTTTATTTCTGACTGGCTACCGAGAACGCTAGTGATATATTAAAAGTTCCGTTTCACTGTATCTGATCCTATCATAGTGTAGTACGCGTCTCTGCCACTAGGCGATAATAGCGCAACACATTGTCTGTTCAGTGCCGCTTGTGTAGCCGACCTGGCTTGTTCCGTTGGTCTGCAGTGATTGTTTGTGCTAGTGCTGTTTTGTTATTGTTTTGATGGTGGCAAGTTCAAGTGAACAACGTGCAGCTGTGAAATTTTGTTTTCAAATCAGTAAAAATGCTGCTGAAACTATTTTAATGTTGAAACCAGCTTACAGAGATGACGCTTTGGGAACAACTCTCAAGTGTACGAGTGGTTCGCTCGGTTTAAAAATGGCGACATGTCGATTGATGACAAACCTCGTTCTGGACGTCCATCAACTGCCCGAATCGACGAAAATGTTGAAAAAAATCGACAGCTATGCTCTCAGACAGTCCACAGACAATTGATCAACCGTCAGAGATTAGTGGGTTATCTTTGAGCTCGGTTCAACAAATTTTAACCGAAGATTTGGGAATGAAAAGGGTTTCTGCCAAGTTTGTTCCCCAGGCTCTGAGTGACAATCAAAAACAACGTCGAGTTGAAACATGTTGTGCTTTGAAACAACAGTTTTAAATTGATCCAGATTATCTGTCAAAGGAAATTACTGGTGATGAGTCATGGGTGTTATGCTGGTGAATAAGGTTGATTTGTAAAAAAATTGGAAAATACATAGATTTTAAAAATTAATTCCTTTTTTTTTTGGGTTGCACCTCGTATGTTTATTGCTTGTATGAAGTGCTGGTGGTAGAATGTCACGTGCGGCGTAGTGAGGTAAGCTGGCTGCTTTGAACTTTGTTGGTTGGTAGAAAGTGACACATGAGGCCTCAACCCAAAGTGTGGTAACCACGACCTCACGACGATTGCAGCAACTGCGGTACAAACACGTCTGTTTCGAAACGTAGACCTTGGCTTGTAGTTCAGAGGGGTGAAATCTCCGTGCATTTATTTTGGTGTTATAGCTACGAAAATATTTCAACCTTCCGGTCACACTTCAACCTCGCCGCCTGTTTGTTACGCGTTCGCATGATGCTAGAGCTCGAAATATAATTTCAGGATTACATCGGTTATTTTCAATGTAACAAGAACCTGGACCGGTCCCTTATTTTATAAATAACTTAGTTCCATGCACACGGGCTTTTGATTTGGGAAACACTGCCCTGCGGTCACTTAATACGAGTAACTGCTCCATCCTTCGGATATTTGTAAAATCTGAGGCTTCTCCGAAGATAATTTTAGTGAAAAAAAACCTTGCATTCTTATTGTTAAGGTTCAATAACTGCACACGTGTTCCTTGCAAATATAGATGATTTGTCGGCAGTTATTCCTCTATGTTATGAAGAATGTTACATACCGAGCCGAGAGAATAAAACTTAATGAAACAACACCAGTAAAAACTAAGAATGAGGATGTACGAGGCGCGTCCAGAAAGCAAGTTCCGTTTCAATTTATCTCCGCTGCAGCGCTGCGACTGCAGTTCCGCACATGTGCTGTAGACGATGTGTATCAAGGGGAAGAACGTGCGCCATTTGGAGATCGCTGTCAGTTACGTACGCTTTGTTGTGCTTGTTTGAAATGTCGGCGTTGATTGAAAATCCCGCCGCCTGTGAAATCAGGTCTGTGATTCGGTTTCTGAATGCGAGGAAAGTGAAACCAATTGAAATTTATCGGCAAATTTGCGATGTTTACGGACCAAATGCGATGGTGAGAAGATGGGTCCGACAGTTCAATGGCGGGCGTAGTGATGTGCACGATGAAGAACGAAGTGGGCGTCCACCTTTGGTTACAGAAGAACTGATTCACGCGATTGATGACAAGATCCAGGAAAACCGTAGGTTTACAATTAGTGCTCTCGCTATGGACTTCCCCCAAATTTCACGATCACTGATGCATGAAATTGTTACCAAACACCTGAAATTCCGTAAACTTTGCTCACGTTGGGTACCAAAGATTCTCACTGAGCAACACAAAACACAACGGATGGGTAGTGCACTTGAGTTTTTGACCCGTTATGCTGAAAGCGGTGAAGAATTTCTGAGACGGATAGTCACAGGAGATGAAACGTGGGTTTCTTACGACGCCCCTGAGAGTAAGCGGCAATCAATGGAATGGAGGCACACTTCATCCCCACCAAAGGTTAAGCCGAAGCAAATCATGACACCACGGAAAATGATGTGTACAGTGTTCTGGGACTGGAAAGGCATCCTACTCATTGACTTCTTACCGCGTGGTCAAACAATCAAAGCAGATGCTTATTGCGAGACACTTCGGAAATTGCGCCGTGAAATTCAGAATAAGCGGCGGGGACTGCTGTTAAAAGGTGTTGTTTTGCTTCACGACAACGCACGACCACACACTGCAAACGTAACGAAAAACCTCGTACAGGGATTTGGCTGAGACGTGTTTCACCATCCTCCGTACAGCCCTGACCTCGCTCCTAGCGACTCTCATTTGTTCTTACATCTCAAGTCTTTCCTTGGCGGTCATCACTTCACCAATGACGACGAGCTGAAAGAAACTGTTTCCAACTGGTTGAAGACACAGGCGGCAGATTTCTATGAAGAAGGTATACAAAACCTGGTGCCACGCTATGACAAATGCCTGCAAAATTTCGGCAGTTATGTGTAAAAGTAGTTTAAGAGTTGTAGAATTTTGTGCAATATAAATTTCTTCTGTATCTGTGTACAATTTCATTTTATTACCAAACGGAACTTACTTTCTGGACGCGCCTCGTAGCTTCTAGTGAAAGGAACTGTCCATAAGCTGAGTGGGATAAATAAAACGCGCTTCGCAATAATGTAAAATACTTAGCCTACCACGTATTTTCATTCAGTAGTAACTAATGTACTTCTGAATTTTTATACATTATTTCTAGGCATCGGCAGCAGAGTTTTCGTGAGAAAACGGTATTTTATTTTAATAATCCATCGAAATTCGTATTAGGATCGTGACATAGTTAGGAACAGTTGAGTGGTCTGGCTTCGCTAGTGTGAGGTAGGGCAGGTCGCTCCGTGGTTCAGATTCCGTGTTAAACTGTTGGGCAAGTTACGACGGAGGCGGAATGCGCGGCAAGTCGAAATTCTGTCGCTGGATGGCTGAGTTCTTCGGGAATATCGCGATCAACAATGCCATAGGCACATTTGTTTGTTTTACGAACGATTCAGCATGTAGACTTGTAGCAGATATCTCTATCTTCACTTGTAACCTACCGCGATAATACGTTTTATTTGACACATACGAAATTTTTCGAATTTTGTACGTCCTCGTTAACATCGAAACATCGCTCAACATTGTAGACGAGGTGCTATACACGTTCCTATATGTGTTTAAAATAAGAGTGAGTGATAATGTACCACACAGAAAACAATGGGTGAGAAAACTAATTTGTAGAGGAATCTGAATTCATATGGTAACTATCCAAAATATAAATGAAGCCTATTGGCTGTCTGTGACATTGTTCTGGCAGAAAGTATTCCTGCCAGTATCATGTTCCCAAGTATTAACCAGTGCTAGATTAAAATGCAGTTTTATTAATATTTTGTTTGTTTTTAAAGGTTTTATGCCAGGTGAAACTGCTCAGCACCATCGAACTAATATAAAAAGTTTACTTAGAAAAACGTTGGATGAAAGTGGCATGAAGCCAAGTGAAACAAGGGCCGTGGTTGATAACGATTGGTCAGTCTGTCAGTGGAGCGAACAGTTGAAGGGCACAAAGGTTAAAATATTTGGAGCGGATGTGAGGATGTAGACTGTGGCGGGGAAGCGTTGAGATGCATCATATCAGTCGAGTGGTGACGGAACGTTCTGCTTAATGTGGAATGTTGATACCTAACGAGAGTCCAGATAATCTTTGCAGGAATGCCTCCAAAATGGCTGGCTTGAAACTCGCGAATAGTCAAAGCACGGTAGCTGTCGTCGTGTGGTAAGCGCAGCAGGTACTCACCGGCAGACGCCGCAGCAGCCACTGACGGCCGAGCCTCCACTTTCGCTTTCTCTGCAGCGCACAGTAGTCGCCGCTCGCCCTGGGCGAGGTCGCTCAAGGCCGCACGCAACAACACTCTCCCTCACCACTCTAAGTCAGCGTCTACTAGGCGGGCACTGTGATACACGGGTCTCGAAGGCGAGGTGCAAAATACACTATCACAGCACTGGGCAGATTGCTGTATTTTAAGCACTGAAACGAACTAACACCGTCTGCCCTTATCATTTTTCTGGTAACTTATCTGTTTATTCTTGTCACAAGTCGTATTTAAACTGACACTCGAATAACCGCGACTACGTACGGGTGAACTTTGAATTGTATTGCTACAAACGGATATAGAGAGCTGTAATTTACGTACAACACAAACTGACTGCGAAAGAAACAAAGCTTGAGTGACCGATATAACATCACAGAAACTAACACACGCTATCCACCTGTCTATCACCGTTCCGTTAGTTCCCAAAGTTTCGTGATAAAATATGTTATTTGGCCCGAAAAAAAGTATCGCATTTCCTCTCAAATGATACGTAGTATTTCCTTCTCAAATTTTATCACGATCAGTTTGGTCGTGAAAACTTAACAAAGAGACAGAGACACACACTTTTACATTTACAATATTAGCACAGTTTAAGTCTATCAGAAAATGTTAGTTGTAATATACCTGTAGCATCAGAGCGTAATAATAAACAGGAGTGGTAGCATAATTGGATAGTGTGTGAGATGCTGTTCGCCACTACTACGCACTAATTTGACCCCTGAAGCCTTTCGGGGAAGACACGCCAACTATTGTGCCCGAGAAAGTGCGGTACTCACTGTACGTGTCGGGTCGGCTGCCGAGGAACCACTGTGCGGGCCCCCGCAGGAGAGAGCCCGCCTCGCCCCCCTCCCCCCCCCCCCCTCATGGTAACCAGCGGCCGCCCGCAACCACCGAAAGTGGGCCACAAAGCCGAGCCGCCGCCTTGCCGTGGTACAGTCTCCACCATAGCAACTCGACCCTCCCGGCTCGTGTGACGGATGCGGGCGAGGAACGTCGCTTACACTTCCTCCTGGCTCCTCCAGTTCCTCGAAAATATCCCAGTATTCATTGCCTTAGCAATCAGAATTATTTATTTTATTTATTTATTTATCGTGTGATTAACAAGGTACACAACAGGAAATGTACATATCACAAGCTTGTACAATTTCATATCTCGAAATCTAATGTTTTAATCCAGTCAACTGCACTGATCGACGCATCATTTAATTCCGCCATTGTTCCCTTGTAGGCCCGAAGAGGACAGTCAGAAACGATGTGATTGATTGTCTGTAGGGTGGCTCCACAGTCACAATTTGCAGAATCTACCCAGCCCCATTTTTGTAACAAGTAGACGCATCTGCCTTGTCCTGTTCGAATCCGATTGATGATTCTCCACTGCCGCCTGGGAGATCGAAACCTTGTAACCTTACTAAGGGATCCTCAACTAGATTTTTATTGGCTACTGATGACTGCTCCCATTGAGTTGTCCACAGCTTATTGATGTTAAAAGAGGACTCTGTAAGGTTGATTGCTGTGGTGATTTTCTTGATTTCAAGCATTGATGCTTTGCTTGAATCATGTCTTGATGTATAGGCAGCTGAGGGTTGGTAATTTGGCAAATCGTTCTTGACATAAATTGCGAGGCCGTACTTGGGATGAAAATTAGAGGCTATTAATTTAAAACCTGGTATTCTCCCTCTGTGTTGTATCTGTTTTTCGTCTGCTGTGTGAGCTTCTTTGAGCACAATCACATCGACTGCACATTTCTGTGCAAGTCTGGAAAGATATTCACATTTTGCTCGACTTATTTCTTCGATATTCAGTTGACAAATGCGTAGAGATGGTCCAATTCTACGAGCTTGTGGGTCGCTCCTTTTTGTGTATCTTTTGACCGAGAGGTCTATTCAGACACTTCTTCTTCTGGTCCCTATCCGTTCCCGACGTCGGCAACCATCTTGGCTGTCTTGTCTCTACTGATTGATGCTCGGATTAGCTCCTTAGTTTTCTTGGAAGACCAGGTTCTCAGATTGTTTAGCCAGGAAGTTGTTCTTCTACCAGCACTTCTCTCTCCTGGTACTTTGCCCTGGAGAACAGACTGCAGGTGTTCATAAAGGCTAATGTAGAAAAAATGAAAAAGACATGCAGCCGCTATAATTTGATACAATCCGACAAAAAATACCCTGAGTTTTTTACTGAATTTTGTCATTGAGCCTGCAGAACAAAAACAAGTTTTGACTCAGAAATACCCTTAGTATTATAATAAGGGTAACGGCGGAATTGTCTAGTAGTAGTATAAAAGTATAAGCTTAAAGGTATTGTTGTGGTAAACAAACGATATGCATTAATAGTACCTACCTTTTTGTTCAGTTGGAATGCTCTAGGCGATAACTTAGATGGTTTTCATATTAAAGCTAGCTACTTTGATGCATTTTTCAATACAATTGGGTCATTAGAAGGTAAAGAAGATGTAGGTTCCTTATAATGTCTCAACATTCTTCGATATAGCCACATTTCAAAACCTTCTAACCTTTTACTGATATTTTCCGTTAATGCCCACGTTTCAATGACATACTGGAGGACAGAGAATACATAACAGCGCAGGAGTCTTATCTTTGTGGTAATCGATAAATTACGACCTTTAAAAAGATTATTCATTTTACTGAAGTAGCCCTGGCCTTGCCAATACGTGACTTCATCAGATGAATACCATTGGCTATTTACTGTGATGCCAAGATACGTATTCCTTGATACACATTCAATGGTCTTCTGGTTAATCATAATATGGCATTGGGAGTTTTTGCAATGACCATTGGTTTTGTCTTATTTATATTAATATCAAGTCCATATTCGTGACTGCTATGTGACACTCCATCCATAAGACATTGTAAACTTCTCTCTTCAGTCTCACATGAGCAGACTGGTTCCAATGCAGATTAACAATAATTCTCAGGTCTTTGTCATCCAAGCCAGTACTTTTTAAAATTTCTATCATTTTCTGATGCTTTACCTTGTCAAATGTCTACACTACTCGCTGTTGAACTCGAGGTTGATAGAATATTTTTTTGGAAATGTTACCGCTTAGACCTTGGTGTCCATCTGTTTTACCAAATTTGTTTCTCCTAAGGACTGCTGTTATCACACCTTTGCAGATGCTTAAGACAAAATTAAGTCATGGACACCCACACGTATATAACATTCTAAAAAAGGAATTTTGTTTGTGAATCTCTACCCGTAATTACACGTAAACAGAAACGATTATTTGTTTGTCATCAGCATCGCATATTTAGCTGCAGCCGGGTTGGGGCATATGCGGGGTGTCCACATGAAACCTTCCTGATTTCAAAACTATTAAACATGGAACGTTGCCGTTTACACCATTCTGTAAAGCAACTAAAAGAGTTTTACACAAAAAATCAGTACACATGTGTTCCTTCCTTAGTCCTCGCAGTGTTTAAGCGATCCTCACCCTCAGTCCCTGTGCGCCCAAGCATATCTGTAGTGATGGAACCGACTGCATTCACAATTTTTCTGCGGAGGTTTGTCATATCAACTCTTAATCTCTTTACATTTGGTTGTTGTTGTTGATGATGTTATTGAGGCTTAAGGGCCCGTCAACAGCGGGGTCATCAGGGCCGTAACGACAACCGGCTTAACAATGTGGTTTACATTTGGTGTCGCATTACCAAACACATGTCGGAAATTTCTTTGAATAGCAGTTGGTGACGAGGTTCCAGCATCTTTCGCCATTCACTGGGCTCTCTCCTGTCAAGCAGTCACTTTTGATAATTATTCAGCACCTGAAACGAAATTAGAGCACTAACTTCGACAACATTACAAGATCTACATCTACATATATACTCCGCGATTCACAAAATTGTGGTTGGCAGAGGGTGCTCAGCACCAAAGCTAATCTCTTTGTTGTGCATTCCAGTCCCTAATGGTACGAGGGGAAAAAAGAATTCATATAAGAATCAGTGCGGCACCTTATTTCTCTAATTTTATCTTTTCTGTCCTTCCGACTCAAATAGGTTGGTGAATGAAGTATTTCACTACACTCGAAAGTGAAAGTGGGAGTACGCATGTTTGCCAATAAGTTTAAACGAAACATGTGTCGTCTATCTACCAGACTCCCAGCCTAGTCTACTAATCAGTTCTGTGACGCTTTCATAAGGACTGTAGCAAGGGGTTACGAATCGAGCGGCTCTTCTCTGTACTTTCTCTATACTTTCGATCAACCCCTTACGAAACGGGTCCCAAATTGCACAACAATAATCCAAATGTGGACGCACAAGAGATTTGTACGCTATCTCCTTTGTTTGTTCATTACAATTTTTCAAGATTCGACCTATGAATCGCAGCCTAGAATTTGGTCTACCTACTAACGAATTAATGTGTATGTCCCATTTCATGTTCCTTTGTACTGTTACTCCCAAATATTTTATAGAATTGACCATATCAATTACTGTATTGTTTAACTCTTATTTCTGAACAATTGGATTCTTTTTTTTTTAGTTATGCTCATTGCCTTGCACTTTTTACAATTTAGAATAAGTTGCCACTCAGCAAAAGATGGTGCAAACCGCTGAATTCTATGTTTAATAGTTATTTTATATTGTACTTTGCAATCACTGTGGTTTCAAGTGGACACCATAGCTGGTGAAACAAGAGCATCCACAAATTTTGCTCTGTAATTGTTGATAGTTTTGAAAGAATTTGGTGAACACAAGTATGGTGTAAATCAGATTGTTTCTTTACTGTTTGTTCAACTTAGATCATCTTCAGAGAATTTTGAATCACATGTCGCAGTTGTGTTGTAATTCCTACAACCTTCTTATTTTCTCTGTACTTCATTGCAGTGTAATCACGCAACACTAAATCTCCCTGAAGTTTAGCAGAATGATTCCCTTAACTTTTAATCTTGGTTTGCAGAAAAGTGTTCCCATTCTTACACGAACCCCCCCTGACGTCTTGATAGAAACTAGCAGTGACACACTTGATATCGGGGAAAAAATGATAAAATTTTATGCTTTTAGCAGACATCATGTTTGTGAAACTCCACTTAATTTTTTTTAGGTTTAGTGCTGCTGCAATGATTTCAATGTTGTTGTTACTGCCAACGTTTCGGCACCAATCCTGGGCCTTCCTCAGGGCTATTTCTGGCTGTCCTGCTTACGGCTGGTTACACCACCTCGTCATTCGCCTCGACTCTAGTGGATTGTTTTAATTTTCCAACAGAATTTTAAAATCGGAAAACAAAAGTTGGTTGTGAGAAATTAATGCTATAGGAAACTGATTGAGTTTTATGTTTCATGAAGTTACCGGGACATGTTTATCGTTTCTTCTGGCGTGCCTGTTCTGGACTGCGGTATTTGTAGGTAAATAACACCTTTCTCTTCTCCGTGCTCGTCTGTTTGCTCTTCCTGCAGCCATTTATGACGCAACGCAAACAGCAGCATCTCTGCCTCCTAGCGCTCCTCACTCCGCGCTAACAACATACATTCATACCACGTACTGGGCAAACATCGTCTCTGCATGCTGGGGTAGAAGACTCTCTGTCCGTCAGACACTTTCTGTAAAATATTGAAGCAGAAAGCTAGCGACAGACGAGAAATATGGAGCCTATATATATATATATATATTTCTTCCATCCTCACCCTATACACCCACCACTGGCCAGTACAATAGTTTTATATATTTTTCAAAAATTTTCAATTACATTTTTATTTATTTATTTATATTTTTTATAACTACTATTTTTTAAAATTTTAATCTTTGTTATACTCGCGGTTATATTATCGTTGCTTCCCCCCCCCCCTCCGATAGACTATTGCGTCCTTTGAGTGGCTGCGTCCAACGCAAGACCAGTTACCTCTCTGTCAACTCGAAAAAGGGATTTTCACCCGAAATATTGTATTTTCTTTATTTGTGTGTTGTGTTGTGTTATGTTGTGTTGCTGCTGCCCTCCTCCCTTCAACTTTGGTGAGTGTTGTGTGTATTTTCCCTTTCTTTTCCATGTAAATATTTCCTCGCGGCATTTCTTTACTTTCATTGTTACCTATAATATATATATATATATTAAATTGTGCCTAGTGTTATTTATTATCATATTATATTGACTGTTGATAATAGACATGTTGCTTGAGTCTGTGTTGTAGTAGATAAGAACATACACGCCTGACTGTATGTTGGTGAATAAACTGTGATCTTTAAACATGCTCTAAAATTTAGAGAGTCAAACGAAGAATAGTGTATTACAATAACTTTTAGCCACCAGGCTGCACTATTCTAGCTTTTCTAGGTTGATACGATAAGTTGGTCATTGCCATTCAGCATTTCCAAACTAGAGTCAATGAAGTGCATTAGTTTGAAACAAACAGAGCGGTAGTATTTTGCTGTTACACTGAGCATGTTTACGCATCACCGAACATAAAATAATTGTGTGTTCATTATATAGCTCTGTTCATATCGTGACCAAACTGAAAAATTAGCTTAAATTGTAAATATCAGTTTGCGGTAGTTTCTAGTGAGAATTCCTCGGCGCGTTCTGCTTTAACGAGTGACGAATTTTGCCGTTCGGGATAACTACTCGGCTATAACTGAAAAGAAAAAAATATAGCTTGTTCGAAAACTGACCCTCAGTTTCCACTTTGTTGCGAAGAAACCAACATTTAATAACCAAGGAATCGATTACGCCAGAAAGTTATGACATACCTATCTGAAACTGGTATCTAGAAAACAGGAATGGATAGCTGCAGGACTCAATGGCAAGAATATCAAGCTCAACCAGATCTGTAAAGAAGTTTTCTGCATCAACGCAACGTGTAACATTTGCAAATTTGAAATCGGCGATAGTTCTGTTGCAAAGTGGAGAACAATAGAATTCGTTTCCGTTCTGGTATACGCATATGTAACCTCCAAAAAATGTCTGACACACATTGAAATTGAATAAGTAAGTGAACATTATATTCGTACTTTATGAGTTCAGTTGTTTAGCCAGATCATTTTAAATAGTCAGTTATGTTTACAAACCACGCTACAAGAGAAACAGTTCTGACTTTAAGATTACTACTTAAAGGGTGGATCAAGAAAACAAAGATACTTTTATGGCGTTTGTTGATTTAGAAAAAGCTTTTGATAATTTTAGGTGGGGCAAGATGTAAATTTTTTTTTAAAGAAGTCGGGTCTAAAGTATCGAGATAGAAGAATACTTTATAAACTATATAAGAATCAAGTGGCTGTAATATAAGTAGAGAATCACGAGAGACATGCATCAGTTAAAAAGGGTGTGAGACAAGGCTGTAGTGTATCCCCACTAATATTCAACTTGTATGTAGAACAAGCAATAAAGAAAGTGAAAGAAAAATTTCCATTTGGCATAGTGTTCGGGGAGAAAAAATTAGTATCCTACGATTTGCTGACGACATTGTCTTGTTAGCAGAGAGGGCCGAGGATATTGAGAAGTTACTGAATGGCATGAACAAAACACGGCACTGAAGGAAACTTTTGGACTAAATATAAGCCAAAGAAAGACAGAAGTGATGAAATGTATCAGAAATGATACCAATGCTAGTAGATTAAATATAAAAATAGGATCGGTTGCAATAGGAGAAGTAAGTGAATTCTGCTACTTGGGAAGCAAAATTACAACCGTTGCCTGAAGCAGCAATGATGTTAAAAGCGAAATAGCACTAGCAAAAAGAGCCTTCATGAAAAAGAGAAATCTTTTAGTTTCAAATATTGATCTAGGACCTAGAAAGAAATTTTTAAAACTCTATGTATGGAGCACAGCATTTTATGGTAGCGAAACATGGATATCAGGAATATCAGAAAGAAAGAAAGTTGAAACGTCTCAAATGTGTGCTACAGAAGAATGCTGAAAATTAAGTGGACAGACAAAGTACGAAATGAAAGAGTTTTGGAAATGATGGGTGAGGAAAGAAGTTTGTGGAAGAAGCTTACAGAAAGAAGAAACAGGTCATATTTTGAGACATGCTGGATTGGTTAATTTGTTAGTGGAGGGAACAGTCAAAGGTAAGAACTGTAGAGGAAGACAGAGATTAGAATATATGTAGCAGATAATTGAGGACGTGGGCTGTAAGGGGTATGTAGAAATGAAGAGGTTAGCACAGGATAGGAAGGGATGGAGGATTGCATCAAACCATTCGAAAGACCGATGACATCAACAAAAAAAAACAAAACAATACAAAAAGCAACTAATGTTTACACCCGCACTGCGTTGGAATGTTGACTGCCTTGTTAATTCCCGTCGTCTTTCTGCAAGATCAACTACCGTCACTGGACCACCCACTTTTTGGACGACAGATTAGTTTTATGAAATGTCGCCTGGACCTGACAGAAAAGCTGCTCTGAAGCTAATGAAAATGGTGGACAGTGTTGTAGCTCTCTTGAGTAGAAATTACGATCCGGGTTGTATTTGGTAAGGAGAAGTAGGAACAACTTTCAGTGAAGTTGAGGCCCCTGTTCCGTACATTTTATTTCGCTGCAGAAACCGAAGGAACTCGCATCACAAATTTATGGTCAGTAATGGATATGAACGAAATGGAATAACGCTAGATTGGTCGCAGTATTGGGTAATGATGGCTGTCTTGTTGCAGCTTTTATCTAGTCTGCTCACCGGGTCTTTTTTTTTTCCAGAAGTGTTCGCACGTTACACAAACAGATTCGCAGCAGATAGAATCTTTCTCTCACTCCTTGTTCCCCTTCGTGTGCCGGATATATGTGACCTGGATGCACAGATGTTTAGACTCCAGGCTGAAGCGACAGATAAGATGGCTGGTAACTACGTCATGGATCGATTAAACATTCCCCGCAGGAATCATTCACTGCTCTCAGAAGTTTCCAGTTTACTATTTTGATGATTTAGTTGAGACTGTTATAATTTCCATAATACAAGAAATAAAACGGCATTTACCATCAAAAAGTATATTTACTTTATCCACAGGACACTACGACAAGAATTAAAATTTCGGATTTGTAAGTGTTTCTATTGTAACTAAGAATCTTGTAGCAACCATCCTAGGAATTATTATTTTACGTATCATCTCCATGTGTATATGAGTTTATTAAGATTTTGCTAGATTAGCTGAGTAGGAAACTACCAATAGGTCCATTTTAGATAATGCAGTTGCCCAAATAATATCAAACTATAAAATTAGTTTCTTATTGCGGGTTTAAACTTCCCTGTATAAATAATAATTCATGAATAAATATTACAGTTACTAGTAAAATTACACTAAGGAAATCAAAGGAAATTATCGCAAATTTACAATACAATTTTGTTTTGGCACAGTTTTGAAGGACCTAAACAAGAAAGCTCTTCGAAATTATTACTACAGTAATGCACCCAGGAAAACAGCATGCTCTGAAAGCACGGAAATGTTTTAGTCTTCCATATGTTTGAAGCTACCCCAAATCTGGGAATATGAATTCAGCGTAGTTGTTCATTTTTCAGTTACGGGTTTCGAATAAAAACCATTACTCCTCCATGTGGATAGTAAATTCACTTTAAGGATCTTTTTATAAGCAGAATTATTAAACAAAGCTACTGAAAATATATCTGAAAGTAACCTAACCAAACAAAAAATCACATTTCAGTCGGATATTACATATTACCCAACTATGACGTTGCTAACACGTTAGCACTGATTACCGTATGTGTTCTTACAAATGGTAAAGGTTATTTAATTTAGTTTTTAATTGCAATGGCGCGCACACTCCGGTGGCAATTTCCCTTCACACCCATTTCCCTCCTTTCTTGTATTCACCTACTTTTGCCCTCTACAAATTTCAACTTTAATTTCTTTCAACGTTTTTGGTAAATTATTCGTCATTTCTCTTGGTAACTTATTCCAATCCCTTACACCTTTACCTAAAAGAGAGAATCTTCTTACACCCTTGTGCCTGTAATCAAGTGCCGGTTTATGGTCATGGTCATCATTTCCTTTCCATGCATTACTTCCACAGTTGCTTGTTTAAATTGAGTCATTAACTAATCACACCACTGCAAGCAACTTATTTTTGCGTCATTTACTGTCTTCATTTTATTTCCCGTTGAGGTACTACTAACTCAAATACGGTATAACAAACTGGTGTCGTGCGCAAAGATTGGTACTTCAGGAGGTTACTTTTTATAATCCTGAAATAAAATATGTATTTTTTCAATAAAAGAATAAAATTAAATTTTTTACTGTCTTCGGTCACGTGATAAAGAACTCTGTTATCGGTGGTCGTGTCAGATGCATTACTCACCTGTGAACGTCGCGGCTACAGGTCATCTATGCCTCATGATGAATTTATGAAGTATAGAATAAAAATAATGATACAACGTTGATGTACGCAATATACAAAAGAAATAATTAATTTCATCAAAATATCGAAGATCCGGTAGAAATTTCCCTGCATACCGATTTTTTTCCCTTTCTCGTACTTATCCCTTTTACGAATTTTAGTTTTATATTGTTTCAGGTCCATCACTTTCCTTGGTAATCTATTCGAATCCATGATTTCCTTACCAACAAAAAATTTTCCCATTCCCTTCTGCCTTAAATAGAGTGCCAGCTTAAGGTCACTGTCATCTTTTTCCTTCCATACACCTCTCCAAATTCTTCCTCCAGTATCTTTCCATGCGCCATCATCAATTTACATCTCATACACTCTCATCACTATCTCCACCCTTCTATTGTTTGCCAACGAATCCCAGTCGAGCTACTTCATTATATCAGTTACTGAGTCTGTTCTGCGGTTATTTCCACAGATAAAGCTACCTGCCTAACTTTGCACCCCCTCCAACGTCTGTATTTTATACTCGTAATGTCGATTCCACACTATATGACTATATTCAAGCAACAGTCTAATCGCTGTCACTAATTACAAAGATAGCTACTACCCGCGACTTCGTATGCGTAGATTTAAAATTTTATTATTAAAATTGGGTATAAAAAGTTATAAGTTACGTAATAGTCGCCCCACAAACTTACTGCGAAAGAAAAAAAAAGCCTGAGAAAGCGATATAACATTATACAGACCAACAAACGCTATCTGCATGTCTGTCACCTTTCGGTTAGCTTTCAAAGTTTCATCACCAAATATGTTATTTGTCCCGAAAATGTACCGTTTGTTATTCAAAATGATACGTAGTATTTCCTTGTCAAATTTCATTAAGGTAGTTTGAGCCGTTTAGTGGCGAAAACGTAACAAGCATACAGAGTTACATTCGCATTTACTATACGATTAGATATGTTAAGAGGAAGATACAACAACGGAGAACTGCCTGACATTAGGATTCTATACAGCAGTCTGTGGATTGGCAACCTAAATAGAATAGTAATATAAATGCTTACAGGATTATCGCTGCGTTTCTATAATCCTCCTCCTTCCTTTCCCGACGTTTCAACCTCGTCTTCGGTCTTCTCCAGCAGATCACAATCTGTAGCAGATTCGGCACACGACCCCTGAAGAAGACCGAAGACTAGGTCGAAACGTCGGAAAAAGAAGGAGGAGGTGTATAGCAACGGAAGCATTTATATTAATATGACGCCAGCGAAAACAACAAAATCCTGAAATAGAATAGTGTTACATCGAAGAGCAGCGTTACACCAGCCTGGCTTGCGATGTTAACAGTTTGCCATCGCACACGTGGCGTCAGGGCTGCATGACCGCGGAGCCAACCCAGATGCTCAGCGTGTGCGAAATGGCGGAGCTTTCCTCCATTTTGATTGCCCGTTTGCCCGCTCCGAGAAAGTAGCGACTGACTGTGGAGTACGTTTGTACTGTCATGCACCCCGGCCTGACAAAGTGCCACTCCACTTTCTCCAATAACCGCTGCCGACTGTTGACAGAGAACACCAGCGTGACACAAACTAAATCAATCGAATTTTTGCCACAGTTCTCTCGTCTGCTAGTTTACGATTAACGTACGTCTATGTCCCGAGCACCAGCCCCTTGGTTCAAACGCTGATGATTTTTTTCCCCCTGCAAATGGCTTCATGTCTCGTAGAGGTCACTAGGGGTGGGAGAGAATTAGGGCAGAGAACGGGAAGATATTCAGCTGTATGACAAGAATTCTTCACGGGTATTCTGCAGCTAAGTTCTTCTGTCCACAACGTTTCCGCAGCAACCTTTATCAGGTGAGATGCCGGGAAGACAGAAGAACTTATCTCACCTGATGAAGAAAGCGGTGGTTGCTGCCGAAACGGTGTCAACAGAAGAACTTACCTGCAGAATACCGGAGAAGAATTCTTGTCAGCCATACGCCGGAAAAAACTTAATTCTCACATTCAGCCGTATATTTTTGAACAAATCATTCGCCTGGAAGCATGGAAAGCATGGAAAACCGAAGTCTGGATGGGCGGACGGGGATTTGCAGCGCATCATCCGTAGCAGTTCCGATACCACACCACGCTTGGTGTACTTTAAAACATCTCTCTCTACGAAACACAAGAAATGCTACGATTTGTCAGTTGATGCATTCAATCGACTTCATGGACATCAAACCATTTTTTCCTTGAGATAACTCAGTCTTGTTGGATATCCTCTTAGCGACCTGTCGTTGATGGTATACGGCTCGAAATTCTTTCAGATACTCGCAGAAGGAAAGTGGAAGTGAATTGTGTATATTTGAGAGTAATCTTATGTCGAACATACGTTTTAACAAGAAGTGTGCTGGAGCCTATTGCAATGTATTGCGCACGTGTAAATGTTTATGGAATCAACTGTGAATAAATTTTGTGGTTTTCCATTCGGAGCCACTGATATCATTTCTTCAATTGACGTTAATGACTTTCAATTGTTTGGCGACTATAAGTAATTAATTATCCTAAATTAAAATGAGGGTACAGCTGAAGTGTGTTCAGAGATGATAATGGGACTAGATCATCCAAAAACACGATATTCCTCCGATTGGTTTGTATATATTAAGTTACGTATTTCGTAAGAAGCTATTTTATAATTTCAACGGCAAATTAACTCACACTAATTGAGTACTAGCTTATAGGACTAATTTTGAGTTCGCATATGAAAGAGTTTGGTGATCCATATAACTAACCAACGTTGTTAACTGGAAATATCTACCTGACAAGCGATTCAACCACTTCCTCATATCTCCCAGCCGTGGGTGTTCATTTATTTATTTGTCCTGAAGGGCCAAGTGGCACTATACGACCATCAGCTATTTATACAGATTGTCAAGACATTGTACAAATAAGTAAAGCATTGTCCATGTGAACAAGCCTTTGCACGAGATTGCATTATACATAAATCAAGAATCTTATGTGAGGTCGACTATTTCTCAAATGGATACATATATGTATTATAAAATCAGAGTACTCTAAACCAACAGTAGGATGTATAAGGCTCTTCATACGTGTAAACAATAATTACAGCATAATTAAAATGTAAAGGAGATTTTCATCTATACATTAACATTACTTTCTTTATAAAACAAATTATTTATATACACATACAGAAAATGAAAAAAAATATTGATCTAAATCTTAATATTAGTCGTTTTTATAAATCTCACTAACAATTTACATATAACCGTGCAACAGACAGGAAATACTTGTAGGGAAAGGTATTCCGAGGCTGTTTGGATCTCTCAAGAATTTAGACCTGTGAGCTTTATATCTTGGAGAAGCGAAAAACATGTGGTTTTTGTCACCTATTTCGGAATTGCAGTATTCACAGATATCTGAATTTATGATGGTTTAACCATGTAGATACTGTGCGAATATACCGTGATTAAAACATATTCTGACTATCGTGGTGATAACCCGTCTAGGTTCCGAGGAACTGGAAAACCAAGGATGAATAGGAATTGGGGGCTGGATAGTTCCATAATGTTCTGCCCCTGTGGTTTTTTTCTTTATTTTTTACTAGTGTCCCATTTACTCTGCCAGTTTTCCAATGCCTCGTATTTTATTTGTGGTAGGTAGTTTGCGTATGGTATCCGTGTTTTGAGGGCGACGCCTATTGTAGCTGTCTCCTTTGCCAACCCGTGAATGTTTTGGTCTGCTAACTGGTTGCTGGTCTATTTCCTCTATTATGATGAGGCGTATCTGATGGTATATATCGTGCGGTAGACTAGGACGGCAGTCTCGATTAGGGTCAGTAGGTCCCATCAGCTACTCTGGCGGTTATGTAACAAACAAGCTGTTGGCTTTCCCGATACAACAGACGACCAGAGTGTTGCACGCTTGAGTCGTTAGCGTAGACTTAGCAGGAGTTCGCCAATACTGTCGGTGTGACTCAATCCCTCAGCCGTAACGCTTTTCTACTTATGTTAAGTCATGAGCGTGTATGTGTGTGTATCCTACGCCTCCGCGATACTCAGTGACGTTGTCAGTCTTAGTCCTGTCATTGACAATAAGACAATAAGTTTCTAAAAGGAAGAAATGTGACATGCAACTGAAGTATGTCTATACACGCCAAAATAATGGTACTTAAATCCTTACAACCACCTCACTCTCGCTACAGTTGGTCCTCTAACTGTTTCGAGCACTCGAGCAGATTGTCTTCTCCTATCACTTCTCTCCAAACAAACTCACTTTAATTCCTTCATTTATCAATACCATTCTTTTTTCTTAAATACTTCAATGAGAGGTATTATTATTTTAGAAATAATAATACAATATGCCAAATAACTTCATTTATTACGTTTTCGCTGCAGAACAAATCAAATTACAATCTATATATATAAAGATGAATGTATGTATGTATGTATGTTTGTTTGTTTGTTTGTTCGTTCTTGAAACAAATTCACAGTTTTCATCCTATCTCGATGAAACTTTGCACACTTATCCTTTGAAACAAGGAGAAAAATACTGTCTACATTTGGTTAAAAAATTATCTGTATCAATAATACATGTTGTCTCATAATTTCGAAATACTACTGAACGGCGATAGACAGACGCGTTGGATATGGAGGTCTGTATACTGCTTTTCCGTGTATCGGTCAGACAGCTCAGTGATTAAAGCGCTGGCTTACAAATGTTTGGGTCGTGGTCTCCGGTTCAAATCTCCGTGGAGGCTAAGATTTTTAAAAAATATTTTTGATCGTAAGAATCACGGCTGGGCCGTAGGTTATTCGGATTGAATGTTGAACACAAAATTAGGGGTGGAATGCGAGGCAAATCGTAGGTAGTCTTGCAATGCCGTAGGTGTACCCTTTTTTACGTTATAATGATTCTTCAGGGGTTGTTCGCAGTCCAAGAGAGAGATAGAGAGTGTGTGTATGTGAACCGCAGTAATAATACTATAAATACGGAAGTAAGTCTCTGTCTTTTTGTTACGTTTTGACGACCAAATGGCTATATCTATGTTGATGGAATTTGACAAGAAAATCTGTATGAATGGCATAGGACATTTTCTCCGGTATGTTTAATAGTTGTAGTCACGAAATTTTGAGACCTTATCGAATGGTGACAGAAATATGTTGGAAACTGATTCTCTTCAAGAGACAGGTTCGACGGTAGAATGATATAGTGATAGCTTTCCTGTCATATTATGCCGAATCGGTGTTGTTTGGGTCCAATCCTTCGTTACCAACAACTTTCTATATTCAATTCTGGCAAAAAATTCTTAATCCATTCGTACGAGGTCGCGGGTACGAGCTAGTTCTTCATAATGATCGTCAGTATTAAGTTCCTATATTCATATCTTTCACAACTCTCATATTATTCGCATTCTTACATGCCGAGGCTGCTGCCTCCACATCCTATCACCCTAAACCATGGCTATACTATTCGGTGGTCTCGCTCTAAATGTAACGTAGCCGGGTCACGAGTGTACTACGGTGCGCGGGAAGCTGGCTGGCGAGGCTATTAATAAACAATGGGTTTCCTAATTCCAGAATAAGGCTTCATATTATCATCTGAATTACTACTTCAAGAAAAACAAACTTTACAATTAATTTTGAAATAAATAATTGTAATCAGTAAATAGTATAGATCGGGATGGGCTGGTTACATGTGGCATATATGTCACATCCTATTACAGAGCTATAATTACTACGCATGGAGAATCCATAGACTATGACAGAGGATGACTGAGATAAACGAGCTTTGCTCAAGTTAAACGAGAGATGGAATTGTTCTCAGAAAGTGCTGGTTACGTTGGTACGTGGCACTAGTAGACTGATATAGCCTAACAGCTTTGATGAATGATTTCTCAGACTTCCACGGCCATCTTTGTTCATGATTGGGAAATTGTTAAAGCGGGTGGAGGTGCGAATAGTATATAAGGCTAACTGCAAACTTGGTCAGTCACTGACAAAGGTAAAAGACAAATTACACCCACACCAGCTTATGGGTGTTTACGAAATCCCCTGCAGTTGTGGCAGTGTTTATATCGGCGAGACAGGTCGCACTGTGGCGGAGAGACTTAAAGAACATATCCGCCACTACAAATATAACAACAGTGACAAATCCGCCGTAGTCCGCCATGCTATTAATACTGGACATGAAGTAAAATTTCAAGAAACGAGGCTACTGTGGAGAGAAGACCAGTGGTGGCCCCGACGGGTGAAAGAGGCAGCAGAAATTTTAAAAAACACCAACAACATCAACGAAGATAGCGGCCTCTTACTCTGCGATGCTTGGCGCTCGTTGCTATGCCAACATAAACAGTAGGCCCTATCTCTGACGAAGGCTGGAGGATACCAGCCGAAAGCTTAGGTAAGGAAATAAACAACGCGGCAAAACCCGAAAGTCAATTAATCAGGTTTGATGAAACTTACAAAATGAATGCAGTATCGTATTTGCCATTAGATCACTAACTGTCAGGTATGTTAAGCAACGGGTGATAAATATGGACAATAGGATTACTTAAATCGAATCCTGAGAGAGTGTTACTGTAGGCGTAAACTAAAAATTCTTTCCTTTGGCGTACATACCCGACAGTAAAGAAGTCGAGGAATGTATATAATGGTGTATATTATAAAATATGATCATGAGTTCCGGTATATAATTTAGGAGCTTATCACCAACAGAGGACACTCAACCACTCTGCTGTGGACGAAATGCTTCCTATCATTTCGTTAGCTACACTGAACTGCATAAAACTGAATTGATTGCGAACACTCAATGTCAAAACTCGCTCTTATGATACATAAAAATATTGAAGTATAAAAAACACTCTTGACCTACACATGAGCACTACAACAAACTTGACTCCATGCTAAGCGTTGTTCTTTACACACTCGCTTAGCCTTAACAATCTTCTACGTGGCCGACAATACAGTGCCACCAACGTAACGGCACTATTACTATCTTGGTACTACCAACTTATCCTGCCCCTAAACCTACACCTTTATATTACATAAATAAATGATAAAAGCGTTACAGTAACATCATTACCAGTGTGGATCGGGGAGATACAACGGGACCTGGCACGAGCCCCCGTGCCCGCCATCTTGAATGCAGTTTCTAGGCGTTTTTCCGCAATCAACTACGCGAATGCTGGGGCAGTCCTCCACCTCCGACTCATAAATTACACACTTCACAAACAAAAAATACGTTTATCATACTGAAAGGACTGGGGGCAACGAACGGGAAGGAATTTGGCCATGTCTCTTTTGAAGGAACCAGCCTGGCATTCGCCTGCGCTGATTTCTGGAAACTACAGAAAACCCAGCTCTGGATGGCCAAACGGGGATTCAAACCCACGTCCTCCTCGAATGGGGGGGGGGGCGGCTAGAGCGATACCACTCAACCACCACGCTAGGTCTCTAAATCATAACTACTGTTAGGGAGCATCCACAAATTACGTGAGGTGTTTTTTCCGGATTTCTGGACCCCCCCCTCCCCCCTAGTGAGATTTCGTTAGACCTGGCCGGACCCCCCCCCCCCTCCTCTGGTGAGATCTGGTCCGTCAGAACCCCCCTAGGAACCGCCCTGGAAACTTTTGTAGACCTTTTTTTTTTTAAGTTACACCCTAACTTTTTGACGATATACCCTCCTAAAATCGACTTTGCCACAAACTGTAGACCTTTTTTTTCGCAAAATCTCACGTGAGATTTCCGTAGACCCCCCTCCCCCTTGGTTAGATCTGGTGAGATTTCGCCGGACCCCCCCCCCCCATTTCACCTCACGTAATTTATGGATGCCCCCTTACGAGTTCGCCCTGCCTCGGTCCAGCGAGCAGCCTGTTTCGGGGTAATGCCGTGCGTGGTGATGAGATGTGTGATGTTACGTGGCGTGATGTGATGTGATGTGATGTGTCGATTACAGGCGCGCACACGCAACGGCTGGCAGCGGCACGCTCGGCAGCAAGTGGACTGTTACTGGGCAGAGAACCACCAGCAGAAATACCACTACTTGGTAAGGTGCTGCTTCGGTAAACACAATGTAGAGAAGGCTACATCACTGTAATCATACTGAATTCTCAACAAGGGTGGTGGTTATGTTCTTAGCCAGGCTTGGAAACGTCTGTTAGATGAAAATAATAACTCTATATCCGCATATACTAATTCGTAAACATCATGTCTCTGGATAATCGATATTGTAAGAGAATCGACAGTCTCCACAGAACAAATACGAAAACAACCAGCCACGCCAGTCTCTGGCAGATTTAGTAGGCGGCTAGTCTCCTGAAGACGACCTAAGCCCTGGACGAAACGTCGGAAAAAAGGAACGCATTTCGACGCAGCGTTAATATCGTAAGCAATTTATTAGTATGACCACTGCGAAAACAGCAAAATCTTTTATAAGTCGTTGCCATGTTTTTCTGTCTGTGTGTATATGTTCTAGATTTCTACGCTGTTGATCGTTTGGAACATTGTCACCAACCCGCAGTCATTTTTGAACTTGTATAGGCGCGTTACGCGATGTTTGCACGGGGGTAACTCTATGAGTTCGCGACTTTCCGTCACCGACATGCTGTGACGAGTTGCGCGTATGATATGCGCAGTGGACGCTTTTTGGATGCGTAAAATCTTAGGAGTTCATATCGCCAACATGCTAATGTTAACAGTATATCTGTAGCTACAAGTATGGCGTGTTAAGCTTGGACAGTCATGTCATGAAAGTATAATTTATACTCGTATCTAATATATAGAAATGGTTTTTTTGTTTTTGTTTTTTGTTTGTTTGTTTTTTTTTTGTTTTTTTTTTTGTTTTTTTTTTTTGTTTTTTTTTTACCATGTTCTTCATATAAACAAACGTTTTTATCCGATTTTGTTGGAACTTTGCGTACGCATAATTAAAAAAATATATATAGAAAAATACTGTTTACATTTGATTTTTTAAAAAAAACCTAAACCCTCATTTTCTCCCTCACTTAATTTCCATCAACGTTTTTCTACATCTACATGTACATATCTACATATATACTCTGCAATTCACAAAATTGTGGGTGGCAGAGGGTGCTCAGCACCAAAGCTAATCTCTTTGTTGTGCATTCCAGTCCCTAATGGTACGAGGGGCAAAAAGAATTCATATAAGAATCAGTGCGGCACCTTATTTCTCTAATTCTATCTTTCCTGTCATTCAGACTCAAATAGGTTGGTGAAAGAAGTATTTCACTACACTCGAAAGTGAAAGTGGGAGTACGCATGTTTACCAATAAGTTTAAACGAAACCTGTGTCGTCTATCTACCAGAGACTCCCAGCCTAGTCTACTAATCAGTTCTGTGACGCTTTCATAAGGACTGTAGCAAGCGATCACGAATCGAGCGGCTCTTCTCTGTACTTTCTCTATACTTTCCATCAACCCCTTACGAAACGAGTCCCAAATGGCACAACAATAATCCAAATGTGGACGCACAAGAGATTTGTACGCTATCTTCTTTGTTTGTTCATTACAATTTTTCAAGACTCGACCTATGAATCGCAGCCTAGAATTTGCTCTACCTACTAAAGAATTAATGTGTATGTCCCATTTCATGTTCCTTTGTACTGTTACTCCCAAATATTTCATAGAATCGACCATATCAATTACTGTATTGTTTAACTCGTATTTCTGAACAATTGGATTCTTTTTGTTAGTTATGCTCATTGTCTTGCACTTTTTACAATTTAGAGTAAGTTGCCACTCAGCGCACCAAGCCAAAATAACATACGTATTATACGATTTTGATAATGTTTAGCACACGTGTACTTGAAAACACGGCGGTCTGATAGCTCAGTGGTTAAGGCGGTTACTTCCGAAAGTTTCTCTCTCCGGTCGCGGATTCAAATCCCGTGGTGAGCACGAATTTTATGAGTTGTATTTGATTAAATGAGATACTCCAGGCCGTTCCGTGGTTCCGATTCCACGTTAAACTGTAGGTCCCAGAGGAAAGGAATTGGCCGTGCTACCTCTGACACAATGGCTTAGTACCGTTCATCTCCTTCAAGAAGATTCGACCAACGTTCGGGTTGTGGACTAAGTTAGACTTTTAGTTTTTGAAGTGAAAATTTCTTTAGGCATGTTGGACAATTTTTTGATGGGTAAAAATCTTAAGTGTTCGCTTCACCGAGATGCTAACGTTTATAGTATATCTGTTGTGGTCTGGTGGCTGAGTGGTTAAGGTGTCGAACTGGGGGACAGAAGGTCGCCGGTTTCAATCCGTGTCCGGGCTTGGATTTTTCTAGACCCATAACTCGACCTTCCCCTTGGGCACAGCTTGCTGTGTAATGTGAAATACGTCACAACGGTTCAGTGGTTCTGGTTCCATGTTAATCTGTAGGTCCGCTGTACCGGTAGGGCTACCGGGTTAGGCTAAGGTGGCTAAGACAAGGGGAAAACGCAGCCAATAGAAACCATGTTACCAGGTCATTACGACGACAGGGAATTATTGTTATTTAGTATATCTGTAGTTATAAGTATGACATGGTGCGCGTGATATTCATAGTTTTAAGTTTCGGCAGGCCCCAATGACTGCCAATTTTTTTATTAATTTACTATTATCATTGTTATTTAGATTGAATTATGTAGCGTTTATTAATTATAAGTGTATTTAATAATTGTAATAGTGTTGTTAACTAAGTTGTGTAACAATCTTTGTCGCTGGGCAACACAGTTGTGCAGCAGTGATTGTTGGTTGGCACATGCATTGTAGCAGAGCAGATCGTGGGTCAGTGTGTGTTGGGGCTTGGAGGAGGTTGTATGCCGCAAGCACAGACTCTTCGTACACAAGCGAAAAAAGCTTGTGTCAATATAACGTAAATGTCTTCGAAATTGCGTCACTGAACGTTATTAATTAAATTCAATAATATTTCTGCTTTAACAGTGAGTTTTTCATTTCAAGACTATGTAAAAATACAAGTAAATTTGTTCATTCGTGCTAAAGGTTTGCGTGTGTACAAAGAGGAGAATTTGGAACGACATCTTTTAAATAACACGCCGTCATCGCAATGACAGGATAGCTTACATATGGCTACCACCTCAACAGTGAAGCGCACATTATGGCGACCCTGCCAGGATGATTGGATAAGCTCACACATCCTGCTGTACTAGGCGATGTTCTGCCTCTGCGCTTAATACTGTTGTGTTGACGAGTATTCTCTGATAACCCGCCAGTGTGGCTCAGGTCTCTGAGGCGCCGCGCATTGGATCGAACCCCGCGTACTGGCCGTAACGACTGCGGTCTTTAGGCAGTTTTCCTCAGTCACTGAGACTAATGCCTCTTAAACTACACATTACACAAACAAAAATACACTTTGCACACACGGAACGTTGTTAGACTTTTTGCAGACAGCTGGCAACACAACACCTCCCCCCTCCCCTCTCCCGGGGGAGTCGGGCTAAGCGACAAGCAAGTCAAATCCTAACAAGTCGCATCCTGAAAAAAAAAACAAAAAAAAAAACGATCCTGCAGTAGCGGGATAAGAGCATGGAAAAACAAGAGGCGTTATCTGATTCTGTAACCTCAACTATTTGTCGTCGAAACGCGTTACTATTTACTCTTCGGAATGCGCTTTACATGCAACGGCTGCTTCAGTTTCAGAACAAGCTCACATTGACTACGTTTAGGAGAATGGCTAAGGTGTATCACCACTTGCGATCTTCTCCCACTTAACAGATCGCTAGCATGTTCCGTTGATTGGTCCACTAACATCATGCTGACTCAGTCTGTAACATTTATTAGAGATTTTCAAACTATACAAAATATCGTATAAATAGAGGTACAATGGCAGCTTACATTCAACTGCAAAAAGTGCAAGGCAATGAAAATAAGTAACAAAAAGACTCAGTTTGTTCACGAGTACGAAGTAAACAATTCAGTTGTTGTCACGGTTGATTCCCTGAAGTATCTGAGCGTAACAATACAAAGCAACATGAAATGGGACTTGCACATAACTTCCGCCGTAGGAAAAGCTAATTCCAAACCACGATTCATAGGTCGTATTTTGAAAAGTTGTAATACTCATACAAAGGGAATAGCGTACAAAACACTAATGCATCCGCATTTGGATTACTGTTGTGGAGTTTGGGATCCGTATCGCAAGTGATTGATTGTTACCTTAGAGAAAGTACAGAAGAGAGCCGCTCGATTCGTCACTGCTAGTTACAGTCCTTAAGAAAGTGTCGCAGAGTTGATAGATAGATTGGTCTGGGATTGTTTGGCCGACAAAAGACGTCGCTTTCGTTTGAATTTATTGGAGACTATGCGAAATTCTTTAATGTATGAGTGCAATAAAATACCTCTTCAGTAGTGGGGAGCGGCCCAATTTTCTTCCGCCAAACTATTTAGCACTACTGATACTTTTATGTATTCTTTCTTTCCTCGTTCTGTTCTGAATTGGAATGCACAGAATTAGTATTGCTGCTCAGCACCGTCTGCCACCCACAATGTTTGTGAATAGCTGAGTAGAGATGTAGATGTAGAAGAGGTGGCGGAGCGCGTCAGCATGATGACGTCACTGTCCGTCGCTAGGCGACGCCGCTTATTAGACCGCGTGGGAGTGCTGTACCGGTGCCTGTCTCTCCCGGTTTAGCAGCCTGTACTCCTTTCTTTGGGGGCACTTAAATACGTTGTGCATGTAACACCTGTCGGTCTGAAATGGATCTGGTTTCGAGAATCGACTGCGCTGCTGCTGAGTCACTTACGGTTAAGAGAAAGCCACCAGTGCCACCGCTTAGCAGTGGGCGTCTTAAATCACATTCTCTTAGCGTGCCAAAAGTATAGGCTGCCGCAAGACAAAATGCCCTGGTATACCCTTTCATATGAATGGACTACTTTGCTATCATCTAACTA
Organism: Vandiemenella viatica; assembly: GCA_031002005.1. Taxonomy (NCBI): domain Eukaryota; kingdom Metazoa; phylum Arthropoda; class Insecta; order Orthoptera; family Morabidae; genus Vandiemenella; species Vandiemenella viatica. The sequence continues at coordinate 26,844,719 of CM061914.1, read as the reverse complement.
TATAAACGTTAACTGGACCTTAATGACCTACTTTAAAGATGAAAATGTATTTATCTGAGTTTTCCTTGTACATTTTGTAAAGCTCATCCCTAATTTTTTTTCCCCTTGTTTGTTTGCGGCTTTACGCCTCGTCGAAGTCATTAGATACGGGAAAGGAACGGGAAGGAAATCTACCATAGTCTTTTGAAGGAAGCATCCCTGCATTCGCCTGGAGTGATTTGAGGAAAGCATGGAAGACACAAATCTGGATGCCCGGACGGGGATTTGAACCGCCGTCCAACCGAATGCGAGGCCAGAGCGTTAACCACTCACCCACCACGCTCGGTCCATCCCTTCAAGCAGGTTTAATCCTCTTTTAAAGCATACGCATTCTTTTGTGTTGTGTACGGTTTAATTTAATGCTTGATTGTACCTGCCTGTATGGGTATCCTTTTCAATTGGGTATTTGTGTAGTTAAAATTATTAACGGATGATTGATTTTAAGTCTGTGTATAAGTATTTTATTCGTTTCATTATAATGAAAGCTAATAATTAGTTTAAAACGCTATTCTACACGCGATTGGAAATTTATGTAAAAACGTTGGCTGTAAAGGCTATTAAAATAAATAAAAAATAAAATAAACAACAAAAACCATGTGTTTTTAATCACTTCCGCCTGTCCATGGTTCAGCAGTGGAACTTATGCATCAAAAGTAATGGTAAAAATTACGAATTTAACATTACGAAATGAAAAAATGTTTTTCCCCTAACCTGAACCTTGTATCACTTCATTTCTAGTACCGCAGCTACCAGCTTCCCATCAGATTCCCTGTGATAGGTCCTTAGGGGCCATACATTAATTACGTGAGGTGTTTTTGACACCAACCCCATCCCCTTTTCTGGCGAGATCTGGTCGGAAGCCCTCGTCCCCTAAGATGATTGGAGATTTTGACGGGACGGCCCCCCACCCCACCCCTCCTGCTAATCGCGTCTTGCTAATCGACCCCGTAGTTTTTGAGACTTTATTTATTAATTATTTTTTTTAGTTCTTCTGCTTCCGAGATTTGTAAAACCCTCCACAAAGGTGATATCCCCGTCGTTAGTGTTGTGGATCTTACAACCCCCCCCCCCCCCCCTTTTACAGTCGACATCCCAGTGGTTAGTGGACCTTCCTATTTGTAACTCTACTGCCGGTCAAGAATTTCAAAACCTCACGTGACATTTCCGTCGACACCAGTCCCCCCCCCCCCCGGTCCCTCTTCACCTCATGTAATTAATGGACGCTATAATATACAGTTCTGATCTGTTTTGATACTCTCCACCTTTCTGAAGTGTGTATTTTTAATACAAAGGAGAATTAACGCAGTTGCCCTAAACGTCGCTGTGTTCCAGTCTGATGGGGATCTTCGTGAGACGCTGCTACTGGGCGAGGCACCTGCATGGAGAGGTCGGCGACCCGCGAGTGTTGTGCCATAACTTAGCAGCCTGCTGGTCCGTTCCATTAGGCGATAGCGCGGGAATGTGGTGCACGGGTCGTACGTTAGGGCGTGCTGGGCTCGCCCCGCCGCACACAAAAACAGGAATACAGCACCTCGTCGACGCCAGGTAGGGGCAGCTGGAATAGCAGGTTGTTCAACTCCGTGAGGTCGAGGCTGACTACTGGAGGCAATCTCCTTCTCGAAGGTTTTACCTGTCATGGTGGAAGTTACGCCACTGCGCCACCTCAAATAAAAATACCTGTGGAGGTTGGATCAAAATAAAGTTACTCAATATGGATGCTACTTTTTTCGGTTACGATGTTCGATGGTTCTGGATCAATGCTACACTGAATGAGACGATATCTGTAGCAATTTTACGGAACCCAAATTATTATTCTTCTTCGTCTCTTTTCCAACAATTTGGGGCCGTCTGCCTTCGATCAGTCAAATTTGAAGTTTTGGTTTTACGACCGCATGTCGTTGCTGATAGGGGCGGATCCAGGGGGGAGCTAGGGGGCTGAAGACCCTCCCCCAAAAAAATATTATCTAGGTCCACCTCCGACATTTGGAGACTTTTTTTTTTAGCTCTACAGATTCGAGACCCAAGGGGACTATAAATACTACATTTTTCCCGACTCAAGCCCCCCCCAAAGCCAAAATCCACTCAAGCCAAGCCCCCCCCCTCCAAACCAAAGTCCGCTCAAGCCCCTCCCAAAGCAAAATCCTGGATCCGCCCCTGGTTGCTGACGCCAAGCATTTTATACGTACTGCCAAAGTGTACTATGTATAGTATGTACTGATGGGTGAGGTGAAGCACTGCCATCTGTCTCCGTAAAAGTGTACCTATGTTACACTTGTTATTAGTGTATTTTTTGTTTCTGAAATGTGTAGTTTAAGAGAGGGATAAAGCAGGATAGGGGGTGATATGTGGAATAATCGCGATTCTTGTGCTCTGAACAACTCTTTACAGGCGGACAAGCCTCCGACCTGCACGTTCTGTGGTGTGGCGTGGCTGTCCACCACATTGTCGCCTACTCGTGGTTTCACTGTCCTTCAAACACTTTCCACAGATGCTCACTACAGTAGCACCCGAACAGCCGACCAGCCTCTCCGTTTGCGAGATGCTCGTTCCCAGCCACTGCGCCCACAAACCGTTGGCCTGTAATTTAAGGGAATTTCGTGACCTGTGCATAGAAATCTGGTGTCAGATAGATCTGGAAGCCTACCAACGACTTGTAGAATCCATGCTACGCCGAATCGCTGTTGTATCGCCTTCGAAATGGGGACCAGTAGTAAGTAGGTGGTCATAATGTTTTACTGATCAATGTATAATTGTGATTGAAGCTTCTACTCTCTAGCGGCAATATTAGCTGAGGTTGTTTTAAGGTTAAAATGCAGCCTGGACGAGGGTGACAACTGAAACTTTTTGTTACAGTGTAAGATAGGAGGGAGGCGTCGAGCGTAATTATGTAATAACTTTAGTTAAGTGCCAGCAGTCATTTTGAGGGGCTTCGGAGCTGGGACCGGTCGGTATGGCGGCCTTTGTGCGCTTCCGGTTGTATACGTGCCTGCGGATGGGCAGTGTGAACTTTCCCAGATCCCGGCTGGCGTGAGATCGAAAGTGTTTTCACTTGCGGAGAAACGACCAGCATGATGCCTCAGTTCGTGACCCCCAGCGGAGGATAGGATCGGAAACCCACGGGCGTACAAACCACTGCACAAAGAAGAAAGGTTAGCGTGCCTCTCTGACACGTGCTTTTTACCGAGTCATCAGATCTAGTCATCAGTGTCGACAAATGCTGTAACTAATTATTTTTTAAAAAATGAAATAAAACTTGAAGAGTTTTTTTGTATTGCGAATATTTCACGTAAATCCTTTTCACTTTTACTGTAACGAAGGACCGTCGCAGATTTCCTACCCATTCCTTGTTCATTTTCCTCTGCCGTTTGACTTTGTAGACTGCAAACTGCAAATCTCTAATTACCAAAAAAAAAAAAAAAAAAAGGAAAATCGTGTTACCTTTCACCATAAAAGCCGCTTCTATGGATTTTTTTTTCTTTCCGTAATAGTACTACTTTTTACTTGGTTTCTACGACAATTTACAATTAATCCGATAAGTTCGTACTCTTATGAAACCCGTAATGTATGTGGAATAGTCGATGGACTGAATTCTGCTGTTAAGCGTTTTCCGCAAAGAAGTAATTTCGTGGACTGGCGTTTTTCTCGGTTTTTTAATTAAAAATTAATTCCACCCATTTACAATAGTACCTCTATTTTTTACTTGGTTTCTACGACAATTTACAATTAATCCAGTAAGTTTGTACTCTTATGAAAGCAGTAATGTACGTGGAATAGTCGATGGACTGAATTCTGCTGTTAAGCATTTTCCGCAAAGTGGTAATTTCGTGGACTGGCGTTTTTCTCGGTTTTTTAATTAAAAATTAATTCCACCCATTTGGAGCGTACCTGAAACTGTTTGGAGATTATACTGTAAAATGAAAAGCGTTCTAAGGCAAATTTTGATCAGTACTGAGTACTTAAAGATAGCTGTGATGAAAGTTCATACGTATGGAGACTCTCACCATCACAATTCAAACAATTAACTAAGCAGAAATTCACCATGGCGACCGTACCAGGACCACGACCCTAAGTAATTGTACAATAATCTTACAACCAGTAACTACACCACTCTTCTTAATGGTTTTCATTACTTTCCAAAAATACGTTTAGAGCTTTCTGAGACAGGTGTAAATGATGTGTGTCACTGTAGATACTTTGAAAGTTATCCTGTGGTCATCGGAAATATGCGGTGACTATTGAAGTGTGAACCAGTTTGTAACAAGTGTTGGTGTAGGTAATAAAAAAGCTTTTCTTCATTGATTAAGCACCAGAACATGAATAGATTATGACAACTACATTATGTAAACTGCAGACACACGTACACTCGCAGGATTTGCAGGGTGTTAGACACCACGTCAACTTGCCATTGACATTGTATAAATAATTAATGTAATTAACAAATATAAAAAATAACATTTTAGTGTTTGACTTCGTTTGTTTATGCGCCAGTATCTCAGTTTACAACGTGAATAAGGTGAAGTTTTGTGTGGAAAGTTATTAAATCTTCATTACCAGTTTCAAATCCGTAAATTGTATATATGTCCATATTCTCTATATACACTAATTTTTACATTACATTCTAAACACACACCGAAATTGTGGTAAACAGATCAGGTAGCGGACTCGTGTCTGCAGCCTATAGAGCATTAGCATTAAGGTTATGCATATGGTTCCATTGGCGAAATATGCGCCACTTGTACTGAATAAATTGTCATCATGCTATTATCTTACTTTCATTTGGACATCAACTGAATTATTGGTTCTGCCGATACATCTGACATGTTTCACTGCAACTTGCATATAATTACCGTGTAGGCATTCCTCTTGCCTTCGAGTGGTCGGGAAGAAATCTTGTTCCAAAACTTTTTCTCCTGTATACTCGTACAGCTTTCTGGATTCCGGAGCAGCATTGTAGATGTAAAAGAACAAACGAGAGCATATAAAAATATTGTTCTGGTGTAAGATCAAGTAATTACCATCTTACCGAGCGTGGTGGTGTAACGGTTAACGCTCTGGCCTCGCGTTCGGGAGGACGGTGGTTCGAATCTCCGTCCGGGCATCGAGATTTGGGTTTTCCATGGTTTCCCCAACATACTACAGATGAATGCCGGGATGCTTCCTTCACAAGGCCATGGCCGAATTCCTTCCCATTCCTTTCCCGTCTCTAAAGACCTCTCTGTTAAGAGACGTTAAGCAGTTAAAATAAATTACTATCTTAGAAACAGCTACATGTAACTGGTATTTTTTTTTTTTTTTTTTTTTTTTTTTTTTTTTGCATCTTCTGAGAAAAATAAATCTGAGGGTCGCAGTTATTTGTGTGTGTTTTTTTTTTCGCTCCTGGAAGATGTGGGAGGGGAAATAGATCAACGCTGTTTTTTTGAAGAGAGGGGGGGAAAAAAAACACCCGAGTCTGACGGGTGAGCGATAAAGTCGACGTTGGCATTCAGGAGGACGTGGGTGTGAATACGCGTCGACAGTCGACATGTTTGTCGGTTTTGCTCGGCCGTCTTTGTCGTTAAGGAGCGTCCATAAACCAAGTGACTCCATTTTGGCCTCCTGTGAACACGCCCCTCCCTCCCCCAGGTTGCCCGACGTGGCTTTAGTTTCTACACCCCTCCCCACGTATTTTTCTCTGTTGATTTCAGAAGACATTTTGTACTGTTTTCTCTTGTCAGACTATCGTAAATTACATGCGCGAACAATTAAATGGCGGAAATAAATATTCACATGCTGCTGTATGTTCTGTATCTCATTTTAACTGTTACAAATAATATGAATGGAAAGCTCCGTGGTATGGCTCGGAAAACCCCTCCTCCCCACGTAGCCCAGCACAGCTTTCCAGCCCCCCCGTAGACCGAGTCGCGTAGTTTATGGACGCTCCCTTATGAGGGGTATATGGTTGGTTGGTCTCTGATATCGGGGAAGGGGGGGGGGAGGTGGACGGGTTGTCGTTTGGCACTACGAAATGAACACAATCGTAGATGCAGGTTCTTATCTTCATTCTGGATTTGATTAATGACCAGAAGTTGCAAAAGTAAGTCAAAGAGAACATACATCAACATGATGAAGTGCTGTGTTTATACATTTCACAGAACCGGAGTTTTTATTCAGTCACTAAGTTTTAAAACTCTTTGTGTGGAGCACAGCACTTTATGATAGCGAAACATGGACTTTAGGAATACCGGAAAGAAAGAAATTTGAAGCATTTGAAATGTGGTGTTACAGAAGAATGCTGAAAATTAAGTGGACAGACAAAGTAAGAAATGAACGAGTTTTGGAAATGATGGTAAGAAATGAACGAGTTTTGGAAATGATGGGTGAGAAAAGAAGTTTATGGAAGAAGCTTACAGAAAGAAGAGACAGGCTGGTAGGTCATATTTTGAGACATGCTGGATTGGTTAATTTGTTAGTGGAGGGAACAGTCGAAGGTAAGAACTGTAGAGGTAGACAGAGATTAGAATATATGAAGCAGATAATTGAGGACGTGAGCTGTAAGTGGTATGTAGAAATGAAGAGGTTAGCACAGGATAGGAAGGGATGGAGGATTGCATCAAACCAGTCGACATATATCTTACGTTATTTCGTCTCTTAGCATGGGTCGTCCCTACCGTTGCTACAACTAAGACACGTTCAGTCTTGAGGAAAAGATTCTGATTACGAATTATTTGTGTGAATACATAACTCCAAGCCTTGTTTTACACATAATTTAACGAGATTTCTTCTCTTAGAATATGTTTTTCAATTTGAATACATGTCTCTTTTGAGGAAACAGGGTGTCTTAATACACCTGGAACCATGTGCGCATGAAAAATACGTTCCTACAGTTAATATCATCCAATACTATTACACATGTTGTTAGTTGCTTTGAATTCCTCTTCTGCGTATCCCTGTTATTAATCCTTTCTGTGACACAAATTAAAGACCAGCTTAGCCGTTAAATATACACCGTGTCTCGGCGAGCGTGGTGGGTGAGGGGTAACGGTCGGGAATAAACCTTGTTCCAAAACTTTTTCTCCTCTATACTCGTACAGCTTTCTGGATTCCGGAGCAGCATTTTAGATGTAAAAGCACAAACGAAAGCATATAAACAAATTGTACTGGTGTAAGATCAAGTAATTACCATCTTACCTAGTGTGGTGGTGTAACGGTTAGCGTTCTGGCCTCGCATTCGGGAGGACGCGAGATCGAATCCCCGTCCAGACATCCAGATAAAGGTTTTCATGGATTCCAAAAATCAATCCAGACGAATGTTTGGATGGCTCTTTCAAAAAGGCCCTGGCTGAATTCCTCCCGTTCCTTACCCCCACCCGCGTTTCTCAGTACTTTCCTCCCCTCTAATGACCTCTATATCGACAAGGAAAATTTTTTCTATGTTATACGCACGGAAACTACGTCAAACAAGATTTTCATCGTTGTTGGAGCAGAAATTGCTTTTATAGTTAAATTTTAAGATTTCGCCCGAAACAGATCGAGACGACGATGGTTTCCAGATCGTTCAGTAGGCAGAACGCTCGTTGACGATAATTTGCTTTTTAGTTTACGGGCAGACTATTTGTGTTCACTCAGTTTCAGGTAAAATTTCCGTATGACAAAACGCACTTCGTTTGAGATTCAAGTACCGAGCCTGGTGGTTAAGTCTGCCATTCGCGAGGATACGGGTTTGACCCCCAGTCGAGGCATATAGTTCTCAGATTTCCATGGTTTCCCCGAACCACTTTATGGGAGTGTACCGACTATTTCTACAAAATAACCCTGCCAAATTCTTCCCCGTTCTTCTCATGGCTCTAACAACTTCGTCGTTGATGAGCAGTAACGCTCAATTTTTTTGGAGTAAATGTTATTCCAGTTGTGTTTAAAATGTTTGCGAAATGTAAATAGTGACAAGAAAGTATCTCAGATTTCGTGCATAGATACGTGTTCTCGCGGGTTGTTCAGATATCTGTAGGCCGTTAAACGGTTTGCTCGCTGGTGCAGACTTTGTGACTGTACAGACAAGTAAGTATGTGTCTGCTGTTTGCCTGTTGTACTGGCAATTGATCTTTGCGCTGATTTATTATTTTTGATTGTACGTTGGCAGTATTCTGAGTAAAGACAGCACCAGTAAATGTGAGATTACAAACAGAAATAATAATGCAGCAGTCTTCTATAACCAGGTGAGAACTCTGTTGTGGGACAACAAAGTTCCCGGAAAGTGTTAACATACACTATTCGAAACCTATTACATCCCCATACTGACTTATGCACTGGAAACATGTAGCCTGTTCATATCAGATAATAGTAGACTTAAAGCCTCTGAAATGAAGTTCTTGAATTCCATTCTTCAGAGAACATGAAAGGACTAAGTGAGGAATGAAATCAATCTTTCAGAGGCCGGTATAAACATCAGTGTGACAAAATGCTTGCAGCGTTCTCGCCTGATGTGGTATGGATATGTCCAAAGGATGGAGGAAGAAAGAAGAGCAAAGGCCTACTTTAATATGAACATTCAAGGTAAAAGACATGTGGGAAGGCCCAAAAAGAAATGGATAGACCAAATCAAGGAGGGTATAGAAGACTTAAGGCTTAATTGGAAGACTGTTCATGAACAACAACTATTCATAGACAGGAAGAAGTGGAGAGCGCTCGTGACCGGCACCCAGGAGACTGGAGCCGGAGGATGATGATGAATATGATGATGATGAAGATGATCATGATGAAGATGATCATGATGAAGATGATCATGATGAAGATGATCATGATCATGATGATTATTATTATTACTGTGCGTTTGTGGCTCATTTACGGCGATTTCATTAGAGCATCGGTTCCCAACCTTTATTGGTACACGACCCACCTTTAAGAAAAAAAAAAAAAAAAAATTCGTGACCCACCTAATATGAGAGTTTATCTAATATCAGAATGGGAACTGTTGTATGACATCGATAAGCTATAGACTAACCTAACCTAAGAAAAGGCAAATTTTTATAAAAAGGATATACTATCTACAAAAACAAGAACTGATAATACATAAAACAACAAACATATTATAGACCGGGAGGCGGCTAGACATAGCATCACCTCATCAAATAGGCTGTTGAAACTCCACGATTAGAAGTAACTCGATCAGCATATTAAAATGCAACTGGTCTACCAAGTCGCTTTTTGGTGGAAACCACCTGCAGTCCCGATTTTAGTGGTTGATTGGTAAGTTTATCATTGTGTTTTACTGCATCCAAATGTATGAAAATATGGAACACTGGGAGCAGGAAAACACAATGGTAAACTTACAAGTTAATTACTAAAATGGGATTTGTAGGTGTTTTCCACCAAGATATGATCATTTGAATTTGCAAATCGAGTTTTAACTAATCCTAGCATTTCAGCCGTCAACTCGATGAGGTAATGCTTTGTGAAGCCGCCTCCCGCTTAATTACAAAGATAATCAAAAATACGTTCAGTTATGATAAAAACACAACTTTACTTGCCCTGGTGCTTACTGATGAAGGCATCGATATCAGGGTTAACAATAGTTAATTTTAACCTTAAGTCACTTTCTACACATAGAATATTGCTGTTTTTGTTTTTTAAAACAATGAAGTAGAAAAAGCTCGTTCTGACAAGTATGCCGTGTTGAACGGCATCAAGAACTTCACAGCTAATTTAGAAATTTCTGGATACTCTGCTCGTACATTCATCCAGAAGAAAATTAAGGATTTAATGATTATTGCAGTTGTAATATATCGTGTGATATTTTTTAAATAGATGAATTAAAAGATATATTTTTGTAGCAAAAACTTCGATTGTTCCGCGACCCACCAAAACACACGCCGCGACCCACCAGTGGGTCGCGACCCATGGGTTGGGAACCGCTGCAATAGAGGATTGAGGATTAAAGGCGAGAATGCGTGAAGAAATGAGAACTAATTGGGCAGTGTCGTTCTTGAAGGTAATATTCCGACTTTTGGCTGGAGTGATTTCCGGAAGCCATTCGAATATGGATGGCGGGTGTCGAACCCGCGTCGTGCTGACAGCCAGCCCGCTCGCCCACACTCTGACTCGGAATGCGATCCTTCCGCTGATGACAATGCCTCGGTGCCTGATCGGGGGCAGCCGTGGGCGAGGGAGCGGGGGTGAAAGCAGAGAGAGAGGCGCCAGCCCTTATGGGGCCGCCCACCGGCTGACGTCACACAGCACGGCCCCTTTCGCCACTCTCCGACACAACACGCGCTCAGCGCTGACCTCCAAAAGTCAGGGTCACCAATTCGAATCAATCTTTGACCGCTTTGTGGCAGCGATTTGCTTTGTGTGTACGGGAGACAAATCGGAGCAAACGAAGGGGGTAGCCATGGTTCAAGTACATACTGCTGGTGGTAACATCAAAGGGTTGGCATTGGGTTGTCCTTGGCGCGCTCTCCTCTTGTAGACGCTGATCATTATTATTTGCCTTGTCGAACAGGCGTGTTTTTATTAATTTCTTATTGTTCTGATAAGAAACAAAGAAACACTAGAAGATGAAGTGGAATAGTGGGAATGCATTAAAACTGGTGTTTATGGCACCCTACGAACTGAGAATATGCAGACAGATACAAGAGATTAGACGCTGGTAGAGAAATGGATGATCTTTCATAAGGCAATGTGCAAGATGTGAAGAAGAAAACGGAGTCTTTATTGAAGGTTAAATTGTAATTAAAAAATCACTTATCAATTATAGTACAAAATGCTAGCAACCAGAACCAACTGCGAGTCCACATGGACGAACGCCAATGCATTGCGACCAACGTTGGTCCCAATACATTGGTTGGCCTAGTGTGTTCACACATTTTAGGTTCCTCCCTGTTGCGGTTTCCAAACTAAACTCTTCAGCAGGAGTGTGCACGGTATCCTCAAACTTTGGCACAATAATTACTAAATAGAACCATAGTAAAGTGAACCTTTTTCTCAAGATTTCTTTTTTTGTTTGTTTGTTTATGGCTTTACGCCTCGTCTACGTCGATGTCATTAGAGGCGGCATAGCACTGGGGAAAATAACAATAAGGAATTCGGCCATGGCCTTTCGAGTGAACCATCCTGGTGTTGGCGTGGAGTGATATGGAGAAACCATGTAAAACCCGAATCCGGATGGCCGGACGGGGATTCGAACCCGCTTCCTCCCGAATGCAAGGCCAGAGCTGCAAAATCCTGTTGAGTACGAATTTTTATTTTTAGGTCAACGAATTTTCGACGGCGTAACGTGCCATCATCTTCAGGTTGGGTCTCCTGGCCAGCGTGTTACGCTGTCGAAAATTCGTTGACCTACGATCAGTTGATCCGGCAGCATACGCGAGAAATCTTCAAGCAAATGACACGCTGTTTCAAACGTTATAATTTTCATTCCACAAACTGTTTACATAAAATGAAAATACCGTGAAATGCAGTTAAGTTACGGTGACGTCTTGGTATTACTGCTTAAACGTGAAAAAAGTAGCTGTTCAGTTACGTCTTCACTTGTCTCAAAATAAAGACAATAGGCCCCTATACTTCATCTTTTTTATCATTTGTAATCTAGGTTTGAATTTTCTCGATTTAAATTTTTAAAAAAAAATTCCGCTTAAATGACATTATTATGAGTTAACAGCAATACCTCTAGGCCTTTAACTATTCCTAAAGTTGTCGTCTGTGTGTGGAAGATCAAGGCAGAAGCGACTAAGTAAAATTTATGCGCTGTCAATTAATTTTTGCAAACTAAACTTTGCAGTCGCGACTTGCACTTAAGGGAATCCTGTATATTTGTCGTACTGCAGTTTAAAATCTTTAACTGAAATCTATGTAAAAAAAAAAAAAGATGGTTCTATTCGCAACCCGGTCATCAAGTTTACCGAATTTACTGCAGGCGAAAGTCAGGATGAATCTTGCAAATAGTCCTTGGTCGTTGTTTCTCCAATTGCTCGAAATTAGAGGAACTTTTCAATATTCGCTACTTGGGAAGTACAGTAAGGAAGGAGATGTGATGGTACACTATTTCTTATAGCCGGATTTTATACGAAGTTTTAGGCTAAATCCAACACGTACAGCCACAGAAACAGTAATAGTTATAAGCATTTTCCCAATGTCGAAGGCAAGGAAAAACCCCTCTATTAACATTGCGCATATCAGTCATCCTGAACGGCAAACTTTCCACATTCAGTTAGAACGACGGAATTCTGCAGAGTTACTTATTGTGAACAAGCAGTGTGTATTATCTACAGCGCAGTATGTCGTGATGTAAATACAAGGGTATCTGTTTATGAACAGCCTTTGTATCCAGTCGAAGAGGAAAATATGGTTTCTGACTATAGCATAACAGAAAGCTTCTGTGAATTTCCTGAAGATTTCCCGTACAACAAGGCCCAAACATGAATCAAAGAAATGACAGTAATTGTTGATGGTTTTAAATGAAATACTGAGAATTGCACAGTATAAATCTATTTAACGAAGAAAAAGGAAGGCCCATGCGTGATAGGAGGTGATAGAATACTAGGACAGGGCAAAAGTTATTTGCCAAAAAGTAAAGATGTTCTCGCAGCTGTTACATAAAATGGAGTGGTTATATAATCCTCATGCTGCGATTTAGTTATTCATGAATTACTTGTATGGATGTACGGTAACTTGCTTTCCGACATTTTCTAAATCTAATTTAATGCGGTTGTTCAGTGTTCTCGACAAGAAAATATTATTTAATTTTAAACACATTTAAACAATAAAACATTATTTCTTACTGACAAATTATCACCTCTCTTTACCTGGACCAACGTGTCTAAATTATACTAAAATACATCTCCAGCGGGCATCAAAAAGAGCAGCGTTGCTTTGATGATTAAAGTGATGGCCGTTTTGTGACGGTTATTGGTCTGTACAATTATTTTTATCATTTTTTTTGTTTGTTGAAGGTTGAGAAACCTAACCTAGACCATACCTTATGCTCCCCAATTTCCCTCCCAATGTTAGTTGATGGCATTGAGATATTTTCCAGTCTTTTCACTCTTTTCCGTTAGCAGGCCACTACCATTAGCAAAGCGAGCGTAGCGATTATTTGTCACTGGACTTTTGTGTCATACTGAATTTACATTTACGCGTTGATTCATGTTCATCCTAGTTAAATGTTAGCGACGCTTCGGTGATGTTAGTGTCATGCTATTATTTGGTTTCATTGTACGATACTAATTTTAAATACTTTATATATTACTAGCTCGTACCCGCGACTTCGTACGCGTGGATTAAGAATTTTTTTGCCAGAATTTAATATAGAAAGTTGTTGGTAACGAAGGATTGGTCCCAAACAATATCGAGTCGGAATAATATGACAGGAAAGCTATCACTATATCATTTTACCGTCGAACCTGTCTCCTGAAGAGAATCAATTTCCAACATATTTCTGTCACCATTCGATAAGGTCTCAAAATTTCGTGAGTACAACTGTTGTTAATCATACAGGAAAGAATATCCTGTGCCCTTCATACAGATTTTCTTATCAAACTCCATCAATATTGATATAGCCATTTAGTCGTCAAAACGTAACAAAAAGACACAGACTTACTTCCGTATTTATAATACTATTACTGCGGTTCTCACACACACACACACACACACACTGTGACTGCGAACAACACCAGAGGGATCATCCCAGGCCTGACTCATACGATCAGAAACAATTTTTAAAAATCTTAGCCTCCACGGAGATTTGAACCGGAGACCACGACACTTGTAAGCAAGTGCTTTAACCACTGAGGTGCCTGACCACTACACGGAAAAACAGTACAGAGACGTCCATATCCAACGCGTCTGTCAATCGCCGTCCAGTAGTATTTCGAAATTATTAGACAACATGTGTTATTTATACAGATAATTTTTCAACCAAACGTAAACAGTATTTTTCTCCTTGTTTCAAAGGATAAGTGTGCAAAGTTTCATGGAGATCGGATGAAAACTATGGATTTATATGAAGAACAAACAAACAAACATACATACATTCATCTTTATATATATAGATTGTTTATTTCTCTCTATACATTAAGCCTAGACTTAAAAGTTTCGTTGATATTCATGAATATTGTTGAGTCTTCTCCATTAAATTATGTATTCTTAGGAAAACTTGCACGATTGTTTTCCGTCTAACACAAACATTTCAGGAAGGTGAGATTACTGTGCAGTGTTTAAAGATACAGAGAGTTGCTGTAGAAGTGATAGCTAACTGTACGGCTCAATATTGCGTGCTGGTGCAGTCGGGTAAATTGACAGGTAGCCGAAAACTAGGGGTCACCAAACCGACACAGTGGTACGAAGCAACGCATATTAATAATGAGCTTGTAAGTTTATATCATTTATTTTAGATGGTTTTAAATTACACTCAGCCTTAGAAGTTGCTATAGAATGACTAACAACTAAACGGTTCAGGCACTGACTGGAGTACTGAGGATTGATGCTGCCTTGGTTGACTGTGGGGGCATAATGGCTGCTTTTCCTGCGCGCTCTCTGCTAGCCAGATTTTTACATCAGCCAGCTGGCTACCGCCTGTGGGCACTGCGAGAGGCGGGACCCTGCTGGGTAGAGGATTTTATAATAACTACTATCAGCACCAGAATACTCTGTGACATGCTAGATTGGATACTTGTGCTCCTAATTATACTCACAATAGAAACATGAGCAATGGCCTCCACTGCTGAAACCCCGCATTAAGTGTCTTGCCACCAGTGATACAGATATAAGGAACACTGCGAAATTTTCCACGTCTTGTTGGAATCGTTACTCTTTGCGCAGATAATTTTTCCTTGAGTCATATATATATATATATATAATATACTGAGGAGCCAATGAAATTGGTATAGGCATGCGTATGCAAATTACAAACACAGATATATGTAAACACTCGGAGTACGGCGCTGCGGTCGGCAACGCCTATATATGACAACAGGTGTCTGGCGCTAAAATGGCAGGTTTTCACGATTTAAATGAATTTGAACGTGGTGTTATAGTCGGCGCACGAGAGATGGCACACGGCATCTCCGAGGTAGTGATGAGGTTGGGATTTTCCCGTACGACCATTTCACGAGTGTACCGTGAATATCGGGAATCCGGTGAAACATCAAATCTCCGACTTCGCTGCGGACGGAAAAAGATCATGCAAGAACGGGACCAACGACTGAAGAGAATCTTTCAACGTGACAAAAGTGCAACCCTTCCGCTAAATGCTGCGGACTTCAATGCTAGGCCATCAACAAGTGTCAGCGTGCGAACCATTCAACGAAACATCATCGATATTTTACGCCTCGCCTGGGCCCATCAACACCGACATTGGACTGTTGATGATTGGAAACATGTTGTCTGGTCTGACGAGTCTCGTTTCCAATTGTATCGAGAGGATAGGCGTGTTTGGGTATTGAGACAGCCTTATGAATTCATGGACCCTGCATGTCAGCAGGGGACTGTTCAAGCTGGTGGAGGCTCTGTAATGGTGTGGGGCGTGTGCAGTTGGACTGACATAGGACCCCTGATACTTCTATATACGACTCTGGATGCAGGTACTCAGCCAGGATGCGTACGTCGTGTCACCTGTCAATCATTTCCATTGTGGATTCCGACGGACTTGGGCAAGTTTACCTAAATATGTATCTTCCCTGTTAAAACTCAGTTCTACAAAAAATTAGTAATTCTTGTCCTGTTTATCTCGGAAACCGAACTAATGCCTTCTCGTAGACGCTTCAGGTAACAGTAAACTGGGCTGTTGTTAGTTATGTTCTTTTTGGTTAAAGCAAAGAACGAATAATTTCTGTACACTAGCTGACCCGTTCGAATCGTATCGTGGTCAGTCACCGAATGGTAATATAATAATGTGGAAAAAAGTAAATGCAAGTATTTATTTAAAAAAAGGTATTTTGTTTTGAAGAGTAGTAATAAATATCATTTTTAATGTAAAAAGTCGTTATCATTAAATATTACGTTTAAAAAGTAGATATTTAAAAAATATTCCCTCCTTCAGATGTCCTTTTTTCAATCATCTTTACAAAACTTCTTTGGAAACAATACTAGCAGTTATAATGTGATCATTGTTGATTATTTGACCGTATGATTCTTTGACACAAGCGAACGTACAAAATCGTGAAAAAGCCATGCACGGGTGTCCATGCGAAAAAACAGAACAATCCTGCCGTCTGAAGCGTCTTACCTTGTCCTTTACTACTGTTCATTACGAAGGTTACTAATAGTGGGAATTACTTTATTATCATTTGGAAAAGCACGGTTGATCAGAAGATGTGAGGTTAATGCGAGGTATGAACATAATTTTATGAGAGTGAATGAATTTAGCGCTGATGATGTATTCCTCTAATTGAATTACCACTAATCTTGCACCATTAATTAATCCCTGATTAACATTAGGATTTTTATTTAACATCATAATAGCATTTTTCTTTAAAAGCAATTTATGAGGTGTTAAACATGACGATTTCGGAAATGGCTCTAGCGATTTGGACGAAATTTGATATGTACATAAGGTTTTGATTTTAAAGTTTGTAACACGATTTTACAAAAAAAAAAAAAAAAAAAAAAAAAAAAAAAAAAAAAAAAAAGGAAAAAGGAGCGAATCTTGTATTTGGTATCTCGTAAACGGTTCTAAACTAATCTCGTAGAAGTTACAGGCAACAGTAAGCCTACTGATATTATTTAAGCATCTCTTTCGTTAGAGCAAGAAACTGTGCACTTCAAAATGCATAGGAAGTCTTCAAGAAAAAGTTTAACATTGGTTAAACAATAATTAACAATAAGAAAAATCCTGCTTATTGAAGAGAAATCGAAAGATACCGAGTGAATATCGGCCACCCAGGTACTTATTAGTTAATTGCAGCATAACTTAACTCCGATTGTTCAGCGTGGGCTTCCGTTTTCCCTTTCGCTGATCCGTTTGGCAGGCGGCCGGAATTTGGAAGGCGTTTGTAGGACACTCGCGTCGTGTCTTCGGCATGCGGGAAGCAGCCATCATTTCCGGACATCGTGGGCTCAGCTGTACTATTAGAAGATCGCTACGTGCTCGTCATTGCTTCGGGAACTGAGTGTGAATAACGCCTAACCCAAACCTCAGTAGTAGTCAGTATCATAGCCAGAATTCCAGCTGAATTTTATCTGCAGTAATTGTTAAGTATTGGCACCGCAAGGACAACAAACAAGAAATAGATTGTAAGTAGGTTGTTATCACGCACAAGAAAAGATATTGTGAAATATCGTGCTAATTAAGAATCATAAACAATTATATTTCTTAGATCTTTAAGCCTTGTCAACGTATAGATCGTTCGATGCGGGAGTGAATTAAGCTATAGCGGTATTCGACTTTAGCGATTTTGGAAAATCGAAGAAACTCGATTTTAGGATTGCGGTTAGTATTCCCTGAATCCCAGATCCTAGAGATAAACACTCGCTCAGCATATTTTGTAAACAAAAACACGTTGGTTGGACACGCAACTAAACAGTGGTTTCCTTTGCTCTTTATATAATAAATTATAAAGAATTGGAACCTAGAAAAAACATGTGTAGATGGAAAAACGTTGGTGTTTGATGAAGTCTTTTGAAATCTGTTTTTATGGGGAATAAAATCAATACCAAGCAAGTAGAAATGGTCTCAAAAACCAGACGAGCTCTGGAAAAAGTAGCTCCTCTTTAAAAAGCGGTAACTTACAATTTGAAACATTGATCTGAGACTAAGGAAGAATTTAATTATATTGTATGAAGGCTGCACCGTACTTTTGGAAGCGATGTTTAGACTTCATGAGTAAAACATGTTAAAATTAACTCGATAGTTAAAATATGATATGGACATATTTGGAAATGAAAGGCTAGCATAGAAGTTTGTCAAACGTTTCTCGAAGTGAAAGCAAGCGAATAGTGGGAAACATTTTAGGCCCGGAATGGTTCCTCCAAAAATCATTGACGGAACTGCTTCTCGTGCCACGCTAATGACTAAAGCCTTAAGAAATAAAACACATTTTAAGGAGTGCGACAATGGTTAATTAAGTAGCAGAAGAAACGGTCGAAGCTCAGAATTGTTTAAGAAGATCTCAAGATTTAGAGCGTATGAAGCAGACAACTGAGATCTTAGGATCTAGTGGGTACACCGGGGTGTACAGGTTTGGTCAGGGGGAATGCATCGAACGAGTGGAGAGACGGGTAATTGTAAGAGACATGCCGTTGTGGCAGGCCACAGGAGGATAAAGTTTCAACTTAATAGTTCTTGGAGCCCATCGCGGTACTTGACTAGGCGAAAACGACTAACAACCGCAGTAATGATATAACACGTTCGGCTATACTGTCTTTTTGTGTGACAAGTGCCTGAGGTTGGTGACCATACTAAAGCGTATTTTTCTTAACGATTACTATGCGCCATTCACATGGAGCAGTAAAACGAACGTAAACAGTTTGTGTGTCTTCCCTCCCTCACACACACACACACACACACACACACACACACACACGTGGTACTTGGTGGCAGGTTGGAATGGATCACTAGGCTACTACCTGAAGTATAGTGAACATGAGGCATATAAGCGTTGTTATATTTCTCGTTGAACTAATTTGGTTGAAAAAAACAAAATACACAAGGCTATCAAAATAAGATAATTTGTACACGGCTTTAAATATCGACCTTTTTCAATGTGTAGGCACTATTTGAATCAGCTACAGGTTTATTTACACCTATGCGTGACTTTTTTGCTATATCGGGTAATAGGAAACGCATTATTGATGTACCATATGTACAGATTTAAGGAAAACACACAAACATATATATATATATATATATATATATATATATATATATATATATATATATATATATATATTAAATAATGTCAAACCAGGTTCATGGTACTGAAAAACTAGTATTTAAAATTTTATATCGTGTTCTATTCAGACTTACTGCACTTCCCTATTATTCTTGCGTTGTAGGAAGATATTAATTTGTTATTACACTAAACCCTTCTGATGGTTGTGGTGCTTGACAGCTTGGAATCCCGTGATCTTTTGGAATATGTAAGTGCCGTTAAACTGATTTTACCTCCTCCAAAGTTTTGCTTCGTTTATGCGAAGCGTGATGAGCTACAGATTTCTCGCGACATTGTAGGTAACATAGAACTACCTTGTAGGTAATGGTAAAGTGAGCCGCGTTAAAAATTGAGTGCTCCAGGTTCGAATCCCGTGATGAATCATATCAGTGCCGCTGCTAGGAGGGGATGAAGGGGGGGGGGGGGGGTCAAGCCGGGGCGCTTGCCCGTAGCGGCAAATTCACGTTAGGAGGGGGCAATAAAAGCCAAATTCCTGTGGCGGCGATCTTTTTTTTTCAGCCCCGAGAGGAAACCTTCAGGGGAGCACTAAAATCGAAGAAATAGCAGCAAATTCATGTTAGAAGAGACGGAAATCTCATTTTTTTTTTTTTTTTTTATTCGAAAAATTCCTAGGTCTGCTATTGAGTCATATAAACATTATAACATTTCCCTAGGAACTAATCTGGTTGAAAAAGAAAAAAAAGTTTGTAGAAATATGATAATACGCAGACGGTTTTAAATATCTTCTTTTATCTGTACAGGCACTACTTGAATCACGAAATTCATGACTTGTTTTAGGGTATCGAATTATAGCAACGACATTTCAGATATACCGAAGAGAAAAAATATAATAGTTTTGAAAAATCGTATCAAGCCAGGCATATGGTACTGTAAAAGGTGTACTTAAATTTTAATATTGTGTTTTCTTCAGACTTACTGCATTTTTCTATTATAAATGCGGTGTAGGAAGTAATTAATTGGTACATTAGTGAAAAAGATTTTTTTTTAACTGCTTAACGTCTCTTAACAGGTCTTTAGAGTCGGGAAAAGGGGCGGGGCAAGGAATAGGAAGGAATTCGGCCATGGCCTTTAGAAGGAAGCATCCCGGCATTTGCCTGGAGGGATTTGGGAAACCATGGAAAACCAAAATCTGGATGCCCGGACGGGGATTCGAACCGCCCGCGCCGTCCTCCCGAATGCGAGACCATAACGCTAACCGTTACACCACCACTCTCGGTAGTGAAAAAGATTACGCCAGACATGTCTGATGGTTAAGGTGCCTGACAGGAGACAGAGGTACTCGGTTAGAATCCCGCGATCCTTCGGAATATATAAATACCCATAAATGGATATTGCTTCATCCATGCCACGTGTGCTGGGACACTGCAATGCAGGTTCCCTGGCAGAAAACATACAGCTACCTGGCAACTCAAAGGTTAGGTGACCGGGATTAAAAAATGAGTGCGCCACGAGGAATTTATTTTGTGGCAAAGCTCTGTTTTTATCATGTGAAGTATTCTAGGACACTCCGTCATTCGCGTTCCTCCTGAAACTGCAGGTTATGTTGCAAGAGAGGCAGGTTGCATCCTATCCGTAATTTTCTCCATTTCCACGAATCTTAAAATTAATATAACTGTAAAACCAATTATGGCACACGTTTCATGGAACTGTAATATGAATATAAAAACTGTGTCAGCTCGCACAGATAGGTGGCACGTGGCACGGAGGTTGCGGATCTGGATCTACTAGCTCACTATCACTGGTTTCACGGTCCTCATGTTCTTCATCAAACAAAGAAAAATTAGGGTCTTGGACGTCATCGTCGTCGTCTTCAATGTCACTAATTTCCGAAATGTCCTCCTCCAACAATTTTAAGATCTCACTATCAGTAAGGGGCCTATGTGGCTTCATCTGCAATGAACAAAATACTAAGTTAACAACTGTTTTCGGAGGTTATTGTTCAAAAGCAGCACCCACAATTCAAACAGAATATATGATTTAATTTTATTCCGAAACTGTTTCAAATAATTCAATTTATCGTCGATTTTAAACGAGATAAAAAGTACGTTTTCTAGGCTACACAATTGTGTAGGCCACAAAATGAGGACCACGTGGTGCCTGAGTAACACAAATGTGTAGGCGACAAGTTTAGGACCAAAAGGAATAGTTGATTAGATCGTAACCAAAAACAAAACATATAAAGGCTAAGATAAACGTTTGAAGAAACATATTTTATCCAGGCAATCAACAGTTTTATTGCAGGAACAAAAATACGACAGTAATTACTTTTTTTGGTCTGCACAACGAACACAGCCACACGCTTCTACTCAACTGTAAACATGAAGCAGCACTCTCACTACTGGCGGGAACGCAATGGTCTCTAACGTCACCTACACAGTGAAGTGACTCCGTACTGTATGCAGTCGTTTGAGTAGTACGGTGTTTTGCATTTCAGTGCTTACCTACACAAAAGTGTAGGATCGGCACGAAAGGGTTAAAATACGCACTTCTTCAGATCGTAAGGCAATGTGAATGTGTGGCTTAAGCCACTACAATAGTGGAATATGTTAGTTTTGATTGTATCCTATGCGTGATTTGCTCAATTTGTACGAACGTTAAAAATAATGTATTTATAAAACCAATTTCGCTTCAAAGGTTTTCTCATGTTCGTATAGCATATGTTGCATAAGAATCTATTTCCTTTTTAAAACATGCGTTTTTCTGTCAGCCGTTTTTTGCTCTCTAACGATTTTGCGCTTCGTAGAATTCGAAGTCTATTGAGGCGGGACAGAATTGCTGACAAGGAAACGGAAGGTATACCACCCACCACGGCCGTTTAAAAGGAATCGTCTGCTATTCACCTGGAGTGAAATTCGTTGAAAACCGAAATCTTATTGGTTGCATGTAGAATCAACCCGCGTCCTTCCGAACGCCCACCAGGCACAATCCCTCCACTTTATCAGCCCTAATAGTACTGTCCCTTGAACTCTTGTCACGACTGAACGTTTTATCGATTTATTTTCTTTGAGACATACAAGCCATTAATGTATTGTCTTCTTATTGCAGGTACGTGGTGCTAGATTTCACATCAGTAGGAGGCAGAGGAATGCAGTTGTAAGTAACTGTGGCAGCCCAGCATTCAAGCAGCAGGTAATATGATCACTGATAAAAATACCTCTGCAGTCTGAATTAGAGCTGAAGCTATTTCGAGGGGACTGAATCTTCCTTCTGTGTGAACGCTTTTTGTGCGCAAGTGCTTTGTGATAGGTTCTTTTTACCGACCAATATTTGATACAATAGTACAGGAAGAAGCAGAACATACAATCAGTAGTATAGCTGCTGTATTTCATACGCTAATACAACGAACGAAGGATAAAAACTTTCTGAAACTTTCTTCAAAAAATAAATATTTTTAGCTTGTTAACAAGATAACAATTCCGAGCTCCAATCGTGTGTAATTCTTTCAGGCAGGTAGGACAATTTTATGGATCCTACGAGGACACGGGACAGTAAACCCACTACTTTCTGCAAGTTACTGTTTGAGTTGCACCTCCTGAAGTATCAAGTTGTTTTGATAGGAACGAGAGCAGACAATATCAATTTTGATAATGAAATTCTTTTGGCATTCAGCCTCTCGACTGCTGAGATGTAATCTTCAAGCGCTTCGTGTCCTGAGCTTCTCTCTTCACCTCAGCATACTCACTCAATCCACGCCGCCATTATCTGCTGAATACATTCAAATTTCATTTGCTCCTGCAGTTCTGTCCTTCCACCGTTACGATGTCAAACTAATTCTGTGTGACTAAAATGGGATCAAGCATCATGTCTGCAATTTCTGTGAGACTCTTTCTGCACTGCTCATTTTCAATGTTGTTCATTTCATACATCCTCCGTCCACTCCATTTAAACGCCCCTCTACAGCCCACAGTTGAAACACTTTGATTTTTCTTGCTTCTGGATCTCTTAAAAACTAACTTCATTTACAGGATGTTCTGTGCTTCTCTATGCGGATAGTTCATTGTCTTAGGTCAAAATATGAAACTGAAAGATACCTGATTCTAAAGAAGGTTCTTTGTCGTAGAAGTATTCCATTTCAAATTTTCTTCATAATTTACAAGATTGTATTTTCTTCTTCTAAACCTGATCTCACTTTTACACTTAAGCAACGTTATTCTTACAATTTCTCCTTCATTTACATCCTGTTGTCAGATGACTTTTAGCATATCAGTGTATGCGTATATTTTGTTTTGTCACTGCAACCATAGTTCGGTCATTCGACGAGGAAATAAAGGCCGAACTGTAATTGCGGTTTATTGACAGTTTTCCGAGATCAGCTGATAAAACGCTTGGATGGTGTCCAATTTAAACTTCAAATTTACAAACCACACATTAGAACTTGAATGTTAGATCACTCACAGAAAGATAAGGCCACATTACTAATTAAATACGAGGTAGCTCTTTTTTATTTTTTAGTTTACTCCTGCTTTGTGCTGTATATATATATATAAAAAGTAGTGAATAGAAATCGAAGTTACCATGTCGAAAACAATATTTCTCATATGATGGGAATAATTGTAAATTACGCTGCACTATCACGGTAGCCATCAAATACAGATTAAAGATTTACCATGGCAGTTAAAAGTCATGGGCTAGTGCTCTACTAAATCTCGGTGTGGTTCAGAAAATCAATTACTCCACGGAGGAATCCGAACGTAATTACTGAAATGCCATACATAACTCACATGCCTAAGGTTGATTGTATGAAAATATTTTTTTTTTAAATGTTGCCCAGTTAAGTTGTATTTCTGACAAAAAAAGAAAATAAAGCGAAGACGCATGCAAGGTTGGAGTATTTGCCTTTCATGTTAGGGTAAAAATAATTCGCTAAAAACTAAAGTTTCTGTCGCAGCTGTTATATAAAATGTAGCATTTATATAATTTCATCAGTTGAATTCTGTTATTGGACAAATACTTTGATTTAATAATGTGGGCTTTCGTGCTAATTATAAATAGATATGGACTTCGGATTCCTAAAACTACTGTAGACGTGATAACTCGTCGACGTCATGCCATTTGCTACCTATTCTTTTAAGTGGGTATAGTGAAGTTTCTGTCTTCCATTTTTTTCCCCCTCCCTGCCTCAACGGCATTATACAACCCCGCTATAGGGCTGTTGATATTTTAAAAAATATCGGATTTTCGATATATCGATATTTTTAAAAATATTTATATCGGACTCGATATATCGAAGAAAAAGTATCGATATATCGACCCTATTATAAAAAAAAACAATGTTACAAAAACAAATCATTTTAAAAAAGGGTGAAGTCTGGTAGCTATTTAATGATGAAGAGTTGTGAGATATTTTTATGAATCAAGTTTTGATTTTATGAAAAAATGGTTTTTCATGAAGTTACGGATAAATCATATTTTTTTTAAATTGTGATTTAGCCATTATACTACTACTTTACTAAAAGGAAAGTCATAATGTTTATGATTTACTCGAAGCCTTGTGAATCCAGAAAGAGCATCGAGGGAAATCTTGGCTTTTGTGAGTTTAAAAGCTCAATAATGCAACATAGTAGAGGCATTTATTTTGGTTGATGTTCCATTATCAGAGTTTGCATGATGACCAAGTCACTTTTTTTTACAAGTATTGTTTTATGTGGAATTTAATTTCTTTTTGTAGGTTGATAGCTTATTCTGAGTCTTCTTACTTTTTTGGACCTTAACAAAGATTGTGTATCAGAATTTATCAATATTCCTGCTTACATCTAATTTTCATGTCAAAATACTTTCCTCGACAACGCACGCTCATAACAACGGGTTCGAGTCCGATTCGTTCTGTGCGAGCGACGCCGTGTCTGCATTGTTACCATCGGTGTAGGACTACTTGTAACTTCCAAATTAAATGTAGTAACAAAGTAAAATTAATTGTGTTTTTTATGCTTCTGATCTTTGTGCAAAACTGAAATTTAAGGCATATAACCTCATCAAGAAGAAAGCAATTAACGTACAAATTTTATCTAAGGCCTCGTATCCTCTTGAGCACGCCCAGGCGAATGAGCCGCTCAATGAAGCTGTGGCTCAAGTGTGGACGCCTGAGCACGCTCGCAACGAACGACAGCGAGCGCGCTCGGGGCGAGCCGATCGGTTGTCGGTTTTTTAGAATGCTCAAAGGCGAGCCAGAGTTTGTTCGGCACTCAGTGTGGACGGTATTTGGCGGTTTATACAATGAGCGCGAGCACGTGGAACAATGAAACTTGCTTAACTCTAATTGATGCGTATGAATCAAAGAGGGTGTTATGGGATAGCTCCAGTATTATAATCGAACTAAAAAAGAAGGTGCATGGCGTGAAATCAGCGAGATATTAAACTTAGGTATTGATGATATAAAGAAAAAAATAACAAGCCAGCTACTAGGGTCATTCAGGCGAAGACGATAAATACAGAAGAGAACTTCTACAACGGGAAGTGGTAAGTCTTTTTTAATAGTATTTCTCACAGCTGCACGGATTTTGATTGAATTGGGTGTTACGTAATTCATATCCTAAATGTCTAAAATATATTGATTTTGTGCCAGGCTAATTCATCTATGGCAATATAATTGTTTTACATAATTTTTAATAAAACTTGAAATTAATGCCATAATAAAAAAAAACATAAAAGTAACCTTTAAATCTAATTTCTAAACACAAATTAAAAATAGGTACCAGCGTTTATATAATTTTGGAGTGACTCAATAGTGCCATCAAAGACTACCCGTACTAAACGGCTGATGCTTTGTTTATATACTTTGAACATATACTGCAGGCTTGTGTAGGGACTTCCTGAGGCTAGGAATCTTAAAGTTATTATAAATTTTATCTTCTGGTGGGATCGCCTCACGCATAGGCGTATCGTGCATTTTAATATGAGATCCAACTGATGACAGCAAATGTTCGAAATCGATCTCGTAAATTTTTGAAATAGCTCATTGTCTCCTTCTAAAGTCAATTCGTGAATTAAATTATTAAGATAATTTCTTCGCTGACGATGACTTTTTCTAATCCACCAATTTGGTAATTTTCTTTTTGCGTTGACATCGTATGGATAATAATAAAGGCCACAGCTGCCGCGCGTACACCTGACAACACGTCAATAGCCGAGCGTTTTCTGAGCACTGAAACCAGGCTCGTTCGACCAAAATTTCCTTTTTCTTGAGCGCGCTAAAATGAATGAGCGGCTCATTCACCTGAGTGTGCTCAAGTGGATACGAGGCTTAAGACGTTTCAGCTTTTAGATTGGCATTGAAAAAACACAGGAACTGTTCTTATACTGTGGGCATGAAACCAAGTATGTTTACCAAATTACCATTTTCTAGGACAACTGGATGTTGCTTAGAATTATGATGAGAGAATGTCATAGTCATTTAAAAGAGTTTCAAATCCAAAAAAGTTCCTAACTAAGGTCGTGAATGAAGTAAAATTTTGCACCAAACTTCATTGGACATACTTTTCAAGAGCATGAACTCATGTTTTTCCCGTTGTTTCTTCTACTATAAATGGAGAACTGCCTACATTAATGGAAAATTTCCCCTTCTTTGATATTGCTTTGCAAATGGGTAACGCTTTACCATAATACAATTTTTTAAAGCTGAGATTCTAGGTGGAATGCAGGATTTAGGGCGAGGGGTGGGGGCAAACTGGGGTACTTGTTCTGGGCGATAACTTGAGGGATGGGGGGCGGCAAAATCGTCTCCAACAATGCGTTTGACAAACAGTTAAAGTGATGACATCAATGCTTTTGGCCAACAATCAAGGAGGCGATTCTCGGCTGATTCTCGGGGTCTGGCTGGCAACAATGTTTGAAGAGGCGGCAATCTCAGTTTTTCCCCGGCTTGAAAATATCCTAGAGCCGCTACTGTCAAGGCAGTTCCTTTGGCGTTAACAAATTGTTTTTTAAAGGCACCAATTTATAATAATAAGTTTTTAGCATAGCGCTTTGTAAAGGCAATCCGAAAGTGGTAGATTCTTTTTTTCAATTTCTTATCTCAATAAATTCGTAAGTGATATAACAAAACTGGCTGTGACATAATTTTGGAGCTCAATTCTTCTGTTGGTATGGAACAAGAAGCGTATCCAATTGGCGCGAAATATTTAACTGTGGAGTGCCAGATACAGGCTTATAATTTCCGGGACATTTCTGGGTCTAAAAAGTATTTTAGCGGTATGTTTAAAGAGTGAACAAAAATGCAAATTACTAAAAAATTCTATTTTAGGTAAATATGCTATCAAACTTATATATACCACCTCTTTTAAGTTTATTAATTAAACTATGGTAGAAAGTCAACATCAGGTATTATGAATCAAAAGGAAAAATACTAAACTTAAAATAAAAATTAACCACCTCGTTAGGAATTTTTTACTTTGGTACAAAATCAACATCGGGCATTATCAATCAAAATCTCAAAAATATTAAACAAAAACTGAACACTGCTGTTACGCTCATTAATTAAAATTAGGTAGAAAATCAGCATCAGGTTTTATCAACAAATAAAAAAAAATTAGCATCTATCTTTTGCTAAATCAAAATCAACATCAATCAAAATAGATCTTAATCAACTAATTTTAAAATATTTGTTATTGTATTTTGCCATTTTCATAAATATTTCTCCGTCACTGCTTTGCAAAACTGATAAATTTCTCAGCAAGAGTCTTCAAAATTGATTGAGTTTGCAGTTCAGCCTTGATCAAATCCATGAACGTTCTGTTTCGCTCTTATTTCATAAATTATTCAACGCGCTAAAACTTGTCTCGTAAAAGTCATTGCTTGTTGGAATTGAAAAAATAAAACCAACTTTGTTTTTAAATATTCAAAAGCATTAAAAATGCTTATTCTAAAGAAATTGGCCAAGATTTTATGGTTTGGAAAGCCTTTTGGAAGAACCTGAAAAACACGTTTCAGACGTGTGAACTCTGTATAAAGGGAGTTAATGTTAACGGCGTCTAGAATTTTCTAAGTCCCAGAAAATTCAAAGAGTATTTTCCTGTCAGTTTCAATTCCTCTGATTTAAGGGACATTCAATCCTCCCACTGCAAGCATGGGATACTTGGCTTGGCCTCATGGCCACCGTGGTGAACTGAGTTTGAGAAAAAAACTAGTATACGGAAATTCCGGGACAGTAACGCATAATTCCTGGACACGAGATCAGACACAAAATTCCGAGACATTCCCGGATTTTCCGGCTATCTGGCAACCCTACCCATACCTGGTACATTACGATTAGTTTCTTAATGCTAATACTTTTGCATTGATTGAATACAAATTTTAAAAACTTTTCAAAATGTCCAGACAAGAATTCTAATGAATATAGAATGAGTTATTTTACCTTCGTTTTTTACTTCTCCACAGGCCCGACGCTAGCTGGTTGAGCGCCGACGTGCAATAGCGATTATGCCGCCCCCTGTCCAACTACAGCCAGTGATGGATATAGGAAATTTCCGAACGGGTCAAAAAAACTGTGAGATTGCCGCCCCCATTGTTACCATCCCGAGTGTCGCCGCCGACCACCCAAAGCAGCTGTTGAGCTAAATAAAAAAGGGTCGCCCGCTACATAATAAGCTGCCTTGCACGCCCGCTTACGGCGGCCCTGCTTCTCCATGTGCTCGGATCATAAATTGTTTCTTAAAATTCTATCTATGAAAATGTATTGCATGTGAAACACAGGTAATCGTTTTCCCTCCAATAATAACTTGGAATATTCTACGAGGAAAACGGAAAATAACAACTTATTTTTAAAAAATATCGGACTCCGATATCCAGATTTCAATATCGATATATCGATATATCGTCCTAAAAATATCACTCATAAATATCGATATTTTTTTAAAAAAATATCGATATATCGATATTTTATCAACAGCCCTACCCCGCTACGATTTGTAGCTTTATCTGTGGTTTCACTGATGGTGATGGATTTTATTTTCTCGAACTGTACACTTTGGGGGAAAACCGGCTTTGACCGTAGTGATTACGACCTGTGTGGAAACGTTACATTTACTTCCATTAATTACGACGTGTTATGACTTCATATTTGGTTTGTGTGCAGGTTGTGGCATGTAGTGTTGTGACTTGTTATATTTGTTTATAATAATAGCGACTGGGGTCCGACAAGTGACCCTGGACAAGGTGGATGGGTCCCAGCACGTTTATAAGAGGGTTTTGTGTCTGATGAGCTGCTTTATAGAATTTGACTGCTAGTTCCTTGAATATGGTTACTAGCATCGGTATTCCTGTTGCTTCATAGACGGATTTTGTGGAAAATGGGCAGTTGAGATGTAGGACTCTCTTCAAGGCTCTGTTCTGGATAACTTGGAGTCTGTTTAGGTAGGTCCTGGAGGCGTGTCCCCATAAAGGGCACGCGTATTCTAGAATTGGCCTTACAAGTGTGCAATAGATTCGTACACCTATTGACGCGTGGAGCTTGCTGTCCCTGTTTAGCAGGGGGTACAGAGCTTGTAGTCTGGCGCTGGCGCGTTTGCGTAGATCTTCAATGCGCACCCTCCTAGTGAGCCTGGGATCAATGGTGACTCCAAGGTAACTTACGAACTAGGACCAGGGTATTGTTTTGTCATGTAGGTTTTGTCATGTTGGTCAGGCTGCGGGCGCAGTCGAGGTCCATTCCTTCTGGTTAGTATTATTGCTCGAGTTTTGGCGGGTTTTATCTCTATTGCCACCGCCTAGCCCAGGCCTCTGTCTTTTGGAGTATCTCTTGCAGTCGCCGGATGACTATCGCCTTGCTGAAACTGCGGGTGTAGTGGAGAGTGTCGTCTGCTTAGGTTGCGGTGTGGGTCCGATCTTGAGTAGGTACATTGGCTGTATAGAGAGAGTACAGCACTGGACCTAGGGTGGACCCCTGTGGTACACCAGCCAGAGTTTTTCTATTGGTTAAGAGGACGTTTCCGACTCTGACCCTGAATGTACGACTTTCAAGGTATCTTGACGTATTGTTCTGGCATTCCCTGCTCGTATAACCATAGCAATAGTCCGACATGCCATACTGAATCCATAATGTCCTGGATATATCTAGTAAGACTAGTCTACAGTACTCTATATAATTAATGGCTCTAGAAGCCGTCTCGACCATCGTAATCTATTGCTGGGTGGTCGAGTGTCCACGATGGAACACTAGTTGATGGTTGTGTAAGGTTTTTTGTCGGTCAGTAAAGAGATTCACGCGTTTGAGGAAGAGTCGCTCAAACACCATGCTAACCGAAGGCTAATGGGCCGGTAGTTTTGTGGAATCGATGGGTTTTTCCCGCTTTTGTGGATAGCGACTAGCCCAGCTTGTTTCCAACGTTGAGGAAAGATCTTAGTGTCGATGATGCAGTTGAAAAGCTTGGCGAGGTGGTTGACTGCCATAGGTGGAAGATTGCGTAAGCAAATATTGCCTACTGTATTTTGTTGCGACCCGGGGCTTTTCTTGGGTGAAGATGTGCTATGCACGTGTGGATTTCGTGGGGAGATATATGTTCTGGTCTATTTCGTCCTCAGAATACAGGAATACTCTTAGATGCTGGTTTACTGCTTCTAGTATGACTTGGTCGCCATGTGCCAGTTGAAAGTTGTTTTCAAAGGCATCAGCCATGAAATTGGCGATAAATACAACCACGCTCTCCTATTAGTGGCGGAATGCGAGATTTCTTCCTCCTAAACCATCTTGTCTGCATCCATATGGTGCCGTCTTCGGGTTGTAGCATCGAGAGGTGGGCTTCCCAATCCCTGTGGCGGTGTTCTGTCAGAGAGACTTTCAGCTCTTTTTGTAGATGGTTGAATAACTTTCTGGTGGTCGGATTCTTGGTTAGTCTCCACTCCTTGGCGACCCTGTGTTTGTGCCTGATGGCGGCCAGGAGGTGTGGAGGAAGCTGTGGTGATAGTTTTCTGCACTTCTCCATAATGGTGGTGGCCGAGATGGCATTTAACACCGCATTTTCGAATACTTCAAGGATTGAGTCAGGGTAGTTATCGGCTGGAGGTACAGCTAGGGCTTCCATTACCAGTTCCTCAGATAATCTCGACAGGGAAAAAACCATGAGTGCCATCATAGTCTTCAATAAGCAAATCACAGTCACAAAAATAACACAATTCTGCGATGAACATACGGTGTGTGTGGAGTTAGGTACGCAATGGGGAAACGTAGTCCTCGTTAACATGTACTTCCAATACAGAGACGATATTGATCCCTATCTTTGCAAGATTAGGGAAATATGTACAGCCATAGGCGACAGCCCTACGGTGATAGTTGCCGATGCAAATGCCAAATCTGCACTCTGGCACAGCGGTCGTACAGACGCATGAGGAGAAAAGTTACTCGAGCTGATTGGAGAATTACAGCTGTATGTCAAAAACGAGCCAAACAATCCATACACGTTCAGTGACCGAGCAGGTGCCAAATCGAACATAGATATAACTTTAGCAAATCGAAGAGCAGGAAACCTAGTAAGCGGGTGGAAGGTGATTGAGAACCAAACCACCAGTGATCACAATCTAATTATGTTCGAACTGGGAAGACCGCGAGACGGTGCGCGCGAAGGCGCCTGTACCAATATTCAACGGCTATATGACATCAGCAAAGCCAACTGGCCAAGGTTGAGGAGTTGCTTTATTCCCCCCCAAGTCGAAGATAAAGATTTTGATGTGGACAAGGCTGCGGAAGAAACAATTCGAGCAATCCAGGACGCAATGAGAACTGCAATTCCACTAAAGAAAACAACGGGAGTAAAAGACAAACCATGGACAGAAAGATTGCAGAAACTACGAATCACAATGAGGAAGGCAAGAAAAGCATATCAACGTTGCCTCATTACAGAAGAGAGACAGACTCTTCTAGATAGATATAGGAACAAAAAGCAAGAGTTCAAGGATCTGTTGCTGAAGACAAAACAAAAAAGCTGGGAAGCCTTCGTCAGACAAAATATGAGATCAGGCCCATGGGGCATCCCCTACAAGATTGCCGCTGGCAAAATTAGGCCACCTACAACCTTGTCTACTGTAAGAAAACTGGATGGATCTATGACCACCAACTGGATGGAAACTGCACGGGAGTTACTTGCCGTGCTACTTCCAGATGACAATACAGAAAACGAGACAGATCGGCAAAGGGAACTGCGTCAAAAAATGTGGGATCCCTACGAGAGTGAACATCAAAAATGCGTCATATCAGATGAAGAGATAGTAGAGGCAATATTTTCCCTTCCAAAAAGAAAAGCACCTGGACCTGATGGGATACCAGCAGAGGTCCTCCAGGAGCTGGTCATCCAACTGGTTCCAACCTTAAATAAACTTTTTAACGAATGCCTGGTACAGGGAAAAATACCAAATGCATGGAAAACGAGTGACGTGATTATCATAGCGAAAGGTGGAGGCAAAGACCCACAACTTCCAAAATCCTATCGTCCAATCTGCTTACTCAATGTTCTAGGGAAAGTACAAGAAAAGATACTTTGCAAGAAACTAAAGGAACATAGATTAAAACATGGGATGAACCCAAATCAGTTTGGGTTCAGAGCAGGCAAGTCAACAGAGGACGCCATCAACCGCTTAATGGAAATAGCTCAAAACTCTTCCAAAAATTATGTGGTGGGAGTATTTGTGGATATCGCCGGCGCATTCGACAATCTCTGGTGGCCCGCGCTATTCGAACGCTTAAGAAACATCAACTGTCCAAAAAACCTCTATACCAGTTTTAGAGATTATTGCAGAAATAGATATGCCAAATTGCGGTGCCCCAACAAGTACATAGAGAAAAGACTGACGAAAGGTTGCCCGCAGGGATCAGTGTGTGGACCAATTTTCTGGGACATTGGTTTGGAACCGGTCATGGAAATATTGCAACAAATGTCAGAACTGCTGGGTGTGGTGGCATTCGCCGATGATCTCGCACTTCTGATAGACGCGGACACTAGGCAGGAACTCGAAACAAAATGCAAAGCAGTATTGGATTGCCTGAGTAAGTGGTGTGCAGCAGTTAAGTTAAACCTAGCCCCACAAAAGACGACCTACATGCTCCTAAAAGGAACACTCAAACGAAATCCGGTAATTAGGATCCAGGGAAAAACAATAAAGAGAAAAGCAGTAGTCCGCTACCTTGGTGTAAACCTGGAGGAACAACTGAAATTTGCGTCTCACATGGAGGAAGTATGTGGAAGAGCAGCACTGGTAATGCACAAATTGATAAGCATTGGCGAACGACGGTTTAATCTGCCTCCGCTCGTCATAAGAAGATATCACGATGCAATACTGACCTCCATTACTGGATACGCTGCAAGCACGTGGGCCAAGCACCTAAGAAAGGTCAAACCAAAGGAGCTGCTTCGCCGTACGCAGCGAGGAATTCTGCTCCGACTAACTGGGGCCTACAGAACAACGGCCACAGATGCCCTAACGGTTATACTCGGTATCTGGCCCCTGGACCTGGAAGTAAGGAAGCGAGGAGCGCTATACTGGATTAAAAAAGGAAGGTATGACCAAGCTGCTGAAATAATTGGAAGGCCTGTTGAAACCAAAAAAGATATTTGGGATGCGCTGATGGATGAATGGCAGCAAACATGGACTAACAGCAACACGGGCAGAAGGACCTTCGACATGCTTCCTTGCGTGAAAGAGAGAATGAACATGACTCACCTACAACCATCTCCAGGGCTCATACACTACATATCTGGCCATGGTCCATACAACAGTTTCTTAGAACAGAGAGGCCTCAAAGAAACAAACAGGTGCGACTGTGGTGAAGTAAGTACTCCCGAGCACGTGGTTTGGGAGTGCAAACAAACTGAAGAATCAAGAGCATATCTCCAAATACAACTTCAGAACAGAAGAATATACGATATACTGCGTGATACCGAGCTCTGGCACTTGCTGGATGAAGCTGCTAATCTGGCGTCGCAGCGCGAGAAGGCGAGATTTGTTGAATTGAAACAGGCAGAGCGTAGGGGACGCCGCGAGCAACCGGCATCAGAAGCAGAAAGAAGGACAGGAGAGGAAGAAACTCAAGAGTAAAGAACAACCCAAATTTGACTACAAGCACTGCCCACGACTAAGGCGGTGCCTGCACCAGGAAGACGGCAAAGACTCAATTCATCGTAGTGCCTCTGGAAGCCAGAGGCACCTTCTCCAGGGCTCAGGGGGTGGCCTGCTCTGATTCCAGGAGAGAACTCCTGATGGGGGAGCAGGTGGCTCCAGGGACAAACCGGAGAAGAACGAGACCACTACCTGGAACGTGAAGCTGGCTGACGACACTTTGTGGTCAGCATGTCAGCAGTCGCCCCGCTGCATCAGCAGAGACAGCTAGCGACCAGATGTCGACGCAGGCCAGCAGTGGTAAAAGAAGAACGTATACAAATAGACAGTTTATTAATTAGAAGTATGAAAATACAAAGACAATTGCTGATTTTGGTGTGAATTAGTAAGATGGTAGATTAATTAGTAGATTAGTTGGTAGATTAAGTGGTATATTAATTATTAGAATAATTAGTAGATTTACTATTAGAATACTTAAATCCATTAAATCCTTAAAAATAATTATCCAGATATATTATTAACAAAAAAAATAAAGTAAATTGTTTTAAGAATAAAACTGTAGAAACTAAGGGCCTACTTTAGGTAACAAGGTAGTAGGCTATGTAAAATCAGGAAATAAAATAAATAAAAAAAATTACCAGTTCCTTGTAACTCCTCCAGTTTGTTGTTCCAAAGTCATAGTTGGGCCCGTGTTCAGGCAGCCAGTAGCGTACTTCGACTTGAAA
Source organism: Vandiemenella viatica (assembly GCA_031002005.1). NCBI lineage: Eukaryota > Metazoa > Arthropoda > Insecta > Orthoptera > Morabidae > Vandiemenella > Vandiemenella viatica. The sequence continues at coordinate 26,810,056 of CM061914.1, read as the reverse complement.
GATGATTGGCAGATGGTCTGTTGATAGATTATCGACAGTCGTAGCTGCGATTAACCCTTTGAGATTCGTAGTTATTAAAACGTCTAGGATGTCGGGTCTACCTCCGTTGTGGGGGTAGCGAGTACGCTCATCTGGGGCTCACACGCACATGTTGTACCTATTTGCGATTCTCTTTAGTACGTGGCCGGCCTGGTTTGTGTTCCTGCATGACCAATCAGAGTATTTTGCATTAAGGTCCCCACCGATGATAAGTTTTCCTTGAGGTGTCTTGAGTCTTGGTGTAGGCGGAGATAATGTTAATGTCTCTGGTGGCCATATGCAACTGGATGGCGACTGCTTCTGTGTGTTGTAAAGTTGGTGGAGGTGTTTCATGGTGGAGTATTACCCTTTATATATATATATATATATATATATATATATATGGCTACGCCTCCGCCGGCGGTGAGTCGATCGGCTCTGTAACAAAGTTTGCGACCGAGGTGCGAAGGTTTGGCTTAAGGTTGGTCTCGGAGACTAGACACACATCTATATTGTACTCAGTAAGGAACTGTCTGAATTCTCCTAGTTGCTGGAATAGCCCGTTAGAGTTCCAAGCACAAATAGAGAGGTCATGTATATGTGGCCTTCTAGCCATGGTTGGGTGATTCTCCAATGAATGTATTTGCTGAAGCTACCATAACTGCTGCCTGTATCTCTGCGGGTAAGCGATTCATTTTTTCAACTAGACTCAGTAAAGTGTTGAGGACCTTATCAATTATATTGAATAGCTTTCGAGTCCGACGTTCTGCTCTGGTCGGCCAGGAGGCTGATGGCGGCGGCGGGTGCGATTTCTGGCTGCAGGAGAGTGCTGTAGTTTGACTTGTTTGTGGGTTAGAATTAGGTGGTTTCGACTCGATGCACTGATGTGTCAGCAAGTGCCTTGGTGGTTGAAGTTTCTGAGGAGATGCTTTGACTTTCTCCAGTGGTGCTTACGCTGGACTTGTAGACCTTGCGCTAGTTCGTCTGCTTTGTAGAATTACTCTTCTTTTTCGATTGCCAGGACGGGTGGGGGTTAGCTTGTGCTTTGTTAGAAGGTTGTGGCGCGTTCTTTGTTTCCTGAGTGGAAGCTGGAAGTTCTTTTTTGTCGCTTTTACTTTGAGATGTTCTGGCTCCTCTGAGTCGATCACTAGTCATCTTTTATGCGATGCAGCCTCTGTAGCTGGTTACGTGGTTTCCTCCGCAGTCGCTACATTTAGCAGCATCACGGCTTTTTATGGTAGAGCAGTCATTGGAATCATGGTCTCCGGCACATTTACGCAGACCGGCTTCATGTTACAGTGCTTGGCTGTGTGGCCGAACAACTGGTATTTATAGCACTGAGCCGGTCCAGAAGTTACCCTTAGCGTCTCGGTTGAAATCTTGACGTGGCATATGTACTCTAGATCGAAACGTCGCCTGTCCTCAGGTGTGTCCGGAGCTACCAGCAGAAAGAGTGGCATGACCATGTTACTTCCTGGCCTCTTAAGTTGCTATATAGTTTGCACATCAAAGCCCAAGTCCAGTAGTTCTTCTTTGAGGTCGCTGGTTGGAAAGGAGCGTGGAAAACCCCTGAGGACTACTTTCAGTAATTTAAATGGTCCTTTGGGGAAGGAGTGTAAGGAGTGTTCTTGTCAGTAAGTGGGTTGGTAATGTTGGAGTAGTCTTCGGGCGTCGTTAAAGTGAATTTAATTTTATTCCTTCCAGCAGTCTTGGTGCAGAAAGGGTTTTTCACAACATTGGCTACCCAATCATGCAGCTTTTTGTAGCTGTCGTCAAATTGCACAGCTATTGGCGGTATATGGTTACTTCTTCTTGGCGGTAGGGGCTCATTTTGTAGTTGCTGGAACAGGTTTTACAGCTCTATTCTGTGGACTTGATCAGGAACTGGAGAAGTTTTTACAGTTCTTCTCGGATTGATGAAGCCTTCATCGTTAGATACATTAGGTAGTGGGCAGCTTTTGTCTTTTTCCATTTCAGTAGTCGTTCCCAATAGCAGGGGTTGGTTCCGTGACTTCGACTTGTTCAGAAGAAATAAGTTGACGAAAGTTTACTCGGCTGTTTGTTGCCGGGAATGATGTAGCTGCTTGGCTCGTCGGTGGTTTTCTCTTCTTTTTGTTGGTCTTCTTAACGAGTGCGCTGACCCCCCTCTTGAGTTATTCTTTGCCAGCCGGGGTTAGACCTCTCTTGCGAAAGGCTGATGAGTCATGCAGGGGGCCCTTAAGGCTACTGTGACCTGCGGTGGCGCCAGGTTGTCGTCTTATTTATGGTGGTCTCCGTCATGGTTGTCTCGATCGGAGTCTGAAGTCTGCCAGTCGTCGGAGCAGTTGGCATTCTCCAAGCGCAAGAAGTCGCTGCTGATACTGACCTCCGTCGTCATAGCGGGGGTAGAGGCGGGTGTCGCTCTAGGGCCATAGTTATTTCAGCCCAAGAGCAACCCTACGCTCTCACTCGGGGCATCCATTCCTGCAGGAGTGGGCCGTGGAGTGGTAAGTCCGTAAAGCCTAGGAGGAAGAGTTGGTGGAATCCTCAAAGAAGAAGAATTCCAAACCTAACACAATCCCCTTCGCTAAGCAATCGAGCAAATCCGCGTATACGAGCACACACAACAGCGTTAGCAGCTTAGCACACGAACACATGAACGCTGCTGTTTCAGTCTATCTGTGTGATAATTCAAATCGCGGTTAAAGTTATTTCTGAACGGTCATTTCCGTATGGAATCACTTCCTCACAGATACTAGGATCTCGGTATCTTCAACCTCATCCTTGTCCTTAATTGTCTAAATGCATTATCCACGCCTAGCCAAAGAAATATCTGACTGAAACATACGCTGTTTCACTTCTAGCCATAATATTACTCAGTAACTCATCTTTAACTTCCCCCTTTGTTGTGTAATGTTTTAAGCCGTGAGACGGACGTTTTAATGCAACAACCACTAATTTTCCCGCTAGCACCAATAAGGATGGACCAGACATGTACAAAGTTAACATTCATACTTGTGATATACAGGGTGTTTTTATCATTAGTCAAATAATTATAGAAAACTACACCAACATTTAATTCTGCACAAATGATTCCGATAATTCCAAGAACATCATGGGTACCATAACTAGTACACCTCTGACACACACAAACAATAAAACACATAAATATAACCGGTGCAAAAAGTCAAGATGTTAAATTAACATTATTGTTCTCAATCAAAGATATTCCACTACTAGCTAACACGAATTGTCGGAGGGAGCATAAGATGTCTTGCAATAAGGCACCACAAAGAACAGAATAATGAGGAGGCCGACTGCAATAGGCTCAGGGCGTTTTCTGAGCGAGGACACACGATTCACAGTGGTCGCGTGATCACAATGTTTCCATTACCAAGGACGAGGTGGCAGCATAAGTCCGATGTCCTTGGTCGATTGAGTACGACAGCGCGGTGTTACGTGGAAATCGCAGCTTCTCAGCACTTCAGTACAACCATCAGGATAGGTGGCGTAAAATTTTCATGCACTAACACAAAGGAAGTCACACAAACTGCAGGCGGGGTCGTAAAGTTCTAGGCTCGGCCTAGTGGTCTGCGAGTTCGGAAGAGCCCTGTGGCCAGCGGATGCACGTCGGCACACAGCGACGGTCGCCCCCAAGTCATGTCTCGTGGTCCTGTTCGCGAGGTCCGGGTGAAGGCGGAAGTTCTCCGTTGTCACTCACGTGGACCCCGGCATTTAACATCGGAGACACATGCATTATAATAACAATAATAATTGATACAATTGCGATAAAGCGCACGATCCGGTGGCAATCTCCCTTCTCCCTTCCTCCTCAAGCCCACTTTTGCCCTCGACCAATTTTTACTTTAAATTCTTTCACAGTTTTCGGTAAATTATTCATCAGTTGCCTTTCCTATGAAAGAAAATTTTCCCACACCCTTATGCCTGAAATCAAGTGCCAGCTGGTGGCCATGGTTATCTTTACACTTCCACGCACCTCTCTTAATTTTTCCACCAGTATGTTTCCACGCTTCATCACCAATATAGGCCTTGTACATTCCCATAACTCTCTTCACCCTCCTTCTATCCTCCAATGAATCCCACTCCGGCTCCTTTATCATATTTGTTACCGTTTGTGTTTTGCGGTAATTTCCAAAGACAAATCTGGCAGTTCTCTGCACTCCCTCCAACTCTTGTATTTAATACCAAAAATGTGGGTCCCATACTGCACCACCATATTCTAGCAGTTGTCTGCAGTTCCAGAAGTTTTGTATCCCAATTCACTTACTTCTCTGTTGAATCCCCTAATCACTCTTTGATTTTGAACCCTTTCCCTACAACCTGTCCAATGTGTCCTGCCCAGGTAAGTCTGCTATCGAATGTTATGCCGAGGTATTTACATTTCTAAGTCTTCAATAAGTAGCTCCTTTCCCACTTTATAATCAGAACTTAGCTTTTATCTGTGTACCTAATAAGCTGGCTCTTCTTTGCATTTATCTTCATCTCATGTCGACTCACCCAGCTAGTTATCCTATCCAGATCACCCTGCAGCTGTTTACAGTCTTCTGTTCTTTTGATCAATGTCATGCCGAGGTCTGCTTACGCCCGAGATCTTCCTTGCTATCGCATCTCTTAAGCATGCGACAATAATGGCGTCCTAGCCGTGGCCCATACAAATGTGTCTGAGGGCGACTCGGCACAGTTGCCATTAATTCCATGTTTGGTGTTTCTGTTGTGGCCTACTCCCTTCCTGCTTTCCTACTATTTTGAACTTCCCTGATAATGATATCGAGTGAAACTATTTAGTTGCTGAGTCTCTCCACCGCTTCGATATTACTCTAAAGTTCTTTGTATCCTAAGCCTCTCTCTTCATCACAGCACACACATCTCATTCCGCGCCGCTATTGCCTGCTTCATACATTCAAATCTCCACTGTCCCCTGAAGTTCTTTCCTTCCACGTTCCCATCACAAACTAATTGTGCGCGGCTTAAAGTGGGATCTAGCATCATATTTGCTCTGACTGTGACACTCTTCCATGAACTTCTTTCTTCACTGCTCATTCTCGTTTCGTATCGCCTCCATCTACTAAATTTAAATATATATTACAGCACAACGCTTCCATTTTCTTGTTTCTGGCTTTCTTAAAAACCTAGCTTCATTTCCAAGATTTTCTGTGCTTCTGGATATGGACAGTTAATTGTCTTAGTTCCAAGTTTAATACTAAAAGATACCTGATTCTAACGAAGTGTCTTTTTCCTAGAAGTGTTCTTTTACAGACTGTCATTACTACATTTGTATCTTTCTTCATTATTGACACTATTGTATTTCTTCTTCTTCCACACCCGATCTTACTTAATCCACGTTATTGCTATCATTCCTCCTACATTTACATACAACAGTCGCATGATTTTTGGCATATCACAGTATAGGGATAGTTTCTTTTGACACTGTACCGGTACCAGTTGTTCGGTCATTTGACAAGGAAATAAAGGGCCAACTGAGACTTGTAACAGAAAGTCAGGATGATCTCTAATTTCCTCTTCAAAAATTACAAAGCACACATCAAATTAGAACTGATCGTATAGATCATATGTTGGATCCCTCACAAAAACATGGCGCCACATTACTAATTCATCCAGTCGTTATGAGATAGTTCTTGTTATTTTGTACTTATTCCTGCTTTGTAATAAGTGAAAAAATCTAATGAAAAGAGATCAAGTTACCATGTCGAAAAGAGACTTATCATGGAAGAGGAATGATTGTAACACAGCTTTATCATGGTACGAGGGCGGTTTGAAAAGTTCTCGGAATCACCACTAGATGTCAGTGCTAGAGCAACGAGGTTCCCGCGCAATAGTCACACATCCTTTGTGAGTGAACACGTGGCGCGTCAGTGCTCTAGCTGCAGGAGTGTGGTAGTGACGACTCTTTGTTGTTGTTCCCGCGTAGTGATTTGTGACAATGGAAAAAACTGAGATTCGAGCAGTGATTAAATACTTTGTAAAGAAAGGTATGAAAGCAAAGGAAATTCATGCCGACTTTCAGAACACACTAGGGGACTCTGCTCCGTCATTTTCAACTGTTGCCAAGTGGAACAGCGAGTTTAAATTTGGTCGGGAGAGCTTGGATGATGATCCACGTAGTGGACGGCCAAAAAGTCCTAAGACCCCAGAATTTATCGTAAAAGTGCATAAAATAGTCATGGAGGATCGTCTACTGAAAGTGCGGGAGATTGCTGAAGCTGTATGGATGTCTTCTGAACGGGTATATTGTATTTTAACCGAAGAATTGGGTATGAAAAAATTATCCGCAAGATGGGTGCCGCGGCTCTTGTCACTGGACGATAAACGCACCAAATTGGAATTGTCCGAACAAAGTCTGGCCCGTTTTCAGAGCAACCAACAAAAATTTTTGCGCCGGTTTGTTACTACAGATGAAACTTGGGTCCACTACTATACCCCAGAGACAAAACAGCAGTCAAAGCAGTGGAAACATGCTGATTCACCACCAAATAATGCAAAGGCAGTGCGTTCGGCCGAATAGGTCATGGCCTCAGTTTTCTGGGATGCAAAAGGCATTCTGCTGATAGATTATCTTACTACTGGCCAAACAATCACGGGGCAATACTATGCAAACCTCCTAGACCAATTACAGGAAAAGATACGCGAAACAAGGCCTGGTTTGGCAAGGAAAAATGTCATCTTTCACCAGGACAACGCTCCGCCGCACAAAAGTGTTATTGCCATGGCAAAACTTCATGAACTGAGGTACGAATTGTTGCCACATCCACATTATTCACCTGATTTGGCACCATCAGACTTTCATCTATTCCCCAAGCTGAAAAATTTCCTCGTTAGACGGAGATTTTCTACAAGGGAAGAACTGATAGCCGAATTGGAGAGGTATTTTGCAGGCCTGGAGGAATCACATTTTCGAGATGGGATCAAGGCATTGGAACATCGCTGGACCAAATGCGTTAGTTTACAGGGCGACTATGTTGAAAAATAAAACCAGTTCCTCCGAGGTAAGATACTTAATTCTAATACATTCCGACAACTTTTCAAACCACCCTCGTAGTTGTTAAAGCTAGATTCAAGGTTTACACTGGCAGACATGGGATAGCATTCTACTAAAGAGTGGGGCTTTATTCATCTCGGTGTGGCAACTCCACTAGTCCACGGAGGACCCCGGAAGTAATTGCTGCTATGCAATACATACCATAAATACAAGCCTCATATGCTTAAGAATGATCGTACGACAATTTAAAAAAATTAACAAATAAATTCATGCATAATTTAGTTTTATTTAACTATATTGCAGGATTGAATGTTTGACTTCTACCTTAGCATAAAAGTAATTTGCTCAAAAGTAAATTTCTCTCGCAGTTGTTATGTAAACTATAGCATTTATATAACTTCTTCATCAGTCCATTGCTGTTTATAAATGAGTTGTCTTTCAATAGTTGGAAGTTGTCCCAAAAAAATTATTTTGTTTAAATTGCTTAAGTTGGCACAATTATTTTACACGCGGTAATCAAACTGTCAACTTGGATTGTTACGAGCAATGCTTTGTTACTCTATGTGCAGATAATTTATACTTCTGTCTATATAAATTATTAGTTAATGTGGCGCAACTTATGTCTCAGTGGTTATTTCCGTGCATATTTTCTATTACATTAAAGTTCTTTTAATGTCTGTAGTAACTAGTAAGTTGTTAGGCGTGAACTTGTATAATTTTGTCGCTGATCGCTTGGTCTCCAATCTCAACCTAAAATTTACGCTTCCGACAAAAAAGCTTATAGTACAGATATCACACTTTACAAAAACAAAAGACGACATTTCCCCTCCTATACTTTGCTAGGATTCACGACGGGCGGAACATGTGAGCGTTTGAAACTAGGAGGCTGAACCTCACGCAAATCTGGTCACAGTTTTAATATTACGTAAAATTACGGTAATCTTACATTACTGAATTAATATCTATCTACATATATACTCTGCAATTCACAAAATTGTGGGTGGCAGAGGGTGCTCAGCACCAAACCTAATCTCTTTGTTGTGCATTCCAATCCCTAATGGTACGAGGGAAAAAAGAATTCATATAAGAATCAGTCCGGCACCTTATTTCTCTAATTTTATCTTTCCTGTCCTTCCGACTCAAATAGGTTGGTGGACGAAGTATTTCACTACACTCGTGAGTGAAAGTGGGAGTACGCATGTTTACCAATAAGTTTAAACGAAACGTGCGTCGTCTATCTACCAGAGACTCCCAACCTAGTCTACTAATCAGTTCTGTGACGCTTTCATAAGGACTGTAGCAAGCGGTCACGAATCGAGCGGCTCTTCTCTGTACTTTCTCTATACTTTCGACCAATCCCTTACGAAACGGATCCCAAATGGCGCAACAATAGTCCAAATGTGGACGCACAAGAGATTTGTATGCTATCTCCTTTGTTTGTTCATTACAATTTTTCAATATTAGACCTATGAATCGCAGCCTAGAATTAGCTCTACCTACCAACGAATTAATGTGTGTGTCCCATTTCATGTTCCTTTGTACTGTTACTCCCAAATATTTCATAGAATCGACCATATCAATAACTGAATTGTTTAACTCGTATTTCTGAACAATTGGATTCTTTTTGTTAGTTATGCTCATTGTCTTGCACTTTTTGCAATTTATCGTAAGTTGCCACTCAGCGCACCATGCCAAAATAATATCCAGATCACGCTGAATTTCTAAGCAATCGGCCAAATTCCTTACTTTCCTATAAATAACCGCATCATCAGCAGACAATCTAAAAAGGCTTTTCACTTTGTCTCCGAGATCGTTTATAAAAATTAAAAAAAGAAGTGGTCCTATTACACTTCCTTGAGGTACCCCCGATGTAACATCTAGACTAGAAGAACTTTCTCCTTCAACGACGACATACTGCGACCGACTAGTTAGAAAATCCTTTATCCATTCACAAAGCTGATCCGATATACCGAACGCTCGTAGCTTCGCTAAAAGGCGGTTGTGTGGCACAGAGTCAAAGGCTTTCTGAAAATCTAAAAAAATTGCATCTACTTGTGAACTTGCATCGATAACTTTCATTACGTCGTGTGTAAATAGGGCCAGCTGTGTTTCACATGATCTTTTCAGATGGGTTCAGGATGAGCAGTGCGATAAATCGAACAATTATAATTTGTGCGTACATGAGTTGCCAGAGACAGTGAAGACCCAGACGGTGAAACGCCTGGACCTCGGAGAGAGAGAGACTCCTCTCTTATTGTTCTGCAAAGGACAGACCAAGAGAATAACAGACTCTCATCACCTATCACCCAGCAAAACCCTCTATAGAATCGTTTCTCTAAATTGGAATATTGTGTCTCCAACATCCACCGTGGATAATTTCGTCTTTGTGACATTTTCAGACGTACAAGGATTTACGGAAACAAGATTCAAGGGACCGAAGCAAATCGACTCATGCTTAAATGGATATGCACCAAATAAGTCTTTTCGCATATAAACACACGAGATAACGACAGACTATTTGTATAAACTGCTCTCGGGTGACTAGCCGAGTCAAGAGTGCGTTGTCACACGATATTTCGGCGACTAGATTCATTGCCGCCATCTTCTGGTGAAGTGCCGGGTGCAGCGGAAAGGCTAGTTCACGGACGCGCTCAACACTCCCGCGCACTGGGCCACCTGGCAGGCTATAAGAACTAGCCTTTCCGCTGCACCCGGCACTTCACCAGAAGATGGCGGCAATGTATCTAGTCGCCGAAATATCGTGTGACAACGCACTCTTGACTCGGCTAGTCACCCGAGAGCAGTTTATACATTCTCAACGCCGAGAAAGACTTCGTTCTTAAAAGGGAGACTATTTGTTAGACAGAGAAGCTCGATATACGAAATTCTCTTAATTGGTGAAGGGAGGTTTTACCTAATCAGAAAGAAGCAGAAGATAAAACATTCCCTCGCCGGGGTTACCAACCAAAAGTATTCTGTAACCGACTTTTTCTCCTGTAGTTTGCAGTCCGTGGAAGAGAAGCATTCACCTGATTCTGACTGAGGTCATAACTTGCATGTCTACCACGAACCAACAACCTACAACTGTGATTTCACGACTTCATTGAAAAAACTATAGTTATCATTGCACACACAAACATTTGCAACCCTCACGTACTTTCTGCTGTACTGTTACAACCGGTTCTAAGACTCGTATTCCGTACTTCTCGCTCTATTTCCCAATGCTAGCCACATCGATGTTACTTAACATTTTAACCATATAACGCGACATTGTAAGTATTTGTTTTCCGTTAAATTTCGTAAAAGTTTAATGTTTCATCGCTCTCACTTCATACTAACTCCTGTCAACTGATATTTGTTTTGCGTATATCGGCTGACATGTTTGATCTCGGTTACGGTCAGAATTGAACTGAGCACCGTGAATTGTTAGCGTAGTGGACTTCGCCACGTAGGGAACGTAGAGGAGTGCCGGCTACTTCGCCATGTATGCTAAGCGGCCATACTTTAATCTTGGCTATATCGCTAATACTCGCCTACTAATAAGCTTTTTAATTCTTCCCTTCGTTACTTAACTGTTGGTTTTAGGGAGAATACTCTAGAGTTGAAGGCATGTATAAATTTATGCTCCAAAAAAATAGCACTATGATTCAGCCCATAGGGAAATCCGGATTAAAAGCGAAGGCAGTTCTTTTTTTGTCTATTTTACTTGCTGTCAAGATTTTTGTTGTCATTAACTATTGTAAACCCATGAGCGTTTTTGGTCACAGGTTTGTCGCCGGTATAGAATAATCATCCCTCTTTAAAAACTTATAACAGGTTTACCTGACCTAGCTAAAATACGAACATGCCTTGTTTGATCCTAAGGGTCCTCTCTGCAAAAGAGACGATCTAAATAATTAAAAATGGCAGAGTAAATAACTTGAGTGACACAGCAACAGTGAACACAGACCTATCGTTAAAACTAAAGAAAACACTATTAAAAATCACTCACGTTTTTTCTTTGATAGCCTTACCATTAAGTCTGATATAACTCATGTCTGATGCCCGATTTAATACGTACGCCCGCAATGCCGACCGATCAGAGTGAAGGTAGTTACTGAAAAAAATTAAGCAACGGGAAGGATCTCATTCAATTATAAACTACGATTTTATTCCACATTTTTTTCAGTTTACATATTTACATTTTTTTTATTTAAATGATACGAAAATCAAACTTGGTTGTTTTTTTTTGGCAATTCTTTCATTCCCAGTTGCCTAGCTATTAAGCTGTGCACATAACCTCGAATTTCTAGTAACATCTCAGGTCGCTGTAAATTTGCGAGCGTAGGCCGGTACGTGACGTCACCGTTCTGCAGCCAGAGGTGAAAGAATGAATGAGCTTACGAAACTATAGTATAGATTTAGTTCTTTAGAGATGTCACGACAATTTGAGTGAATCCCGATTGGAGAAATTGAATGAAACGTGATTATACAGTAAAAATGTCGTTTCTTTGAGCGCCTGTGAAGCGATGCTTGTTGTGATCAGACCTCGGCGAAAGTCTGTTTTGCGGGGGCGGGTGTGTTTGCGGCGCACCTGCCCGGCGTCCCACGCACAGTGCAGCAGCCGGGGAGAAAGCTGACAAATAGCTGATCAGATACAGTGCGCGCGGCTTTCTTCGGCCCGGGTCAGGGCACCGCGAACCCCTGCCATCTCGACGGCGCCACTGTGACGACGCGAGTTCACTACCGTGCTCCTCAAACCACTGTACCACCATTACGACATCGACGCGAGTACACTACCGTGCTCCTCAAACCACTCTACCACCATAACGACATCGACGCGAGTTCACTATCGTGCTCCTCAATCCACTGTACCACCATTAAGACATCGACGCGAGTTCACTATCGTGCTCCTCAATCCACTGTACCACCATTACGACATCGACGCGAGTTCACTATCGTGCTCCTCAATCCACTGTACCACCATTACGACATCGACGCGAGTTCACTACCGTGCTCCTCAAACAACTGTACCACCATTTAGACACGCGCAGTTACCCCCCGAAAGCTGTACTCGTCCTCATGGAAGACATGAAGCATGAAGGGATGCAGGTGGTCTGCAATACTTTTCATGTAGATCACACCCTTCGACCACCAGCGTAGGTCCCATGGAAGCCCAGGTGATTGTTTCCTATAGTAGAATACTGCCCCCACCTGTATCCGTGGTGCGTTATATGTTTCGAGCACCCATTCACGTAGGTGGCTTCTACCTGTAGCAAGAAACGTTGCTCATCTGACCAGGCGACACTTTTCCATTGATCAACCGGTTCAGTCTTGGTGATCTGATGCCCACTGCCATAGTACCTAAGTATGTCGTGGGGTCAGTTCTAGGGATGGGCAAATGGAAAAAATCGATAAATATCATATAGATGTTTAAAAAACAGTACCTACGTGCATCGAGAAAAAAAATATCGATATATCGATATTTTTGCCTAGTGCCAGTATTTTAAAAATAGTCCCAACATATTTAAGAAAATTCGTAAAATTAAAGACACATGTAGAAATTATAGAAACTTTCACTAATTAAATTGTTTTCACGATCTATCAAACTGGTATTCGTCTGATATAGACATCAAAAGAACTTACTGTTTTATATATTCCCCCTTTCCATCTACTCCTATTATCTGGTACGATCAAGTTAGCTGTAGAAGCGACTCTTTCAGACGACACTGAAGAGGCTTTCCAGATCAGGTACTTAAACGCGATTTCCAAAAGCACCGGGGTGAAGTGTTGGCAAATCAGCCAAAACTATACTGGGTCTGACATCTTATATATCAGTGGTTCGTTCAAATGCTGCTTATGCTCATATGTTGACGTAAACCTGCTTAAATTTAACAGTTTTTAACCTGCTTACCGTTGATGAAACACTATGAAATTCAATTTTTTTTAAGACTCGTTAGAACATCGGATATGTACGTATATATTTATCCAGTATATACGCACTACATGAAATTAAATACTGACTTCCGTTCATACAAAAAATATCGAATTGGTACTTAAAATTGATACTCCAAAAATATCGATTACTTTATGAAAAATATCTATTTCGATACATCGATATATTTTACCCGAGCCTAGTCAATACGAAAAACCTAGGGCTGTCTGCGGCGGTGCCCCATGTGCAACACTGTATGCCGAACGGTGTGCTCAGAAAAACTTGTTCCTGCACCAGCACTGTATTCTGCTATCAACTCTGCCACGGATTACCGCATATCCTGCTCTACACAGCGATCGACCCTCCGACCTCCACCTACTGTGGTAAGGCGTCGACGTCCACCACCTTGTCGCCGACTCGTCATTTTACCGTCTTTCAACCACTTTCCACAGATGCTCACTACCGTAGCACGCGAACATTTTCGAGTTGCTTGTTCCCAGGAGTGGGGCCATAGGAATCTGCCTTTGTTCAAGGTCACTTATCCTAGTGGATTTCCCACATATATCGTCGCTTGAATGACTCCCCGTGGGTTTCTGATCCGCTTATGTACCCTCCTCACCACATTACGCACCCGCGACGTCACAAGGAGCATTCAGTCACGCGGTGGGCAGTCTTCATAATGTTTTGGCTTATCAGTGTTTAACTGTAAGTGCGATCCGAATCGTATAGCGATCGTTCTTTGAGTACTTTACATACACAAACCACGTTTTGCGATAGTTGAAACATACGAACTGTTGACTTCGAATTCAGGGCCGGATTAAGACAGCGCGAGGCCCGTAGCAAATGTGAAGAAGCGGCCCTTGATTTTTGCCGTCCGGGGAAAAATTGTAGAGCTAAAAAAAAAAAAAAAGTCGCTGGCTAGCCTCGGTGCGCCCCCCCCCTTCCCCCTCCCCCCTAGGAGGCGCGAGGCCCGTAGCATTTGCTACCTCCTGCTACGTGGTTAATCCGGTACTGTTCGAATTTTCAAACGGGACTCCTTAATGATGAACTATCAGACTCCTCAGGAAGGAAGCTTGTATAAAATCCTAACACTGTTTTATCTTTTTGCTATTATGTTAAAGCGATGGCAGTTTTACTTAAGTTTTTCGTGACATTTTGGGGATATTTATTGTTTAGGATGACAAGTCCACATAGTGACACACCCTGAAGACTTGTGCGAGGTGACGCAGGAAGGGATATCGCACTCAATAAAGCGTTTAGTGATTGAGGTAGAAGTTGGAACTTATATCTTGTCGTTGTCCGGTGTTACTTTGACAGAGTGAAAGCCGGCTTCTGAACGTCGTTCGATTGGAAAGTTTGTTTGGTCAGTTGTAATCCCGGGTAGTAAGAAACTGTCGGCTAACTCGGCTTTTGTCGAGAAGTGAAATGCGCTGCCTAATGGATTGTAGTTTTTGAATGACTCAGTGACTCCATCAGAGACAAAGGAACTTTGTTCTCAGTTCTTTCAAAAATCTTTTTCAATGTTTCGTGTTGCTTAGTTATCATTTACTCTACTGATATTTTCGACGTAACGATCTGCGTGCTTGATAAGGGAGCGTCCACAAACTACGTGCTCGGTATAAAGGGGGGGGGCATTGGATGGAAAGCTACTCTGGGCTACGTGGGGGGTGAGGAGTGGGGTTTCTGAGCCAGGCCACATAGCTTTCCATTCATATTATTTGCGACAGTTAAAAAGAGGTACAGAACACACAACAGCATTTGGATATTAATTTCAGTCATTTAATTCTCCGTATGAAATTTACGATAGTCTGACAAGAGAAAATAGTGCAAAATGTCTTCTGGAATCAGTGGGAAAAAAAAGATACGTGGTACCTGAGGGGGGTAGGGAGTAGAGGCAAAAGCCACGTTGGCTACGTGGGAAGGGCGGGGGGGGGGGAGGAGGATTCACAGCAGGCCAAAATGGAGCTACGTGGTTTATGAACGCTCCCTAATGATGTTATAGCTTCGTTACATATCCACATGTGACTGGTTCTGTATATTGGAATTCTGATGAAAAGAGTTTCGTATCTTAGAAGCTTGCTAACCTATGATGATTCTCCGTATATTTACAAATCAACTATCCCTGCAGCGTTAATTTTCTGAGTATTTTAAATTTCAAAATTATGCCTATACGTATTTTAATCCAGCTTTACTATCCCCTTGTCTGTCGGGATAGTAGACTAAGGGGGAAAATTTTATTTTAATTTTACTTGTTTTTTTTTATGGCTTTACGTCTCGTCAACATTGAGGTCATTAAAGGTGAGATCGAACTGTAGACAAGGAATGGGAATGTATTCGGCCACGGCCTTTTGAAGGAACCATCCCGCCATTCGCTTGGAGAAACAATTCAAAAACCCAAATCTGGATACGCAGACGGTGATTCGAAACGGTGACCTCCCGAATGCGTGGCCAGAACGTTAACCGCTCACCCACCATGCTCGTGGGAAAAACTATTTCCCTTCATGAGTTTCTCCTGATTATTATAACTACTTATCTTGTACAGGGCCCATAGTGATTTACGGTACCGGCAGTACATTCCCCGTACGCTGGAAATTATGCCTGGAGTACTATCAAAAAATGATGTCATCACCTTATTATATCGCGAACATAATTTATTCCTGTTTAGTGTTGTACGCTAAATGAATCTGAACAGTACGTCCATTTGTGTGTTTGTTGCAGGCATCTAACACCTAAACTACCGCAAGGGATGTAGCACCACACCATCTTTCCGTCAAAAGAAAAATTCCCACTCCTCCAACCAAAATTTTATTATTGATAAGTTAAATCTCTACTTTTCACAATGAGCATGGTGGTGTATCGGTTAGCGTTCTCGCCTCGCATTCGGGAGGACGGCGGTTCGAATCCCCGTCCCGATATCCAGATTTGGGTTTTCCGTGGTTTCCCAAATCACTCCAGGCAAATGCCGGGATGCTTCCTTCAAAAGGCCATGGCTGAATTCCTTCCGATTACTTGCCGCCCATTATTTCCCTTTTCTACAGACCTCGCTGTTAAGAGACGTTAAGCAATTAAAAAATCTACTTTTCAGTACCAACAATTACATTTTAGAAGAAATTCACTAACAAGGGACACCTTTGGACTTGAACGTTCAGAACCGCACGGAAACATGCTTAGAATAATAAGCGATCATAAACAAAACAGTGGTGTGTGTCATTTCCATGCAGAACTCCTCACTTGTCTACTAGCACCATTAAAGAGCCATGAAAACAGTCTATTGTTGTGTGATTCCTGTCACGTCATACAGATTGTGCCTTTCTAGATGCATCTTTTCCTAACAAAGATGTTATGCTGAAGATATTGCATCCGAGAACAACAAAATATTGCCAACCCCTTGTTGTTTTCTTCTTTCGGCAATATAAGCTCTATTTCTGAAGAATTATTGATTTTGTAAGACTACAATGTGCCAAACCACAAGTGAAGATACATGATCGTTATTTCATCATGAAACTTCACTCTATGATTTACAATCAATTTGCTGCATTTACGTATAAGCCTATGTTGCAATATGTTTGACAAAAGCCAGATTATGACATTGACATACCAATATCATCATCATTTGAAAATGTAATTAGTGTGGCTTTTGATATTGGACCGCGTGAAAGCGAAAGTGATTTGAAATGTGATAACGTGGCTTTATTGACGTGTGCACATTGGTCTTCATCGAAATTCCGCATCTGCACTTTGAGGACTAATATAAGCACTATCAGGTGTGTGGTACTGCTGTATATGCGTGTTTTGCGTTACATTAAGTACTTTAAGCAGAGAGTTTTTGGCACTGTTGATTGAAAATGTAATGATACATTGACGTCATATGGTATTGATATCTTGTTACTTTGTTTCTCTAAATTAAAATGATACTTGATATAGAATGCAATGTTTTAGACACCATTGTTTTGTTTATGATTGCTTGTTATTCTAAGCACATTTTCATATGGTTCCGAGCGTTCGAGGTAAAAGGTGTCCCTTGTGTGTATGTGATGTTAGAATAATGGTTTTCAACTCTTAAGAGGCAGCGAAAGAGACATAGTACTTGCAACAGTGAAGAACTAGGGTATTATCCACGGGAGAAGTGAAGATACCTCTCACCCCTTTCGCTCCCCCCCCCCCCCCCTCCTTGAGGCGAGTCGTAAAGCCCTGCGCAAAAAAGAAACATGTCAAATCTCCGTTTGCTTCAAGTTTTACCTCTTCTTATTTCTGTGATGCTATCTTAAATTTTAGTAATAACTGCTTGAAAGAATGGAGAAATGGGAAGACATTTGCGCGTTTCGATTATGAAATGTCTCGACTAATGATTGAAGCAGTTACTTTTATTATTGCTCGTTATAGAACGTAACCGATCAATATACTTCGTGGTAAATCTCTACGCATCTATTATGAGCCACTATTTTCATTAGTGGTTTCTTTTGTGTTTGATCACTGCTGCTATATATCTTTCATCATCTGACAGCTGCAAAAATGTGTCAAGTCACGCTTACGCATTAAGTTAATGAGTTCACTTGACGAGTCGTGAGTCAGCGTGCTTCACTCGCTCTTCGCTTGTGTTGTGTAGTTGAATTGGAGGGCGAGGAATGTGCAGGAGAAAGTGTGTTGCAGCGCTTGTCACAGCGTACCAAATCATTCGTAACGCGCTACAGTCATGCATTTATGTTGTGTTGACCCCTCAAACAGATGTCCCAGCGATAACTCTGCGGAACAGGAAAAACCTTAAAAAACCAAAGCAATAATACTATGATAATAAAAAACCAAGCTTGGTGTTCAACCTGACGGTTTGTCGGACTCTGCCGAGAGATGTACATCTTGCCTGGTAATCACCCTACCTCCTTAAGGGTCTATGGAAACCCCTGCCGTGACTGGGATTCGAACCGGGGACTTCACGGTATCTAGGCAGACGCCTTAACCAATGAGCCACCAGGTCACTCATATCATGATCGTTAACTTAAAAGTTTGTAATTGCACGGTAATCAAATTTTTAGCAGCGTTAGCAAGACTATAACATATAATTTTTAAAAATCGTGGAGGAGGTGGGTGGATGTAATGAAAATAATTTTACACTTTTATTTGAGGGCTGGATAAAATAATTACTTTAGATGATCCTCAATATGTTTGGATTCTCATTTTTATTTCACAAGTTATGGAAGCTTCTTTTAAAAAATAATTACAAAATATCATTCCGCCCTCTTTCTACAACTAATCATCCCAAAATTCTTTAAGAATTAACAGTCATGCTAAAGATTACAAAAAAAAAATAAAAATACTTTTGGAATTTAAGAGGTTTTCTCAAAACAACTAATGATTTGATGCTACATTACATAATTTATTTTGGTAAAAAGAAAATCCTCTTTTTGTTTGATGGACAACTACACGAAGATGATAGTAAATTTTTCATAAAAATAGTTTTTGAAAAAATTTCAACATTTTTTTCAAGATACCAAATAATTTTTAACTGAATTTTTATTTGTGTGATTGATTTATTTATACTGTTTCAGAGACAAAAGATATAAACAACTTGATTTAAAAAAATTCCGACGATAATATCCAGACCGTAATCAGACTCTACAGGGTGATTCAAAATAACGTGGACAAAATGACATGGTAGATCTGCAATACAATAAGGATCAAAAATCGCATAGGAACAGAGAGTCGCAAACGCATGTAGAGGGCGCTAGAGCCACGAGAGGCATGGCCACCACGATCACCAGACCTGTCTCTCTTGGATTTTTTCTTGTGGGGATTTTTAAAAGGACTTGTGTACGAAACACCTGTTGAAACGCCGGAAGACTTGGTAGGAAGAATCGTTGCGGCAGCCGGATGTGTTCGAGATGCACCTGGTATCTCTGAGAAGGTGCGCGGTTCCATGCAACTGAGATGCCGGGCTAGTCTCGATGCATCTGCTGCAGGCTCAACATTTGGCTTGCATTAGTCGCATGTGAGTGATTAATTATCAATAAAATGATCTGTAATGGTTTTGTTTTTTCTCTGTGTGCCAGTATTATTTTAGACGCCCTGTAGTGGCTCCGGATCGCACTTGCGACCCTCTGTTCCTATGCGATTTTTGATTCTTATTGTATGACTGATCCACCATGTCATTTTGAATCACCCTGTATACCGTCTGAACTACGCGGCAGCGATAGAAGTGTTAGTCATATCAGTTATCTCCTGATAATGTGTGTTATTTATGTTATTTATGTTGCTTCAAACATCGCGGCAATCTGATAGTGATGAACGCTGTTGTATTAACGTACAGGAGTTTACTTTGCACTGCAGCTCCGATAGACATGATCGATCTTTAATGCCGATAGGCCTGCTGCGCTGTTCCGAAGTGGGTTTGGGGACGAGTGCGGAAATGCCGGCGGTGACGTGATCGGCGATGAGCAGCCGCGAAGGTTTCCTTTCCCCAGTAGTGTGTCAGCGGAGCCCCGACTTTCTCCGCAGCGGCGACGACGTTCCTGCACGCACGTAAGGACAGTCGTGACGCAACGGACTCTTCAGAGGACCCACTCGAGTTTCCCGAGAACACTACTTGTCTGAGGAGGCGTCGTGAGGCGGTACGGTATAACTGTACCCACCAGAAGTCTAAAGCACTTGCTAAGCTGGATGCAAAGGTAGTACAGAGTGATTATAATTAAATTTTAATTTTAAAAACGCTGTAAAAAACGAACCACTGATTAGAATGACGTCAAAATTAATCGGCGTATTATTGAAGAAGGGGGAAAGATCATGAATGCAAGATGGCGCTCCTCCGCACATTGCAAATCGAGTGAAGCAGTTGTTGAGGCGGCATTTCGGAAATGCTGGAATCTTCAGACGTCATTTCCCTACAGCCTGGCCGGCCCGATCACCTGATCTTAATCCGTGTGATTTCTGGCTGTGGGGTTATCTGAAAGATGTGTTCAGTACTCCGGTTGCCAACGCTGAATTGAAGACACGCATTGCGCAACACATTTGACCCCGGTGACACTTCGATCGGTTGTGGAACATGCTGTTTCCCGATTTAATCTTGTTGCACACAATACTGGACAGCATATTGAACCTATTTTGTGCCAGTCTCGCGAAACTTAAAAACCAATTGGATGGATGCTTTTTATGTGGTATTTGGCCTCGGGACAGTTAAAAATCAATTGGACGGATGCTTTTTTGGTTCATGTTCTTTCCCCCTTCCTCAATAATACGCCGTTCAGTTTTGACGTCATTCTATTCAGTGGTTAGTTTTTTAAACTTTAATTGTAATCACCCTGTACAACGCGCTGCAACTGAAAAGGTTTTTCAGTGGTTTTGAATAGTCTCGTGAATAAATTTTCTGACTGTCCGCCTAAAAACTAACACGTTATACAAACAGAAGAACACAGCGTACCCTCACCAGCCAGCCTTATGAAGGTCAACATGACCTAACACCAAGCAGAAAGAGAGTGCTTTTTCCGCTTTCAGAATTTACGGTTCGTCGACGTCAAGGTCATTACAGCAGGGAGAAGATAACGCGCGAGGAATGGAAGAAATTCTGTTATAACCCATTTGAAGGAACCATCTCAACCTTAGCCAGGTTTAATTTATAGACGACCAGACGAGGATTTGAACCTGCGTTCACCCCATTGCCAGTACCGAACGTTACCGCTCATCATTCAGACATATATGTCGGATCGCGAGTATGGGGCTACGCTACTAGACGGCGTCACAGACGCTGCAAACAGGATGCCAGCGCCACAGCGACGGTAGAGTGACCTACGACGAGCTACTTAACGGCAGCGCACAGCACACGGAGCTTATTCATGCCTGACCATCGAGGCAACATCACTCCGCTATCTGTCATTGTGTATTGTGAGACTGAGTACAATAAACCGGATCCTCGTATCAGCTGTGTTACTCCCCACTGTCCGAGGGATATCCACATCCTACCTTCGCTATTGAGCCATCTACCTCGAACCGCGAACTCCATTCAACCCGCCCAACTCCTGATCTTTCCCGGATGGATCCGACATATGTATGAAAATATCCTGAATGAACAACGAAAAATCACGAGCAAAGTTTTTGGCACTAAGAAAATAGAAGGCGCGTACAGGCTGCAATCCCATAAGACAATAGAGAAACTGTGTAACCTTCGATCTGAGCTCAGAAAACGAAGTTTAAAATTCTTTGGACATGTTCAAAGATTGTAAACAACAAAACTTTTACAAGATCGTAACATACTCTGAAATGCAGACGTGTATACTGGGGATTCAACCAGAACAACATCGAGAGGGTCCAGATAAACACTTCTAAATTTTTGAACAGGAACCTATGCAGTTAAAAGGTCAGCAGATGGGCAGTGCAGCCAGAGAATGAAATTCCAATGAGACCAGGAACAAAGTAGACTAAACAAAGAAAGAGAGCTCACGGAGAGAAAATGAGAGTCATGTAGAACATCAGACAGGAGAATCATCAAAGAACTGCGTGGTCCAGCTGGCTCGTAATAATCATGAATGAGAGAGAAACTATTGTTATGAATTTACTTTGTTCATTCCCATTAATATATTTTCCCTTTTTTTTCGCAGTGTGAAAATGAAAGAACAGTTGCTGGAGATATGACGTTGTTCATTCACTACATTTCAGTGCGTCTGGTACCTCTAAAGTTACAAGATACAAGCATTTGTAGAGTACGTTTAACGTCAATCTGTCTGTACCTGATAGCTCATTAGCTCCATTCCGTTCCGCTCATTTTATACTAGATAATGATACATTTACTCTATACAGTTCTTCCAGGATGCTTTATAACGTGGCTAGCATGTAATTTACTCTGATTTGTTTGAGGTGGGGATTGTGCTGGAAGCCACTCGTTTCAGCTGTTTCTGTATAATTTGTCAGTTGAGTTGTGTCGACATAGTGGCATTACCCGCCTAAACAGTACTGTTTATGTCGTGGAGGGTGATTCCGAAATAGGTTTTGTCCTCCCCAAATACCAGTTTCTTCACGGAGTGCTTGGAGTCATAAACAAGTTAAATAACCAATGTCTTCCATACGTGCGAATACAGATACCAAAGATCTATGTCCATTGTAACTATACAGTTTCCACGCAATTGTGCCGGCGTGATAGCATATAACTTTGGGTAGGTACAGTGCAAT
Organism: Vandiemenella viatica; assembly: GCA_031002005.1. Classification (NCBI taxonomy): domain Eukaryota; kingdom Metazoa; phylum Arthropoda; class Insecta; order Orthoptera; family Morabidae; genus Vandiemenella; species Vandiemenella viatica. Next base: position 26,787,977 of record CM061914.1, on the reverse strand, counting down.
TTTCCGAACTGAATACGATCCGAGGCATCTTGGTAGGGATGGGAAAAAGAAAAAAGTATATCGAAAAATATCGTATCGATATTTACAAAAGGTATCGATATATATGGAGAGAAATATATCGACATGTCAATATCGATATAATTGCCTAGAGGCAGCAATTTTCTAAAAATATTCATAAAATATATCAAAATATTTAAGAAAATTCAAAAAATTTAAGACACATTTGGAAATTTTAGAAACTTTTATTAATTTATCTATATTTGCAGTCAGTCAAACCAGTAGTTGTAGACATCGAAAGAACCCTCTGTTTTATATGTTCCCCCTTCAATCTACTTGTGTTGTCAAGTGCCGCCAAGTTAACTGCAGAAGCTACTCTTTCGAATGAGATATCAGATATTTTGTCAACGCATCAACTTCTATTCATCAATGAAAATAAAAACAATTGAAAATAGAAGTTGTAAATTTACGTCAACCCTCAGCTTCGCAACACGAATGTTACTCAATACTTTTCAACTTGATTAAAAATAATCTAACCGATAAAATTCAAATATGTTGACAAAAAATGACATTGGCGTTAACGTAAACCTGTTAAAATTTAACATTTTTTATTGTTAACCGTTGATAAGGAAAAACTGTTAAATTACGACGAATTCGCTTTTTTAAGATGCATACATATCAGATATGCACCTATGTGTGTCCAATATACCTTGCGAGTCAAAAGTGCTTGGACACCTTCATAAGTTGGAAGAGTGAAGGGAAAACTGAAAAGTGATGATGGGAACAGGGGGCAGTTGGAGGTCGAAAAATAGGAATGAAGAATACTCCTTTTTACGAGAACACTAATGCTGTTTATATTTCCTACCAGTAGTCACGAGGAACAAAATGGATCACGTTTTTTTCTTTCTTTCTGTAAAAAAACTAAATTAATACAATAGATGCTACTGTCTCGAAGTAGTTTTGATACCTCCTTATAACTCCAAAAAATCCCAATCCATAATTTTTCTAATGGTTTACGGTTTCGGTGCACCTGTTCCTACATTAATGTTTGTTTATATATTTGTAAAGGTATGATTAAATATGTAACAGACGATGACTTGGCAGTTGTTTTGGATTGTGTCTGTCATTCGGTTGTATCACCGTGTCAATAAAATTCATTACTTTTTTAATCTGTATGAAATAGGATAGCTAATTACTGGTCACTCTATTGCTGAAGCAGTATTAAAATGGAGACATCTATCTTGTATGTTCTTGTCTTTGTGTTATTCCTCGCAGTTTCCTCCCTGTTTTCACAGAAATGACATAATTACAAAAGAAACGGAGAGGAAATACGTTGCATTCCTTTCTTGAACAGCTCTAGGTTATTTCAAGGTTCTATAACCAAATACAAATGTTGATTCAGTGCACCTGACTTTAATCACCGCGTCATGACTCAATAGCTGATACGCGTTACCCCATTAGAATGGGAAGTATAGCAAAACTGTATTCCAAATCGTCGTAGTGCGCTTACGCCTAATCAACTCCTTACTTCTAGACATCGGTGGTTACTGCACAGCTACATTGGTTGCAGCATCTCAGGCGCTGTATCGTAACAGCCATTGTACTATTCATCAACGATGTTTTTAACCCCTTCTCATTATTACTACCTTCATAGTCGATTGTTATTGAAGCTCATTTGTGCCAGCAAAAGCAAAAGCTCCTAACAAAAAAATCCTGCAGATAATAGTCATGTAATCACCGGGAGTGTATGTAATTCGTGAATATCAAAAAGAGCATCCTTACAATTAATTTTTTAAATTAACAATTGCACACTTTGTTGCAGCAGCTAAAATGTTTGGTTCTTGCGTGCCGACAAGGCAGTTTATGTTGGATAAACTTTTAGTCTAATTTATTGCGCAACAGTAATGTTTTGGTGTTCATTTTAGTTCTACAGGATGTACTTAAACCTGATAACCAGGTGAATTTCGTATACAGATGTCATGAATGTGGCAGTATCTTACGCAATAAACATACGTTAACATCTGGTTCAATTAATTACTGTTTACATGTTCAAACGGTCGGTGACAAAATACGAGGGGTGTCCCACAAGTTCGTGGCGTGACTAGCAAAACGAAATATATGGCCAAGTTACAAAATACTAAAAGAACATTTTTTTTTTTTTTTTTTTTTTTTTTTTTTTTTTTTTTTTTTTTTTTGCTGAAAAAGGCTAAGGTGTACTTGTAATATGAAATGGAGAAGAATGAAATTATTGGTTTAGTTAGTTTTTGTGTATGAAAGAGATACGACCATAGTGCACTCATGACTATCACCTTATCACCTTTTTCCGACATTTTGGCGTCGGTGACCTTTGATGAGTTTCACTCATCGCTGGAATGATCAGATTTAAAGCTTTGTTTTTACGGTGGCATGTCCTTGCTAACGCCAAGCATTGTATACCTGCTGCCAGGTAGGGGGAGGTGAAATGCTGCATCTGGCTGTGAAACGTTGAGCGTGTGATAACTATTTTATGTCTGTGAACTGTATAGTTTATGAGATGGAGATTGGGGACCGTCCTGGCTCTCGCATTGATGGCTGCGAAAAACTGACGAAAAACCGCAGTAAGGACGGCCGGTACGTTGTGCCCGGTTCCGTTGTACCTCCCTCATCCACTGTGCGGCGCCTCAGCGCCTGAGCCACACTGGCGAGTTAAAGTACACTCAGTCAGTACACACTGCTCGCATTACAGGAGAACGCGTTCCCATAGCCCACTTAAAAAAAATGGCTTCTGACTTTAAATGGTGAAGAACGTGGGCAAGGTATATGAGCTGGTAATGACAAAAGGTTAACAGTTCAGATACAGTGAGAAGATATAAACTATTCAATGATCAACAGTACGTCACATTGGAACATAGCATTAGGACATAAGTAAGGTTTCCACCCGTGCGGTGCATAAATACACTGAAGAGCCAAAGAAACTGGTATACGCATGCGTATACGAACACAAAATATGGAAACACTCAGAGTACGGCGCTGCGGTCGGCAACGCCTATATAAGACTACAGGTGTCTGTCGCAGGCTTTGGTCGGTTACTGCTGCTACAACGGCAGGTTATCACGATTTCAGTGGTGTTATTGTCGGCGCACGAGAGCTGGGACACAGCATCTCCGAGGTAGCGATGAGGTGGGAATTTTCCCGTACCACCATTTCACGAGTGCACCGTGAATATCGGGAATCCGGTAGAACATCAAATCTTCCGACATCGCTGCGGCCGGAATAACATCCTGCAATAACGGAACCAACGACGACTGAGGAGAATCGTTCAATGTGGCAGAAGTGCAACCCTTCCGCAAAGTGCTGCTGATTTCAGTGCTCGCCCATCAAAAAGTGTCAACGTGCGAGCCATTCAACGAAACATGATCTATCTGGGTCTTCGGAGCCGAAGGCCCACTCGTGTACCCTTGCTGAGTGCACGACACAAAGCTTTGCGCCTCGCCTGGGCCCGTCAACACCCACATTGGACTGTTGATGATTGGAAACATGGTGTCTGGTCTGACGAATCTCGTTTCCAATTGTATCGAGCGGATGGAGGTTCTGTAATGGTGTGGGGCGTGTGCAGTTGGAGTGACATGGGCCCCTAATAAGTATAGATACGACTCTGACAGGTGACACGTACGCACGCATCCTGGTTGATCACCTGCATCCATTCATGTCCATTGTGCATTCCGACGGACCAGGGCAATTCCAGCAGGCCAATGCGACATCCCACACGTCCAGAATTGCTACAGAGTGGCTCCAGGAACACTTTTCTGAGTTTAAACACCTCCGCTGGCCAATAAACTCCCCAGAAATGAACATTATTGAGCATATATGGGTTGCCTTGCAACATGCCGTTCAGAAGAGATCTCCATCCCCTCGTACTCTTACGGATTTATGGACAGCCCTGCAGGATTGCATGTTGTCAATTCCCTCCAGTACGATTTCAGACATCTGTCGAGTCCATGCTACGTCGTGTTGCGGTACTTTTACGTGCTGGCGGGGGCCGTACACGATATTAGGCAGGTGTACCAGTTTCTAAGGCTTTTCAGTGTATTTGACAACTGATCAAACGGCAGTAAAGGCGGCAGCAGTCTTCAGAAAATTTGACGTATCCGTTGCCGTTCTTGTAGATTATTTTGTACTATTTGAGACTAATGCTGAGCCTTGATATCATTCAGTCAGGGGGCGTCCATTAATTACGTCGTGAGATTTTTCCGACGCTCTCCCCCTCTAAAATGACCTGATATTTTGGTGGAGACCCTCCCCTTCCTACTAATCGACCTCGTAACTTCTTTTTTTTTAGCTCTACAGTCGTACAAGAATTTTAAAACCTCCCGTTAGATTTCCGTTGACCCTTCCTCCCCTTTGGTGAGGTTTCGTGAGATTTCGTCGGATCCCCCCCCCCCCCCCCCGTATTTCATTTCACGTAATTAATGTGCGCTCCCTTACCCAAGAATCAAAGCGAGATACAATGTAGTGGAGGCTCGACAGTTCTTTCCCTGCGCAATAGCCAAGGCTGTTCCTTTAACACAAAAAGTCATTTTATAGTGTTGAGAAGTTGAACTTATTCATGAGTTCACTAGTATGGGCGACTTTAATTTCATTTTAGTTCATGGCTTTACGTCTCGACGATGTCGGAAAATACTCGAGCAAGGAACGGGAAAGAATTCGGTCTGAAATAATGCTTGCAGTCACTTGTAGTGTAGTCAGTGTTGGTTTCAGTTGGTACAGGTACAATTAGCCCGGTAAGGCTTCAACAGATTCTTTTAGAAATATCAAACAGTTTCTTTCTGGCAGCGTTATCATGTCGCATAACACAGTCACATTGTTTTCTCCTTATTTTCTGACGCCCTTGAGCAATATTTTCATGAGAAATGCACAAAAGCATTGAATCGACGTTGGGGAAAGTTCAGAGGGTAGAATGCTGAAAAGTAGACACCAGCTGTTAACTAATGTATATCGGGGAAGAAAATAAGCTAGCTCGCTATTCTGATTCGCTACAGACCTTTCAAAGCCTAGGCATTTAGTAGAATTCTTGACCTTCTATTTTGTCGTATTCGATAGTAAAAGCTATAATGTTAGCTACGACATATAAGAGAAAAGTGCAGTGACTTGGCCATTTAAACCACAGTTGAAGAAAGATGGGTGCCTCAATCGTTTTATTTGAATTTTTCAGATTTTAGCTACTCTGCGTGTGTCTACTTAAGTTGGGGGAAAGAGTTTTTAGCCTTGTCATTTTTCGATGTGTAATGTAACAGTCATGTTTTGTCTCTGTTATTTATTGTAATCTAAATCAGCCGTCATTTTTAACATGCTCAGCAAGTCTTCGCGGTTATACTGACCACTGTGTAATTAATTGTGCAGCGAAGCACTGATGTCAAATCTGCAAAGTCTGTCTCGTCAATTTAAATTATAACGTTTTGACTATGTATTGCTTTCTTATTACTTAATACGTAGTTAGATGAACGTCTAGAGGAAGATTGGTACTAAGAGCGCCGTCATTGGCTGGCTACCGTTTAGCCCGGTAATCTCATGGGCTATAGACCCTTCAAAGTGCAGCCATTATATAGAATTTAACTTGATGGTTGTCTGCTGTGGCCATTTTGTTTGCAGACAACCGAAGGACGCGACAAGACATAAACACACCAGCTGACGCTAACAGACGACTGAACGATGATAACAAACAATATTGTAAATATGATACAGGCAAAACATGCATTGTACATGAAAACGGAGATGCGCAGCTGCATACCAGAGTAACAAATGTAAATAGTAAGTAACTTTTAGCTATAGAATATCTCATGCCCATAATTATGTAATAATAGTATAAAACTGTATATAAAAAAACTGTAACACAGATTCGTCGCTGATGATGCCTCGATGAGAGGTGAAACGCGTACAACGCAGCAATAATTAAACTAAACAGTTGCATTGGCGTGTTCTTTCAACTACTAATTAATTAAGCAACTTTGGAAACATGGCCTGCAACAACATCGCATAATCTGAGTTAGTTAGGTATCAACTAATCACGGAAGTTCTTCCATTTGTTGCGTGCAGAAAGGGAACATATACTATTTAAATTCCTCTCATATTAATCTTATCATTACGTTGCCATTTAAGATTTTATCTCGGAATAAGATTTTGCTGACTGTCATGATTAAGTTTCCGGCTCCTCTCTGTAATTATGACAGTTCCGTAAAAGCCGGTAACGACCGCCGCGGCTGAGCTTGTTGGAATGCAACAGTTGGTTTTTGTATTTGGCTTCGTGGCCATTTTTGTGACTGGTTGGATGGGGCTTAATACTCGGGGCTGTCAGTCAGGAGTACGCCGGTTCGAACCCCCTTTATGGGCACTCAGATTTCCTTGGTTGCTTCCTTCATACAGGCCATGGCCGAATTCCTTCCGATTCCTTGGCTCTAATCCTTTCCGCGGTCTAATGACCTAGACGTCAACGCTCCTTGATGTTCTAATAAAATAAAAACGAGTAAACTGGAAATTTTTAAGTTTGTATTTTTGCGAGTGTTCCTTTTCTATGAACGTCTTAACATTTACCGAACATTGGAAACTTTCACCCGTTTAAGGGGATGTATAGGAATGTAAACTGGGGTGATTTTCACAGTGTTTGTATGTGTTGTTTGTGAAACTACTATAACAATTATTAAAAAAAAATGCACTTATGGTGAATTAAAATAATTCGGACTTGTGGTTGAAAATATATAATCATCTATTTTTATTTCTATTCCTTTTACCATTTAAATTATTTAGTTATTGATCACTTATTTCTTTCTTCTACATTGAGATTAACATTTCTTCTTGTATTTATAATCCTTTTTACACTTTTAATAACACTTCTATCAAATTTATGTTTCCATACGTTGTTATTACTTTACTGTTACAAACTTCCAAAGATTCTGCTGTGTAGAGCTGGCGCCTGCAACGTTAATCTGTGGTTCAACGATATGACATCTGATTAAAATGCATTCTGTACATAGAAGAATTTTTCACATTCAATTATAATGCATATAACTGGAAGAGCCTCCCGGCCCAAGAATCCGCCAATTGTCAGTGTGGGCATTGGTAGAGCTTTTTTAATAATAATAATAATAACAATAAAGGTTGCCCATCTGGCCTGAGGGAGTGTCCCAACCGCTTACGTCACTGCTAAGAACGCTTACCCGGGGCCCGAGAATCCTAGCGCTGGCCCTACCAGGACTTGAATTAGCTAACCCAGTGTTAGCGGCGGCCACCATCGCGATTCCGCAAGCAACTGTGCGAGCTGATGTAGTCTGTTATGTTCTACGTGCGCATATTCCGTTCTGTAAGACCGGTGTTACTGAAAACGAATGACACTTCATAAAGTGAAATATTTCTGCACAAATTACATAAATCGTTTATGCTTCTTCTGTAAGTTTGTTAGTGCTGGCGACTAATTATTATGAAGGAGGTTGACTGCACTACTACCGCTGGCGCGATCTGTTTCGCCGAGCTGTTCACACTTTCGCTCACAGATGGCGCAGTACGTGCTTTCTTCTCTAGACCATGCGTCGTGTTAAGGTATAGGGTCTATGAAGACAGCTTTCTTCCAGAATCTGAGACCTTTACTGGAGATCCGTTTCTCGTTTCCGTCTGTTCAAGATGTAAACGATTATTGAGCTCAGCGCCTAGTGGCATCGTTTAATTCTCCCTTACAAGGGAGCGTCCATAAACCACGTAGCTCCATTTTGGCCTCCTGTGAACCCTCCTTACCCCCACGTATCCTCACGTACTTTTCGTCTCTATCTCTCCTCCCCGAGCCCCCCCTCCCAGCCCTCCCCCCCCCCCCCCTCCCAGCTCCTCCTTCCATCCCCTATTGATTCCAGAAGACATTTTATACTGTTTTCTGTTGTTGGACTATCGTAGATTACATACGGAGATAATTAAATGACTGAAATAAATATACACATGCTGTTATGTGTTCTGTACCTTATTTTAGCTGTGACAAATAATATGAATGAAAAGCTACGTGGCCTGGCTCGGAACTCTATCCCCCCTACATAGTTCAGCGTAGCTTTCTACCCAACCGCCCCCCCCCCCCCCCCCTTGTGAGGTCCCCACTCACCAGTCATTACTGAATTATATTATTACATTATTAATTGATTGTAAATGGATTTATAATTTTATTTATAGTATAGGTCTTCCAGCATAGTAGTTTGTGTAGAACGGGGTAATTATAAGTTATTTTAGTAATTTCATGTTGCGAGAGTTGGCAGTACTGAATGGTTGTGATGGCGCGGGAGGAACAAGCCAAGATGGCGAGAGAGACTGTGGTTGGCTAGCATAGGGTGAACATGTGGACAGACTGTTTTTGGCTAGCATAAGGCGAACATGTGGAGAAACTGTTTTCGGCTAGCGTAATGCAAATATGTACAGAATATTGTTTCAGTAAAAGCATTGTCTCTTGTGTGAATTTTTGAGTGTAATAAATTGTGAATTATAGTAAAAGTGTGGCGAAAGTCATTTACATAGCATTAGAATATCCGTTGCGCAAATTGAGAGATGATTGAAGGTTTTGTAACAAAAGTACTTTATATTAATACAAACGGCGAGGTGATAGCAACTACCGTAGAAAGGCACATTAGGGCCAAGTGCCAGTAACGCGGGCTACCAATCTTTCTTGTCGCATACAAAATAACGGTAAGGAGGACCTCGCACCCTCCTAGACCGAACCACGTAATTCATGAACGCTTTCTGAGGCAACTAAATTTTGTCCCCATCTACTGTTGAACCCGTAAGACGTTCCGTAGTTTGTATTCCACATAAAACTCTAGTGGTCCCTTTTATCTGGGGTAATTATCGTGTTGGGTTGGGATAGACAAAACAGAGGCAGATTGAAACAGTCACTAGGTGACTGAGCAACTATTCCGTTTTCTTGCCTCGTTAGATACGGCAAAAAAATTGGGGGCAAGCAACCTGAACGAAATGGAAGGAACGATGCGGCCATTCGTTTGCAATGATTTGAGGAAAGCAAGAAAACCCGAAATCTGTATGGACGGACGTGTATTCGAACCCGCGTCCTCCTGCATGTGAGACCCTAGTGTTACTGCTCACCCTCCACTCTCGATTCATCAGGACTTCCTGCCCAGTAATGCTACACGCATTTACATTTCTTACTGTAGAGTTGGTGTAATTAAGGATACATAAAAAGTAACTTGAATCTGTGTGCTTTTGATGGAGATGTAGACATGTTTCAGTTTTAATGTAATGTTCTCGGATAAATACGCGAGTGCATATGGTTACTTAAGAAAATAACAGTAATATCTAACGCCGAGAAAGACTTCGCTGTTTTATAGTTCAGCTTTACTTGAATATACAATACACCAAAGGCCCTTTTTCTGTTTTTAAATTCAGGCTATGTATTTACGTTAAGTAAATATTTTTGTTTTGATGTTGCGATAAGACTTTATATTCCATATCGACCCTGGCGGACCTCGGGACACAAGCACCGGTGTTCAGGTGTTTGGTGTATAATTATGGGAGTCGGAGGACATAGAGAACCGGATTTCTACAAGTCCGCAGCTTTTACACACTATTGTCATCTTTTACCGAAATGTTTACCTATGCTCTGTGTGTCATAACTAGGGATCGGATCTCTGTGACAAGTCATATTTTTTACCCTGCCTCCTTGTTGAGGTGTAATGCTGAATTAAACACTGATTCAATGTTTCCGATTGTATTTAAATGTATTTTATATAGCATATAAATGCATATTCATTCCACTTTCCTAGTTTTGGTCATATTAAGATAATATTTATGGTAATATTTTGATGAAAAATGTGATAATTTCTTTGCAGCACTGGGAATTCACTCTTAAGTTATACACGAGAAGAAATTAAGATAATTATTCACAAAACTGTACTGCTATTATACATTGGATGAAAATATAAAATTAACTGTCACTGAATTTGTCAGAATTAAAGTTATACATTGTCACTCTCAATGTTGCCGATATTTTTGAAAATAATCCTCAGTGTTAAATCTGTAGTGGTTCAGTGGCATACCGATTTTTTTTTCTGAAAATTCGAATTTCGGGAGGATTATTTTAGTACAGAGCAAGGAGTTTTTTCAGTAAATTATGTGAAATTAAAGTGACTTCAAAATTTAATTTCCCAGTTGTGACTGCACGCAAGCAAATTATGCCCTAAATTTAAATGTTTGGTTCATATTTTGTTATTTTTAAAGTCTTATTTGGAAGGTTTTTTTTGTGATTAAGATCCAAATCCTAGTGATAAGTGTGTTTTCGTTTGTGTTATGTGTAGTTTATGAGGCGGAAACTGGGCACCGTCCCAGCATTCGCCTCTGTGATTGTAACTCGCCTTTCCAGTGTTTTGGAGCCTAAACGCGCGCTGTAATTATATTTTAAGGTTTTCCTCTGTTCGCGGGATAGGGAGGGGAGGGTGATCAATTTAAATACGATTTTTAGTAAAAGTATCAATCTGAGAAACCCAATCAGTATCCATTTAATAATTAAAAGAGAGACCAGGCTACATTTAAAAAGAAAACACTAGTTTTTTTTTGAACAGATGTTAATTACCAGCTCCGACTGAGATAAATTGCTGTGAGAAATAACTCAGATTTTCAATCAGACGTTCAGCTTCAAACCCTCTCGAAATATATTCAGTAACCTGTTGATATTCAGGCCTTTTTATCCTTTACTGCTGTAATAATAAAGTTTCTGTGATTTATACGTCGAATGCAGGTAAATTACAAAATTAGTCCCCAGACTTCAGTGTAAAACAGAAAACAAAACTGTATGCAAAGTGTAATATTCATAACATTTAATGACAGATTAGAATTATAAACATACTATAACAACGTCAAGGCATTACATAAACTGTTGTAGGGCACCGAGGATGATTGAACAAATAATCGAAACGCGTCTGCCAAAAAAACTAAATTTTTTATTTAGCTGAACTAGACGAATAAGTCACAGAAACCTTTTTATATTCAGTATCCTTTGCGTCATACCGACACAAACAGAAAAAAAACATAGGAGTAATCTTTAAACCAATGCACTTTTGTCATTATTTTCAAAATATTATCAATGTACAGTACATACACGGCTTCGGCACAGTTTTGTAATGGTATGGAAAGATACAGTTGGATTATTCATATTTGGAAATATTAATATTCGGAATGGATTGAACACTTTCTGTGAAGACTGAACCCATTTTTCCTCTTTTGCACATTCTTCTACTTTACTTTTGTGTTGTTTTGATCTACCTTCGTTTTATGTTGTTTGATGCATTTTTAACTCGACACGTAGACAGTAAAGCGCAAACATTTATTTCTGAGGTTTTCTGTTTATAGTATGTATTTGATTATATATTCTGATGCCAATCAAATCGGATTCTGGGAGTTGATATTGAAAATTAAAATTTAACAGTGTAGTTTTGCAGATTTTTCTAAATCCAGACTTGTTGATATGCATGCGTAGACAGTATCGAGGTGGGATCTCTCGTGCGTTATAGTTGTTGACCGACCGTGGTGGTGTAACGGCTAGCGTTCTGGCCTCGCATTCGGGAGGACGGCGGTTCGAATCCCCGTCCGGGCATCCAGATTTGGGTTTTCCATGGTTTCCCAAATCACTCCAGGCAAATGCCGGGATATTTCCTTCAAAAGGCCATGGCCGAATTCCTTCCCATTCCTTGCCCCCCATCCTTTCCCGTCTCTAAAGACCTCGCTGTTAGAGAGACATTAAGCAGATTTAAAAAAAAAAAAATATATATATATATAGTTGTTGGCTGAGCATTGTGTTTCGTCTCACTGGATTCGTTACAGACAGGTTACTGCATAACTCGTTAGTAAGTGCTCATCAGCTGCTACTTTCTCCAAAGTAGTATTCATAGTTCCTGAAAAAAACTTCACTACAAATAACAAATTGATAAACTGATTATGATGTCATTTTTAGTTAATCGTCGAACTTGCGTATTATGTTAGACTTCGATCATCAGAAAGGTATTGAAAACCAATGTGAAATAATAACTTTGTGCTAAGGCAGTGAGCATAATGAGTCAGTAACATTACTAATGAGTCAGTGAGCTTACTTCGTATTGAATGTGAGCCAGTACAGTATACACGATTATTTATTAAATCTTGCAAGAAACCCGACATTGGATGTGGGACAGGACAAGCAGTAAATGATTGTTAATTTATTTATTAACAGTCTAGTCATAGTAAAATTGGTAGTAACAGTAGGGAAATCGTTTTAAACATCGACAGAAATTACTGGAAACTTTCTAGCTCTTTGGAGGCAGTAAAAAACGATTCTTGCTTTCATTATTCTGGCGTTCATTTGTAAAAGATGAAAATATGATTTAGGTAGGCAGAAACGCTCATGTTACGATACGAGGTATTTTAATTGAATTTAACAAAACTACATTTGTAGTATTCTTCATTTTTCGTTTATTTCTTTACAGTATACAGAGTGAATCATAAAGGCAAAAATTACTTCTGATCTCTGTGAGAAACAAAACCGCTCATTATGTTCATGTGTCAAGAGACAATGTTTGAAGATTTAGCAGGCGTACATAATATGACTACAGTTATTGTGTGTTCAAGAATATCAAACTCCTTTTGTCGTATTACGAAATGCTACTAAATTTTGTCGAGCGTAAACCAAAATGGAAAATTGCAATTTAAAAAGTTTTTTATTTTTTTTATAGCTTAAATTAATTTAAATTATATTGCAATGATGCTCATGCTCCAGTGGCAATTTCCAACACCCATCTTCCCCCTTTTCTGCATCCACCTACATTTACCCTTTACAAATTTTAACTTTAAATCGTTTCAACGTTTTTGGCAAATTATTCATCATTTCTCTTGGCCACGTATTCCAATCCCTAACACCCTTACCTAAAAAAGAGAATCTTCCTACACCCTTGTGCCTGAAATCGAGTGCCAGCTTGTGGTGGTGGTCATCTTTTCCCTTCCATGCATTACATTCAATTTTTACACCAATATCTTTCCATGCCTCATCGGTCATCACCAATATACGCCTTGTACACTCCCATGACCCTCTTCACCCTCCTCCTGTCTTCCAATGAGTCCCATTCCAGCTCTTTTGTCATATCTGTTACTGATTGCGTTCTGCGATAATTTCCAGAAACAAATCTAGCAGCCTTTCTTTGTTTTGTATGGTAACTCAGGACGTTGAAGATTCCGGCACTTTAAAATCCTTGATCGCTTCTCAGAATTATTTTGGACACTTGTCCACCTCTGTGTGTCGGTTACAGTTTTTGAACTAGAATTTATTGTTCAGTCAGAATAAACTGAAAAAAGTATTCCACTTGAGCCATGTTTTCTTCTGCTTTGGCATTATTATAAAAAAGAAAATTCTTTCTGATTTCAATATTTTCATCTATCTTCTACACCTTTACTCCAATTATGGATGTATATACCCAGCAAATTTCCTTAGTCAATTGGTAGTTTACTATTTAACAAATTTCTGTTACTTTATTCTTTAAAAATTATAGTGGGATGTTTCACATTTGATGCACTTCTAGTATGGCCGTATATATCAAAAACGTAACTTTGCATATTGGATGCTAAACATGCTGAATACAAGTCTTGTTCTCAAGCATCAAGCACTCAAACCAAACATTTTTCAAATTTCATGCAATATAGTGTGATTTTAAGGTAATTTTTAACATTTAGCATGTATTAAAGTGTAGCTGCTATTCAGATCCTAAAATTTAAATAACTGTAAAAATACCTGGGATTCTTACCTTAGTAGTATACACTTGAATTTGATATAGTATCCGAACACACGTTTTCTACTTTTGTAGGAATCTAACAACTAAGACCTACATCTAAAAGAGTGATTTGAGTCATGGAGTCTAGAAGGTTTTGTGGGATGTTTGTAACGGCAATCGTTTCTGATTTTGCATTTAAACTTCTTGCAAATCAAATTACGCGATTTGTAAATCAGATTTATTTTTTTGGGAAATGATGCTTTTTCGTAAACGAATTTACTAAAGGTATTGTGGTAGAAATAAATTCCACTCAATCTCGTTCTTTACAAACAAAAATTCATAGTCGGTGATCCAGCTGGAAGACTTGTACGTCCTTCTGTTTTGTAATTCAAATGCGATGTTTATGAATAGTTATTACTAGCAGAATACGGTTCTGCCAGGTTGCCTATCAAAACATGGCCACAAGTACGTTAGTTAAAATTTTAAAAATTATTTAAAAAAAAATATTCGTTCACTTATTTTTTTTTAATAAATTGTAATTCATATCAAAGAGAGACATATATAGAACTTAAAAAGTTTGGTTGCCTATGTAAAAGTGGCCACAAGTAGGGGTTGCCAGCTGTTAAAGTAAGCGAACCACAGTGCTTGGTGGATAGTATGGTCGATCTTACATGGCAACAGTATTAAACAATCAGATCTAAAACATGGAGATAGAAGAATACTTTACAATTTTTATAAGAACCAAATGGCTACAATCAAGGTGAAGAATCATGAGAGACATGCATTAGTTAAAAATGGCGTGAGATATGGTTGTTGTATATCTCCGTTAATATTTAACTTGTATGTGCAGAAAGCAATAAAGGAAGAAAATTGATGTGTTGGAGGAGAAAAAATCAGTTGCTACAATGTGCCGATGACGTTATCCTATTAGCAGAACAGTCTGAGGATACTGAGATTTTACTGAATGTAGTAAACAAAATATTGAAGGAAGATTTTTGACTAAATATAAACTGGAGCGTGATAAAATTGATTAAATTTAGCGGAAATCAGAACAATAATAGTAAATTAAATATAAAATAGGAAAAAATAAAAGATATTACCGCCTTAACGATTTGGATTAGACACATTAGCCTCTTTCTTACATGAACCAAACCACCCGGTGTGCGGAGCTTACAGTTGAACGTAGAATCATTGGAACAGTGGCTGGTCGCATTGTAATAAGCCAATGAAATCTTTGCCAGAGGCAGATGTCAATTTCAGTGTCCTCAAAAATTCTGGTTGGTCTGCTAGACACCTTACTCACTGATCCTTGGAAACAAACTATTCAAACATTGACATATCTTTGTGTATAGATGCGACTGATTAGCACCACCATGCGGAGTTTTTCCCTGGCGGAAGTTCCTCTCTGCAGCAAGTCGGACGCGCGGCTTTTGACGGGCGGGGGAGGGTGACTTCTAGCATCGCTGAGGACTGCTCAGCGTGATGACTGATTGAACCATTGTCCTCCAGCCCGTACTCAGTCTCTCTTCTGTCTGACAACGAGAGGTCGCGATCTTGGCGTCACCGATATGAGAAATATTCCTATACTGACATTCGATAACAATAAAACAAAAAATGGTACGATGCCATATTGAGACTTTATCGAGAAAAATTTATTTAAATAATTTTAGCTTCGTCGAGGTCATTATGAGCGGGAGAGAATTGCGATCAAGGAACTGGAACGAATTTGGCCATGACGATTTGAAGGAACCATCCCGTTAATCGCCTGAAGTGATTTCGGGAAACCATGGAAAACCGAAATCGGGAAGGTCGCTCTGGGTTTTGAAGCCGCTTCCTCCCTGATACCAGGCCCGAGAGTTACCGCTCACCACCCGGCTCGGTGAAGATGCACTCATCAACCACAACATCGTTACTACCTACCTACTATCGATATAAACCCGACCAGGCGATAGTAGGAATGACTGCTAGTCAGACACATGCATGGTGCATGTATTGTCAGTGAGCGTGCTGTCCGTGTTTTGAATGGGGAAGGCGCGCGATCTATTT
This sequence comes from Vandiemenella viatica, assembly GCA_031002005.1. Taxonomy (NCBI): domain Eukaryota; kingdom Metazoa; phylum Arthropoda; class Insecta; order Orthoptera; family Morabidae; genus Vandiemenella; species Vandiemenella viatica. The sequence goes on along the minus strand of CM061914.1, from coordinate 26,772,189 downwards.
GAGTTTGACCGAGGGCAGATTCTGATGGCCCGGAGGCTCGGCACGAGCATTTCGCAAACTGCACGACTTGTCGGTTGTTCGACGAGTGCTCTGGTGAGTGTTTTAACAAGTGGCGAGACCAAGGTGACACCACGGCACAACGTCAAGGGCTTGGGTGGCCACCCTCATTGCAGATGGCGGATTTCGTAGGCTGGGAAGACTGGTAAAACAGTACAAGCGGCGAACTGTGGTGGAACTAACATCAGACTTTAATGATGGCCAGAGCACAAGTGTGAACCGAACACTCCTAACGGTGGGCATCCCAAACCGACGACCCATGCGTGTGCCAATGTTAACACTGCGACATCGGCAACTACGATTGAAATGGACACGTGACAATCGTCACTGGACGTTGGCGCAATGGCAGAACGTTGGAGGGTCTGTTGAATTCCGATACCTTCTTCATCATGCCGATGGGAGGGCACGAATCGTCGTTTTCCAGATGAACAGCTTCTCGACACCTGTACTGCGGGATGGAGACAAGCTGGTGGCGGCTCAATTATGCTCTGGGGAACATTCACGTGGGCATCCATGGGTCTAGTGAAGCTTGTGCAAGGCACCATGACGGCCAGTAAGTATCGTACACTGGCTGCAGACCGCATACTGCCCTTCATGACGACCATGTTACCCAGCGACAGTGGCATTTTTCAACAAGATAATGCGCCATGTCACAAGGCCAGGAATACACAGTGGCGAGTTGCAATTGATGTGCTGGCCCCGAAACTCGCCAGATCTGAATCCGATCGAACACATTTGGGATGTGACTGAACGTGGCGTCAGAGCTCATCGCCCCCTCCCCGGAATATACGGGAATTAGGTGACTTGTGTGTGCAGATGTGGTGCCAACTCCCTCCAGCGACCTACCAAGGCCTCATTGCTTCCACGCCAAGACGCGTCGCCGCTGTTATCCGTACCAAAGGCGGACATATCGGGTGGTCATAATGTTCTGGCTGATCAGTGTAACTATCAAACAATGTCGTATGGCCTAGGAAGAGGTTTCGCATATATCCCAAGACTGTTGCACATTATCTGGTGATGAGGAATTGTCAGTTAACACCATTCTAAACATCTAGGTCAATTCTCGATGGTGAGAGTTTCTTGCACCAGTGGGGACTCGAACTACCTATCCCCAGCGTCAGGCGCTCGATACCAATCATTATTCGGCTGCAACGACATGGGCCAAAGGGGCGGTTGGGGTGTATTCTGTCAGATATGAAATCAAACAATTAGTTTCTCGGTTTATCGCCAGATACTCAAGTACTCGAGATAAAGAATTAGACGAAAAATTACTTTGAAAATTGTTTTTGTAATAGAATCAAAATTATTGTTACAGTATTTTCATCGATAAATATACAGTAATTATTGGAATGTTTTACGAAACATCTAGAAAACAAAATGCCAGAGCTGGTGAGAGTCAGAGTCGTACAAAGTATCCTTTTCACTTTTCACCTTAATGCGACTAATTCAGTGCGTCATTAATGCCAAACCCTTTTAGATCAACTTTTCTGGGAAGCCATTGAAGATTACTTGCTGCCATTTTCCTACTGTACTCTTTTGTTAGTATGCTGAACTCTGTAAAATTATTTTTCAAACCTACTATCACGTTCTTGCAACCTACCCTTGCAAGGTACGCCATGGTATTCGTTCATATTTCCACGCCGCAATATATTTTCCGACATGAAGGGGGCTCTCGTGTGGAAAACACCGTAAGCCGAGCAGAGAGCGGACGAGGCAGATCAATGGCTTACAACGACACAGAACCTAATGTCCACGTCTCCGCTGCATGCAGGGGTCACATTCACACGGGCTACAGTTTACTTCTGTTTTAACAACTATATACAGCAGCAAATCTTTTACATTGCGTTCTGAACTCGGAACTAGGTCACTAACAAGGGACACCTTAGACCACGTACGCTCTGAACGGCACGAAAACATGCTTAGAATAACAAGCGATCATAAACAAAACAGTGGTGTGTGTCATTTCCATGCAAAACGTTGCATTCTACCTCGAGTAACATTTTAATAGAGGGAAACAAAGCAACAAATTATCAACACCATATGAAGGAAATTATACGTAATTCAATGACATCAGACTATCATTACATTTTTAATCAAGTGCCAAAAACTCTCTGCTTAATATAGCGCAAAACACGCATATACAGCAGAATCACACACCTGATAATGCTTATATTAGTCCTCAAGGTGCAGATGCAGGATTTGGATGGTTAAGTGGTTAAAAAAAAGTGGATGAGAACAATGTGCACACCTCACTAAAGCCACGTTATCACATTCCAAATCACTTTCGCATTCATGCAGTCCAATATCAAAAGCCACATTAATTATATTTTCAAATGATGATGTTGGTATGTCAGTGTAATAACCTGGTTTTCGCCGAGCATATTGATTGTGAATCATAGAGTGAAGTTTCATGATGAAATAACAATCATGTATCTTCACTTGTGGAGTGGCACATTGTAGTCTTATAAAATTAATATGTTACTCGAGGTAGAATGCAACGTTTTGCTTGTAAATGACACACACCACTGTTTTGTTTGTGATCGCTTGTTATTCTAAGCATGTTTTCGTGTGTTTCCGAAAGTTCGAAGTCAAAGGTGTCCCTTGTGAGTGTCAGGCAGTCATCACGGGATTTTCTACTTCGAGACACGGTGATAGGACAAACGTTCATCATCGGTGACTTGGCCATCAGCGAAGATCGTGGTCCGCATACTTTTAATCATTAGATTATTGAATTAAGTGCACGGCTAAGCACCAAAACTCAATGCACTTTGTGTGTGTGCAGTAAGTATCGTATATACGTTGGTACAGAGTGTGGTACGCGAGAGATAACGTTCTGGCTTCGCAGTCGGGAGGTCGTGGGTATGTATCCCCGTCCGGTCATCAAGATTTACGAAGTAGATTACGAATAACTGCCCCTGTGGATGGACCTAGAATTGTATTGTGTCTTTATATATAAAAAAAAACTGTTTTGCACTGTAGCCATCTTCTCACATTTGGTTTTAATATATTCACTTTCCGTCAGTTAGGAAGTAGAAGGCTGATATCGCTACTTCAATGAAATATTTGTTTGTATTGATAAGTAAATAACGCCAAAACAATTGAATTTCGGTGCATTTATTGACCTCCCGAACGCGTTTAACTTCTTTTGCAGAAGCATCTTCAGCGGGTTCTCATTTATCGTTTTATTGCATTTACTTATGCTCCACTCTCACCAGCCGTAATTTCTGCTTTCTTTGTGATAATAATTCATTTTCCAGATGGTTATTTCACTAGTGATTATCACAACACTGCACTGCACTGTACTGTATATTAATTCCGAAAGATCTACAACGTCCAGATATTTAATTGTTTGCTCTCTATTACAATAATTTTGTCAAAAAATTGAAATGCTTTTCATATAAAAAAAGAAAAAGATGTAATTCTTCTTCTTCTTCGTATTTCGAAGCAGGTTTATTATGACTGAGTGACATGGGACATTACGTTAATTTTTATTTTTTTTACATAGTGGTAGTTATGTTGCTATTTAAAGTTTTTTCAGTTCTTTTAAATTCTCATCGGCATTAAAATATCAACATGCAGATTAACAAATGAAATATAGTAAAAAATTTATTATTTACAGCATAAATTTACAATATTTACATTACATGTTTCCTATACAAAAGTTAATGGTCATCTTTGTTAAATAGTAGATTGTAAATTCTAGTTATCTTATATAGCTGCTTTAACAAATGTTTTTAAATTACAATTGAATTCTTGTTTTTTGATGCGTTCTGAACAGATAGCTTTGTTATGAGTCACTAAGAACATGCGATGTGATACATACACAGATTAGATCGCTTGATTGGCACATGTGTACATGAGTACAATGGTAAACGCATTCGCAACACTTAACTACATTCCAAACATAGATATTTAGCTGAATTCTCCATGAGAAAGTCTAAATGCTAGCTTTTAACAATAGTTTATTATTAATTTAAAATTAAATTCACAGTTTCGAACATAGATCAAGCTTGCATGGTGTATATAGATCCTATACGTTTTGGTTAGTGCTTTATTATTTTAGCTGGGAACAATAAAACTGATGATGTTGAACTGGGCTTTGTGAACCACGATACTAATTGCATTTATCAGTAAATAGTCTCAAAATAATGAACAACACGTCAAAAATCACAAACAGATATTTTTTAATGTGTTATTCATCCTAGTAATTATTTTAGAAATTAATGTCGTTCAAGAACCGCTTACATGCAGCCTGTTTTAATTTTTGAAATTTCACTATCAGATCAGGTTTTAGTGTATAGTTTGTTACGACAGATAAGGTCGGTAGTCAGCAGCTTTTATCTTACTAGCTTAATAGAGGCCTTCTTGGTAAACGCTGACTAAATCATTAGAGACACATCAACACGATGCAAGCAACCAGTATAATAGTTGAAAATGAAAGCGGTTCCCCAAAATGGCTCTGAGGAAAACATGCTGACTGCCAATATCTCAAGCTGACTGCAAAGGCGACAATACACCGTTACTGAGTAACTAAAACACAATGTAACATTGAATGTGCAAATCGGAAACCACAGCAGGTGGTAACAAAGTTGATGGGCAAAGTTATGTGTGATATAAAAACCATTTTACAAATAAATAAGGTGACAGAAATACTGTGTAGACAATCCAGTAATTTGTAAGTTGCTCTTGGTGTGTATTACGAGATGTTTCTACCTTTGCCAGTGCTCCTTCGCAGTTACCAGAGGCTGGCGCACTATATTCGTTTTGTAGCCGTCGCGGTCCATTTTTTCCGCCATTGTGTCGCGCTCATAGAGCGATTCCGACGCAGATGGAAAGTCCTTTCTCCGGGCGAAACCAAAGTTTTATTCGTGCATGCTGCATAAACTGGGGGACCGCTTTCTTCATCGCATACGAAGCTGCTGCTTTCACATCTGCCCGTCCGCATCTGATAGCATTAAACAGGGCGTTCTGCGACCAGATAAGTCAAGACTGAACCCTGTTATGTAGGTAATCATACAAAAGATATTTTACTTATTAACTTCCGTGAGGAATAAACTCGAATCCACAAGATGCCCTTCAATTGACTTTAACCATTTCCTAGTATGCTTTGTTTACGTTAAAATACGAAGATGAGGCCAGTTGGTTCTAATTCCATGTTGTTGTTGTTGTTTTACTCCTCGTCGACCTCGAGGTCTCTGGAGGCGAGATGTGATTGGGGACAAGGAACGGGAATGAATTCTGCCATGACCTCTTTGAAGGAAGCATCATAGCATTCGCCTGGAGTGATATTCCATGTAAAGCTATTTATGTTGGCTTCGGCTTTTAAAGCTAGCTGGTACTGTAACCCAGATGCAGTCGGAACTTAAAGTTGTTAGCAATCGTTCCAGCAGGCCGTTGCGGTCAGATAATTTGACTCGTAAATGCTGATTGCTATCACTGTTACTGAACACATGGTGGCACATCTGTTGAATTGTCCTCCACTATCGTTGCTTGTTATCAATTCACACGGAGACGCCTGGTGGTAACTGAGAGTCTTTTCACTACGGAGATAACATTTTGCACTTTCACTTCCATTGTCTCTTCTCACCCGAGGTCTCCACGGTTTCCGTAATTATAATGAAGTTAACCTCTTCCGTTGTTTTTGACGACCTTGTGCCCTTGCAGGGATTTTCTCCAGTCGATACCACAATCGCGTTGCTCTGCTTATTAGCGTGTGCGTACTTGCTTGAATGCCCCTTTTCTGTAAATGCATTATTATTATTTTCCTGTACCCATACCTTGACAAAAGTGTCCACATTTTTCATCTTTCCCTCTTTGTAGTGTAGCTTACAACTTCCCAGTTACAGCCTTAAATTTCTATTTGGATGACGCTATGCAAAGATTAAAACGGAGGAACTAGAAGATACTAGAATATGTATCGATAAAGTTTCAAACGCGTTACTATGTGCAAAAGATCACGAGGTTGTAACAAACTGCGAAGAAATTACGTGTTCGAAAAAATTAATAACCTCGACAAATAATAGTTTGTTCTAGAAATCCTGTACATTCATTTTTCCAGTTGGGTTAGCAGACGAAACCCACTACACCTGAGCACCTGCTCCTCAGTACACACTTTGTGGTGTGTATGTGTAATGGGTAATATGTAAATGTGGGCGCATGTATGTATATATATAAAGATACAGCACTAAGTTTAATGTATCTTGACCGAATGGCCAACAGGCTAAGTCTCAAATAAATATTTAAAAAAAAAAATTGTGGCTGCGATACAAAAGATGAGAAATTTTGACTTTAGGAGTTATTAAAAAACCGAGAAATTGGTGATTATTTTGTGTCGTGTAGGAGAAACACATCTTTAAAGTTCGTCAATCTTTAAACATCACTCGTCAGTTGTAGAAATCAGTTTATGACAATTCAATAGACGAGAACTCCTCGCTCTCATTCCAGGTGAGTCGCTCAGCCGTAGTGTTTACTTACTCACTGAAATGGAAATTCTGCTCCGTCTTTATGCTACTCGGTGATTTTCTCAGAAATTTACTTCTGGTGTTTCTTGTGTAAATCTCTTTCGGCTATTTTACGATACATGTTTTGATGTGCCTATTGCTATATTTATTTCTGTTGTAGAAATTAAATTGTAAAATTTCTTACATTATACACGAATGTTTTTTATCTTCATACTATAAAATCGGAGACCTATGGCACAATATGTTAAGCATGATTCTACTAGTAGACAATCAAATTGTAATTTTAATTGGATAATAATGATAAGATGCTGCTACAGAAGGAGGAGCCTCTAACGAAATTAAAGACAGAATTATATATATGAATTTAAGCCACTTTTTAGCCAAATAAACTGAACCGTCTTTAACGAATTGAAGGGCAGAACTAAATATATAAATTTATGCCACGTATTAGGCAAATATATCGAATAAATTTAACAGATTTAAGGGGAGGATTAGAGAAACAAATTTAAGCCACGCAGTAGGCAAATAGACTGCATCGTCATCAACGGAATTAAAGGGCAGAAATAAAGTTGAGCCAAGTAAAATGCTATACTGTTGTTAAGGCCCGTTCCCACGATCCCTTGTAACGAAGGCGAGTCGGGAGGGGATGGGACGAATACTCAACCACACGCCATGGGAACAGGGTCGCCTCTGCTAGCGGAGACGAGACGCAGCTACCCACTCTGAATCGGTAAACATTACAGGCGTGTGTAGCGGTGCGCTGTTGCCATTGGTTTGCAGCAGCGGTGCGCACCCCTTCTGTCACTGTAAAGTGTTCTGTGCCAAACGACACTAGGCAACGTGGTGCGGAGGTGGTGGCAAGGTAAGCTAGGACTAACCTGCGGTCGTCCCTACACTTCGGCTGATAAGGCCCGTCTCGTCTCGCCTTCGTTACAAGGTATCGTGGGAACGCGCCTTAAGATATCCTACGATAGCTTGACTGTTTAGCTGCATTGTTATCTCAGGCTGCAGCGTTATATAGTAAGGCGGCCTGTTGTGATTTCACAATCCACCGGGGTAGATTTCATGCAGTTTCTCGGAATTACTCGTAGATACGAAGCTTGCAAGGTTGGCACACAGTTGTAGGTAGTGTTAGGCTCCATTAGCGTAGACCTTGTGCAATGATTATTGCTGCAGAAAGGTCAGGAAACCATAGAACAAAAAGACGGATCGAGTATGTGTGAAGGTTGCTATGAGTGGAGTCTCCCTACTACCTCAGCCGTGGGGAGAAGGGATGGGGCGCGTGCCCTATCGGCCCTATCTCCCTAATAGGGTATCCGCTGCCCTTCCCTGGTCCATCAGTCTCTACACTGCCACCTAGGTGGCAGCGTTCCAACTCTTCACAACAGCTACATACAAGGCCACAGTCGTGCTAACTTAATATGCCTCATAAATCCGGTACTTCCGAAAGTGTTTCGCCAGATATTGTGATTCAAGTTTGTTTTAAATAGAACAATGTATTCAATATTTAATTGCTTCCCATCATCAACGGCGAACAAAATGATGAATACAGAAACTAATTTCAACTTTCAGCTTGGAGCTTTTTTTTATTTTACTGAACAGAAGTGAGACCCAGCCAAAACTTTTTTTTCTGAAACTGTTGAATATATGTGGTAACAAAATAACGTCGGTAATGAGAGGCAGTCTTAACAGTAGTGATAACCTCTTGATTCAACCTTCTTCAACTATAATGAGCCATACACACTACTAGATGCCTAAGAGGAGTATCTGATAGTATACTAATTACGAAAACCTATCAAATATGCGTCCTGGACAACTGTCGCCAAACTATAACCTTTTTTTCTGTAGCCTACTCGATAAAAATAATCCGATACTATTTTATTTTTAGTTTTAAGTAGAGGAAGGAAAACATGTATTTCCCACTCGGGAAATCAACTTTATTTTAACAGCGTTATTAATTAGCTGTGTTCAAATTTGTTTTCCCACTCACTACAGTCATTCGAGTTTTCAGTGGTGGATCAGTCGTTAAACTTAATCATAACCTACAGTTCAATTAGAATACTGCGTTTCTGCCTGGCGTTGTTACTAAGACCTCAGATGGAATGTTTGTGTACCCGAAGACAGTGTAAGTAGCATTTTTAGAACGGCTGCATTTGTAAATTGGTTTACGGATGTGTAGTGATCTTGGACGATCGTTATGTCATTGACAGCCACTGTATCCTCTTCGATCTATCGCCCTCAACTCGTTTCTTTTTCTATTTAATCGTGTAACTTAAACTAGTGTTGCAACAACAGGATACAAAACTAATCAGCTGCCTACTAATTCCAAGAACGTTTGTCGACGGACGCTGTGAACAACCTTTGCAGTTGCTTCTCATTACTGAATGCGCTCGCATCGTCTTATAGTTAAATCGGAACATATAAAAATTACCTTGGCACGATAATAAAGGTTCTTTTACAGAAGTTGCTATTAACTTTGAACCTAACGTTTAAGTACAAAATACTTCTACATGATTCACTAAATTGATTGTAATGGGAGGATGAAAGTGAGACACGTTGCGGTCTACTGGCTGATGTGCCAGACAGCTGGTTCAGAAATAGTATGCTAATGCAGGTATACGTCATTCCTGCATAGCCAACACTCATTCATCCCAGATGCACAGCACTTCCTATAAAAACGTAATACTTTCAGTGTTTTCATCATCAGCCATATTTCTGCTCTATCAACTGTACAGTGAAATTTTTCTCGCCCAGTCTTGTAACCTACTTGTTGACACTGACATTTCTCTCACCGATTCTTATAACATAGTGTAATAAGAGTCAGTGAATTATTCACTTTGCACAGTGTGTCCTGCTTTCAACCTCTGTGTCTCGCAGGTTTATCAACACTTTGCTGTCACGTTTTCAACAGTCTCGTGGCACTAAGCGAGTATGAGGTCCGCTCTGCCTCTGGTGAGCCTTGGGGCCTCGCTACCTCTGCCTGCGGGCCCAGTCCTCCTTGATGATGTCCGCCGCCTTCTCCGCGATCATGATGACGGGGCCGTTGGGGTTGCCGCTGACGATGCGCGGCATGATGGAGGCGTCCACCACCCGCAGCCCCTTGACGCCGTGCACCCTGAGGCGCGGGTCCACCACGGCGGTGGGGTCGGAGGCGGGGCCCATCTTGCAGGTGCCCACCGGGTGGTAGATGGTGAAGGTGAAGTGCCTCAGCGAGCACTCCCAGTACTCGTCGGAGGCGAAGGCGTGCTGCGAGCAGCCAGGCAGCGGGATGGTGTGCGGCCGAGACCCGAACTGCTGGAACGCAGGCGTCGCCGACAGGTTGAAGGCGATGCGGATACCTGACTAGAGAGAGAGAGAAACTGAGTGCCACCAGCCATCTCAAGAACTTAGCTGAATTACGATGTTTTACTAGCCATACAGTAAGGTAGTAATGGTTCTATGACCTTCGAGGAACAGTCGAAGAGATCTCGTGTGGGTTGCCGAGATCCATTGTGTGGATTGAAATCAACGATAACCCTGCGTTTGTTTTGTTTAATGAAACTTTTTTAGGAACGGTAGGAAAAAATTTCTTAACATTACGCATTAACCGCGCATGTGCCGCAACGTTACGCACATGTATACTTAACGTTCTGCGCATGCTCACTTAATGTTATACTCATGCTCATTTAACGTTCTGCTCATGCTCATTTAACGTTCGCCTCATGCGCACTTAACGTTCGCCTCATGTGCACTTAACTTTCTGCTCATGCGCACTTAACGTTCTGCACATACTCACTTAACGTTCTGCGTATGCGCACTTAGCGTTTTGCGCAGGCTCACTTAGCGTTCTGCGCAGGCTCACTTAGCGTTCTGAGCATGCTCACTTAGCGTTCTGCGCAGGCTCACTTAGCGTTTTGCGCAGGCTCACTTAGTGTTTTGCGCAGGCTCACTTAGCGTTTTGCGCAGGCTCACTTAGCGTTTTGCGCAGGCTCACTTAGCGTTCTGCGCATGCTCACTTAGCGTTCTGCGCAGGCTCACTTAGCGTTTTGCGCAGGCTCACTTAGTGTTTTGCGCAGGCTCACTTAGCGTTTTGCGCAGGCTCACTTAGCGTTCTGCGCATGCTCACTTAGCGTTTTGCGCAGGCTCACTTAGTGTTTTGCGCAGGCTCACTTAGCGTTTTGCGCAGGCTCACTTAGCGTTCTGCGCATGCTCACTTAGCGTTCTGCGCAGGCTCACTTAGCGTTTTGCGCAGGCTCACTTAGTGTTCTGCGCAGGCTCACTTAGCGTTCTGTGCATGCTCACTTAGCGTTCTGTGCATGCTCACTTAGCGTTCTGCGCAGGCTCACTTAGCGTTCTGCGCAGGCTCACTTAGCGTTCTGCCCATGCTCACTTAACGTTTGCCTCATGCGCAGTTAACGTTTGCCTCATGCGCATTTAACGTTCTCCTCATGCACACTTAACTTTCTGCTCATACGCACTTAACGTTCTGCTCATGCGCACTAACGTTCTGTGCATACTCTCTTAACGTTCTACTCATGCGCAGTTAACGTTCGCCTCATGCGCACTTAGCGTTCTCCTCATATTAAACAGTATATATTCGCTACATCGTTTTGAGTTAGTTCACTTTAGCTGTTAAATTTGCTAGGCATGTATGTATTAGTGTGAATGCATGTGTTTCATGAGTATACCTAAACGTTATCAGAAATTTCAAAGCTTAAATTGATTTAATAATCACTGAAAAGCACGTGATGACGTCAGACGGTATATATACTTCCGGAAGAATCGCTATTATCACACAGACACACGCCCCATTATTTTTAGTTGCTTTTTTGTCTATTAGTTGCTTTTTGTTTGTTTATATTAAATCGATGTAGATGGTTTCATTATACTCTCTGATCGGTGTTCCGCTAATAAAAGAAATATGGAATCACGTGAATGTACTGATGCACGGGTGATAAATGCTTTCAATTTTGTGCGTTTCTCGTACGTGTACACATTGATACAAGCACCAGTTTTTAGTTTATTGTATCTATTTTCTGCTATTTTGATTTAATTGATAATGCAGTTATGCACTAAATGAACCGGATTGATTTTGTTGTTGCTAATTGTCATAGTCCCAATGAGTAGTGGAAGAACAAACAGCCGAATGAAATACGACTGTCCTAAAAAAGTTACTTACTGATTCTTCAGTATAACAAGAAATTACTAGCAGTGAATATAAATACTGATTTGAAATATTGGTCGACAATGCACTTTGCCTCTCGTTTAGTTCCAGAATTCATAGTTTTATTCCAGCGAGAACCGTAGCTTGCAGCCATCTGGGTTCATCGAAATTTCATAATGTCTCTGTGTCAAATTATTACTGAAAATATCATAAATAATCTACAAAACATCCCAAAACCTTTCGAATCTATACGATTATAAACCCGTAAGCAATCTGCGTGTGTCTGATTATTTGAACGGGAACTGCCCAAAAACTACCGCAGCAATTTGGATGGCGTTTTCAAATTTTTAGAGCTATTGGTACGAATTGAATTCTGCAAAAATAGCTAATGACTTATAAGGATGGAGGAAATATTTAAATACATCTGTAAACAGGTAATTATGATCCACGGATCGCACCGTAAACGTATATATATAAATAGACGTGTGTGTTCCTATATTTCACTCTGCAGCCTCCAATAGAATCGAGTTTCCCATCATACGCTATGGTGGTTACATGTTGGTAGCTGTGGGGGTGTGGGAGATATAGTGGTTGGAAGTTGTGGATCTGGAACATTTTCATATTTCGACCAAAGACATGTGTGTCGATATATTTCGCTTTGCTGCCACAACTACATAACGCAGACCACTGGCGTTTTTGTGTGGTAGTATCCTGGAGTTTCACATCGTGCACTATGGTAATTTCATGTCGGTAGCTGTCGGGGTGTGGGAAATATTGTGCTCGAAAGTGGTAGACCTGGTATAAAAATAGACACTTGTGTCCCTGTCTTACACTCTGCAACCAAAACTACCTTGCTCAGACCACTGGTGTTTGGTTGTGGTAGTTGCATCGAGTCTCCCATCGTGCACTATAGTGGTTGCATGTAGCTGTGAGGTGTAGGAGATATGGTGGTTCTAAGTGGTCGGCTGAGGGTATTTTCATATATCGACCAAAGACATGTGTATCTCTGTATTTCACTTTGCAGCCATAGATACCATGCGCAGATCACTGATGTTTGTGTGTGGTATTAGCCTCGAGTCTCCCATCGTGCACTGCGGTGATTGCATGTCACTAGCTAACGGTAAATTTTTTTTACAAACACGAACGATGTCGGTGCATCAGTTAGTAGGATATTAAAAGTGAAGAAATATCTAATCAGCAATTCTATCCCAGAAATAATTTTGTGTAGGTAAATTCCGAATTTTTACTCACAATCTCCATAGAAGGTTACAACGTGGCAGCTGGAAAAATTGTGGAAATTTTGAATACTATAATTAATTGGCTTACGTTTCATTGTTTCGCTAAACCTTACGACCATATTCGTCTTTCGCGGGATAATGTATAGCTGGGAATTGATATTGAGATGGTTTTTGTCACACAAACGAACATTTATTACACGCTTTATATTAGCTTGACTTGTATCTATGTGTGTATGTATGTATGTATGTATGAATGTAACGGAATTTTACAACTCCATTTTGACTCACTTCCCGATGTCCGAGCTGTTTGAAATTTGGCACACATATTAAGAACCGGTGACAATACAATAATTTCATAGCTATATCCTGCTATGCTCATTACTTTGAGAGTAACAACAGAAAAATGGTTGAATGTCGTGGAATTTTGCAATATAATTTTAACCCAATTCCAGATGTCCGAGTTGCTTGAAATTTTGCTCATGTATTGATAATTGATTACAATACAATAATTTCATAGCTATGTCTTGATATTGTGATTACGTTTACAGTAAAAACATAAAAATTTTGCACACGTTTTAAGAACCGTTAACAATACAGTAGTCTCTTAGCAACGTCCTGCTATTCTCGTTACTCTGACGGTAACAATAGAAAAATGGTTGCCATGTAATGGAATCTTTCATTTCAGTGTTTACCCGCTTCCTGACGTCCGAATCGTTTTAAATTTTGCACACTTATTAAGAACCGATAAAAATTCAATAATTTCACTATCACCACGTTGTCAGTGTATCCTATACTTGATGGGATTACTGAGTTAGGCAAATGCAGCCGCGACATTAGTGCACAGGTGCGATTCGAGAAATCTTCGTCATTTAGCGGCCACACCCTTCGGTGATTTCCCACCCAATATAGCCATCATCATCATCATCGTTCTCCAGTTTCCCGGGTGTGATTTACGAGCCTTGGTTGCTGTAGACGATCGTCTTCTGCTGTCTCCTATCCAGAAAGGTTTCTCTGTCTGAAGTAGCTTAACGTTTTGTTGAATAGTAAGTATTCGAAATATTACTTCGTACTATTATAGAAAAGTAGCCTTCCTCGTTTACCGTGCTATTGGATCTCTTGTTGAGTTGACCATTTAATTGTATTTTACTCGTGGGAATAATAATTAATAATCTACATCTACATCTACATATATACTCTGCAATTCACAAAATTGTGGGTGGCAGAGGGTGCTCAGCACCAAAGCTAATCTCTTTTCTGTGCATTCCAATCCCTAATGGTACGAGGGAAAAAAGAATTCATATAAGAATCAGTCCGGCACCTTATTTCTCTAATTTTATCTTTCCTGTCCTTCCGACTCAAATAGGTTGGTGGAAGAAGTATTTCACTACACTCATGAGTGAAAGTTGGAGTACGCATGTTTTCCAATAAGTTTAAACGAAACGTGTGTCGTCTATCTACCAGAGACTCCCAACCTAATCTACTAATCAGTTCTGTGACGCTTTCATAAGGACTGTAGCAAGCGGTCACGAATCGAGCGGCTCTTCTCTGTACTTTCTCTATACTTTCGATCAATCCCTTACGAAACGGGTCCCAAACTACAACTCAAAGAAAAAGAGAGATTGGCGAAGAAAAGCCAACAGTAAGAAACATACTTTTTAAACTATCTGAACTAAAAAGTTAAAAATAAAATTGTAGTTTAAAAAAACTAAAATCACGCTTTCGTAGTAATGTGACCTAAAAGGTTAAAAATAATATTTAAATATAAAGTTTGTTTAACAGTGATAGGACGTCCCACAATTCAGGATAAATTAATTTTTTTGAATAAGCTTAAAGTATAAAGTCACTGATTACAAAATTAACTTTAATGTTAAAAAAGCGTGGGGTGCGCTCTACATAACTTTTGACAATGACTCTGTCTTTACAAACAGCCAACGACAAAAAATATAAGACAACTGAAATAGCACCACATGCTTTTTTACATTAAAGTTAATTTTGTAATCAGTGACTTTATACTTTAAGCTTATTCAAAAAAATTAATTTATCCTGAATTGTGGGACGTCCTATCACTGTTAAACAAAATGTTTATATTTAAATATTATTTTTAACCTTTTAGGTCACATTACTACGAAAGCGTGATTTTAGTTTTTTAAACTACAATTTTATTCATTTACAAGGTTTTACGCGCGGGTGTCAGCAACAACGTAACGTGAATAACAGCTAGTAAGATGGATGAGTCATTATGAAGCACTCGTTAAGATGACAGGAGGCGTAAAGTAATGAATCTTCTTTTTTAGCCCGGAGTGATAAGAGAAGCAACGGGACCGCAGAATCGATACGGCAGAGTCCGCATTTGGAGCTGTGCCCAACGCGAATCAACAGAGGGAACCGCATTGGCGCCACAACCTGTTGGCAAACCACCCATGTCGGTAATCCTGCGTCCAAGACAAAGTTAGAACCTCCTTCCAATCATGGCGATGTACAGTTGCAGGGGCAGTGGTTATGTCTTTCAAACAGAAAGACGTATAAATAATAACTGAACGACAGATAATAAAAAAAAAAAAAGACACCACATGGAAATAGATGCAGTGCTGTAGTTTTAGAAAACATATATTACAACAAAATCTCAGCATGGAATATATCCATCTTTTATATTGTTCACAGTCTTTATTTTTGTTTGTTTGAACTTGAGTTTTATTTTTAGACAACGACGAAAAGACTATTACAAGCTTATGTCTGGAGTATTGCCCTCTATAGATCTGAAACCTGGACAGTGGGTACAGAAGAGAAAAAAACATTAATTTCAAAAGGGTGTTACACACTACCTGGAGGGACAAGATTACAAATAGTGTTGTAAAAAAACGGTTTTTTTTCTGGCTTGAAAAAAAACATGAAAAAAAACTTTGAAAAAAAAACATGTTTTTTTTCTGGAACACGTTTTTTTTCACAATTATTAAATCTCAAATTTGTAAGGCAGTTATCGTTTAAAATGACTGTTTTAGAGTTTATTCTAAGTACTTATCTTAGTTTAAAATCTACTATATTTTTCTGGTTCAGTAGGAAAAAAAATTACGAAAATATTGGCAAAATTGACTGAAATTTTCTTTATGAACGGGGATTTCCCGAAGAGACTAGGTTGCGCCAGAAGGAATCCCCATTCCCCATTGTTTGGATTGATACTTGCTATTTGAAATAGTGCTGCCAGCCCTACAAAATTACCTACAGATCTTTTTAAAAAATTAGGAATTTAAAATTTATCCACGGTTTTTTGCCTCTTTTTATTACTAATTGGGCTTTCCTTATATTCGTATACTTGTTAACTCTCAGAGTATAGTGGTACTGAGTCATTAAATTGTCAGTAAGGGAGCGTGCATAAACCACATAGCTCCATTTTGGCCTCCTGTGAACCCCCACGTAGCCCTACGTGGCTTTTGCCTCCCCCCCCCCCCCCCCGTTCACGAAGCACGTAGCTTTCTTCCGTTTTGATTCCAGAAGACATTTTGTATTGTTTTGTCTTGTCAGACTATTGTAAATTACATACGGATATAATTAACTGAGGGATATAAATACTCATGTGCTGTTGTGAGTTCAGTTCCTCATTTTAACTGTGAAAAATGTTACGAAAGGAAAGTTACGTGGCTTGGCTCGGAACCTCCCCCCCCCCCCTCTCCCACGTAGCCCAGCGTTGCCTTCCAGCTAACCCGTCCTCCCTCTGGACCGAGCCACGTAGTTTGTGCACGGTCCCTAATTACGAATCGTTTCCTTGCAACCGTTGGTGTAAACAAACGATTGAAAAGAAGTAAAGCTCCTATTTTGTGTGATAACAGATTTTAATTCAAACTTAAAAGACCGTAATACAGAACTATCGGCGCAGTCTTTATGCACAGTGTGTACTTTGCTCACAATTTAAAATTGCAATCTCAAAATCTTTTGCGTACAATACAAGAACAACCAGTAAAATAAAATTTAAGTATTTCTGAAGTTATGGAAAATTCCGACACTGATCGAACAAGTGTTGGTAGTGCTGATACTAGTGAATGTGGTACTGACATAGAGGATGAATAAAATTATATTACCTATATAGATACACTTATGAATCATTATGTGAGACATTATATCATTCAGTAAGACTTAAAACACACTTGTAAAATGGAAGTTCCTTAAATAAAACTATAATTTATCAAATATATTGTTTTCTGAAAAAAAACAAAATTTAGAAAAAAAACACGGGTGCTAGGTTTTTTTTCATGTTTTTTTTCACAAAGCTGAAAAAAAACATTTTGTTTTTTTTCAGTTTGCAACACTAATTACAAATGATGACATTTTTGAGAGGGCAGGAGAGTATAACTCTATATGGAAGAACATAAAATCGCGGAGGACAATTTTAACTTGACATATCTTAAGACACGAGAGCTTAGTGAAAACAGTAATGGAGGGAACGGAACAAGGAAAGAGATGTCGAGGAAGACCACGTTTAAAATACATCCAGCAGATAATGGAAGATGTTGGCTGCAGAGATATGAAGATATGAAGAGCAGGGCAGAGAGTAGAGCTGAATGGAAGACCGCCGCAGACCAATCCCAGGACTGACTACCGAAGAAGAAGATGCGAAGGTCGAAGGGAATGATGCTGAATGCATTGTTAACAAAATAGTTGTTTAAGTTATGAATTTTTTGCTACCATCTGAATGTAAGTCAAACTATTTGTAGCTTCAAATTTCTTGCACACGTTTTTGGTTTCAAAGTCAGAGACCATTATAATGTTGACAATAAACGCGCTACTATTTGCATTGTGTAAAAGGTCTTTTGTTACTTTGACGAGTGCAATTAATTCTGTTTGTTTTGACACCATATCATTTCTCATTCCTCCATTTTCATTCTGATAGTAATTTTCGTGTATTTTTAAAATCAAACGTCAATTTTGCCATAAGTTTGTTACAAACCTCTAAGAATAACATATATATTGTCTTCACCTGCTTTGGTTCCGTACGGACAGCAATGTTGTATACGCGATAAATACAGCCAACAGGTGCATTTCGGTTTTTTTCACTTCTCTGTTAACCGAAGAAAGTAAAAGGGTAGGCTCTACTAAATCGGCTTGTCAAAAGTGTTTTGTATCCTGGTGATAGATGAGTTAGTCATTTTAGCTTCGAATCAAGTGTTTTATCTTTTCAGTTGGTGGAATATTAAACGTAACTATATGATAACAGTAATGTTTCCATAATGTTAAAGATCTCACATTTTTATATAAACTGGACTTTTTCCTGTTCGTTTTAACAGCTAATACTTTCCTTCCTCACATTTCAGTTTACAAAACGCCGATAATTTTTGTTTACAGTGATCATAACCAAACACGCGCTCCATCACGATTCTCTGCATACCGTGTTATTGAGAGATGTACTTAGGAAACTCTGACTATACCAGAAGTACTGAAAATAAGTACTTTTTCCATTTTTTTATGGAAGAAATGGAATACATCTAACTTCTAGTACATCAACTTGTAAATTATTTTGGTTCATATGATAGTGTTCTTTGCGGGGAGTTGAATATTAACTGTTATCATTACATGTTGATTTTTAGCTCTGTTTTCTTAATTCTTTTACTAATAATGAGTTTTCTCGTATTTTTTCCCCTTTGGTGCAGATAAAATAAAAACTTTGTTTTGGCATGTAGACGATTTGACTTATTAAATGATCTTAGGTATAGGTAAAAGTCACGGGGTTCCTACGGCACCTGCCGCCTCCCGCAGGATTCATGGAGGTAGATACAGGGTGTCCAGAAAAGGACTCCCTGATTTAAAAATTAAATATCTCGAAAACAAAGATCGATAGAGGAATGCAGTAAACGGTATGTTTATTGTGACAGCTGTAAGAAGTGTATACAGCAGTGTGAAATAATAGTTACAAAAGCTGCTAACAGATGGCGCTGTACGCTCATATCAGCAAACATAAGTGAAATAATCGTATGAAAACAATCTTTGCAAACAATCACATCACAATGTTTTCAAAATGTTCACCATTGGCACGTTTCAATGGTGGAACTGATCGCCCTGAGCTTCGGATCACTATTTAGGCATTACGTATGGCGATTACAGCTCCATCTGTTAGCAGCTTTTGTAAATATTATTTCACACTGCTGTATACACTTCTTACAGCTGTCACAATAAACATACCGTTTACTGCATTCCTCTATCGATCTTTGTTTTCGAGATATTTAATTTTGAAATCAGGGAGTCCTTTTCTGGACACCCTGTATCTCCGCATTCCCATTACAACCTTTTCGGCACTATAATGGATGTGACGAGGTCAGCGCCACGCTGCGGCTGATCTTTATCTTCGCGCGGAGTTTACTCCCTGGGTCTCATTGAACAGTAGGCTGAGTGGGCGTGGTTTGGGGGGGGGGGCATTCTGGACGTTCAGCTTCGAATAGTTAGTGCCAATTTTTATTTTCTTCAGTTGACAAATGCTCCATACCGATCTTGTGTTCCCCTGTTTTTGTTTTGTTTTAAACACAGTAAACAGTAAGAAATTTGCATTTTTATTTAAAAAAAATAAAAACATGAGAAGTCGGAAAATAATAGTATTTTTTAACAAAATGAAATATGTATAAAAGATTTTTCCGTTTTCGCAGCAATTGTATTGGTGTAAATAGCTTCATGACTTTCACGTTGCGTCGAAGTGCTCCTTCTTTTTCTTCTTCCCAGCGTTTCTACCAGGCCTTAGGTCTTCTTCAGAGCACTCATCAGGAGGCTAAGTCCCCTGAGGAAGACCTAAGCCATCGTCGAAACCTTGGGATGAAAAAGAAGGAGCACTTCGACGCAACGTCAAACTCATGAAGCCATTTGTACCAAAATGAAATATGTTTTATATACCAAAACATTACAGTGCGTCTGTGAAACAAAAATAACAGGTAGAACACAAGACTGATACTAAATATTTCCCGAGTGGAATGTATTAAGAAAATAAAAGCTGACGACGAAAATAACTTCAAAAAATCGAAACGTGTATGCGTGTGTGCTAGAATAAACATTTTATTTTACGTATAGAGAGGAGTACTGTTTGTTGCTACTGCGGGAGTGTGTGGTATGGTGTAGTTACCCTCAGTGAGCACTTGGACGTCCTCCTTGTGCGCGAAGTAGTTGGGTATGATGACGGGGTGGTGCGCGGGGTTGGCAGACCTGAGGCGCACCCAGCCCGAGCTCCTGGGCCGCAGCAGCAGCGGCAGGATGGTCCACGTCTCCGCCTTCAGCAGCGGCTTGTACACCGTGTTGAACACGCCGTCCCGCAGGCCCAGCACCTGCCACAGACGTGTTAGTAGTACAGAGTGACGCACGCGCAAGTAGT
This sequence comes from Vandiemenella viatica, assembly GCA_031002005.1. Classification (NCBI taxonomy): domain Eukaryota; kingdom Metazoa; phylum Arthropoda; class Insecta; order Orthoptera; family Morabidae; genus Vandiemenella; species Vandiemenella viatica. Next base: position 26,751,951 of record CM061914.1, on the reverse strand, counting down.
TAGGATTACAGCAGTTAGTATAAATATGCATAAAAACAACGCAAGGTAACGAATTATTGGCTCACCGCTTGCTGTAATATGGGGGCATCCACAAATTACGTGAGGTGTTTTTCCGGATTTCTGGACCCCCCCCTCCCCCCTGGTGAGATTTCGTGAGATCTGGCCGGACCCCCCCCCCCACCCTCTGGTGAGATCTGGTCCGTGAGAACCCCACCTAGAAATTGCCCTGGAAACTTTTATAGACTTTTTTTTTTTTTTTTTTTTAGGTCACACCCTAACTTTTTGACGAAATACCCTCCTAAAATCGACTTTGGCGCAAATTGTAGACCTTCATTTTTTTGGCTCTACTGTCCTCAAATTTTTAGCAAAATCTCACTTGAGATTTCCGTAGACCCCCCCCCTCCCCCCTGGTGAGATCTGGTGAGATTTCGCCGGATTCCCCCCCCCCCCTATTTGACCTCGCGTAATTAATGGATGTCCCCTATCCAAGAAATGTAATACACCTTCTGTCTACCTTCATATCTATACCTATGTATACCAATCCCTATCTATACCTACCATTACCTTACCTACCTACCTACATTACCTACATTATTATTAACTTCCCCAATTATCACTCATAATTTCCGGGCTGAAAGACCGTGGTCCATAAGTAAAACTTTCCCCTGACGTTTTGTCTTCAACTGCCGCTTAGCCTCCGAGGATGTCTTCCGCAGTTGAAGACGAAACGTCAGGGGAAAGTTTTACTTATCGACCACGGCCTTTCAGCCCGGAAATTATGAGTGAAGTTAATACCGGCCGTGAAAGCCTACATTGTTCCCCAATCATTTTTATTATTATTATCAATATTTTTATGAGTATTTTATTAGACTTAAGTATTCTGTATTAAGGTTGTTTATTAATTTATATTATTGCTGGGTTTCCAAAGCCTGTAGTATGTGCAGGAACCATGGGTAGCTTAGTGTTTTTATATCAGTATAAATTCGTGACCCTGACGAGCCATCTGTCAGGCAGCAGTTGTTGGTTTGGGGGGCTGTTTTTTTAATATATTTATATAAAGGCGCAGGGTCGAGACATCAGAGTCGGTGTGTGATGTCGCTAAGAGACTGGTGTATGCTGCCAGAGCAGCCTCTATAATGTATCAAAATGTTTTAGTAAAGAATAGTAAAAAAAAGCAACAAATTCTCAAGCAGGACGTCCTTTTATCTACGTACAATTTCCGAGCTGACGGCATACAGGTGTAAAGAAGAGGATAGTGTGGGCCGCCGTCAAAATTAGACTCCGTGATTCTACAAGAATTGCACATAGCAGCTCGCACTACCTACCTAGCTGTATGTGCTTACAACTACCTACGAGTATATCAAAATCTACCTATACCTGGACCTACCTGTGTAAACTTATAACAACCTATACCTACCTATACCCTACGTATACCCACTTATCTGTATCTTATAGCTGCCCTATACATATACCTTCCTAACTTTTCAGTCCTTTGCAATAAGGCAGACGCCCAACACTGCGAATCAGTCACTGAGCATGACTGAGATGTAACCTTACTCTGAATTTACAAGTGTTTCTTTTCAAATGCTATTACAGAGCCTGTTTCTGTACGTTTAAGATATTTTGTAAAGTAATTGTGATCGACAGGTTGTAAACTCCTGAAACCAAACAACATTATTAAAAAAATTTGATCTGCTTTTCTGTTTGTTCCGGAAACACGCAAAAATTACTGAACAGATTTTGGTGTGGTTTCACATTTTGAAATCTTAGCTTCTGACCTTAAAATTAAAATCAGATTAAATATTAACAAATAAATTCACGAGGCTTTATCCTGAAGCCATCAGTAACTTGTTTCTATCAGTATTCTGTAGAAACATGGCAGCCGGTCATTGAGCTTAGTAAAAATGGTAATGATACCTGAGGAAAATGCATGCTAAAATTGTGAATAAAATAACACGTTCTTTTTAATAGTATTGTGAAAAAAAAGTGTTGTGTTAATCATAAGTTTGTGTTTGCATCGAATGTCCATTACTGATTCAAACGATATGCAAATATACTGCCTATTTACTTACACTATCGTGACACTAGTACTCTAATAGAACTAGAACACTCATACCAAATTTCTGACAAATGGAGCCCTCTGTCAGCATCCTTATTAATATTCCGCTTCTTTCGAGACTGGAGAGCTTGTCAATTCATTACAAGTAATTTAGTAAACGCCAAATCTTCTTTCGCGTTATGTGCAAATAGGTTCGTGTTTTATTATTTTTTTATGGATGATAGCATTAGTTAAATATAACGGATGCACATGAGCTTTTCTTCCTTTTCTTTCCTACTGCTGGGAACGAAGCGTGTTTTACAAAGACTTTCGTTCACATGAAAAAAATATGTTTTTACTCGAAGGCAGTGAAAGTATGCAGCAATTAACAACTTTACGTGTCTCATGACGTCGTAACAGCTGGTAATGATGAAAAAAGGCTCCTTTGTGTGAAAACAACGGTTGTTTCTTCCACCTTCCATTTCGTCTGTCAATTCAGAACTTAATCACTGTAACACTTAATCATATTTAGTCTACTAACAGTCTGTTGTTATGGAGAATTTAGATAAAAATAAAGCAAAATTAGTATAAATTTTTACACTAATAGCGATTGGAAAACTTTTTTTCTTTCCCTGCACACTTCTTCGTCGAAGAGGAAATAAGACAAGGAATTCGGTGACACCTCTTTGAAGCAACCATCGCGTGAAGTGATTTCAGGAAGCCATGGAAAACTGATGGTCGGGAGGGGACTGAAGCATCGATTGTATCTGGTTCTATGAAGGCGTGGCCCGTGTCCAAGCATAAGTGGTTATCATGTGGAATTTGACCTTCTGGGAAGATGGATTGGGGTGATTTCCCGTTGCCTTCCCCAGTGTGGCAGTATTCGTAAGTATGAATGACACTGATAGTATGTGTGTTCAGCGTAGAATGTTGTGGATAAGAGGCGAAGAGAGTAAAAACCGGTGCTGGCCCATTCAGGACTATTCTTCCAAAAGACATCTGGGCCCGCCAACCGTAACGTCCTTACCCAACGCACGAATCACAATCGACAACGGCGGACGCCCTCGCTCTAACCTGTGAGCAGGGGTTTGGGATTTAACCCAGGACTTTGGTTCACGGTCTGGTGGTTAGGTATTGTGCAGCCCCACCTCTCCTACCCAACCGCTCTAATGACCCCGATGTCGACGAAATGTAAAGGAATAAGCAGTCCCACCCAACCGGCCAAGTCCTGATGATCAATATTTCTTTCACCACCAGCTCAGCCCGTGTCAGCGCCACACACAATCATGATGCCCCAACTAGGGATGCAAGGTAATATCAATATCGATATTGATGCCAGGAAGATCGTTCGCATCATATCGATAATATCGATTTTTTTCGATATTTGTCTATATTATTTTATAAATTAGAAATATGTATCTAAATCAAAATCAAGTAATAAATTTGAGGTAGTTTATAGAAAAAAATTAGGTCTACAGATATTAAGCGTCAACAGATCCTAAAAACGTAGTTTGCTTAGCGATTTCTCATGATGTCTATTCCTGGTTTGAGTGACAGTGGTTCCTGCCTGTGAGAAAAGGCGTTCAGAAGGTACCGACGAGGCTACTTTGACTAAATGATTAATTGAAATTTTGAACATATCTTAATCCAACTAGTATACTAATCATGACTGATTTCAATTTAATTTTCCAGTAAAATAAATGTACCGTAATCTCCAATTAGTCGGTGTTATTCTACACGTAACAATAAAAAATGCTTCACACTTTTCAACTCCTCCTTCACAACTATCGAAATTTTTTAAAGTATTTTTCATCGATTTTTGTATTGATAGTTCCATGAAAAGGGACTTTGTATAATGGTGCAAAGCGGTTCATTAAAACTTAAAAGCTTTTCTTTCAACTGCATATAAAAGGTCATCAACAGTAATAAAATAACCAATTGTATCGGTCAGGTGGTCATATTTTTTACCCCCTTAAGAATATTGAAATACGTCCCAGAGAGAAACAAAAACTAACTAATGCAAACGTAACGCAACATATTAAATAATAAAATGGTGAACGTAAATCAATGGGGAACGAATAAAGCAACGAAATGGAGTGGAACCACAGAGTAGCCAAGGACGTTATCGAGCTAAATCAGAGTTTAGCATAGTCAAGTTTGGTCCCTTTCACCCATAAATTTGCAAGAATTTTTTTTTTTGCGCTAAGGGGTTTATAATTTTCGATATTTCACTGCAACATATCGATATTATCGTATCGACCATTTAAAAATATCGATTATAGTATCGATATTTTTCGATCGATATTATCGGTTGACCGATATATCGCTGCAGCCGTAGCCGCAACCTACTGAGCGGAACTGTGATGGCGTCTGTACATCGCTTGTATAAAGAATCAGAATGTTCCTACTAGGAGGATAATTCTGTATGGAACTCGGCGCTACACGGATGTATAAGTTATCATCGATCGCAGTGTCCACCAATCGAACACCTAACAGCCTTCAATCAGAACGTGGTATGGATTCAATATCTATTGATGTGCTGTCCTGAAATTAAGTTCCTTTTCCGATTACTGGCACAGTAGCGCTAGCATCGTAGCATCAGTCAGGTGTTCCTCGATAGACACTCTTTTGAAACGGCTGATTATTACGTTCACTTCGTGTTGATTGTTTTAACAATTTTTGGGTATCGTTGGTTAAAGCTCTTGAAGTAATAGACTAGTAAATTTTTCAATCATTTTCGCTGGAAAATAAAAAATGAGTGGCCGTCAAAATTGTTAATTGTGGAACATTTTTGCTAGCTCGTCTCTTTCCAAAACAATATTACCTTGGTACTTTAAATTAAATCCCAATATCGATTATATTCTAAAAGTGAAAGGAAAATACTAAATATAGTTACATGTTGAACACTTTGCTTATCTAAGCAAACTTTTTCTATTTTGTAGTTACTTTGCGATATATTAACTGAAAATGTTTTGATTTTTTAAAATTGCCAGTTTACATAAGTGTAAAATTTGATGGTACTCACATAGCTCTTTGATTTTTCATCCCTTATTGTTTATCGTTAAAATGTTATTGAAGAATGGAATTTGAATTTAATCATCTTCTTTCTGACTTTTTCCTCTTTCGTGGGCCAGGTGGAATTTCCTCCTCCCCGAGGGCTTTGCTACTTTTTAAATCATAATCAGTTAGACTATCTGCTTGCTAGGCTGTTGTAGTCTAATGGGAAGCGGATATGCTGTCATAAGTCTGAGGAACGCATGTCTATGTTCTGTGTGTTATAAGCGTATTTCTTTCTGTGTATTGTGCAGTTGATAAGCGACAGATAGAGGACCACCCCAGCTATTTCCTAGACGATTCCGGAAAACCACTTAAATCTGCAATGAGGACGGCCATCCTTTACTCTATTTTCAGTTTTTAAATCTATATAGCAAAATTTAAAAAAATACAAATATTTTTAAGGTTGGAAGCTAGAAAACAATAATTTAATTTTTATTTTTGTTTCAAATATTGTTTAATATTGCTGATTAATATTTAAGACTGCGGGCCTGGATTAATTGACAATCAGTTGAACAGAGATGAATATGAAGGTCTTCGTCAGCCACCCAAAACAATTTGTTCTGATAATAAATCACAATTGTCAATTTTGTAAGGTAGGACTATTTTTCACAGCTGTTGGTATCTACCAAAAGCGAGCTATCCCTTTAAATCTTTAGAGTACGTAGCCGTCTGGTTTGGACTCACCTTCCTGATCTGCTCGCCGCCGTCCGAGTTGACGGAGCTGGGGGCGAAGTGGAACTGCACGTCGGGCCAGTCGTCCGACTGGTTGGCGTACTTCGTGTTGACGAACGCCACCCCCTCCACGCCGCCCAGTGACGTCAGCGGGCCCCGCTCGTTCAGCACGTATTCCAGGAACACCGGCATCGTCTGTAACAACCACAATGTGACCAACACTGAACCAGGCACACTACCGGCCGCAACATCGATCAACAAATTGAGATTATATAACAGATAGACCTCACGACATTTTACAAAAGTCAACCTAATCTATCATATATCTTTGCTGCAACAGCTGACGAAGGTAATGAAATAGACTCTATGTTCCACGTTAACGCATTTAGCAGAGTAATTAACTAGCAAATGGTTGATCGGTTTATTACATTAATTGTCAGTATCTACATCATACATGAATACGGGTGGGTAAGCCACTGTAAAACTGACGGAAAGCTGATCTCACTCCACAAATTCTGCAGCAGGCATTAACTTGTCTTGCGCAATTGCAAATGCAACTACACGTCCGCGCCACTAGCAACGCGCATTAGCAAGGAAAGAGAGCGCAACTCGTTAGCAGGAATGGCGCCACCACTGCCTCCGCCAGGGAGTGGAAAATCCTCCTCTTCTTTTCTCCGCCACCGAAGCCTACATATAAGGGCGGTCCCTCGGGCAGCAACGGCAGAAGGAGGAGAACAACACGAGACGACGAAATAGGTCTAATAAAAATTAGCTGCCTGATATTGAACTTGGACCTTGCTACCGCCTATAGTTTTGTTGCAGCGATTACAAACCCTAGTTTAGAACATAATTTACACCACGGTGTTTCGTTTCCTCACATTGATACGAATACGACATGCGGTTAGTTCTAACAAGGCATGTTGATTATTACATTATGGTGTGATAACTCTCAAAGTGTTCGGGAACTCACAGATTACTGTGAATACTGTATCATTCAAATAAGGTTGTATAAATTTTTCGACCTGTAGAAGAGTTAACGGGATGACTAACTACCACAAGAACCATATGAGCTAGTAGGTATGTATAGTAGTACCACTTTATAGCTACAGGAAAAGGGTCAGTTAGGTGCGGAATAGATTGTTACTGTTCTGCGACGAATTATAGGCTGCGATTCATAGGTAGAATCTTGAAAAATTGTAATGAACAAACAAAGGAGATAGCGTACAAATCTCTTGTGCGTCCACATTTGGATTATTGTTGTGCCATTTGGGACCCGTTTCGTAAGGGATTGATCAAAAGTATAGAGAAAGTACAGAGAAGAGCCGCTCGATTCGTGACCGCTTGCTACAGTCCTTATGAAAGCGTCACAGAACTGATTAGTAGATTAGGTTGGGAGTCTCTGGTAGATAGACGACACACGTTTCGTTTAAACTTATTGGAAAACATGCGTACTCCCACTTTCACTTTTGAGTGTAGTGAAATACTTCTTCCACCAACCTATTTGAGTCGGATTTCGGAAGGACAGGAAAGATAAAATTATAGAAATAAGGTGCCGGACTGATTCTTATATGAATTCTTTTTTCCCTCGTACCATTAGGGATTGGAATGCACAGCAAAGAGATTAGCTTTGGTGCTGAGCACCCTCTGCCACCCACAATTTTGTGAATTGCAGAGTATATATGTAGATGTAGATGTAGATAATCACATTTGCAGTGATGACAGGTTCACTATCCACCGAACTTACAGAAATTAAATCTGCTCCTGTGGCAAGAGCAAGTCCTGTAAGAAAGCTTTCCTGGCTTGTAGCCGTGTCAAATTCGCACCGTCTAGCGACGTTTCGGAAGCTAACACTGCTTCCATTGTCAAGCCATCGCTCAACTTGGCGGTGCGTTAGTCTGCTAGATAGAGTTGGCAGCTCGAAGCATAGGGGAGGACGTGTGGGGGCAGAAACAATCCAGGTACGCACTGCTCACCTGGTGACGTCACGATTGAGTTGCACTATGACCTAATGTAGTGTGATCCCGCGCGAGTTGTAATAATTTTACAGCTGGCTTCCACGTTTGACTTAAAATAAGGCCCTAGGCTCTATTTATAACGTTACTATTAAGTCTTATTGCTTCTTTTACGACACTGTCCGACAAATTATTTACTTAGCACAGGCATGTCAGTTTGTCAAATAATGCCCATTGTCAATAGCAAGTTCAGCCTTGGCAGATTTTCCCGTCTGTCCGAGTTTGAAACATCTAATAGGTTCCATGCGCCTTTCTTCTATTGTTCCTAAAATTTTTCGTATAAAATAGGCGCCTCATTCATAAGGAATTCTGTAGATTCCCGGTGCACTAAGCTACAGATAATCCTATGGAAATCGCAATAGCTGCTTAATTTTGGTAAAGGGTGAAAGATCTAACCGATGTTCTGCATATTTTTTAAATTACTGCTGCACAGAATGGCAATAAGTCACCGAGCGTGGTGGTGTAATGGCTAGCGTTCTGGCCTCGCATTCTGCAGGACGGCGGTTCGAATCCCCGTCCGGGCATCCAGATTTGGGTTTTCCATGGTTTCCCAAATCACTCCAGGCAAATGCCGAGATGCTTCCTTCAAAAGGCCGTGGCCGTATTCCTTCCCATTCCTTGCCCCCCATCCTTTACCGTCTCTAATGACCTCGCTGTTAGAGAGACGTTAAACAGATTTTAAAAAAAGAGGCAATATGTCACGCGCTTTGTCCCGATCACTAATATCTGTTCCAAAGCCATAGCAATAGAGAAAAAAATTTAATGGGACAGTCCTGGAGTTAGGATTACTAACATGGAAGTTTCATAGCACAAGCGTGTCATTTTGCCAAATAAATGTTCGCGCCCGCTGTCAATGGCTCATTGAGTAGTTGCCAGTGGTAGACCTGGGTATTCTATGATAATCTGTGGTGTTGTCTGACCTGGAACCTGGCCCTGGTGAAGGTGACGGGCTGGTTGACGATGAAGGTGAGTCCGCCGAGCCCCACGTGGTCCTGCAGGTTGTGGCCCACCTTGAGGTCCCTCAGGACCGGGATGCCGTGTTTGGTGAGCTCGTCGGCCGGCCCGATGCCCGACAGCATCAGCAGCTGCGGGGAGCCGATGGCCCCTGCGGACAGCACCACCTCGCGTTTCGCCCGCACCACCTGCAACCACAACCACACTCCTGCTGACGTCATCCTACCACTCGAAACGACGCGGTTTCCTTCATCACTTCTTTACTGTCATGTTTCCTTATCCTTAGTTGCTGTAAAGTGTATTATACGAGGACTATTTCTAAATAAAAGCCTTGTTTTAACAAGAAGAAAAATACTGTAAATTATTTATGAGGATGTGAAGGGAGTTGTATGGATTGGAAAGAAAGTCTCTCAGCCCTTTAAAATTAAAAAAGGTCTAAAGCAAGGTTTTTGCCTTTCTCCAACTTTGTTTTAAAATATCCATTCAACGCGTCTTAGAGAACTGGAAACGAATTGCTTAAGAATGGGGATAGAAATGGATGAAACCTATTTATATAGTCTGTTGTTTGCAGATGGTCAGATAGTGGTAGCAGGGGATGAAGAGGACTTACCATACATGCTAAGGAAGTTAGTAGATGAGTATGATAAATGGGGACTAAAAATCAGCTCCACAAAGACAGAACACCTGGCTGGCTGTTGGATACATTACCTCTCAAAGTATAACATAACTCAACGATAAATACATGTGAAAAGTATTTAGGGAGCATTGGTAGTATAAATAAGTGAATATGTGAAGAAGATATCAGACATAGACTAAACCAAGGGAGGTCTGCCATAAAAAAACTAAATTCACTTCTGTGCTCCACTAAGATTGGCCTGAAAACAATACTCAATATGTACTGAGCCATAGTGGAACCCATTAGCACCAACAGTGCAGAATGTTGGACAGTTACAGAGAGAAACCGAAAGAGGATAGACGCAGTGGAGATGGATTTCCTTCGATGAGCTTCCCGAGTTTTTAAATTGTAGCATGTGCGGAATGAACAAATCAGGGTCCAAACTTGTATCAAAGATACTATAGACCAGAACATTGAAAAGAAACAACTATTATGGTTTGGGCAACTAACCAGAGTGGATGAAGGAAGAAACCAAAAATAGTCTTTAACTACCGATCAGCTAAACAGATAAGATGAGGCAGAGCACCGCTAAGATGGTTGAAGGGAGTGGAGCGGTAGAATGAAAGAACGAAATACAGAACAGAAGGAGGCGCAGGATAGACAGCTGTGGAGACTGAGAAGCGGGAAGCGACAGGAGCCGTAGGGGGGGGGGGGGAAGAAAAAAGAAATACTGTAAATATCATTAAGGTATATATATTTCCATATTCTACACTAGTTTTAATGCCTGTCAAAAACGACGAGTATCACCTGTGGTGGTAGTAGGAATTTATTCTGGAAAATCTTGTAACGAAAAACGAATAACTATAATTTTTACTGATATTTTTCGTGATATGAGTACCTTACACTGGTTAGATTCTCGGAGTATTTGGCTAGGATTTTTTAAAAATAAATTCAGTTAACTTTTTTAAAAAAGGAAAGTATAATTTAAAAAAGGAATAACTGTTATTTATTTGATTGATATATTTCGCGATTATCCACGTTCCGTGTAAACTTTCTCCGAGTTTTTAATAAATTTCATTTTTCTTTACGATCAATCAAAAAAATTCCTGAGTTATGTTGTAACATATTCTCATAGCTGCCACAGATAATATAGCCTAAACATAGAATACCCTTCTCCTTACTTGAATTTCTACACCTAGTCGTCGTAACTGAACAAAAAGCAACATGCAATTTCAAACGAACCAACCACTTTATCTTTTTTAATCTCTGCCCGGCATTAAATTTTATTATCCCCGCTCTTCGAATTTTTTTGCAGTTTCTTCCACAACTCACAGTTACCTTCTAGCTGGCATTGCATTTACATTTTCTGTTAACACTATAAGTGCAAATAAAATAAAATCAATTATTTATTTGAAATTTACACTACCCTTTAACAGTATAACCGCAAATAAAGTCAATACAGTTATTCGTTGTATTTTGCTGGCTATCCAAGAAGCCCTCTGGTAACAGTGAGTGTAACTAACAGTTCGGGTTTTATCGAGACTCGACGAAGGTTGTCGATGTATCGAGGTAGGCGCTGCCTGCAGACGATGCATTTTATTAAAGAGGACACCTTCATCTATTTCTCTAACTAATTTTCATTTTTGTTCAAACATTTGTCGTACCGTTTTCAATTCAGAGGTCAAAGAAATATGCCACCTGTGAAGAAGCCCTGTCGATGACTGCAATTGCCACTTCTTCGTCGTCGTCATAATAATAGATTGATAACTGAGAAAACGTGAATGTTGCTCCTTTAGAATTTTGCTATCAGACAACATCGGAATGGGTGTGACTCATAATACATACTAACCCGCTCGTCCTTGGACATTTCTCACCCACTTTCCAACTTTACTATCACTCCTAGCATTATCACCGTACTCTTCACAAATCTGAGGTGGATTTCCGCTGTTAGATGGGAGAGGAGGCAATCTCAATTTTTGTCCCGTATCGGAAAAATTATAGATCCGCCCTTGAAAAATTATCAGTCAGTATACAAATTTCTTCGTCGTTTGACTCTTTCTTTGACGTGGAAGGCTAGAATCGAACGCGTTCCCGCTTCCTCTGAAATCAGATTAAGGCAGATTCATCGTCGGCTAATTTATCACTGGCAGGGCTGAACACAGCTGCATTCACAAATTTAATAGTCTGCAAATGCGATTATCTTTAACGCCGTTAAGAGCGTTATTGGTTCCAAGCGCTGCCATTCAGTGTCAGATTCGCGGAAGTAACTCCATGCAGCACCGTGGCTGTCGTATTATTTCAGTTGAATACGCTACAGGTGATGCTTATTAACTCCTCTGTGAGGTTTTCGTAGCGATGTTGCACAGACATAATGCGAAGAGGGACATTGTTCACAATGTTTCAGTGTATGGCTTGACATGCGTCTTCGTTCTTGAAATAATTTACCAAAAATATTTAAAGAATTTAAAGTTGAAATTTGTACCTCTCCAACCTATGTAGGTGGGTGCAGGAAAGGGGGGAGATGGGTTTGTAGGCAAATTGCCTCCGGAGCTTGTCCTCGTATTTACCGAAGAATGACCTTTGTTGCAACATTACTACTGCCGAAAATTGTAACTCTCCCCTAAAGTAGGGGAAACCGGGGATGGTTGGCACAGGTTTTCACATTTTGACTTTTACAGCTGATTCTGTGAACACCGTCCTAATTTTTAATATATCACTGTAATATGAATCTATTACGTTACAGAAAGACACAGAGAGAGACACGGAGAGAGACACAGAGAGACACAGAGAGACACAGAGGGAGACACAGAGAGACACAGAGAGAGACACAGAGAGACACACAGAGAGACAGAGAGACAGAGAGAGACACAGACAGAGAGAGACACAGAGAGAGACACACAGAGGGACACACAGAGGGAGACACAGAGGGAGACACAGAGAGAGAGGCACAGACAGACAGAGAGAGAGACACACACAGAGAGAGAGACAGAGAGAGAGAGAGAGAGAAGAAAAAAACACCTTGAATTCGTGTAAATGCTTTAAGTAAATATAAAAAGATTATTGCAACACATTTGCTATTATTTCAGTTAAAAAAAAAAAAACAAATAGGGTTCATGTTGACGTGGTAGGTTTGTTTGAACTTGACTCATTAGTTGTGGCTAGCGAGCTTTTCTCGCATTTTCATATTTGCAAATAATTTCATCTACTTTTTCAGGCCACATCCAAAGCTTACCACACTTCACTACTGATTTAACTAGAACATTAGTTTCGTCAAGCTACTGAGCACCATCTCTATCAGTGTAACCCACAGTAAGGGGTTTTTTTATTATTATTATTTTTAAAATGGCATTCGGCCATATTAGCCATTCAGCTAGCTCAATGTGTTTGTTCATTTTACAATGTATAGATTTAATCCAAGTGAGATTGTTTTCTCTCTTTTGTAAGGACGACACAAGACGAACACAACACTTAATTAAAACCACCCATTCCCTCGGCCGGACTCGAACCGGCGACACCTGCAACGCGAAGCAAGCACGTTACCCCTACGCTGCCGGGGTCGGCACACAGTCAGGTTCTACTCCTCACTTCAAATAGATTTTCCTCTTTGCACTTAGTTTCTTCGTTTTTTCCGAACTTTTAGCTATGTGCCAACAAACACAGATGGCCGACCTGCCCCAAACACGTTTTTATACCAAAGACGGCAGTTGTAACAACTACCATACTGGCAATGAATGTTTTAGTTCAGTGATCCAAATGTACTACACAGTTACGCCTATGCCATGCAGCCTGTGATACAGAAAACAAATAAGATAGCCTAGAAAAATAACCTACTGAATGAAAATTATGACAATCGCCCCTTCCTTCTATTACAACTAGAGAACTCACGCTGTTGTTTTGTTGGGAAGTAGTTGAGGCTATGAAGGTCACGTGGTCAGCAGTTGGCGCTTCCACACCCTATACAGAGAAAACTAGAAGCTGATGCCCAACCAGCCCCGGCCTCCCTTACAACAGAGCGGTCATGAAATTTTAACGCATCGGTCACAATCAGAAAAGTTTCTACTAGTTCAGGGACAATACAAAATATAAATAACAATTAATTGGAATAATTGGTTGCTGATGAAACGACTCGACTTGTATCTGCGGGTTTTTACGTTGCAGTTTTAAATGTATTTATTCCATCGCAACCCTTTGATCTATATCTACATCCATACTTTGCAAATTACAAACACTGTGGGTGGCAGAGGGTGCTAAGCACCAATCCTAAACCCGCCCTTTCCAATCCCGAATAGCGCGAGGAAAGAAGGAATACATAAAAGCATCAGTACGACATCTTATTCCTCTAATCTTATCCCTCCGATCATTGCCACCTAAATAGGTTGGCGGAAGAAGTATTTCATTGCACTCGAAATTTAAATTTTTTCGCATATTCTCCAATAAATTCGAACGGAAGCTACGTCTTCTGTCTTCCAAACTATCCCAGCCCAATCTATGTATCAATTCTGTGACGCTTTCATAAGGGCTGTAACAACAAGTCACGAATCTAGCGGCTCTCCTCTGCACCCTCTCAACTGAGTCAATCAGAACCTTGCGATACGGATCCCAAACCCCACTACAGTAATCCAGATGCGGACGCGCTAGTGTTTTATACGCTATCTCCTTTGTATGAGCATAACAATTCCTCAAAATACGACCTATGAATCGCAATTTAGAATTAGCTTTGCCTACGACGGAAGTTATGTGCATGTCCCATTTCATGTTGCTTTGTACTATCACCCCCAGATACTTCACGGAATCAACCGTGTCAACAGCTGAATTGTTTATTTTGTATTCGTGAACAAACTGATTCTTTTTGTTACTTATCAGCATTGCGTTGCACTTTTTGCAATTAAGTGTAATCTGCCATTTACGGCACCAATCGAAAATAGCATCCAAATCGCGCTGAATTTCTAAGCAATTATCGGAGAACCTTATTTCCCTATAGATAACTGCATCGTCGGCAAACAAACGCAACCAGCATTTGACGTTGTCACCTAGATCGTTTATAAATATTAAGAAAAGAAGTGGTTTTATAACACTTTCTTGAGGAACGCCCGAAGTAACATTTATCTTACAAGAGGCTTCCCCGTCAACAACGACATACTGTGATCCACCAGTTAGAAAATCACGTATCCACTCGCAAATCTGAGCCGAAATACCGTAAGCTTGAATCTTCGCTAAAAGTCGGTTGTGTGGTCAAAAGCTTTCTGAATATCCAAGAGAACCCGGAATACATTACTGGTGAATGCGAAAATGTTTGAGTTTCATTGTATGGGTAATGGAAATCCCGGCTCTAATGTATTGTGATGGTACCTAGCAAATGTTGAAGACAGGCAGCGCTTCTCGCATGGCTGCTGTTATACGATGTTGAATGTAATTTATTCTGAACATGCTGTGAGCCATCCCCTGTGGTTAGCCGGTGCATGGTTTGTTCGGCTCGATTGACTTGCAGTTTCTCAGTGGTGGGCCGCTTTCTCTGTTCTCTTTCTTTATGTTTCAGTTGGCATCGGTTGCCAGTTAGTCTAAATGTAAAATTAATTCCTTGACCTCTGTTCTGCACAAAGCTGGTGCCATCTCGTGACGTCTGTAGATTTAACTAATAGTTTGAAACGAGGCATCCTGTTTAACAAGCAATTTTTATTGCTTGTTCTAACTGGAATTAACAAATCATGAAGATTTAATATCTGCTAAAAATTGAGAGTTTTTATGATTCCCTAGCTAAAAAATGACGAAAACGAAAATTTTATTACTTCGTGTCGATACATTGTTCCTCACGATTTACATCGTTTGTAGTAATATAAAAAAAGAAGATGTTTTTTATGGACGTAAAAACAGATCAGTTAGTTAATAATTGTAATAGTATTAAACTTCGCGTACCTCATAAAGTTTTATTTCCTTAAACCAGGTAATTTATTCTGTCGTGAATTTAGCAAGATATGAGCTCCGATGGCAATTAAAAATGAGTTCCAGTCATTTGAAAGAAAATTTGAAAAATGTGAAGATAATGGTAATTATTAAGGATTTTCAACGAAGATTGTTTTCGTTAATATACTCTGAACATGGTTTTCAGTTTCTTCGTGTTCTTTTATTAGTAAAAAACTAATTGCTGGAGCCCATGTGTGCATGATCGTGATACAATTACATCAGTGTGACAAAATCGTATATGCTAAAAAGATAATGAGGTACCCATGAAACTGAAAAATTTTCTTTTATAGCATTTCGTCGTACATACAAATTGACAGTTGGTCTTCAATGATGTGTGATGTAGTTACCAGTGCCAATATAATTACTTATTTTTTGGTGCGAAACCTTCAGATGTTTCTTAACAATTGTTTGGTAACAGTTCTTAACAATTGTTCAGGTACTACCACCACGTGTATTGGGTAACTGTAATGCAACACATCGTCGTCTTAATATGGAACCTGCTCAGCCCTGTGGTATACGAGCCCGACACGCACTTGACCTTAAAATGGTTTATCGTATATTGGCCAAACTTCCGCAGTTGCTTGTTACACAATTGTAAATAAAAACACCGTCTATTAACAACTGGTTTTATTGATGTAAGCTCAGACGCGTTTCGCCCTTGTGGAATGGGGCATCGTCAGTGACTGTGGATGTATATACATGTTGGTGTTAACAAAATTACAATATTAATATACAAAACTAACTAATAATAAACTACATTCTACTTACGACTTATGGTGGAGGCAGTTACATGGTGGTCAGGAATAGATCCATTTGCACTTTTTTTGTGACGTGAACTGTAGTTATGGTTCCACATAACTATGAGAATTGCTGTTGTTACCCTAGGGTGGTCAGGAATAGCTCCATTTGCACTTTTTTGTGACGTGAACTATAGTTATGGTTCCACATAACTATGAGAATTGCTGATGTTACCCTAGGGTGGTCAGGGTAACAACAGCAATTCTCATAGTTATGTGGAACCATAACTACAGTTCACGTCACAAAAAAGTGCAAATGGATCTATTCCTGACCACCATGTAACTGCCTCCACCATAAGTCGTAAGTAGAATGTAGTTTATTATTAGTTAGTTTTGTATATTAATATTGTAATTTTGTTAACACCAACATGTATATACATCCACAGTCACTGACGATGCCCCATTCCACAAGGGCGAAACGCGTCTGAGCTTACATCAATAAAACCAGTTGTTAATAGACGGTGTTTTTATTTACAATTGTTAAAATGGTTTGTTTGTCATTTCTCATATGCTAATGGTTCGACGTACCTGCTGTAAGTCGGCTACTTTAAACCACTTCAGACGGTTCCTCTAGTCTGTCTCACGTTTCAAGAAGTTTCCTGTCCGTCCCAGGATAGTCACGTTTGCCTAATTTAGCCTCGTCAGAAATACCGAGCCACAGGTCTGCCGGGCTATAACTTATTAATATTATGCCCTCATGGCTTCAGCATTATAGTTAATGTGGCAAGTTGCTCAGTACTGCGCTGCCATCATAAGAAACCGTAGTTCGTTAGTGAAAATGTTATCGTTGCTGCCAGACTTCAGCAAAGGTAAGACGGTAGATAGGAAATTGACAGTAGACCATTGGTGGCATTCGTTTTTAGCATCAAGTAGTTGGTTAGAGACAAATATTCAGAAACTCCAGTCCTCTCTCCCCCATATGTGGTTTGCTGAGAGCGGTCACTAATCATCCAGCAATTCACTCAGTAACACAGAAGTTCCAAGACGTCAGTTTTTCCCGGCACCGCCGTTGCTTCTTTCGATCGATACAGTGACTTCATTAGACAATGTTTTCTCTTCTTACCGTAAGTATAAGCTATCTTTTAATAACCTTCTGTTAAATGCTAGGAAAATTACTAACCTCATATTTCGCTAACATACAAACGAGGGTTATTTTTTTAAATAGGGTCCTTTTGTGATTGAGAGGTGCGCATACGCGTCTGCTCCCAGCATTCTTTGCGCTCGTTTAGACGCCGTTTCGAAGGGTATCGTCTCTCTCTGTGGTGAGCTGTAGATGTTCGTAATGTCTAAGAAAATTTACTCGTTCCCCGATTGTGTGATACCATCTGTAATTCGATTCTGGAGTGCAAGAAACTCGGCAGCAGCGTGGATTCAGTCAGATTTGTGAAGTGTACGGTGATAATGCTATGAGTGATAGTAAAGATTAATATGCATGATGACCCACGGTCAGGTCGACCTTCTCTGATTTCTGAAGATTTGATTCTTGATGTGGACAGCAAAATTCGAGAGTATAGGCGGTACACGATTTCACTGTTATCAATCGATTTTCCACAAGTTTGAAGGTCCGTTTTGTAAGTTTTCGTACGATTCAATGACGACGAATAAGTGACATCTGTGGTCATGGATTTGGCATCTTCACAGGTGCAAGATTACTTCGATGTTTGAATTCAAAAACTTTTTGAATGATATACCAAATCGAAAATGGAAATTATATTTAAAAAAGTAGATCTAACTGTATAGAATAGGGAAATAAATATATTTTAATGATATTTACAGTATTATTGCGGACTGGAAGGGCTGAATTTTGGGTTCAGGTCTGAAGGGGTTAATATTCTGAGTCTATCCAGAAGACCACAAAGACAGGAGAGAATATTATTTGAACGGAGCATGAACAACGATTTTAATAACATTATGTACACCCAAATGACCTTTCTGATCATTTTTGGTGTGGTAATAACGTTGTTGTTGGCCATGTCCCACAGTTCTTTCATAAATGTTTTAAATTAAACACCGTCTATTAATAACTGTTTTATTAATCTTTCAGAAGCTTTCGCCCACTGACGATACCCCACAGAAAAAGGGCAAAAAAGTCTCTAAAAATAACTAATTCAGTTGTTAACAGACGGTGTTTGAAATAAAACATTTTTACAAGGGACACCTTTGACCTCGAAAACGCACGAAAACATGCTTAGTGTAACAAGCGATTAAACAAAGTAGTGGTGTGTGTCATTTCCATGCTAAACGCTGCATTCTACCTTAAGTAACATTTTAATAGATAGAAACAAAGTATTAAGATATCAGTACCATATGAAGGAAATTATACGTAATTCAATAACGTCAGTGTATCATTACATTTTCAATCAACAGTGCCAAAATCTCTCTGCTTAAAGTGCGTTAATATAGCGAAAAACACGCATATACAGCTGTCCTCAAAGTGCAGATGCGGGATTTCGATGGTGTGTGTCATTTCCATGCAGAACTATGATTTACAATCAATTTGCTGCACCTATGTATAAGCCTATGTTGCAATATGCTTGCGAAAGCCAGGTTATGACATTGACATACCAATATCATCATTTGAAAATGTAATTAGTATGGCTTTTGATAGTGGACTGCGTGAATGCTACTGTGATTTGTAATACGATTACTTGGCTTTAGTGAGGTGTGCACATTGTTCTTTTCCAATTTGTTTAAACCACTTCATCGAAATACCGCATCTGCACTTTGAGGACTAATATAAGGACTATCGAGTGTGTGGTACTGCTGTATATGCATGTTTTGCGCTGTATTAAGAACTTTATGCATAGAGATTTTGGTACTGTTGATTGAAAATATAATGATACACTGACGTCATTGAATTACGTATAATTTCCTTCATATGGTATTGCTATCTTGTTACTTTGTTTCTTTCTATTAAAATGATACTTGAGATAGGATGCAACGTTTTGCATGGAAATGACACACACCACTGTTTTGTTTAGGATCGCTTGTTATTCTAAGTTCGTTTTCGTGCGGTTCCGAGCGTTCGAGGTGTCCCTTGTTAGTGTGATGGGTGATATACAGGCGGAAAGAAATCAGAGATGATCTGCAAGAGAATCACGTGCATTCTGCGATGGCACCCCAGTGTTATTGTTGGGGTTTGTAAGTCAGCGTGGCGCCTCACCTGTTGCTTGCCGTCCCTCATGAAGACGACGCCCTGGGCGGTGTCCCCCTCGAGCACCAGCTTGGTGGCGTGCGCGCGCATCGCCACGTGCAGGTTCGTCCTGAGCCTGACGGGCCTCAGGAAGGCCTTGGCGGTGGAGCAGCGGGAGCCCCTGCGGATGGTGCCCTGAGCGATCATGAAGCCCGTTTGCCGCTCGCCGTTGCAGTCGCGGTTCTCGTAGCCCAGCTGCATGCCTCCCTACAGGAAACACGCCACAACATACAAATATGAGGCCTCAAAACATACTACATTGATTAAAAACTGAGCTACTCCAAAGTTGGTTGGTGGATCCTCCCGAACAAGGTATACTCAGCCTGGTATAGGAGGTAGCGCGGTCAGTTCCTATTGTCCCTATATAACCTAAACCGGTAATCCTACCCGGTTAAGGGGACCAGTATGGAATCCGAACTATGGAAGCGTTCTGGCGCACTCCACACTCTACAGCAAGTTGAGTCAGAAATGAAGGTGGGGTTAGGGAGCTATGAAAATCCCAGTCCAGACAGGAATTCGAACCGGGAACCTTTCGATCTCAAGGCCTTAACCACTGAGCCACTTGGCTGCTTCTTAGATTGGCGCACAGCAATATTTAGCTCCTCGCTGTACATGAAGTCTTGTGGCATGATTGCTTTTCTGGGTATAGGAACAGTGTAAAATGTTTATTTCATTTCGTTCGTAGCATTCAAGAGAATCCCAGACCCGTTTCCCAGCCTGTAACATTAGGACCGGATGTTCTGCCGAGTCTTATAAACCACGACATTCGTGGTACACTTCACCAGCTCCTTAAGGCTGCACAGTTACGCGTGGGAGCTTAACCTGTGGTTGAAGGTCGTGAGAACCATTCTTCAGCGACCAAGTTGTTATGAAAAGCTCTACCCCTACTCTTAGCACCTCGTAGACGTCATCAGTAGCCAATCAGAACACTTGCTCTTACTAAAATCTGAACTAACGAATCGGGTGTTAGCTCATCCCCCCTCCACTGGCGAGTACCGCGTGCTCAGGTGGAGAATACATTAACTCACCAGTCGCGACAATACGTTCGTCTCGAAACATCACTACGCTGAGGTAATCACCTGCTTGCTGTATATTCCATGCTTTAGCTTTATGATTGCATTAAATCAAGAATTATCTCATGTCACTCCCTTCTCCAGATTATTTAGAGATCGATTCCATACCAAGCTTATTATCGTTATTATGCAACGATATCGTAACCAGTACCAATAGTGCCGTCATGACTGTCTTGCAATCACCGTGTTTATGAAATAACAGCTTTATCTGAAGTGTTTGTACCAGTATTCATTCCTTCACAAATGTTTGGTAATAAATAGCCAATTACTTGCGTATGCCGTGTGTTTCCTTGAAGCAACCTGATCAATAAATCTAGATGAAATATGCTAAGTGTCTATTCAGATGTTCGCCATAATACTAACAGAAGAGCTAGATATTGTTTGTTAAGCTCTTTTTACTAACTGCCAACCAGTATTTAACCTAATTTTCTCGGCGCTACATCACATACAGCTAATCGCAACGGTGGCTGGTGGTGGCCGAGACGAATGCAAAAGTAGTCTGTCGCAAAAAAATAGCATCCGCACCATTCAACACGCGACAGCCTTTGTCACTTGAACAGATGGCAGAAAAAATTACATTTCGCAGACATTAGGCCCACCCCGTTGGCTCAGGTGAGAGGTCCTAAATAGTAGAATCCCCACTTGTCCATATTTCTTTTTGAACATGCAGCACTCGCCCCGTATCTTGTCAGTCACCAGAATTTATACCAAAGCCATGATTTAAATTCCAAGCCTCTGCTGATTGTGACTCGTCCATTCGATAGGGATGTATAACTTGGTGGTCTCTGGTGTCTTTCGAAAGAGTAGGCTGGGATATATCGCCACACACTCCCATTTTTCTTCTTCATCTACACTACACTTAAAACATTCATCAACAAACAAGGCCATCTTTCCCCTGTAAACAAAGCTTAGTACATGTGCTACCAGAGAACCAAACGAATCTACGCGTTAACTCTGAAGAAAGTACAAACTGTAAATTGGGAACTTTATGAGTTTCCAGCGTGAAATAAAGGGGTTCTAGCATCGTTAAAGAATTGAAATTACTGATAGACAGTGCAATTTCTCTCAAGAGCAGATCCCCATTCCATATGGGATTACGCAAATCCGTTGCGTAAACCTAAGCTCAGTGGTTACGTCACAAAACACTTTGAATGATTTATAAGGGTTGCTCCTGGAGGCTTATAAATTGGAGTACAGATCACGATTAATTCTTACTTGTAGTAGCGGATTTACAGTACGATTGACTGTACCATGTATAATCGCACCCTTAACGACAAAAAATTACCGTAGAAGGAATTAAAACATTTGTAAGTGTATTTTCCGTCCATTAAAAATTGCAAAGAATGATTTTAAGTGACGGCGTTATTGAGTAATATTTTATATCCTTTATTGTAGTCTCCTACTGCATGAAAATTGGCGAGAGAACAGCGTTTATGTTTTATACTTCCCTGGAGGCCCAGTTTAGGAGAGACACGAGATGATAAATTATTTACGGCGATATTATACTCGGGAGGAGGAGCCGTAGTAGGCAAAAACTGCCACGTTTTTGCTACCTTGTCAGCGAAGTTAAGATCCTTTCAGTGGGCGAGCAATGGCAGGGCACTTCAGCAGCGAGACGCTGATTAAAAACTCATTATTTACTGGTAGGTGACGTTAGAAACAAACAAGGCCTGTGGGCCGTCTCTCGCTCTACGTTGGCCCTAGTTTTTCACTGTACTGAGTTCCTACGTGCGTCGTTGTTTTAGTTTCATCGACTTTTATTCGAGCTTGTTGCTGTAGTTATTCTCTCACTGGGAGGCCCGTGCGAAAATTTGGTGACTGATATGCGATGAACAGCGAGACTGTAGTAGAATGAAAGAAGAACAGGTTCATTTGTAACAACTGTTTGTCAACTGAGACAGGTACGTCTTACAAAACAGTTAGAATTGATTAAATGTTTCCCTAACAGAAACAAATATGTCCGGACAGCTCCTTACACTAATACACAGTTTGTCAGTATGCTACCTCTGTGGTATGAGGTGCTACTATCTAGCGGCAATGTGATCTCTCCTCATCGACCTCAGCGAAGCCTAGCGACGTGGCTCTGAACTAACGCTTACCCATTCCTTGATTGTTGATAATTTTTTATTTTACAAGATTAATTTTGAAAAATTCCTCAGGACTGCACCACTTTCGTAACCCACGCGAAATTAGTACTAACCTGTGGAAATTTGGTTTATTTCCTTCATCCTGTCCTCATCACGTTTTGCGTTCTTGCTTTGCGGAAAACTTACTAGTAATTTAATTATAAATGCTGAAATATGACAGCGACGCACAGCCGTTAGATGCCGCCAGCGTTCAAAAATCAGTCTCTTAAAATCTTGCTTTAATCATTTGTTGTAATGATTTCTTGCCGTTTCAGCTTTTTCCGTTGTAAAAAGTCGCACAAAGCTGACAGTATTTATCCGAGTTATAATAAATACGGCGATGGCCGCCATCTTATATTGAAACGAGCCATCAACGATAATCAGTAACTTCCATTGTAAACAAAATACGCCATTTCCGCAATGGATGCCGCTTAGCGAAAATTTCGTAAATTTTTTTTCTCTTGGTCCAGGCCCTATTTCAACCTTACCATGAACTTTATAACGAAACGAACCTGTTTAGGTTGATATGATCCCTGTATCGATAATTTTTGTTACTTTTGCAGTGCTTATAGTATTCCGCAGTTGCGAAGCCTTTCATATTTCGGCATTTTTTTATTAAATTTCTACAGACTTTTCCGCAAAGCAAGAGCTCAAAACGTGAAGAGGACATGTTGACGAAGCAAAAAAAAAAAAAAAAAAAAAAAAAAAAAAAAAAAAAAAATTCAACAGGTTAGTACCAATTCCGCGTGAGTTCCGAAGTGCTGAAGTCCCCAAATTCCTTTCTAATTTAATAATGTTACCAAAGTGGGGAGTTTAACCACAAACGATAAATGAGTTATCATTTTAAAGATTAAGTATGAAATGATAATTATGAGTCATCACAAGAAACATATTTTAGAACTAATATATACGATAGTAGACTTCGTACAATCAGACAGCGATCACCTTTGGTAAACAACTGACTGCATCAACAAATAGTTCAAAACTGATGCATATTGCACTTATGCTGCATATGTATTGTAAATATGGGGCACACTAGCTACTTTTTACATTATCTTGAAAATTATAACACCTTAGTTATGTAAGGGAAGCCCGATATCGGGACATTACAACAAAAATTATTTATCGAAATTCCTCTGGTTGGTAACATTACATCAACGCTTATTGAACTGTGCTCAGCATGGTTTATACAAAGTTCCAAGAAGTAAAGCAAAGATTTATGGTGTGAAGCAAGGAACTACCTAGTAAGTTACCTGTACGAACGCTACTGCTAGCGGTGACCTCCAGGGCGCCTCCTGCACCGTCAGCAGGCCTCCAGTAGAGTGGTATCGCTTGTTGCGGGCCAGGTATGGGTTGCGGTTGTCCTCGGGCTTCCTGAAGTAAGGCAGCACCTCCTCGTAGGACCAGCCCGTGTTGCCCTCTGCAGCCCATCGATCGTAGTCCCTGCGGTTGCCCCGAACGTAGATCATCGCGTTGAGGACGCTAGAACCGCCGAGTACCTGAAAGACGCCGTTCACAGCACTAGTAATTTGTTTGTTTTGCGCCCATTGTGGGGCTCAAAATTTGATTTTGTTTTAGCACGTTTCTAGAGCGTAGAATCGAGAGTTTTGGAGTTCCGACTTATTTGAAGCTAAAAAAATAGATATTTCATTTTGTTGCGCCACCACCTGTATATAGTTTTTGATTTTTTGTAGTTATAGTGGTTGTACGGCCAGAAATAAAGAATTGAAATAAAGTATTCTGCAAGTGGTATTTGAGACTCGGAAGCCAAGTATTGGATGGTACCAGCAACGCAATATTGTCGTAAATCACCTAAACGATTTCTGCAAAGGGTTCTTAATGGCATAATAATTCTTTTCACTTACCACTCCTATCACAATGATCATCGAATCATTTCATAGAAAATTCCGGTACCGTGGAAGGTGCATGAATATGTAATCATTAGTATCTTTCTGGCCTGTTCTGTATTTAATTTATGAACTTCAGAATTTGCAATACTCTTTTATATTGTGTTTAATGAGTATTAGCTCTTTAAGTTTATTTTTTTATTATTCTGGGGGATTCCTACTCTTTGGTTGTATGTCGTAAGGTCCCAATTCATCAGTCATTGAAATAATAATAATAGTAATAATTTTACGACTTATGCAATATATGAATGTATTTATTTTAACACAAGGCCGTACAGTGTAGTAGTATGTGTAAAAAGCGATAAATTTAAGTTTTCATAATATGTTTTGTTATGTTGAAGTTGGCAGGCTGTAATTGTATTGTTTTAGCCAAAGAGATAGATATATTGATATATAAGAATGATGGCGGTGAGATTAATTGATGTATCAAAGCACCGTTGTTTGTATTTGACTTCATGAATATGAAAAGTATAATTATTTGAGTTGATTAAGATGTGTTAATAAATAGTAGTTGTTATAAAACAACAAATACTTTGATTTTATACAGAAGAGTATAACTAAATTTAATCTGCGAGGTGATAGCCAAAAAACGTTTGTGACGATATCCTGGGCCCACACATTTATCGTCCAGAACGTGCTATCAATTACAGAAGAGATTGCAAAAGAACCTGTAAGGATTGGTAAGACCAACCAGGATTTCTTTAATTATCGACTTAAAAAGGATAGCTCGCAATGTAAAGCTGTAAAGTTGGGAGCAAATATTGATGCAGCCCACTCGGAAACTATTTGTTAGCATACTTA
The DNA here is from genome assembly GCA_031002005.1 of Vandiemenella viatica. Taxonomy (NCBI): domain Eukaryota; kingdom Metazoa; phylum Arthropoda; class Insecta; order Orthoptera; family Morabidae; genus Vandiemenella; species Vandiemenella viatica. The sequence continues at coordinate 26,726,744 of CM061914.1, read as the reverse complement.
CTGCAGGAGTTTACTTACATCGAAAACATGGTAAGAGGATTACAGTTTGTGTGGATAACCTGCTTTAGGCGGATTACATTAGGAGGGTGGTTTGCTGAGTGACTGACCTTTCCCCTGGGCCAGTTGCACCTGTCACCGACCATGGCGAGGCAGTAGGGGGAGTCGGGGTTGGGCGGCGCCGTCTTGTACTTCCAGTCCATGTCTGAGAGCTGGAGGTACCCCGCCAGAGAGGGCACGTCCGACACCTCGTTCTCGTCTCCTCCAGCCTCCAGTAGCAGCACCTTCCAGCCGGGGATCTGCCGGAACAATAAAATCGCCTTCAGTGACACACGTTGTGTAATTCGTTCAGTTAACAGAATCGGCTCAAGGTCACTCTTCACTATCTCCACTCCTCCGCCTTACCTCAACATGCGAAGGGGAGAGAGTGCCCGCTGACAAATTTGCGTCTGTCTTGGATGGACAAAGCGAACTGCTCGACTGGGAAATGGGGGCGGGGGTGTAGGCAACGCAAGGGGATGGCGGGGGAGGTGAAGAGCGGGGCGAGGGGCACCTGACCTTGAGCCGCCAGTTGAAGGTGAACGGAGTATAATTTAAGATAAACTGGAGAGTTGGTTCCTTAATACATGATCCCACTGCTGTAGAATAAGACGTATTTAACTGCTTGTGGCTCGATTGAAAAAGTGTATACTAAAGTCTGCAAGTGTTTAAAATTCATTTCTCACATATATATGGTCCAATAGTCATTTAGAAGTTAATATATATGTTGATTAGTAGATAATTATAATTGAAATTATTATAAAATGTCTTCATCGGCTGAAAACAACATTTGTATGACAATAACATCGGGATACAACAACATCGGGAGACAACCATTTGTTTATATTCATTGACTAGTTCGACCCTTTTATAAGAACTTCAAGTACGCTGTACTCATATAAATTTTTCCTCAATGTACGCCTTGCTCCTGTCCAGTCGTAGGCGGTTACCAGGGGGGGTGTTTACACTTCCATGAGAAAATCTGGGAAAATGAAGTGAGATGGCTTTTCCGTTGCGTTGGGCAGTGCGACAGTGTTTGTAAATGTTGTTGCGTGGTTGAATGTCTATAATAGTGTGTGTTCAGTGGATAGTCTAGCATCAAACTCCTTCAGCCCCACAGATAGCTGGACAGTGGAATGGGCATCGTCAACACCACAGGGCATAGTGCAAATTACCAATCCCTGCTCAAAACTACAAGGATTTAACTTACCGCTGACAATTTGGTGTATTAGATGTGGTAAGGGAAGAACTGCTTCTACTCAACACACCTGGGGCTGGGCAGATTCTCCGTACTGTGATAGCAGTGAGGTTTCACAAACTGTGTCGCACATTGTGCAGGACTGTCCACTGCGTTCCTTTCCTGGTAGTCTGGGAGACTTAAATTTGGCTGCGCCGGAGGCTGTGGCCTGGTTGGAGTGCCTCGACGTAATGTTGTAGTGGTTGCGACTGGAGATCCTGTATCAGTGGCCGGCTGCGGGTATTGTCCGCTGAACTGTGTGTATATATGTGTGTTTAGATTGTTCATTGAATACAGTATAATTGTAATTGAATTGTGTAAATGTCTTATAGCATCATACGCAAAATAAATAAAATGGAGAGTGTCTTCTGTATTGTGGATGAGAGATGAAAGAGGGGAGAGAATGAAACACGGTGCCGGCCTATTCAGGCCTAATCTTCCGAAAGACACCTAGGACCGCATGGCTTAATGTCCCCATCCGACGGACGAATCGCCACGAAAGGCGTCGTATGCCCTCACTCCATGGGCACTGCGGGGAGGTTCGGGATTTAATCCAGGATTTTGGTGCGCAATATGGTGATCTGGAACCGTGCATCGCCACCTCTCCTACGCTGCCCGTCAAGTTCTGATAGTGAAAATTGCACCATCAGGACTGGAACCTATTAACCAAGTGTCAGAGCCAGACACCATCACTGTACTGCTGCCAGCTGAGCCAACGGGGCGCGCTGGATTATAAATAACAACAGCTTTTTCAGTCGGACATTCCGTGTGGTTGTATTACTAGAAATAAATAAAGGAGTGATGGAATATAGTTTCTGGCACAATATACAGAAGAACAGGCACTAACTATTGCAGTTTCGAATGTGTAAGCTCAGCTGAAACCTCATTGAATCCTCGCCCAGCAGGTTGACAACTGTCCTCGACTTTCCCTCATTCCTAATTGCTGCACGTACAGTATTGCCACGATGATAATACGATGTCAACAGCTCACGCACTGTCTCGAACCACGCAGTATCTTACCGACCTCGGCCACGAGGGTGGTGGCAGTTACAGCCGCAGGGAATGGATCCTGATGGCTTCTAACAGAGATATTGTGGTGGTGGTAACCATTCCTTGCTGAGTAGATTCCTGATGCAATGTGGTCACCGGTGAATGGAGGTACGTGTTCATACGACCTCGTTCCGCAGCCAATTAGAACGACTCGGTAAATCCTCGTCCAACAGTTCGAGAACTCTCTGGACCAGTACTGGGCTTTCTCTTTCGCCCTAGCCCAGATCTTTCCACGTACCATACCGACCATCCGTTAAATTGTACTAGCCACTTCGTACGCGTGGACTCAAAATTTTATTGCCAGTATCGGGTAAAATTAACATATATACTATATAAAAAGTTGTGTATGTATATTAAATTTATCAACAGATTGTACAAAAACTGACTGCGAGAGAAACAAAGCCTGAGCAACCGATTTGACATTACAGAGACTCTATGCGCCTGTCTGTCACCGTTCCGTTACTTTCATGACAAAATATATTATATATCCTGGAAAGAGTATTCTCTGTCCTTCATTCTGATATATAGTAATTTCTTCTCAAATTTCACCAAGATCAGTTTAGCCGTATCAAACAGAAGGACAGAGATGCTTTCGCATTTATAATATCTATATATTTAAAGATGAATGCATGTTTGTTTGTTTGTTCTTCATACAAATCCACAGTTTTCATCCGATCTCGATAAAACTTTCACACTTATCATTTGAAACAAGGAGAAAAATACCGTCTACATTTGATTGAAAAATTATTTATTTTAATGGTACATGTTGTCTTAAAATTTCGAAAATTACTGAACGGCGATAGACAGACGCGTTGGATATGGGGGCCTCTGTACTGTTTTTCCGTGTAGCGGTCAGGTAGCTCAGTGGTTAAAGCGCTTGCTTAGTAATGTTTGGGTTCTGGTCTCCAGTTCAAATCTCCGTGGAGGCTAAGATTTTTTTTAAAAATTGTTTTTGATCGTAAGAATCACGCCTGGGCAGTCGGTTATTCGGATAGAATGTTAAACTGCAGATATCACAAAGTTAGGGGTTCAATGCGAGGCAAATTGTATGTAGTCTTGCAATGCTGTAGGTGTACACGTTTTTACGTTATATTGATCCTTCGGGGGTGATTCGCAGTCACAGTGTGGATCTGCAGTAATAATACTATAAATGCGGAAGTAAGTCTCTGTCTTTTGTTACGTTTTGACGACTAAATGCCTATACCGATATTGACGGAATTTTACAAGAAAATCTGTAGGGATGGCACATGTCATATTTTTTTCCGGTATTATTAACAGTTGTAGTCACGAAATTTTGAGAACTTATCGAATAGTGACGGAGAGACGGATGTGTGTGTTAGTCTGTAATGTTACGTCGCTTGCTCAAGCTATGCTTCTCGCGCATTATGTTAGTGTATAATATTTTAGTAAATTTCGTTTAGAGAAAAAACGTATTATTTGGTATAGATGTCAATTTTTCTCTGTCCTATTACTTTGTGTCTGTTTAAATGTTTCTGGCACCAGTTTATTTTGCCTTCTTTTTTGACATGCCTTGCGGGCGTAAACTGGCCTCAGTTGTAGCTCTAGCAGAGCACGAGCAGCTAAAATTATTGGAACCCAAGAATCGAATGCTCATGCTGAAGAAACAAGAAACGACCAAGCTGAAATAAAGATGCCCTTAGTTAACACCCCCCCCCCTCCTCCCCACTTCCCGTCACCTTCGTTTGTTTTTCTCTTTTTAAATATGTTGGAAATTGATTCTCTTCAAGTGACAGGTTCGACAGTAGAATGATATACGAGTGATACGTAGTGATGGCTTTCCGGTCATATTATGCCGACTCTGTGTTGTTTGGGACCAATCCTTCGCTACCAACAACTTTCTAAATTCAATTCTGGCAAAGAAATTCTTAGTCCACGCGTACGAAGTCGCGGGTATCAGCTAGTTTATAATAAAATTGATTACTTTGACACCTTCCTCATTACGTTTGAGGCTTCCTACATTATTATTTGCGAGTTTTTAGGGTGGTCTTAGAGTTTTGTATTCTCGTTTCGGGTTTCAATTGTAATTTATATTAACATTAAATTATGTGGTGATTTTAACAGTGCTCTTTGCACAGCTATACAGCAGTTTAACCCTGGAATGTATTGCAATGCGCAGCAGTTTTTGGCATTAAATATCGAATTCTGTTAAAGAGCGTTCGTCTTGTTAAATAACTTTAGGTGCCTTTCCAAAGGTTCTTTTGTATGAATCTGATGGTACACATATGTTTCGACATTTGGTGCAGCATTGGAAACTGATTATAGTTTGTTAGTATAATCAGGTGCACCAATATGAATCGTTAAATCTTTCTGTAGGTGCCTCTAACGTGTATTAGCTGCAAAATTTTCTCACTTGGCACATTGGTAGCGTGCGTAGAATCTTTGTTATACAGTACTAAAAAGTAGGTACAGTATGTTTCTCGCAATATTCCACAATGTTCCTGCTAGTTATAATTGTAATGTTCAGATGATTTCCACCAATCATCTGGCAAAACGGAGTCCAGCATGGGATTCGGAAGCACTTCACAAATTCTTTTTTGAAACGGTCTGAAGCTGTATATCTGGTAAAAAGGCATTACTTATTGCTGAAGCATCCCAAGCATTGCTGGGTGTCAGATAAGTAAGTGTTTGCGGATGTAATGGTGTAAAAGCAAAAGAAAATAAACAGATCTGATACCACAAAAGTTTAATCACCTATGTAAAAATTGCATAATTTTTTTAATCATTGCTTTATTACCTGCTGTTAAAGAGAATCCAAAAAATTAATTTTCTCATGACTAGAACAGGAAGTTCACCATGATTTTAGGTCAAAATAGGAATAATGAATTTGGGTATGTGAAATCAAAGCAAAGTAATAATTATATTAGAAAAATGGATAGACTATTTCTTATTAAAAACTATGTAATCTAAGACTTACTAGCATGGTCAAAAATAAATGTTTAATTATACAACAATATGTCATTTCGTTATAAACTTGTTCCGCCTTTGTCTTCAAAGTGGCCTCACTAGTGTACATATCATTATTTTTTTGTTTCAGGTAAGATTCGAGAATTGCTACAAGACAGTGTCTCTTCGAAATGAAGTAGCTGTATCGCATCTACAATGTTTTTCACCAACAGGTAAAGTTACTTAATTAGCAAAATTAGCTGTGTCAAATACACATCATAGTTTGTATTGTTATTGATTTTTAGCTGTGTTGATTTTTAACTATGGCTTTGTTTAAATATACTGGGTTCCTTGTATAGGTGATTTTTTTTGGATACTGGTTCAGTCGCAGTTAATCACGCATTCTGAAAAAGAGAATCGTATGAAGTGGTATCTAAAAATTGGAGACTGAGTTTATGTAACAAAACCGCGAAATACGAGTAATACTGACTTGCGCTTAGTTTTGAAAGCAAGCTTCATCCACCACCGGCTTGCTAGGCCTGTCGTAGCTTCACCAGAGCCCTGTTGGCCATCATTTTTCAGGGTTCCTGTGGGGCAGCTACCGTATCGGTCCCGGGGCACACTAGGTCCCCACTGTACCTCACCCCCACAGGCAATCCCCTGTAGTATTAGACGTAATAATAGCTGAAGTCCAGGGACATGGAGATCCAACAGAGCTGAACGTGATAGCATATGCTGATGACATCATAATGTGGGAGGAGCCAGAACAGGATCTGGAAAGAGAATTACGGAAATGGTCGACTGCAATGGGTAAACATGGCCTGGAGATTAGTGCGGAAAAGACCAAAATAATGACGATATGAAAAAAAAACACTGGCCCTTCGAAGGATGTGTTAATTGCGGCAAGAAACTGGAATGGGTATTATCATTTGTGTATCTGGAAAGCAAGGTAACTACCAATGGAAAAATGGAGGAAGAAATAAGCCAAAGGGTACGGAAGAGTGGACATTTGTATTAGCAGATAAAGGATGTGGAATATAGGGAAGGACCCTAAAAATCTGGTGTATAAAGTATATTACCAGCCCATACTGACTTAAGGTTGTGAAACATGGGCAAAAAGAGATATTAGCAGATTGAAGGCGGCAGAGATGAGGTTTCTGAGGGGGATAGAGAATGTCACGAGGAAAGACAAAATTAGAAATGAAAACATCAGGGAGAGACTACAAGTGGAAGCATTAGAAGAGATGTTAATGGGGGAATGACTGCAGTGGCTGGGTCATGTTATGAGGATGGAGGAGGAGAGGATGCCGAAAGTAGCACTGCTGAACAGCGGGAAGGGAAGGAGACCAGTTGGAAGACCTCGGGCAAGATGGACGGACCAATTGAAGAAAGATGCAGAGGGGCAATATGGATGGACCAGGTGAAGAAAGATGCAGAGGGGCAATATGGATGGACCAGGTGAAGAAAGATGCAGAGGCTAAGGGAGTCATTTGGAGGAAAGCGATGGAGGAAAAACCTAGGAGCGACCGCCAGAGTTGGAAGAAGATGTACAAGACGACACGCAAAAGTGGAATCATCTAATGATGATGATGGCTGACTTGCGCCGATAGTGGTAGACAGCCACGCCCCTACAACGCCGCGTGAAATGTTTCAGCTTGATAACTCGGTAGGTTTGTTGTGTATGCAGTTTGTGTGACAAGTTCTGATTCTGTTTCTCGCGATTTTTCCATTGAAAATATAATAAATCGCTGTAGAGTGTGTACTTTCGTAACTGGGCCGGAATTGAAAAAATTATTACGCATAAAGATATGTAAATGTAAGATTTCTGTATAGAACCTACAGGTTGAATGTACAGTTAAAGAAGCAAAAATCAGAACCACAATTAAAATGGACTAATCAACCCGAGGAATATTTATATCATTTATAGTGACATGGAAGAACTTCAGCCATGCGTTCATTGCATATCTTCTTGAAATTCTTCGTTTCTTGTAACAGTGTAGTTTTGTTCACCGAGCGTGGAATTAAATGAAACTTGTCTTCGGCAAAAGAGAGGTGTTACCACATTACAGGCGTCACAGATGAGGTTTCTGAGAGGGATAGGTGACACAACAAGAAAGGATAATATCCCACAAAAACAATTCTCGCTGATCTCTATGCATAAAGAAATTTTAGGCATGTAGCCTCATCCAGATAAAACCAATTAATCTGTAAACTTATTACGTTTGGTGTAGCCATTGAATATATACTGGGAAATCACCAATATAGGACTTTTCTTATAACTTGGGGTTGAAACAATAGACGTATCTGTGTACCGAATTAACTATTTCTAAGACGACAGTAAGTACTGTGTAATTTAAATGTGGGGATGTTTTAGTTAAAAAAACAGAATTTCAATTTCATTAACTTTCTAAGGAAGGAGAGGAAGGAAGTAAAATTTAATATTTTAATTAAAATTAATAAGCACGGTCTATAATGAAAGTCTGAGACATATACAGTTAGTAGAATAGAAACCAATTTCACGTTTGGAGCAGACAAGGGGTAGATAATAGAAACTTCCCAGTTTTAGATTTTTTTTAATAATCTGTGGTAAAACATTATCTATGTACTAAATTTAAGCTGTCTGCAATTACGGGAAATACCTTAGAGTTCTGATGATGATCAGTGAGAAAATCCGTGAAATTTGCATATGCATAACATCCATAATAAGAACAAGAATGAAACAAAATTTAGCGTGTTGCTAAGGTTGCTGATATATATGTATAATAGAAACTTGAGACATGTAGCATCCCAAAGACCAAGACATTTGGGTTAAAAAGAAAAAAAAGTGGCAGTCATTGGGGACTGTCGACAGAAGAGAAGACTTAAACTATTAATATCATACGCGAAACACGTCATAATTACAGCTGTAGATATGCTAAGCAATAACAAACAATTCCGTGTGGTTGTAATGAACTAGTGACCGGGTATCTAGTGTCTGCGCATTTCGCCCCTGTCTTAGCCGCCTTAACCTAACCCGGTAGTCCTTCCAGGTATACAGGACCTAAAGTTTAACGTGGAATCCAAACCACGGAAGCGTTCTGGCGTACTTCACATTACACAGGAAGCTATGCCAGATGTGAAGGTCGGGTTAATGGTCTATGAAAAAACCCCGCCGAGACAAAAATTCGAACCGGGGACCTTTCGTTCGCGATTCAGACACCATAACAACTGAACCACCAGACCGCAACAGATATATTATTAACATTAGCATGTCGGTAATAAAATCTTATATTATTTTACCCATCCAAAAAAGCTCCCAACGCGCCTAAAGAACTTTTCACTTCGAAAACTAAAAATCTAACTTAATTCACAACCCAACGGTTCGTCGAATCTTCCCGAAGGAGATGTACCAAGCTATTGTGTCAGAGGCAAGAAACCTAATTCCTTTCTTCAGGCGCCTTCCACGCAACGTCACGGCGTAGCTCGTATAATCCAATACAACTCCTAAAAACTGTGGGCGTTTGTGAATAGCGATGACAAAAATTAAGGTGAGGGGGGAAAAGAGGAGAGGGTATATATTTCTGTAAATACAACCTCAACAGTATTTCTATTTGTTTTAAAGTATGTGCCTGCGAAATTCCATCAAAATCGGTTAAAAACTGTGTGTTTGTATAAAGATTTTGCGAAAAAACGTCCAGTGCGCATATCATACGCGCAACAGGTGGCCGTGACGGCCGTGATCTGACGCACAACAGGTGGCGTCTTACGAACTTATAGATTTACTCCCGTCCAAACATCGCGTAAGGCGAGTGTAGAAGTTTTCACTTCAAAAATGGCCCGAATCGCTTCAAGAAAAGGATAGGCAGTGCCGCCGTTGACTCGACTCAGCCATGCACCCAGATTAGAAATGAAAACATCAGGGAAGCGTTGGAAGAGATATTAACAATGAGAAGACTGCAGTGGCTTTGGCATATTATACGGATGGAAGAGGGGCAATATTGAACGGTGGGAAGGAGACCGAGCATTTGGAATGAGACCAATTGGAGGACTACGGACCAGATGGACAGACTACGTGAAGAAAGACGTATAGGTGAAGGGAGTTGTTTGGAGGATGTTACTGACTATCCACTGTACACTGACCTCTGAGAGCCTGTTGGCGAGGACGGCGCCCGCCGAGCCGCCGCCGACGATGACGAAGTCGTACTCGGGCAGCAGCGAGCGCGCGTTGATGGGGTGCGACTCGGGGTCGACGGAGGCGTAGCGGTAGAACGTGGTGAGGCCGAGGGCCAGGAAGGGCGCCAGCACCCACGTCACAGGACTGACGCCCATCGAGCCCATGCTGGCCAGCAGCGAGGTCAGTGTCGGCGGCATCGCGGCGTCTGCAAACACACAGACCATCATCTCTCCACCACTGCCAAGAGCTGAACATTGGCTGGACCCTCCCGAAGGAGATATACACAGGCGGAAATTAAAATTCCAAACGCCCACATGGAGCTGTGAGGAATGAATGAAAGTATCACGATATGCAGAGTATTAAATGATTAAAATTGAAAGATTTACTTTATGGGATTATGTACCTAACTACTCGTATTTATTATGCAAAATTACTATGTTTTTTAGCATATAACTGGTGAACAGTCTGGTGTAACATGATACTTTTTTGCTCACAAGTTCTTATTGACCAAGTATGCAAAGGCGAAGAGTGATGACCCTCTACACCCAAATGTCTACCTGTGAGAGAGGTCGGAGAGTTGGCTTGTTTGAAATTGGTGGATCATATCGTGAAATCTCAAGAAGGATTGGCCGTAGTGCAATGCCAGTATACAGACTAAGACGAAAGAAGGATCTAGTACTCCCAGAGCAGACTACAGAAGGACAACAGCAAGTGAAGAAATTATGTGGGTGCTTATTGCTGGCAGACGAGTGACTGCAGGCCATATCCAAGCAGTGGTTACAGAGAGAGTCACCCTTCGGACGATTGTAAACCATTTTCTTGACTCTACGTTACACTCTCCGACACCTGTGCAATGTTTTCCTTTAACTCTATTTCATTGGCAGCAGGGTCTAACCTGGTGTACTGCATTACGCAAATGGACACGTGAATGGCGTGCATTTGTGTTTAGAGTCGGGTCTCGATTCTGTCTGTGACGTATTACGTCACACAGGTCCAGCCACTGGCGTCATGGTTTGGGGGCAATCAGTTTCGACAGCAGTCGAGTTGGTTATTGTTGAAGGCACAATGACAGCCCAACATTATGTGAACGGTGTGCTGTTGCGATACCCTTCAAGTCCACCATCTAAATCACATCTTCCAACAGGATAATCCCCGTCATCATACTGTGGACAGCACAACACAAGCCTTGCAAGGGGTTACGATCACAATTTGGACAGCACGGTCCCCAGATTTTCCGCCAATAGAGCATGTATGGGATGCCAGGAGTAGACATATGAGGTCACATGGTCACTCAGCACAAATTGTGTAATAACAACTTACTGCACAAGTCATGAAGGCGTAGAGAGAGATATACCCCAAGAATCTGCAAGATGGGTGCCACAGCAGCTGATTCCTGAAATGAGAGAACGACGTGTTGATGCTTGTGAAGAACTTCTTCGGCGCTTTGAACGAGAAGGTGATGGCTTCCTTGCAAGAATCGTTACTGTTGCAACAATCACACACCTGCATTTTGAGTGTCTTCCTCATCCACCATACTCACCAGACGTTGCCCCAAGTGATTTCCATATGTTTGGACCACTCAAAGAAGCAATGAGAAGAAAGAAGTTCCGTTCTGATGAAGAGGTACGCCACGCGGTGCATGAATGGTTGCGCGGACTACCAAAAGAATTTGTTTCTATAGGAATTTATGCACTTTGTAAGCGCTGGAGGACATGCATTGAGCGTGGGGGGGGGGGGGGGGAATTATGTTGAAAAGTGATACAGCTTTGTACCACTTCTGCACAGTAAATAATATTTTTAAAAAAATATCTAAGGTTTTCATTTGACTCACCCTTGTAGAAGTCAGTGAAGTTCATTTCTCGAAACCAATTTTTTTTTTTTGTTTTTGGCATTTCGAATTAATGCTATGTATTGATCAGGAACGTAGATGGAGCCCGATTTTTTTTTCTCTATTGACAATTTTTTAATAAAGCTATGAATGGAATCACCCTCAATTTGGTTATGGTAGATATTTATGTGTTATTGATTTTTTTAAGGCATTCAACAGCAAGGATGTACATCGAAATAACAAATACGAGTATGTTCATATATTCTTTTCTTGTACCCTTGTCTTGTCTGAACAGAATAAACGTCAACATGTGCGTTCTACGGTGCCAACTGTTCAAGGAACTGTAAAACATTAGATCCAATTTCTACAGCATCTCTGCGGTTCGAATCCCCGTCCGGGCATCCAGATTTGGATTTTCCATGGTTTCCCAAATCACTCCAGGCAAATGCCGAGATGCTTCCTTCAAAAGGCCATGGCCGAATTCCTTCCCATTCCTTGCTCCCCATCTTTTCCCGTCTCTAAAGACCTCGCCGTTAGAGAGACGTTAAGCAGATAAAAAAAATACAGCATCTCTGTTCCACTGCCCGTAAATCATTAAATACTAACAGATTAACATTTGTCTGTTTATCCTTTTAACTCGGCATAACTCTTGATGACTATTTTCTACGTTTAGTTTATCGTAGTTCCAGCATTAGCGTAAGACACACAGATCAAACATATCATTTTGGGGAATGCAGAACCCTCTATTGAAGGTTGAGTTAAAGATAGGTGCGTAACAATCGTAAATTGCAGCAGCAGCTTTACCAACTGCTCTTCGTTGTTGTGAATAATTTCTGTGTATCTCTTTAATAGCAAGACCACCATCGAGCTATCGTGTCTCAAATAGTGTCTCTCAATATTCGGAATGGATTTAATACGATTGCCAACAGAATCCAAAACGTTTTTATCTGTGTTTCTATGACTACGAAATAATTCAAATTTCAATCGCTGTCGGCTCTATCACGATACGCATTCTATTTCCTGTTATTCACATTGTTTTAGTATTGAAGCTTTGCTATCACGAACTTTTCCTCGAGTGTTTATTAAATAAAAAGAACAATTGTTTTTCACGAGAAGAAAGAGTAAGATGCATAATCTTCTGGGTATGTTTACTCATTGTGAAGTTGTTCTGTAATGATTGAAAGAACAACCATCGCGATGGAATATTATATTTAAGAGAACAACAAAAACTACAAAAAATTGACAGTAACAAGGACATAAACAATAGTTACGTCACTTATGTTCTGGAGAAATAAACAATTTTTGACATAAAATAACAGTTGCGTCATGTTTTTACCGGAGACGATGTGTAATACACGTAATCTTGAACTCAACTGACACTTACGCTATTGTTCTTCCAAACTTTTACATCAAAACTATTTTTCACAACGACGCAACTTCCCTCTAGCCGCAAGAAAATGAATTACAGTTTATCATTGTTCCACCGAATGTAAATGGTCATTTTATACTTGAACACAAAATTTCAAATTTTGTAATTCTGTCGTTGTTTCTCCGAGACAGCGATAATACTCGTAGTTACCATGCAGTGGCGGATCCAAGGGGGGTGGGGCTAGGGGGCTGAAGCCCTCCCCAAAAGCACCAAGGTCATCCCCGACGACATGGATTTTGGAGACTTTTTTTTTTTTGCTCTACTGTTTGTATGAGGGCGGCAATCTGGAATAATGAGATTTCTGTCGGCACCCCCTCCTCGCCCGAGTCAAGCCCCCCCCCCAAACCAAATCCTAGCCCCCCCCAAACCAAAATCCTGAATCCGCCACTGTTACCACGTGACGACTTTCCTTATGGATCGCCTACCTCCTCGAGAGTTGCTGAAGTGTCTGTTCATTAGAACCAGCCCGCAGGAGAAAGTAACAGCTGAAGTGTCCTTGACCACACCTGCAGCAGTATGCAAACATATCCCAAATTAGCCACTGTGAACAAAGTCTTTGACTTGCAATCACGCTACGATGGGTGAGTAGGAGTATGCAAACGAGACTAAACCAACACCGTACATATTTGTCTTGCAAACGGCTGCTCCGCTGCTCTTATGCATATTGTTAAAACCTCATTCCACGATTATATACATCAGTGAAAATTACCTCTTCTATGGACAGTTTTTTTTGTTTTTGTTTTTTTTGTGTTTTTTTTTTTTTTGTTTTTTTTTTTGTTTTTAAATAAATTTGAAGTAGCTGTACTTTTCAGCCATTTTATATGACCGTAAGTATTCTTGTCGAATAGTTGAAATTACACCTTGCAGGTCCAACGCTAGCTAACCTGTCGCTAGGACTGGTAGCTTTCTACAAGAGATTTACATAACAGCATTTCCTCTGTACGGGCGACGACTCTGTCCCGGTTACCTTCTTTGTAAACACAGGTTTGCACAACTAGCAGGTCACGATCGGAACGGGTAGCGGAGATCGATCAATGCACTCAGTCAGCATATACATCATACGAGATTCACAGGAAATACGCACGATAAATGTTAGGTAGGCGCTTAAAGGATACGTATCTTCGAGAACCATAATTTGTTTTTAAAAAAAATCAACAAACTGAAAAAATAAAACACTAAAATACTTGGTCTATAATACGTCTTACGAAGAAGAGAAGAATTGCAGATTTTTCTAAAGCAGTGTCCATTATTTGCTTTTACTTATTTAAAGCACACTTAATTTCTGGGAATGCCATAATGACGTTGTCTAATGCGCCAGTGGGGTCTGGACATTCACGAAATAAAATGGAGAGAATGTTGTTATCTGCATTAAACTCACTTCTATCGATTCCAACTGGATATAGAATACGAGACAGGAAAAGGAATGGGATCTTATACGGGGATTGCGAGTAGAAAGTGCCGATGAGTACTTACGGAGATGTAGCAAAGAACGGAAAGATTACTTTGAAAAAACAGATCCATCCCCATTGTCAGCGCAAATGCTGAGTTATATGCTTTTTGTAAGATGATCTTTGGAACTAATGGAGGGTGCCTCAGGCCACTAGAACTACTGCGGAAATTGCTGAAGACATTTTTTATCCGGACTGAACAATAGTAGCCAATGTTTCATTCAATATCGCTTGGTGAGCGTATATACCATATCTATCTATACCAGAAACTGAACGTAATTTGCCGGTTAGCCATCTTTTTAAAGATAGGTTAAAAATGTTGAAAAATCAATTTCGTTCTGAAGTGTACTGATTCAATCGACTGTAAGTTTTTGTACTTCTCTTGATGTGAAAATAGTTATTTCCACCATAATGTTAAGTGAATTGTATTAGCTAAAATGACTTAAAAGAAAATTACTGATCTTCACAAATGAAAAAAATAAATACGAATTGGAGAAATGATATCAAGTTTAGTACCTTTTTTTTGCGCTTTTCTCTCTACTCTCATTCCAGTAAACAGTTTACTCAAATTTCTAGTATGGAAAATGGGAATTTTCTTCTTCTGTGTTCACCTATGGTGCTGTTTTTACTTTGGAGCTCAGTAACGTCCCATAATTACGATTCAAGCTAATTTTCACTATCGTTTTTAGGAATTCGCTTTTCTTTATATTAAACGGAGTTTAGTCTAAATTTTCGTACACACTTACAAATTTTATTTATTTTTTTCTTTTTTATCAGTAAGTAGTGAAACTGGTTGCGAAGCTGTGGTTGCTTCGGCGAGGCTCTTGGAACCTGTTCCTCTGGCCCTTTCTCGCTTGCTTGCTCAAGAAACCTGCGGTCGCCTCGAAAGGTCGACGCGCTGCCAGATTATTGAGAAATACCTGCAGTGCTCCCACACTACTCGTCCTGGCTCTACCGCTGTTATCGAAATCTAATCTGTCAATCTGACCGATGGGTGGTAAACATCAGCCTACCTGCCGCGTGATCGAACTCTTATAGAGATATGTATGAATTTTAATCTCAAGATTAAGAGTAGCTTATGGAAAAATATACAAGAGAATAAATGATCATGTGTTATCCTAAAGATACGGTCCCACGGCGCGTCCCTCGGTGCGTGGTAGGGGACGCCTCTCATCTTTGCCGCATATGCTAGCAGGAACGGCGCGCCTCGACCCACCGCCAGACGGTAAAAGATGAAAGGCGCGTCCTGCCTACCACGCGCCGTGGGAATGGGCCTTTATGCAATCAGCAAGGCACCTGCAGTAAAAGTAGGAGCTTTGGATGCTTAAGCAAAGTCTTCCCTCGAACCTGGGTACGCCCTTTTACCAGTGCTGCCAGCCTCTTGGCTTTGAATATCCGTAGATGGCCGCTAAAATTTCCGTAGATTGGGTACAAAAATCCGGAGACTCGCTAACTAAAAGACTGAAACAATAATTATTGACGAGAGAATCAAAGTTAAGAATACTTTTTATTTCCAGGTCTTTAAAATTCGAAATACAAAATAATATTCTACATTGAAACATGTTTTATACATCGTCACTTTCATCGCTGCTGCTGCTGTACTTACTCTCTTTTTTTGGGGGGGGGGGTAATACATATCTATTTTCGTTGTCGACATTAAATTTAGCATGTCTTCGGTAACAGGAAATGTCAAATACTGCGAACACTTTGATTCTCGGATATTGGTTAATCCTTCTCGGAAGCCGTGCCAACGAGCGTGTCACCTTACATAAATAGTGCGCCGATAGTTCTATATTACGGTCTTTTAAGATCTATAAAATCTATAATCAAACAAAATGTGGGCTTTATTTCACTCGTTGGTTCACACGAGCGTTTGTAAGGAAACGATTAACAATTCTCTAATGCGTTAACACTATACGCTCAAAGTTTAACAAAACACCAATATAAGGAAAAATCAGCAAATTGTAAAAAATACCAAAAGTCCTTAGATTTTTTAACAAAATCCGAAAATTCTAACTTTTTATAAAAATCCGTAGATCTACGGATAAATCCGTGGAAATGGCAGCACTGCCTTTTACTACACTCAGTGTCAATATGGTGGATAGTGTATAGTGGCTCACCGCAGTCACAGGTGGGTGAGGTTCTCATACCGTGCGTTGTTGGTTCGTATCCTGTTGAGGGCAGCCCATGATTTACGCGGCAGGTCAAATCCTGCGGGTGGATGTTGAGTTCTAAATAGTGACTGCCACTACACTGTTACATTCCTGTCGCCATTTTGCTGTAGCAATAACCCCCTGTCAATGAGTTTCCAGACAGATGGCAAAAGCATCCGCTTCTCCATAAGATTACCACTGGGCTGCCGAGCCGGTAGTCTGGCTGATAAATATGATTTCAAAGTAAGCACAACCCTCTAAAAAGGGGAAATGCCTGGACTGACCCGCGAAAGTGGGAAAAGTTCGTAAAAAATGATGATGACGAGGCAGGTAATTTAGATTATATTAAATACAGGGTGTATCAAAAGAATCATCCGATTTGGCACGTTCATATTTCTGAAACTTATAAACATATACAATGAATTTTGTTTTTTTGATGAACGGGAAACTCAAAGTTTTTTTTTTTTTTAATACCTTTTCATAGGTGTTCAATATGCCCCCCCCCCCCCCCCCCCCGTGAGATGCACTGCATATTTTCTCAATGCGGTATTCAAATTATTCCCACACTGCAGCGAGCATGTCTTGAGTGACAGCTTCCACAGCTGCTGTTATGCGATGTCTCAGTTCATTCATTTTTGTTGGTAACGCAGGCACATAAACAGAGTCTTTTATAAACCCCCACAAGAAATAATCACACACAGTCAGGGTCGGTGACCTTGGAGGCCAGTAATGTAAGGCTGAATCATTTGGTCCAGTGCGACCGAACCATCGTTCACTAATCCTTTGATTTAAAAATTTTCGCCCTTCCAGATACCAGTGTGTCGGTGCCCCATTCTGTTGGTAAATGAAGTCGTTCGAATACGTCTCCAACTGTGGGATAAGGAAGTTCTCAAGAATATCGAGATATGTGCTTCCCGTAACAGTGTTCTCGGCAAAGAAAAATGGACCATACAGTATTTGCCATGAAACTACACTAAACACAATCAATTTTGGAGAGTCCCTCTGATGTTGTACAACTTCATGTGGTTGTTCCGTTGTAGGAGGATTCACGCCATACCTAGTACGAAAGTCACGCTGAACAGTAGTTACTAATCCGTCAATGCGCAAAACGTAGAACACAAAACGCTTTCTGTTGTCCTGACGCCATTTTTACTAGAACTGAAGTGGCCGCACACTGCTCCGACCTAGCGGTAACCATGTAAACCTCGAAAGTTTGCTCTTACCAACAGTACGTTGTTAACGCACACATCTCAAATAACATAATAGTTACGATTTTTAAAAAATAGGATGATTCATTTTTGATACACTCTGTAGTGTTTTATAATGTAAGTGGAAACGCACTAATTAACATTAAACCTTTTGGTCTTCCATGATCACGCTGTCTTCAACAGTGAGTATAGAATTCTGGTGTACGAGTTCGAAGGTTACAGATTTCTCTTAACTCCCATGTTTGTAGTTCAACACGCGATTTCCTTAAACTAGCTTACTTGTAGGTCTTTTCGACATTATTAAGAAAGATCGAAGCTAAGACACGGTATTGAGTGATCTTACATGTTTGCGAATACTGGAAGCTTTTTGTGCAAATGTGTTTTTGTTTTAGTCTTTTTGGGTATTGTATACGCTACCCCTTGCGTTTGAAACAGAACCCAGCTTCATTGCGACGCTTTATTCGCTCAGCAAAACTGCCGATTTACAACCAGAGTTTGCAGTTTCTCTCTTTTTAGCCGAATGAGACACGCTCTGTTTCCTGCCCCGTAATTTTCTTGTTATCGTTGCATGTATGCCTGAACTGGCCAGTGAGGTGTGTACTTTGGTTGACCTCTCAGGTAAATTAGCTTAAAACGAGGACGACCATCTCTATCGTACCCTGCTGTAGCCACTCGGTGTCAGAGGTATTGTGCTGGTACAATGAGACTGGCGCACTTTCTATGAGAGCGTGTGCCACGGACAGAGAGAGACGTGGCAAGTCACTCTGACTGTGCAGACTTTGAATCCTCAGGCAGCCGCCGCGGCGGCAGTGCCTGTAACACTTACTTTCCTGTCATCTACTCGACAGGGGCAACGAGACCATCTATCAAATATTCCCAACCCTCCCCACAGCTGAAGCCAGACCTTGAGGTTAGCTAGATTCCAGTCCAAAAACACCGTGGGAAAAAAATCTACCTCCATTATTCTATGACGAGATGGTATCGAGAGTTGTGGACCCGCACTCTAGGGTTGCGTCTCTTGGAGTAGCGGGCTTAGAGAGGTTATATTTGCCTCTCTTTGCATATCATTCCACGACTTACAGGTGGCTCTCCACCGCTCCTTTATTTATCCGCTTCTAGGTCAATATTTAAAGATTATACCGCTTCCACAACACTAACTTTAACGTTTTATAAGATCAAACACTAATGTTGTTACAAAAATAAGGTTCTCTATATTTTGGATGGAGATAGATACTCTCATAACATTAATGAAATACTGTAGTGCAATATCCACGAATTATGCAGACACCAAAATCAACTGGCTTTTTTTTTTTTTTTTGAGACTACCAGAGTACTCTGCGTTGCTCGGGGGCTGCATTTGAAAGTTCTGACCTTCAATGACTTTTGTTCTCATTGTCGTAAACATTTTGCGTCACCATCCTCTTTGGCCGATTTCCTTACCATTTTCGAAATAGATACAAAAAAAAGGTTGCATGTGTAATTTTGTTTCAGAGGGGTGAATAGCGATTCCGGTTTTGTAAACCAAATGTAAACATTATTTTTCCACGTATATTTGAGCATACGTATGTTAAGCTCCTTCGAAATCGTATAAAAATTGTTAGTTTGTGTGTCGCCACAGAAACTTCAAAATTTCTCTTCGAATTTCTCGGTCACTAACTGTCGGACCTAATGTTGCAAATTGAAAAAAAAAAAAATGTTTTATTTTTTTCAGCTTTGTGAAAAAAAAACTTAGCACCCTTGTTTTTTTCTATTTTTTTTGTTTGTTTTTTTTGTTTTTCTCTCAGAAAACAATATATTTGATAAATTATAGTTTCATTTACGGAACTTACATTTTACATGTGTGTTTTAAATCTTACTGAATCATATAATGTTTGACATAATGATTCATTAATATATCTATATAGGTAACATAATTTTATTCATCTTCTACGTCAGTACCACATTCACTAGTATCAGCACTACCAACACTAGTTCGGTCGGTGTCGAAGTTTTCTGTTTCTTCTTCTGTCTCCTCTAGATCCATAACTTCAGAAATAGTTACATTTTCTTTTACTGGTTGTTCTTCTATTGTACGCAAAAGATTTTGAGATTGAAATTTTAAATTGTGAGCAAAGTACATACTATGCACAAAGACTGCACCCATAGTTCTGTATTGCGGTCTTTTAAGTTTGAATTAAATCTATTATCATACAAAATAGGAGCTTTATTTCTTTTCAATCGTTTGTTTACGCCAACAGTTGCAAGGAAACAATTAATAATTACTGACAATTTAATGAGTCAGTATCAACATACACTGAGAGTTTAACAAGTATACAAATATAAGGAAAGCACAATAAGTAATAAAAAGAGGCAAAAAACTGTAGGTTAATTTTAAATTCCTAATTTTTTGAAAAGATCCGTAGGTCTACAGATAAATTCGTAGGGCTTGCAGCACTAGTACAAATAGTGAGTATCAATCCAAACAACGGGGAACGGGGATTCCTTCTCGCGCAGCCTAGCCTCTTCGGGAAGTCCCCGTTAATAAACGAAATTTTCAGTCAATGTTGCCAATATTTGCGTAATTTTTTTTTCCACTGAACCAGAATAATATATTAGATTTAAAAATTAAGATAAATACTTAAAATAAACTTTAAAACAGTCATATTAAACAATAAATGCCTTACAAATTTGAGATTTAGTAGTTATGAAAAAAAGAGTCCCAGAAAAAAAATGTTCTTTTTCATAGTTTTTTTTCATAGTTTTTTTCATAGTTTTTTTTCATGTTTTTTTTTCAAGCCAGAAAAAAACCGTTTTTTTTACAACACTAGTCCGACCAAAACAACATCAGTCCACTTTATACGCTTATAAAAACGACTACTCTCCTTGGCCCTTTTCCCTTCGTTTTCCGAGATATTTGCAAAAAAAAAACTGAACCGTTTTCCTTAAGGGAGTTATGGAGGAAATAGAACGTGTTTTTGTAAACCAAATTTAGTCTGTATTTTTCCCCTTGTTTTAAGGTATGCTAGTGCAAAGTCGCTGTAGTGCAGTATCCACAAATTGAACGATTCTTAACTTCAGAAATTGTATCTAATTTGAGGCGTAGGTTCTTAGAGACTTGGTTCACCAGATCAGTTTTTGAATGATCATATGGTCCTGCCGATGACTATTTAGGCTCTAACTTTAGAGAAGATAATGAATGCTAACGTCTTTCTGTTGACAGTGCTAGGTTTATTCTTAAGGCGCAGGTGCTTAACACATTGATGGCGGCCACTGCAGGGGGAGGGGCTCTGTTGCTGTTAACCTGTGCCTTTATATCTCCGCCTGCTCACAACAGCAGCACCCTGGCAGTTTGTATGAAACCGACAAATTCCGTCACTGCTTGCGTGAAATGAGCTTCTGCTCGCTTTCTCAGCTGTCGACATTGCTCTTGAGTAATGTACAGGCGCCGGCACATCCCGTGCTGGCGCATACTTCGTTCTCACTTTCATTAGACATCTCGTAACAATTTTTTTAGCAGACGAAACAACTGTACCGCGCGCTTCTTCTTGAAATATAACGACACTTGGCTGGTGTAATGGCGTTCATTCTTAATAACTGCGTAAACGAGTGATAAGTTGCAAACATAAATACGACTGAAAACCGTACATGTGATATAGTTAAAGCTAATGGAATCCATGAAAACCGCTGTAGAGATCGAAAACTCATTTCAGTAATTGTAAGCGTAAATTTCAACTGTTACCCAAAACCTACCAAAAGAGCCAAATTCTACAGTACCGTGCGCGACATGAAGGTTCCCAGAAGAACAAAAATTGTCTTGTACAAATCATATCTCATTCCTATTCTCACATATGCTTTGGAAACATGCACACTAGCATCCAAGGACCTTAGCAAGATTCAAGCCTGTGAAATGAAGTTCCTCTGTGAAATTAAGTTCCTTAGAACGGCCCGTCCTAAAACTAGGCTTGATCATATAAAGAATGATGAGATTAGATCAAACCTAAGAGTTAAGAGAAACCGTGGAAGAGAGACTTATATCATCAAGACTTAAGTGATTTGTTCATGTTAAGAGATTGAGTAGTACAAGACTACCAAAAACTTATTTGGAAAAAGGATAACGGGCAAAAGACCATTGGGAAGACCAAGAAGAAGATGGATAGACAAATTGAAGGAGGATATAGGGAGAAGAGGCTGCAACTGGGAATCTATTATGGACAGGGAAAGATTTCTAGACAGGAGATAGTGGAGGACGGAAACACAGAAAGGCTCGCAGACCATACCCGGGAAACGAGATGGTCCCAAACGATAATGAGGATGATGACCCAAAGCCTGGAGCTAAAATAAAAATCTGAACGTTCCCAGAGCAGAAAATAGAAACTAAACAACAGTCTGATGCGGTCTTTCAGTCAGGTTTTGGCTCTGAACAACAAATCGGCCAAACACTGGCGTCCACTTGAATCGTTGTTAAAAACCGAACTTCCGATAAGCTACACTGCAATAGTTGTTCATTCCGTATGAGCGAGACTTCCGGGTTTCTGGTTATGTAACATAACTACAGGCGTTTATGAATACGACCGCCAGAGGACAAACTTTGTTCATTTTATTTCGATCTTGAAATGTTCCCAAATTGAGTAATGTAGTCTTTTATATTTAAACAAGTTCAAACTTTAATACCTTTTTTTTGTTTCCTCACCGAGCAACATCGAAGAGACAAGTTATCCAAGAATTCAAATTTATTTTTACTACACCCGTTACAAGCTATTGTGACACACTGTATATCTATATCACCATGACAACTAAACTTTTCTTTTTTTTTCCCCTAGGAATTATCGATCTTCAACTGTATTTTCCAAATGTAATTGGCTATGGAAAATAATTATTATTGTTATGGTTATATATTAATTTAACGAACTATTTCTGTTATATCTCAAGAAGATCCTCTGATTCGCCCGCTGAGTGCATTGAGCTACATACTGTGACCTAATGTAGAGCTGCATTGAACGTTAAATAGGAAAATGGCTGACAACGACTTTGATCTCATTATAAACGAAATAAGTTGATTTGTAACAGCCAATGTGTCGGAGAATCAGCAAATCCGTTAGCAGAACTAGACAACTATAGCCGAGAATCCTTATGATACTCAGCAACCGAACTTTGCGAGTTAAGTCTTACAATTATTACTTTTTTAAAATGTTGATTTTTTCTAGGGTTTTACGTTTTGTCCAGCTGTCTTCATTATTATGTTTATATTAACGTCCTTATTTTCTTCTACCTATCCAGTGCTAGGCCTAGTGACATCATTTAATCTTCTTGGTGGTCTTCCTACATCTCTCCTGCCTCTGGGATGGTAATTGAGGATTTTTCGTGGTATCTGGTCCATATTCATCCGTATTTGTCCAAGATTTTCGGTAGTTTATATCAACGTTTTAGGCGAAAATATGAGTTAATCACAGAGTTTGCCTATTCGACTACGGGAAACCGACTGGGAAACGTAGACCAGACGGGAATTGAACCCAGCGCCTCGTCGCAAATGCGGCGGCACGTCGGGGACTGAATATTGCAAGTTTAATGTATCGGGTGTGATTGTTCTGTAAAACACATAGCGAACGGCTATGCCGACGTCAGATAAATGAAAAAAATTAGAAGCTGGGTGTTATACGGATAACTGCTCCGATAATTAACATTTTTCGTTATTACTTTACAAAATTCTTTTTTTTTTTCTGTCGTCTGTATTTACGTGTTAGCGAGCTCTTCATACAGCTCAGATTAATCATATATATTGTTTCTATAAGGTGTTTTTCTGTCACAAGGTATTGTTTCCCTTTATCTCTAACCGAAATCGATAAATGAAGTATCATTTGAAAGATTAAGACACCATATATTAATAAAGGAATTTTTCTGAATTCGACCCTTAAAAGGCAAAAGTATCTTTACTTCTACAACGCATTTTTGTGTCACGAGCCATTTATCTCCCATGATATCTAACTGATAAAGATAAATGAGGTATCATATTAAACATTAAGGACTCCACTGTGGTCACAGCATATTTTAAGATAAGAATTTTTCGGAATTAGACTCTTAAAGGGTGATAGTATAATTATTTCCACAACGTATTTTTTTTTTTTTGTCACGAGCTTCTTATCTCCTTTGATATCTAACCGAAATCGAGAAATGAGGTATTATTTCAGAGAATAATATCTCCACTTTTGTTACATTATATTTTAAGAAAGGAATTTTTCGGATTTTGACACTTAAAGGGCAAAAGTATCAATAATTCTACAACGCGTTTTTGTGTCACAAGCCATTTATCTCCCTTAATATCTAAGCGGTACAGATAAATGAGGTATCATTTTAAAGATTACGGCTCCACTGCAGTCACAAGACATTTAAAAACAAAACAGAAATTCGGAATTTGACCCTTGAAGGACAAAAGTAATAATTGTGAAAGTCGCGCTTATGAAATAGTTCAGAACCAAGCCGATAGATAGGATCAGTACATATCACAGAGATATCAATAAACTGCTTCACTGGCGTTGTCTTTTGTTACGTACCTATTACACTAAACAATTGAAATAAATGAGGCGGTTCTTCTTTCATGTTATTACAAACTACCAACCTTAGTATTCATCCGTATTCGCGAAATTTTCGCATGGATCGTCTAGTGGAATGTTATTGGTAATAGATTAGCACATTGATTAACTGTTGCCAGAGCCTGTCCTGATCTGCGGATAAAGGCGGGGGGGGGGGGCAAACCGGCGCGCTTGGCCCAGGCGGCAACTTCAGGGAAGCGCAAAATCGTGTTTGAAGGTCGGCATATTGTATATGTATATATTAGCTTCACTACTGTCTCGGGAGGCGACAATGAGGCCGGAAATCACGAAATTTTTGCCCCGGTTCGTTGAATTCCTAGATCCGCTATTGACTGTTGCATATTGTGAAGACACAATTTCTGTTCCTAAGATGGGCATAAAGTGATGGATGTATACGTTTGAATATTCTCTTTTTATTAGTTTTTGAGGTTTCTCGGAAAGTTAGTTTGTGCAGACTGTGGTATGCTCAGTATTACAGTTTCTGAAGGTGACCAACCTAGAGACCTCGCGGATGCATTGTTTAAAGTTCGTGTTGTGTGCCGGAGAGACGGCGAAAGTGAGAGCACGGCAGTCACGTATATTGCGATCAGTTTTTACTAACAACGGAGCAATTCACTGAAACTACGGAAAGCACGAAGAAGGGGTTATACGGCGAATATGTCAACATTGAAAAGTAACTGCAGTTTTTTTAAACTTTTGTATTTCAGAATTTAGGCTGCTTTGGTAAATTATAGTATACTGATTTGTTTTTTGCTGAATTAAACACAGTCAAGATTTGCTATAACTTTTATTCGTGCTTGGCGAAGTGCATGTTGCCATACAATGTTTGGCATTGAATTTTCATTTCAACTAGTTCTGCTAGAAGTATTGTTATCGCTCGTAGCAGAGCAGCAGGTTCAGTGGCGTAGCTAGGTCAACAAGGGCCCCGGTGCAAAAAATTTATTTTGGGCCCTCAGGCCAGATGGGCGACTTTTTTTGCTTTCTGTTCCTGGTAAGGGCCCCCTGAGCTGAGGATGGAGTCCTTGAGTTGTGCTTATGGGCCCCCTGAGCAGTGGTTGGGGCCCCCCTGAGCAGTTAGGGGCCCCCCTTAGACGAATGTAGAGCTAAAAAAAAAGGGTCGCCAGTCTGCCATGAAGGCTCGTGGAACTCTGAACCGCGCTTGGGGGGCTTGGGTATGTGCTTGGGGGCCCCGTGAGCGTAGGGGCCCCGGTGCACTGCACCGCCTAGCCCCATAGTAGCTACGCCCCTGAGCAGGTTAGTCTCGATCATGCAGTACAGCAACGTATTCAATTACGAATTGTCTGCTATTGTATGGTAACAGGAGATGAATTATATAAAAACAGCATAATTGACTTCCTTTTTAATAAAATAATACCATTTTCGACAACTGCGAGGAAGGCACCTGATTTGCCGTACTCACCCAAACTAAAGTGTCCAGCAAAATTTATAAATACGGAGCACAAACATGGAGATTGTGTGTCGATTCAGCAGAGTAGAAATGCAACCTCAGTAGATGATCTGCAGTATGGCGACGCGAATGACGGGATCGTCAAGACGTAGAAACTGTGCTGAATGGTTAAAATATAGCTCGACATTCCCAAGTCTACCACCAACACGCCGATCGAAAAATCTATGGTCATAAGGAGGCTGCAGCAGCAGGAAATATTAACGTGTTCGGATGGTTATTTGATGTCATAGCAGACGTGTTCGAATATGACGTGCTTCCGTTAAAAGGATCTCCAATCAGCCTACAGACACTTTACCAGTATGCGGAGGGTCTAATACTTTTTTTTTTGCTTTGACTTTACATTTCGTTGAAATCAATGTCGTTAGAGGCGGTGAAGGACTGGGGTAAGGAACGGGAAGGAATTCAGTCATGACCTCTTTTTAAAGAAACCATCCCGGTATTCGCCTGGAGTAATTTGGAGAAACTATGGAAAACTCAAATCTGGATGGGAGACGGGGATTCGAAGTCGCGTCCTCTGTGATGCGAGGCCTGAGTGTTGCCGCTCACCCACCACGCTCGGTGCATTTCAAGTAAATTTCATCGTAACAATACGTATGTTAGTTCACACTACCCCGTAAAAACATTGTTTTATTGATAATTAAAACCGAGAATCGTATTTGGTGACACGAAGAAGAAAGCGTGGGTGGTGGGTGAGCGGTGACTATGGCCTCGCTTTAGGGAGGACGCGTGTTCGAATCCCTGTCAACTATCAAGATTTTTGTTTTCCATGGTTTCCCAAAATTGATCTAGGCGAATGCCGGGATGGTTTCTTCAAAATACCATGGCCGAATACCTTCCCGTTACTTGTGCTCCTCCCTCCTTTTCGGCCTTTAAGTACCTCAACTTCGGTGAGGAGTAGAACCAAAGTAAAAAAAAAAAAAAAAAAAGACGTAGCTACAGTGAATCACCAATACTTAATAAAGCGGTCAATTCATTCAACTGTACTTAAACTCATGTCTCATGCTACGACACAAAAGAATAAACACCTGGTAAACACTAGTTCGACTATCTCTCAATGTTTGAATGTTCACGTTCATTGTGTTTCCACAGCTGAATCAACCTGTGGTAATTCAATCTTCCCGTTTTCTGGGTTAAGCGAAGAGGGGATTATTCTCAGAGCCCTGGAATGGTGTATCCACGCAGGCAGTATGCCAGCTGCTGTTTCGTAATAGTTCGGCAATATTCAAGTTTCGCGCTTGCAACATTCCGTCCTTGAGGTGCAGGCTTTCTATCATTAGGGCACCTCGTTGAAACCAGCTGGGACGGGATGCTGAAACACTTTCCCGTACCGTAGCAGCAAGTGGGGTGGTAAAAAATCGCATTCTTACATGCAAAGCGACCAAGAAAGAAACGGTGTCGAGAAATTTATTTTTACGCGTTATTCATTAAGCCTCTAACTTCACATTTTAACTGTGTCGTCTGCCTCTTGAGGGGCCTGGTGTCTCAGTGGCTGATGCGCCTTATTGGAAATCTGTAAGTCCCCAGTTCGAATCCCTGTCTCTGCGGGGATTTTCATAATCCCTTAACCCAACCTTGATCTCTGCACAACTTGTTGTGTAATATGAAGCAAGCCACAAAGCTTTCGCGGTTCGGATTCCATGCTGATCTGTATGTTCCCTTTGTGCGATAGGATTACCGCCTTTATTTAGCTAAGGGAGCGTCCATAAAACACGTAGCAACATTTTGGCCTCCTGTGAACCCTCCTTCCCTCAACGTAGCTGGACATGGCTTTTGCCTCTACCCCCCCCCCCCCCCCCACGTGACACTTAGCTTTTTTCCCCCGAACTGTCGTAAATTACATACGGAGATAATTAAATGACGGAAATACATATTCACATGCTGTTGTTTCTTCTGTACCTTATTTTAACTGTGACAAATAATATGAACGAAAACCTAGGTGGCTTGATTCGGAACCCCTCGCCCCTCGTAACCCAGCCTAGCTTACCAGCCAACATCTCCCCCCCCCTCCCCCCTCCCCCCTCTTACAGGCTCCATAAGGATCAAGGGAACTAGCCAATATACCTTCAATACAAGCTAAGGAGGATCCAACCAGCCTTCGGGTCGAATATCAAGCTTAGCTTTTAGCTGCGTCATAATATATCTAAGCGAACAATGAGACGCAGTAAATGTGTTATTTCAGCTTGCGATTCCATTTCTCAGTTAATTATACTTGATTGGAGATGATATGCTTGGTAGGAGCTGGTTGGTTTGTTACTTTTAGTTGATGCAGTTAAATCATTCTAACCAAATCAATATCTAGGGAGATGCAGCTCCTCTTCGAGTATCAACAGTTTACAGGGTGCTTCTATGAACACCCATTTAGATATTCTATCCAGGTTATACCTGCAGCTTGTCAGTCTTCGCCTGTTTTGATCTTATTGTATACTATTGTATCATCTGCAAAATACCTCGACTCTGACCGTAACCCATCAAAACAGTCGCTCATCAGAATAATTAACAGCAACGGTCCAAATACACTACCCTGTGGCGCTCCCATATTTACTTCTACCTCTTTTGATAATGTATTACCTACTTTAACACTTTCTGGTTTTTAAGAATTCCTCTACCCAGCTAGTAATTTTTTCATGCAATCCAATAGATTTAATGCCATTTTATAGCTCACTCTGTCAAATTCCTTAGAAAGATCCAGTGCCACACTATCAACTTGGCCTCCATCGTCCAATTCATTCGAAATATCTTGCATATAGCCCACCATCTGAAATTCACTTCAATATCCTTGCCTAAAGCCTTGTTGTCGATCTGCAAACCAGTTTCTTTCCTCACAAACATTTCTGATATAGTTACATATCAATCCCTCAATCATTTTGTCTATCACTGAAGTCACATTAATTGGCCTGTAATTTTCAACCCTATTTGTGACCCCACCTTTTTGAACCAGTATTACTATCGCTCTTTTCCAGTCCTCTGATAAGCAGCAGGACTCCAAACTCATTTTAAATAAAATTTCAAGTTAAGGTACAATATCTTTAATAAATCTGAAGTAATATTACCTACACCAGCCCCTTTACGGTTTTTTTTAGCTTTCTGAGTTCCTTCATAATTTCCTGAGAATTTATTACAAATTTTGTAGTTCCCTCATTTATACTTTTAGGGAGACTGTCCTCTGATTCCTTTCCTCCCATCACAGGATGATAGTCCGTAGTTGTCTCACTAAACCAGCCACTCAATATCTCTGCAATTTTAAAATCCTCAGTGACTTCAACTGCGTTCTTATCTACAATAGTCTGAATACCTACCCTTCCCCTCAGTTTTCTAATATAGCCATAGAAGTTTCTAGATGCATCGTTCAGTGGTCCTCTTCTACCAATAATATTCTTCATAAACCCATCCTTTGCTCTTATTAATTGTTTGTTTAGTTGTTTTAATTATTCCCTACTGCCTTCCTGACTCTTAACTCTGTTGTGTTGTTTCCAGTGCGAATACCTTTATCCCTATCAGTTAGTTACTTCGGAAATTCTAATCTTCGCGTTGCTATACAGATTTCCCCTGACCATTGCCCTTTACCAATATTAATTTTAAATTCTTTTAAGCGTCTGGTCTGAAAAGAAAAAAATACCACAAAATCGTTTCTGGCAACACTTAAAAGGGTTGAAAGCCTTTTTGTGATTATTGATTTTAATTATAAAATCACTTATTGAACACAAACAATTATTAATTAAACAGAAGGTTACTTGAGCCGCGGTCGCCAGGTTTAGGTACTGTTTTTCTTCGGGATACTTAAATGAGAGTAATACAGTTCAGAGTGAACATTCTACCAAAAAACTTTATTCTAGTTCATTAACCTCTGCCTCCTCACCGACGGAAAGTACCACCACCAAACAATATATCAACAAGGAATCGGACTTCTTCTTCGAAAACCACAGATTCGTGGGATAAGAGAGGTTGACTTACAAAACAGTCTCCCACATTCACTATCGTCCTCTTAACGCTATACAGTCACTTGAAAACACAGCATTCCATTTAAAACAGTGAGTTCCACATATTACAAGTCTCCATCATCCACTTCACCCAAGTTTTCACAATTTCTACTATTAGAGCGAAAAATGTTCCCGCGTCAGACCTTCACCTGACGGAGGTCAAAGACTCACTCCTACCATACAAAGACAACATCACATTTACTGACGACGCCGGCCACAGATATTGCTGTATGGCTCAGACGTATGTTATGTTACAGGGTGTTATTGTTTGACCTGGAATGTAAACTATGAAACGTCCCAGGTTACTTCGTAATAGAAAAGCGCAGCCATTCGTAAAGAGAGCTGAAGATTTTATGAAAATCCTAGTTGAACAGACAAACTAACGCAGAAAGTCATCATACCCAGTCGGACATCTTTCCTCTCAACTACGAACTACGGTGAAATACAGGGTCTTCCAAAGGAAAGTTCATATTTAATATTACGATATAAATAAAGAGAATACATATAATTTTTAATAAAAAAACTTTATTAATTACTAAGATACACATTTTGGGAAATTATTTTTTAGCAAAAATGTCGTTTAAATGTAATCCTTTTCGTGTGCGGCAGTCATCTAAACGAACAGCAGAATTCGTTGGGTCGGTTCGAGGCAACTGTGGGGAAGAAATGCCTGAAACTTTAATGCGTTAGTAAATTCCGCATTTACCTACCTTTCATTAATAGCTATAATAAACCTGTAAACAACTGCAAAGCCAAGCATGGAGCGTGCCAACGCACTCATACCAGCTACACGCTGTTGCCGCAGCAAAGAGCGTTAAGCGTACTGCGCGTATTTCAATAGGCTCATTTATGAATGACAACACCTAGTGAATAGTACGTCTTTTTGCTGATCTGTGTTGTATGAAAGTGCTGGAAGGTAATTAGCTGTGTGTGGGAAGGAGAGCGGTTGTTCATTGTGTGTTCGTACAGGAAGACATTTGTAGCTGCGGCGCGCCAGACCGCGGCTTCGGAGTCCGTGACGGTCACGCAGGGAAGCGACTTCCGCGTGCTAGCATACAGCCTACAACCACGCAACTCGCAGGAAGAGAGTGGAGGCGAAATAACGCAAAATCTGTGAAGCCGCATGTTTTTTTATTATTATTTTTTTTTATTTTTTTACTTTTTTTTCGCAGCCTCAACGGCGTTATGTAGCCACGATACTGTCTGTAGCTTTATCTACTGCATCATATAGGTGGGTTTAGAGATAATTAATTTACTCATTAGGGAAAAACCCGGCTTTGGCCATATTATGACGTATGAGGGAAACCCTTGCTTATTCTTATCGCCTGGTGGGGATGAGCGTAGTTAACAACTGCATGAGCAGTTGTACGACCATCCCTAGTTGATTTTCTTGTGACTGGCATTGACAACGGTGGTTGTGTACATGCTCATCGTGTCTGGCCAGGTGGTTATGATTGGTCAGATTGCGGTGGGTGGTCTTATCTTTTGTCGATTTTGGTAGCGTCCTGATCTTCTCTGTGCTGGTGGGGGGCGGCTCCTGTTTACGGCCGCTTGCAGCTTCCTCCTCAGTGGGCAACCCCTGTAGCTGGCCGCGTGGTCCGCGGCGCAGTTAGCGCAAGTTGATGTAAACACTCGGCTCCTACTGCGCATGCGTGGCGGCTGTAATAGAAACCCCAAAACATGGCGCTGTTTGATCTGTGTGTGCTGCTTTGAATATTGCATTGTTTTTTATGATGCAAGCTTGTGATGCATACGGTCGCACAAACAGATCACATAGGAAACAAACCGTAATAACATTTCATAAGTTAAGTCAAATTGTAATTATTGTTCTTAAATTGTTTGATAGGTAATTGCAAGAGTAGGGCCTATCGCTATGAATTTATTCATTGCTCTCAATAGGGTGATGTCGTTCGCAAATATTTGTTGGTGTAGTGTAGACAATCAACATATGTTAATACTTTGCACATAAAAGGCTAGCCTTATTGTAAACAAGTGTTGGAAATCTAATTAAAGCTGGTCAAATTTATATCGTGATACAGTGAATATGGTATTCTGCATGCTTTAGTCCAGTTTCAGTATACATTGAAAGTGTACGGTGAAATTAATTGTGATCATTTGTATGGTGCGAACTACTAAACGTGATGTCACCCAAAATGTAGTTTGCGATGCATTTCATGTGTTTAGGTGTGTCTACATAGTTTGATTTTGTAGCGGCAATATTAATCGGAAAGTGGGTAGTTTGAAATGCAGCCTGAACCTGAAGGGACAATATTTTATTTATTATTAGTTGTTAGTAATTTCATGAGCACCATGTTAATGACAAAACGTGTATTGCGTATCGCGATGTAAACTACTCCCATTCAAGCTTCTGACTTTTTGAGACAGCATATCTCGAGAACTGAGGGAGATATCGAAAATTTTTATTCTTTACCTTCGATTTGTCTCGTCGTGTTACATAAGAATCAAATTTGACTTTCGGGAAATTTGTCTTGTGAATTTCAACCCAAAACATCTCACTTCTGAGACAGTATATCTCGAGAACTAAGCAGGATATCAAAAAAAATTATTCTTCATTTTTGATTTGTTTCGTCGAGTTAGATAATAATCCATCATCAAATTGCGGTGGCACGGTTGTCGTGTGATTCCCTTGAGGTGTGCCTATTCCCCGTGTTTCTAGGGGTATCCAATATGGCGACCTACCCACGCCACTTCTCTCTACCCGGTTTCACTGCAGTGCGTGGTGAAGGTCCCTTGCGTCGCCTACACTTTCTTCATTCCTCCATGTTCCCACTTCCTCTACTTGTTGATCGCTGGCGCTCGGCATCTCAGCTCCGATCTCACCCTGTTATTTGGCCGTGGTGCTGAGGCCGGCCTTGACAGCGGACACCTCTAACTGGAATTATCCGAACCCTCATGCACGTTATGACGTCAATACACCTCTCGACCAAGCCACAGAAAGTTAATAATTTAATTCTCCCTTGCGAAACGTTTAGCTTTTCCCCACTAGTTTTAGTTGCAGTCATTGATGCTGCATTACTAGTTTCTTCTTCATCAGACGGGTTCGGAGCGGCCTCGTGGCTCAATGGTTAAGGTGTCTGACTGAGGATCGAGAGGTCCCCGGTTCGAATCCCTGTCTCGTCGAGGATTTTCAAAGGCTCTGAACCCTACCTTCACCTCTGGCACAGCTTGCTGTGATATGTGAAGTACGCCAGAACACTACCGTCGTTCGCATCCCACCTTAAACTGTAGGTCCCCTGTTCCCTGTAGGATTGCCGGCTTAGGTTAATTTTTTTTTTTTTTTTTTTTTTTTTTTGTAACAGTTTAACGTCCCTTTGTAACAACGTGGTCTTTAGAGACGGGAAAGGATGGGGGCAAGGAATGGGAAGGAATTCGGGCATTGCCTTTTGAAGGAAGCATCCCGGCATTCGCCTGGAGTGATTTGGGGAAACCATGGAAAACCCAAATCTGGATGCCCGGACGGGGATTCGAACCGCCGTCCTCCCGAATGCGAGGCCAGAACGCTATCCGTTACACCACCACGCTCTGTAGGCTTAGGTTAAGGTGGCTATGACTGTGGCGGAATGCGCAGCCAATAGAAATCCTGTCGCTAGGTCATTACGACTACTCGGAATTATTCTTAAAGTAGGGTTCGGATCTTTATGGCAAGTCATATTTTCCACCTGACTTCATTTTGAGCTTTAATGCTGAATTAACACTGATTGAACGTTTCTGATTGTATTTTAATATATTTTATATCACATAAAAATGCGTATTCAGGCCATTTTCCTAGTTTTGATCGTATTACGCTAACTTTTATGGTTTAATTTTGAGGAAACGTCTGGTAATATTTAATAATACCGAGGATTCACTAGAACTAATAGATGAGAAGAAATTAATGTCATTATTCGCAGAACTGTACTCCTATTATACATTGGAGGGGAAAAAACTAAACTAATTGTCAGTGAACTGGTCAGAATTGACCAGTCAGGAATTAAAGATATACATTATTGTCACTCTCTAAACGTTCATGTTCCGCCCGCCTTTTAATCTCCACAGTAGAGCAGCAGCAGCAGCAGCATCCGCGTCAATCAATGTCTCATAGTCGCCAATACTTTGAAAATAATAAAATAATTCCTTAGTAAGTGTTAAATTTGAAGTAGATCAGTGAATACACATGCTTGGGGGGGGGGAGGGGGGAATCTGAAAGTGCAAGCTTACAGAGTTACCTAAAGAAATTTGGAGAGGAGTAATTAGATAGACACGAAAGAGTTATTTTTTGTAAATTATGTGAAATTAAAGTGACTTCAACAAAGCGATTTAAAATATACTTTCCGGTTGGTGCAGTGAATCCATGCAAGCATATTATGCTGTCTACGTGAAACCGACACTACTAGATAAAATAATGGTTTGTAATTGAGCATGTTTTGATGTATACTAAATTTAAACGTGAAGTCATATTTGTTTCATTTTTAGGTCATATTTAAAGTTTTTCTAACTTCATATTTGCATGCATATATCTCTGTTTTGTTTGGTCATGAAGATCCGAACCCCAGTCATCAGTCTATAAGATCCGATCCTCAATCTGTCCCTATCTTGAGGGAATATACCACACGTTCATCGCCTGACCAGCAAAATGGAATAGTACAACCTTGTCAAGACTGCCTATAGATTGGTGTCCAAAATTACAGCCCCCTGGATGGAATTCTAGCCCGCCCCGTTGTCTGCGGTACGGTGATGGTGTCCGGCGCTGACACGGGTTTAACTGGATCGACTCCTGCTGATGGAAGAAATTTTCGTCATCAGAACGCGGCCGGCAGGGTAGGAAGGGGGGGGGGGTGCACGATTCCTAACCACCAGATTGTGCGCCGAAGTCCTGGGTTAGAACCGAAACCTCACTGCAGTGATCCTGGCGACCTGTATGGTGTTCCTCGGAAGAGAAGGCCTGCACCGGGTTTCACTATCTCCCTGCTTTACTTTTTATCCACAACACAAGCTTCAGTTTGCACTAAAGAGATGCATTATCTTTGCCATCCACATTTACAACAACACTTGCGAGCACTGCCACACTGGCTACGGCAAACCACTCCAGTTCATCTTGCAGAAGTGTGTTGTAATCGCCTACCCACGGACATGACGAAGGCGTTTCAAAAATAAATAGCAACGAATTTTTACTTTCTTACAAATGTTAAAAGGGAATGAGTTAATTTAATGAGCTCATGATCCGGCGGTGATTTCGCTATCCCTGTTTATATATATATATATATATATATATATATATACCTTTGCTCTTTACGAGTTTTTATTTTAAATTATTCCAGCATTGACGTTTAATCTGAAATGGATAACAATGAATTTGATGCCGGTATAAAATATTTGTGCAAGGTGATTTATAAAGATGCGATGGCTACATTAGGGCAAATTGCCTCTGCTTATTCCATAAGTAAAAAAGCGGGCATCTCAATTTAAGCCAGGGAGCGGTGACAGACAGTAGGTTAACAGCTTGGTGGACTGAGGAAATATCGCACACTGCAAGAACATCGCATTTTCAGAGAGTACTCGGGGACGAGAAAGGTTTCTGCCCATTAAGTGGCGAAAAATTTGCGCTGTTCGGTTATTCGCAACCTAGGGCCATTACCACGGATTAATACATCCGATGTTTGGCGACCTACGTCCTAAAAGCCGATATCGGTGATTCGCAACCTGTGAAGCCGGTAAAATAAAACAATTTTTTTTGTGATTTCCTGAAAAATTTATCAGCTGTCGAGAATCACACTAACTGTCAGTAAAAAATCATCATATATAACATCGTCATATAAATTACAGATTTGATATTACCTCATGTCGACCCTAATTATTGTAGAAATACCCAACAAAATTTACGAACGTGAGGTTTGGTGGAAGAATTTTTCGTCATCAGAAATTAATTTGGATTTAGGCGTTGTTTTGAGTTTCCCAACTCTCTGTCGATAAATATTGTGTCGAAGATTTGCTGTGACATCATGATATACGAGGTCTAATTCAGCAATGGCCTTTCTAATTATCTTGTTTGGCCGCGCCGAAATGTCGTCAAGAGCCTTTCGTTTTACAATAGTTCTGAAATAAAATCATAGAATTGTAGAATAAAATACTAATCCTACTCCAGAAACGCAAACAAACACAGAAAGAATGTGGCTTTACAGACCTGTAACGGTTGAATTTCACGGTCACTTAGAAGATCATGGTTGTTGGACCACTATGTCACTCACGGCATGGTTGTCGTCACCAACACTTTACACTAGTCTTTTGTACGACTCTCACTCATCCACAACACGTTACCACTAATGTACGTTTTTTGTTTTAAAAAATGTCACTTTTCCACGAGTATCGTCGTTGATCGTTTGCTTGACACATGTGTTATTGGAGACGACATGGTGGAAACGGATAACTTACGTTGTGTGGTAATGTGGTGAAGAGCCGACAGGCTAACACAACTATGATCCCGTGTTTACGTTCTCCGGGCTGCGAATCTGACCGCCCAGAACAATGGCAGGTTGCCAATCACCGCACGCCGAAACATTTGACAGCAGATCTAAACGTAGTGAGGGAACAAGTGTCTTCAGAAAATCTAGGTCTCCTTGAAGACAACCCAGCAGATTTGCTCATTCTCCTGACGTTCGAGCCGCGGACCTGTCGATGTTGAATCAGCCACTTTAACCTCCGTGCATCCGCTCTCGTCTTCCTCATTCATTTAATTTTCCATCTTTGTGTAGTGTTGTGTGGATTAAAGTTAACTGCTATAGGTTATAGCAGTGGTTCCCAACGGGGGCGTTGAGGACAAACCACTGCCCTCTGCTTTCCAGAATATTATCTGGCTTTCAGGTCTGCATCAAAAAAGTCTTTAATTCATTCGCACGATCATATGTAGCCAAAAGAGTATTTTGTATAGTCAGCAATTTATTAGCTAAAAAAGAAACAGATTTTCAATAGTGGAACGCGGCGATTTAAGATTGTTAAAGACAAATAAGTCACCAAAATTTATGTCATCACACCGAGCTTAACCTTCTAATTAATCATATTTTTTCATGACGGATATTTACTAAACAAACTGTGAACAATACACCAATATTGTCAATATCTTTCAATAAATTAATGTTAGAAATCTGTTCTTGTTTTTCTACATATGACACTGTGAACTTCATCTAATAAGGACCCCACCCAATCACTGTTTACGGAGCCAGGTGGGTGAACGGTTAACGCTCTGGCCTCGCATTCGGGAGGACGCGGGTTCGAATCCAGAGCACGCGGGCTCGAATCCCCGTCCATGCATCCAGATTTGCGTTTCCACGGTTTCCCTAGATCACTCCAGGCGAATGCCGGGATGCTTCCTTCAAAAAGACGGTAGCCGAATTCCTTCCCGTTCCTTATCTCCAGTCCCATCCAGCCTCTAATGACCTTAGCCGTCGACGAGGCGTAAAAAAAAAAAAAAAAAAAAAAAAAAAAAAAATGTTTCAAAATGTGGGTTAACTGCCAAAAAGTTGTAGCACTATTTTTTAGAAGAAGGGGAGTTGGCATGTTTTTTTCTGGAAAAGGGTAGGTTAGTAATTTTTTTGTTTGAGAATGGGGCGGTAGACCAAAAAAGGTTGAGCACTATGTGCTAGACGAGCTACCGTTGTCGAGACAGTACGGAGTGTTTACACTGCGTTGCTACACAGCTGGTCCCTGCTGGTCACTGGGTTTCACTTTCGGCTGGCGGCGCATCTGTTAGCAGGCAGTGAAACCTGTCCCCTTCCCCGGCGAAAGCGCAGTATTCCAGCCTGCCTGCCCACCGGGTCTGATACGCACTTCCGCGCCGAATAATCCACTGCGGACGAGGCATTTTAATGTTGCCGGCTCCCTGGGTGATTCAATCTAAAAAGCGCGAGCCACGCCAGGAAGTGTGCCTGACTGGAATAGTGTTGGCAGAACGGTAACCGTAATGCACGCGATGACTATCGCTTCCGGTCTCATACGCTGAATAAAGAACGACTTCCGGTGTCTGGCACATGCTGATGAAATAAATTTCTAGTGCAGTTTAACTGCCTAGCGACCGAGTATCGATTTGCCACGCTTTCTGCCCGTTTCATGGCTTGATCTTCTTTTTCTTCACCATCACCACCGTTTACCAACATTTTTGGAGTCGGCTGCCTTCGATAAGTTTTACTTGTCGTTGGCATGGTCAAATAAAAGCTTTGGTTTTATGACCGCATGCCCTTGCTGATGCCAAATAATTCGTACTACTGCCAGGTCGTACTACGTGCTAAGGGAGCGTGCATAAACCACGTAGCTCCATTTTGGCCTCCTGTGAACCACTCACGTAGCCCTACGTGGCTTTTGCCTCAACCCCCCCCCCCCCATGTAGTACGTAGCTTTTTTCCCTTTTGATTCCAGAAGACATTTTGTACTGTTTTCTCTTGTCAGACTATTGTAAATTGCATACAGAGATAATTAACTGATGGAAATAAATATTCACATGCTGTTGTAAGTTCAGTTCCTCATTTTAACTGTGAAAAATGTTATCAAAGGAAAGCTACGTGGCCTGGCTCGGAACCCCCCCTCCCCCCACCCCACGTAGCCTTCCAGCTAACCCCTCCCCCCCCTGGACCGAACCACGTAGTTTGTGCACGGTCCCTAATGGAGGAAGTGGAGGAACTGTTTCTATCTGTCTGTGAAATATGTACGAGGGGTGCCCAAAAATAACATTGCCGAGGGCGGGGCTTGTGTAGTACGCGTTTCTGCTGCTAGGCGTTTATAGTGCAACTCATTATCAGTTCAGTGACGCCTGTCGATCTGTATTGTTCTATTAATATGCAGTGATTGTTTTTGCTAGCACTGTTTTCTTATTGATTCGTTTTTAATGATGGCAAGTGAACAACGTGGAGCTGTGAAATTTTGTTTTCTACTCAGTAAAAATGATGTTGAAAATGTTTTAATGTTAAAGACAGCTTACAAAGATGGCGCTTTGGGAAAAACTCATGTGAACGAGTGATTCGCTCGATTTAAGAATGGCGACATGTCGATTGATGACAAACCTCGTTCTGGACGTCCATCAACTGCCCGAATCAACGAAAATGTTGAAAAAATTCGAGAGCTTGTGCTCTCAGACCGTCGACAGACAATTTATCAAATGTCAGACATTCGTTGGTTATCTTGGAGCCCGATTCAGCGAATTTTAACCAAATATTTGGGAATGGAGAGGGTTGCTACTGCCGAAAAAAAAGCATATCAAAATTGCGGAGTAACTTCTTCTGAACCAAAGAAAACCTAATGTTGCTAGCAAACTTCCACCTTAATTAAACCATAACAAGGTCTACAGTGGAATGAGGTAGCGTTCCAAATCCGGCCTTTCTATCCTCAAGGATTTCCAAACATAATCTTATACATCCCCCACTACTTCCCAAGTTATTTTTCAAGATACTTTACTTCCGAAAGAAATACAGTTCCCAGGGAGAGTGGGAGGAATTTCCCTTACCATCCACAGTATGGTTTCACGAGAGTTATTGTATGTATAAATGTTGCTGATTTTTTGATTAGAGATAAAAGAAGGAAATGGCTGAAATCCGGTGCCTACCTGTTTAGATCTACAATTCCGAAGCACGTCTAACGGGCTGTCAAGATTAACGTTCCCACGTGACTAACGCATCACCATCCCGTAGTTATTCCTTAGTCACTACGGAGAGGTTTGAGATTCAAACCGGGTGAAATGAACACAATCTGGCAATTACAAATCGTACAGTAGTCCTACATTATTGGAAAAGTACCGAATGGCGGATAAAGTATTCGCCAATGCGGCTTGAACTAAGTAATTTTCTTGTCGAGTCCCAGGCATCGTCAAATTGTCTTGGTTATTCACTTACGATGTAGTATTTCTAGGGAAGTGGCGCAGTTGGAATAGTTTCAAGGCATGTTCACCGTAAAGGGTATAGTTAAATCTGAGATAAATACATGCATGGATGCTGGACATCGCTTTTGTTACGGAATATCTACACTTCTCAGATTACCTAACGATAAACAAGAACTTGGCTATATAAAATGGTGGATTCTGTCACCTTACGCGGATCTCAGACACTAAGTGCATAAACCGGAATTATAGCCACCGATGGTATTTTAGAGAAAAATACTTTGAAAAATATGCGACTCCGCATAAGATCAGTATACGGAAGCAGAGAATATGGCTCACATCATATTATTAGTTAGTAGCTGTTTCCCGCAACTTCGTACGCGTGGAGTTAGAATTTTATTTCTACAATTGGATATACAAAGCTGTAAGTTGCTTAAACGGGGTCCCACAAACTAACTGCAGGAGAAGAGAAGCCTGAGCGACCGATGTAACATTACAGATACTTACACACGCTATCCATCTGTTTGTCACAGTTCCGTTAGTTTTCAAAACTTCATCACACAATATGTTATTCATCCAGAAAGAAGTATCTTATGTTCTTCCTAATGAGACATATTATTTCCCTGTATAATTTCATCAAGACAGGTTCAGCCAAATTACTCATGAAACCGTAATAAACAACACAGAGACAGAGAGTTACTTTAGCATTTATGATATTACTAGTGTAGATTTCATGTCCCATGCGTGTAAACTCTTTGCAGAGGAGTTTTGTTTCGTTCCATTACTGAGCATTGTTAGGAAAGATTGTTTTCTCGGGAACGACAAGTTCCACTGAGAACCTTGCACCTTCCAATATATCAAGAAGTCTCAAAACTGATTTTAAGCTATCTATTTCGCTGGAGCTGGTTGTCAGATTGAGGATCAATTCTGATTAAAGAACTTCTTTCAAAGAGAGAAAATGTTCCCACATACTTAATGTTGTAACGATCTATTTAATGCGAATT
Source organism: Vandiemenella viatica (assembly GCA_031002005.1). Classification (NCBI taxonomy): domain Eukaryota; kingdom Metazoa; phylum Arthropoda; class Insecta; order Orthoptera; family Morabidae; genus Vandiemenella; species Vandiemenella viatica. Next base: position 26,686,427 of record CM061914.1, on the reverse strand, counting down.
TATGATAAATGAAAGTTATTTCAGAGTCGTACGTGTGAACTATTGTGTTATGTTCACCAACGACAAATACGAAACCACTGAGAGAACAGATTCACAAAGTAACAAGGTCAAAACAAACCGCGAGATGACGATCTGGAATAGACGCGAAAATGAAGGGTTATAAGAGGAATCGGCGTTTGCACTGGTTGGAGTGAGAATCAACCGCAGAGAGCAATGGTTCGAAATCCTTTGCATTATCATTTCTTCTTTTGACGCATTTCGGCTTGAATTAATTTTTTAATTACGTATGAAAAGTATTTATAGAGTTCTTTTTGTTCCAAGCATTTCTTTCATAATATAAACAATCAGCATTAAAGTTTAAAATCTGCAATAAAGATAATTAAAATCCATTTAATTAAATCTGTATTAAATTTCCTAGCTTAGACACAAAAATATGTTCACCACGCTACGCAGTTATTTGTTCTGACAATAAGTCTAGTGATTGTTTGCCGTGCAGGTTTGCTGTGACCAGGTATTACTGAAGTACAAGTTTCGTACTAACACATTGCAAACCGGTCCACCACTACGAGGGCTGTCTGATAAGTTCTCGGCCTAGACCATAGATGACAGCACTACCCAAGTGATTTTTTTTCATGCAAGTTGGTGCATGTGCCAGACGCACCTGCAAGAAATTGCAAGTCATTCTACATTGTAGTTTGATCTGTAAAGTTGTTTGATGCAGGCACGGTGCGTAGTTGTACCAGAGATGGGAAAAAATCGGGTATCGTGCAGTTATAAAATTCTTTGTAAAAGAAGGTTTAACGCCATCCGAGATCCACGGAAGATTTTTAAAAGTGTATGGGGACTCTTCTACCTCATATTCGACAGTTAAGAAATGGGCTGCTGAGTTCAAACATGGCCGTAACAGTTTCGAAGATGATGAACGCGAAGGATGTCTGAAAAGTGCAACAACTCCAGAAATCATCGAGCAAGTGCATGATTTGGTTTTGGATGATCGACGAATAAAAGTGCGCGAGATTGCTGAAACCGTAGGGATATCAAAAGAACGTGTGGGATTCATTTTGCATGAAGTATTGCATATGAAGAAGCTTTGTGCAAGATGGGTGCCGCATTCGCTCACTGTCGATCAAAAGCGCATCCACATGAGACTTTCTGAACAGTGTTTGGAGCGTTTCAGCAAAGATAAAACTGATTTTGTGCGTCGATTCATAACTATGGATGAGACATGGATTCACCAGTGCACGGCAGAATCAAAACTGCAGTCAAAGCAGTGGACAGAAGCTTGTTTTTCAGGTCAAAAGAAGGCCTAGTCGGTTCCATCGGCAGGGAAGGTGATGGCATCAGTTTTTTGGGATGCTAAAGGTGTTTTGTTCATTGATTACCTTGAAAAGGGTAAAAAAAATGGACACTACTATTACGGTCTTTTAGACACCCTGGATGAAAAAATTCGTGAGAAAAGGCCCAGTTTGAGGAAGAAGAAAATCATCTTTCATCAGGACAATGCACCTGCCCACAAGAGTCTTTTGGCAATGGGAAAATGAAGAGATCTGCACTACGACGTGTTGGAGCATCCACCTTATTCCCCAGATTTGGCTCCCTCCGACTTCTATCTATACCCAAAACTCAAAAACTTTCTTGCTGTCAACGTTTTTCTTCAAATGAAGAGGTGATTGCAGCTGTAGATGGATATTTCGCAGGCCTTCCAGAAAGCCACTTCAGGGATGGTACATTGAACTTGGAACATCATTGGACTACAGTACCGGATTAACCACGTGGCAGGAGGCCTCGCGCTTTCTAGGGGGCTTCGCGCTTACTAGGGGAGCCCCGCAGCTAGGCTAGATGGGCGACCTTTTTTTTTTTCACCCGAACGGCAAAAATCAAGGGCCTCTTCTTCACATTTGCTACGGGCCCCGCGCTGTCTTAATCCGGCCCTGTTGGACTTAGTGTATCAGTGTTCAGGGAGACTATATTGAGAAATAAAAATGATTTGGTAAATATCAAATTGGTTTTATATTTTTAGGCTTAGAATTTTCCAGACCGCCCTCGTATATTGCAACACTCATGACCTGTACTCCAAATATCACATTGTGCAATCACACTCTTAATAAATCTATTATTACCCCTACATGAAATATATTACATCTGTGACTCAGTAACTCCTTCGCGGATGTTTTCCGATATATCATTCTGCAACTACACCCCCCCCTTATCTTTACTGCTGACGGGGAATTAATTATTCCCTTGATGGCATCCCTCTGAGTCATATCCAATAAAAAAAAATTGCGTTATTCTATTACGCTGGGGCAACGAGGTTCATTATTTTGTCCTAATTGGAGGGGGAACAGTTCATCTTCCGCTGCTGTCAGTATGGTAATAAGCGATGGAGCACAGTTAAGTTACCATGGTAACGCAGACGCCAAACGCGTACACTGCGCGCTCTCTGCTCGGAAATACGTTTTAACGAGGCGCGGAAGCAGGACGCACATTGTCGTAAACAAGCTTGTCTTTTTCTTCGATGCAGATCCTTAAATTCGTTTCATTTCGACAATTTCTAATTTTTAGAACTAATTGCTTCGTTTTATAGTATTACTTCAAGATTACTACTAATCCCGTATAAGAAACCAACTTATATCTGCAATCAATACACATTTTTCAGAGTGATTAAACAGAATTAAACTTATGAGAGACATGTGTTCAAACCAGGAGGTAAGTCTTAGGTGCTTTTCTCAAAATGGTAAAATTTGCATGAATTTACTTGCCTTAATCAACATACAATATGCGAAGTTTCAAAAGTGTACGGAGTTCTCTTCGTTTCTTTCGACCGAGGGTGGTGCTGTAACGGTTAGCGTTCTCGCCTCGCATTCGGGAGGACGGCGGTTCGAATCCCCGTCCGGGCATCCAGATTTGGGTTTTCCATGGTTTCCCAAATCACTCCAGGCAAATGCCGGGATGCTTCCTTCAAAAATGCCATGGCCGAATTCCTTCACATTCCTTGCCCCCCATCCTTTCCCGTCTCTAAAAGACCTCGCTGTTCAAGAGACGTTAAGCAGTTAAAAAAAAAGTTTTTTCAAGACTTGAAACACTGATATACTATGACTGTTCTTCAATCTCTGGGTAGTTTACTACAGCATTGGACTTATTTTGAAATTGGAAACCTGATAAAAATATAATACTCAGGCATGCGTCTACAGTGGCTTGTTGTGGTGAAGCATTTCAACAACGTATTCTGGAGCGTCCATAAACTACGTGGCTACGTTTAGGGGGGGGGGGAGAGCTGAGAAGCTATTATTTGTTACACTAACAATACGGTACAGATCACACAACAGCAAGTAAATATTTATTTCAGTCATTTAACTATCTCCGTTGTAATCTACGATAGTCTGGCAAGAGAAAAGATTACAAAATATCTCTTGGAATCAATATCGAAAAGAGGTACGTGCTAAGTACAAGGAGGGGGGGGGAAGGGTATAGACAAAAGCCACGTTGGGCTACGTGGGAGGAGGGGGGTTCACAGGAGGCCAGAATGGAACTACGTGGTTTATGGACGCTCCCTTAGCTGCAATTCGTAAATTCGCTAACCATGTCAAAATTAGACAATAGCGAATTGTAATCTGTACTGATGATATTCCCAGTGCTGAATCTAGGGAGGGGGGAGGGGGCAAAGAAGAGTCAGCTTATTAGATACACAAATAAAAAACAAAAGATTGATTATGATTATAAGGTGGGGAAAGAATTGCTTGCTGAAAGACTTGAAATGTAAATATCTTGGCCTTACATTTGATAACAAGCTTAACTGGGCAGGACACATTGGACAAGTGGTAGGAAAAGGTTTCAAAATCCTGCACTTGTTGGAGAGAGTGATGAGGGGATGCACGAGAGAAGTAAAAGAATTGGGTTACAGAACTTTGGTCAGACCATTGCTCGAATATGATAGTGTAGTATGGGACCCACATTTTGAGTATCAAATACAGGACTTGGAGAAGGTGCAAAGAAGGGCTGCTAGATTTGTTTCTGGAAATTATCGCAGAATGCAATCAGTGACACATATGATAAAGGAGCTGGAATGGGATTCATTGCAAGACAGGAGGAGGATGAGGAGGGTCATGGGAGTGTACAGGGCATATACTGACGATGAGGCATGAAAGATATTGCAGTAGTTATGAAAAGTAGTTCATGGAGGGGAAAAGATGACCATGACCACAAGCTGGCACTCGATTTCAGGCACAAGGGTGTGGTAAGATTTTCTTTTTTAGGTAAGGGTGTCAATAACTGGAATGAGTTACCGAAGGGAATGATGAATAACTTACCGTAAACGTTAAAAGAATTTAAAGTTAAAATTTTTAGAGGGCAAATGTAGGTGGGTGCAGGATAGGGGGAAGTTGGGTGTGTAGGGAAATTGTCACCGGAATATGTGCTCCATTGCTATTAAATTAAATTAAATTAAAACCAGGATGCTTGCTCGACAATTGATGATAGGACGACACTTCGACGACATCAATGGAACGGCGAGGCAATGTTCAAAGAAGCGGTCTCTCAGTTTTTGACCCGGCTCGGAAAATTCCTTGAACCGCCACTGGATGTTTCGGAGGACAGTGGTCATAAAAACAATAATCAACAGAATCAGAAATGAAGAAGTCGGAGAGGAAATAAAAATGACAGTAATGTTTGAAAACATTAAGTTTATGATAATTAGGTCGGTTCATAAGAATGGCACCTGACAGAATAGGAAAAACACAGACACTAAAGAAGAGGAACTCCAAGGAAAAATTTATCGATTGAAGTGAAGCAGAATGTTAGCTTATGGTTACATACAGTGATTAAACAGTGTATAAACGTATCGAAAAAATCAGAATATTGTACACTAATATAATACGAATAATAACAAAGCCAGAATAAAAACTGAATATAAAGCTCCGATCCATTCATTGGAGTGTTGTTTGATTAATGAATGGAGTTGCTGAGATTCGCCATTCAAACAGCGAACCTCCTAATCTACCAGGACTCGTCTGGTTTCTGTTTAAAGATACGTACATTTTGAGGTGTTGGTTGAAATCTTTTGGAATTTCAGCGCCGAACATGGAGTGTCACACATGTGGAGAGCAGACTTTCCAGGCTGCTTTTATATCTTTTAATCTTTTTTGTCATCACTCTTTCGACTTGTTGATGTAGTCCTCCATCTCTTCGTATCTTGCGCTAACCCCTTCATCTCCAAATACGCCTTACAACCTGCATCTTCAGTTATCGGCTTCATATATTCTAATCTCTGTCTTCCTCTACAGTTCTTATCTTCTTCTGTTGCCCCCAACCCCTATAAATCTTAAAATGTGCCCCACTATCCTTGGCGTGACGATTTATCTTTTTCGTCGGAGCGGGACGGACGCCTTAGGAATTGTGTAAAAAAATGTACAAGTTTTTATTAAAAAACGATGAACGCTTATAATAAGTAGAATATATTACAGATTAGCTGAGTTACTTAGCCTTAGTGTCCGACATCTAAGTAGCCAGTTGTTTTGTATTTATCGGCGAAACAAATCGGTTTCAAAATATCGGGTCTAGTTTTCAAGTAGGAACGGATATCATTACATGATTTGTTGATGTTAGACTTGGTAATCAAAATTGATTTCAATACTGCTACACTTAACTGTGTTTTGCCACTTGTCCATATTTTATTTATCAGAGAAAAACTTTTTGACAGGTGCGTTACTTCCAGTACTCAAGGGTTATACGAGAGCTAGTACAGCTGAGAGTGTTAGCAGGGAGGAGTTGAAATATTTCCGCCCAATGGTTTTCAGCAGCTACATTGTCAGCGTTCCAGCTGGTGATTTTTTGATCTGTGATGTAGTTGGAAATAAAAGAAAACTCGTCTAACATTTCCATATCTTGGCTAGTAGTGTCCATGCGTTGACTCGACCGCCGCACGGCAAAAAATGCATCGTCTGTTTTAGACCATAATAGATAGATATATCAAATTGTCGTTTTGTTTGAGAAAGCGGGACAGTTTTACCACCGCTGGGGACACCGGGACAGAGAGCTTGAAATCGGGACTGTCCCACCCAAAGCGGGACGCATGGTCATGTTGACCATCTTGTCTCTTTCCTTTCTACAAGTCTCTTCCACAAATTTCTCACCCATCACTTCCAAAACACGTTCATTCCGTATTTTGTGTGTCCACTTAATTTTCAGCGTCCTTCTATAGCACCACATTTCAAATACAGTACTTCAATTTTCCTTCTTTCTGGGATTCCTCAAGTCCATGCTTCGCCACCATAAAGTGCTGTGCTCATCTCTCAGTTTTAAGACGTTCGTGCTATCTTACCAGCTTTTGGTAAGGGGTGTTCCTTCAGGTGAGATTCGAGCCTTCCTGTATGTTGATGATTGGTTAAATCTTGGTTTTCCTTTGCAATAAAGGTTTTGGACGATGCATAGAAGATATTGCATAAAAACTAAATGTGATAACTAGAGCAATGGAGGAATGGAACCGGAAAAATTGAAGTTCTACCTAGATGACCGAGGACATAGAGGAGGAGAAGCGGGAAATAGGGTGTTCTACACTGATAATAATAATTTATAAAATTGCGATGGAACGCATGCTCCGGTGGCAATCCCCCTACACACCCATCCTTCTCCCTTCCTCCTCCAGCCCACTGTTGCCCTCAACTAATCTTTACTTTAAATTCTTTCAGTGTTTTCGGTAAATCATTCATCACTTTTCTTGGCAATTTATTCCAATCCCTTACGTATTTTCCTACAGAAGAAAATTTTCCCAATCCTTATCCCTGAAATCAAGTACCAGCTTGTGGTCATGGCCATCTTTACCGTTCCAAGCACCTCTCCCCACCAATATCTTTCCACGCTTTATCTCCAATTTAGGGCTTTTACATTCCCTTGACTCTCTTCACCCTCCTTCTATCCTCCAATGAATCCCACTACAGCTCCTTTATCGTATTAATTGCCGATTTTTTCTAGCTGTTTCGGCTGAATTCGTTCGGGTGTGCTTTTTATTTACAGTTCGCTTTCTTAATCAGATGATCTGGATATAAATTGATGCTTCTTCGCTATAGCCTAGTCGCGGATCAATGTACAAAATAACAGTAACTTTGGTACAGTTTATGTTTCTTGTGGACGGAGTAAAAAGTAAAAAAATAGTAAACAGCAACCACTATCCGCCATTTAGATTTCGCTCTAAGTTTACGACTTCATTTTAAAATCACAATCTGTCGGCAGAACTTCTGCTGTCACTTTCAACTTGCAGTCGAAAAGTGTGCAGTAAACAATATAAAGAAGTTTAACATATTGCATGTTTATACTTGGTTTAAACACATTAATACAACGTGTCTTGGTAGTAATAAATTAAAAAGATTAGTTAGCAAGAAATCAGTTAGATTGTCATTTGGAGTAAATCCTTCGAAGAAGCCAGGGGCGTAGCTACTATGGGGCTAGGCGGTGCAGTGCACCGGGGCCCTCACGCTCAGGGGGCCCCCAAGCATATATCAAAGGGCCCCTAAGCATACCTCAAGGGGCCCCAAAGCGCACCTCTAGGGGCCCTCAAGCGCAGTTTAGAGGGCCCCACGAGCCTTCACGGCAAACTGGCGACCTTTTTTTTTTTTTTTTTTTTTTTTAGCTCTTCCGTCGTCTAAGGGGGCCCCTGAGAGTACAAGAGCCCCTCACTAAGGGCCCTCGCTGTGCTCAGGGGGGCCCCAACCACTGCTCAGGGGCCTAAAGAATAATTCAAGGGCCCTCATCCTCAGTTCAGGGGGCCCTTACCAGCACACAAAGCAAAAAAAAGTCGCCCGTCTGGCCTGAGGGCCCAAGATAAATTTTTTGCACCGGGGCCCTTGTTGACCTAGCTACGCCACTGGAAGAAGCTGCAGATGTATGGCAATACAAACTCTATCACAGTATGCAAAACCTACAGTTGTGGACTGGTTGTTCTGTTTTACGTAGATTAAATCTAAAAATAGGATCGGAAGCTAAAGAAGAATTAAGTGAATCCTGTTAGTTAGGAAACAAACTTACAACTCATGGCCGAAGCAGGAATGACGTTAAAAGCAGAATACCACTTGAAAAAAGAACTTTCTTGAAAAGGGGATATCTTTAGTTTCAATTATTGATCAAGTACTAAGAGAGAACTTTTTAAAACTCTCTTGTATGGGACACAGTGATTTATAGTAAAGAAGCGTGGACTTCATGAACACCAGCAAGATGCAAAATAGAAGCATTCGAAATGTGGCGCTAAAATTAAATGTTCAGATGAAGTACGAAATGAACATGTATTGGAAATGTTGCATGACAAAAGAACTTTGTGAAACAATATACAGAAAGATGAGAAATGATAGTGGGTCATATTTTAAGACACGAGGGATTGGAGGGAACAGTCTAAGGTACGAACTATAGAGGAAGAGCGAGATTGGAATATATGAAGCAGGTATTTGACAACATGGGTTGTAAAGGATATGTAGACATGAAGATGTTAGCACAGGATAGGAAGGTGAGGAGGATTGCATCAAACCGAGTCGAGATACTACTGACAGTATTTCTGTTAGGTACTATTTTTGCCGTTTGCGGTAACTATGAAATGGGTTGTTTCACTGGACAGAAGAAATTATTATGGCAGATACTTCAGTTTGCGGTATCCGTGGATAATGAACTAGATTGTGGAGGATATACGAAAAGCGAACTTTATAACCCAGCATGAACCTTCCACGCTCGTTTTCGTTTTGATTGCCGGAAGAACGGTGTCCGAGCAGTTTGCGGATGTGTCCCCTAGCGGTACTGTCTAGCGTGAAAGTAGCCGTAAACTTTCGGAACATTACTCCCAGAGCGACCCCTATATACAGCCGTGCGCTGAGTGTGCATCACTTGACGAAACATCTGATAAGTGAGATCTTATAACAAAATAGATTCCTTTGTTGTAATACCAAGTTTTATATATTTAAAGTGAGAGCTGAAATTATGTACTAAAAGAAAAGTATCAAACGGTTCGGATCTATGTGACCAAAAATATAGAGAAACTAGCAAAGTACCCGGCTTTGCACGGTCTAATCGGCATTCATTTACACTATTTTTATATTTCCGATGCAAATGATGCGCACCAAGTTTCATTAATTTTGTACCAGCCATTTCGAGAAGTAAATTAAATATCGATATACTCTAACAATTCCCAGAACGTGGTGAATTTGATGCTGAGATAAGGAATGCCGGTTTAAATTTTGGTCTAGGCTGTATTGTAACCTAACCATATCATCTGTTAAAGTTGCTGCTTCATAGTCAAAACATCTTCCATCCAGACATTAATACATACCACATACCTAAATCTGTATCTGGAATATATCCGTTTGTTCCAGAATCATGCAGAAAATAAGGATTTTTGATGGGTTTTCACAACGTTTAAGCTTGGGGTCCAAGCTAAAATCTAATGTACATGTTGAAACATTAGGACACAATTATTTGTTTGATATTCTGTCGTAACTTAAAAGAGCTGAATTATTTTGACGCGATTGAAAACTGTGGGTTTCTATAAAGAACACTTGAATTCAAAAAAGGTGCGGGTATTAAAGATGGAACATGGTTGGGCTTTTGTAAACCTAACGTAAACAACATTTTTCTGCTTGTTTTAAAGTATACGTGTGCAAAATTTCTTCACAATTGGAGAGAAACTGTAGTTTTGTATAAAGAATTAATTAAGGGATGTAAAGTGGGAGAGAGATTGGGTTTTTGTAACACTAATGTTGACAATATTTTTCTCTTTTTTTTACAACATATATTTACAAAGTTCCATCGAAATTGGATAAAACTATGGGTTTGCATAAAAATGAAGGGTGTATAGAGGGAAAGGGTAGGGTTTTTTATATTTCCTGTTCAGAAAGCTTCTCCATGAAAAAAATACATATACGTGCCAACTTTCATAGTTATCGGTCAAATGGTGTCGGCTGTAGCTTTGTGTAAAGAACATTGAAAAAAATTAAGGGGGTGGAAAGGGAGAGAGTTTTTTTAATTTTTTTTTTTTTTTTTTGTATACCAATTGTACAAATTATTTTTCTCCTTGTTTTGAAGTATACGTATGCAAAGTTTTATCGAAATCTGATTTTTTAAAAAAACTGTAGGTTTCTATAATGATAATTGGAAATTAGGATGGGAGGGGGTTAAAGTGGAGAGGGGTGGACTTTTGCAAATCAAATTGTTAATCTAAACCATTTTCGAATCAACTTAAACACACGGACAGAAGAAATACATATATAAAGATATGCATGCAAATATTACCTTAAAAATGTGAAAATGTGACTTAAAAATGATAAAATATGACCAAACATTTCTCCAAGAAGATTTTGAAATGTCCACTGTTCACTTTAATAAGTGGCGGACACCATCGATTCACAGAGTTGCTTAGAAAAAATGGACCGTTTGGAAGACGACGAAGCTATCAAAAAGTCTATCTGCTTTGTTGAGCTTAGTGTAGCGATTCATTGTTCTTGTGCCCTGCCGTATCTTAATGCTGCTGCACGTGAAATAGCTATATTTAAGTCATCTTAAAGTGTCATAATTTACAGAACAGAACTGTTCCGTCTGAACTAAAATTCGCCTCCCCAAATTCCGTTACGTAATTCCGTAACTTCACACTTTCAGCAATTTTTGCTGTCGGCATGGCAGAACTCGATGATCCACTGCCAATTTAACACTGACTGAGCATTATTTTCAAAGGTATTGGCAACAATTTGACATTGATTGACGCGGATCGACACAGGCATGCTACTGCTGCACTGTCGAGATTAAAAGGCGGGCGGAACATTAATGTTTAGAGAGTGACAATAATGCATAACTTCATTTCTTGACTGGTGAATTATGACCAATTCAGTTTTTTTTCCTCCAATGTATAATAGCAGTACAATATCTTAATTTCTTCTCATCTTCTATTGAATTCCTGGTACTATTAAAAAAATACTAGATTTTACCTCAAAATATAACCATAAATATTATTATAATTTGATCGGGATGCTTCCTTTAAAGGGACATGCCCGAATTCCTTCCCATTCCTTTCGCCCCATCCTTTCCCGTCTATAAAGACCTCGCTGTTAAGAAACGTTAAGTAGTTAAAAATAATAATAATAGTAAAAACATAATAATAGTAAAAAAATAATAGTAAAAAAAAATATGATTAGTAGGAAAATGTCCTGAATATGCATTTATATGCTATATAAAATATATTTTAATACAATCAGAAACGTTCAATCAATGTTTAATTCGGCAATACAGCTCAAAAATAAGACAGGAAAAAAATATGACTTATCATAAAGATCGGAACCCTAGTTGTCAACAATCCTCGCTTGGTTTTACACATTTTATGCACTGTCGTGCCATCCACACAGAATGCTTTTTTCAAGGGTGTTAAAAAAATTAAGTGACGTCGTCATCATTCTACTGGATATGTGTACCAGAGTATTCTTTGGATTTGTGAATAAGGTGAAAGTCTGTTGGGCCGTATAGTCTGGGCAGGTATTGCGCTTCAAACTGGAACATACAGTCATGAACTGAGCCACAGTAATGCCAGGCGTACGGCAGGGGGCATTGATCTGACGAAACTTGTGGGGTAACCACGTTATCAGTGAGACGTTCCTTTCCCATTAAACCGCAGGCAAATGTGCCTCGGGCTGTGTGCTGCTGTATATCGGTAAAGGCTGAAAATTACTGCTAAGGAAACCAAACAAAGTCTACTGATGGCATCCGTCATGTGACTGCACCAACGAACAGATAAAATGGTAAATTTCTTCCTTTTATTGCAAAAATCAAAGAGTTGACCAATCCTGCTCTTTTAATTAGTGCTGCTCCTGATGAAGTTTCTTATACTAATAAAACCTTTCGAGAACATGTCACATTTAGCACGTAAACAGTCGATTTAAAGCAACAACTCAGTTGACAACAACGCAATGGCTATGAAAATCTCTCTCATTGCTAGGATCCTACTAGCCCTCTCGCTTTTTGCGACTGGCAGTTCAACGATAATACAATCACATAGTTCCTGAAACATACCTACCAACGTGTAAACCAACATAGTAAATAGTAACAGCACAGGTATTGTTTTTAACTACTGCGCAATGCTTAAGAAAATCTATCGTTGCTAAGGATCCTACTAAGCCCTCTCGCTTCTTGAGACTCTGCCAGTTCAACGATAATACAGTCACACAGTTCTTGAAACATGCGTACCAACGTATAAACAAATACAGTACATCGTAACAGCACAGGTATTGTTTTTAACTACAACGCAATGCTTATGAAAATCTATCGTTGCTAAGGATCCTACTAAGCCCTCTCGCTTCTTGCGACTCTGCCAGATCAACGATAATACAATCACATAGTTCTCGAAACATGCCTACCAACGTATAAACCAATACAGTACATTTTAACAGCACAGGTATTGTTTATTCGAAGCCGGGAAATTTCTGACAGTCGTACAATCGCCCACAGTGACAATCGCGCACAACCGGGTCGTCTCTTGCTACCTTCTTTTAGCTACCAATCAGTCACCGCTACTACAGCATGCTGGATTCTGGGAATTCCAACCCCCATCCCCTCCTAACCGGACCGCACACCACTGTTCGCATTCACTGCTGCCTTGAGCATCACAGTTTTAATCATGGAAGTTACTTCAACTACAACTACACTACTGTAAATAATAATCAATTATGACGAGTCTCTCTGGCTGATTTGGATAATTTCATTATTTAAATAAATGTAAATAAGTTGTAAATATTTATGACGAAGCTTCTTGGCTGATTTTAAACAATTTACTTACTTTTACTTTTTGACGGTGCCGGTGTCGGGCTGGTGAACATGGAGAAGCGATAGGTAGATTGCGTTAATTTCTGGTCCTTTACAACCAAATGTTACTGATTGACTTACAAAAGTGTCTTTCTTCTCTTCAACCTCACTTCCAGGTTCATCAGATTTTCTGGAAATGCATCCCGTAGGCAGACAAATCTAAGATTACATTTGTGTTTTACGATAGCAAAAATAAATTGTAGAGAAATAGAGTACGTTTGAATATTTATTTTCCATTTCCTGTATATTCTGTCTGGTGACTCGCAGTGTTACTGCGCACGATTTGGGTACTGAAGGTTCTCGGTCCAAGTCCCGGGCTCCGTTGTACGTAATTATTACAGGCCTTAAAATTGACGTTCACCTCTGGCAAAACTTTAGTGTGAGGATGATTTATCAATACTGCGATCCGTAAATTATAAAGCACACGGGGGAGAGTGTGGCGATTGTCACTGTACATGATTGTCACGACACCCCCTCGCCTTCCGCCGCTTAACTTAAGACGACCACTTTATTGCTGTACTGTTGGCAGGAACATCCTCGTCTCACGTTGTGACCATATCCTCATCAATGTCCTTTGTCGATATCTCTTTCTTACGCATTCTCCCCTTCCAGCTGGGCCACCGAGAACCACGTGATAGAGGGGGAGGGTGGAACTGAGTTGCCGCCCAAAGTCTAACCGCGCCCTGTTGGAGAAAAGTCTTATTTTCCCACCTGTCTGTGAAATGTGTAACGTCGTATGTTTGTATAGGGTTCGGACTTTCAAGACCAAAAACATAGAGAAATATGCAGGAAAATATGACTTTAAAAACGGATAAATATGACCTAAAATTTACCAAACATTTAAATTTACTATACATCAAAATATGCTCAATTACACATCATTTATTGTATCTAGTATTGTCGCTTTCATGAAGACAGCATAATTTGCTTCCGTGCACTCACAGTACGATTGGGAAATTACATTTTAAGTCATTTTGTTGAAGTCACTTAAATTTCACATAATAACTCGTTCATCTGTACTAAAATACTCCTCTACAAATTCCCTTAGGTAACTTTGGAACGTCGCACTTTCAGCAAATTTTGTTTTCGACATGTCGGTACTCACTGGTCCACCGCAGATGTAACACTGACAAAAGATTATTTTCAAAAGTATTTAATTGAGACACTGATTGACGCTGTTCGACACAGGCTGCATTCTCGGGATCAAAAGGGGGGCGGAACATTAACGTTTAAAGAGTGACAGTAATGCATAACTTTAATTCTTGACTGGTGAATTCTGACCAGTTCAGTGACAATTAGTTTGATTTTTTCCTCCTATATATAATAGGAGTACAGTTCATGAATAATTACCTTAATTTCTTCTCGTCTGTATCTTGTGAATTCCCGGTACTATTAAAAAATTACCAGATTTTTCCTCAAAATATGACCGTAAATATTGTCTTAATATGACCAAAACTAGGAAAATGGCCAGATATGCATTTATATGCTATATAAAATACATTTATATACATTCAGAAACGTTCTGTCAGTGTTTTACTCAACATTACAGCTCAATAGGAAGGCAGGAGAAAATATGACTTGTCCTAAAGATCCGAACCCTAAATTGATCAGTGTATTTTTCGTTTATGTAGTTTATGAGGTGGAAATTGGGAACGTCCCAGCGCGGCCGGTACGCCGAGTCCTGGGTTCGTGTCCCGTCCCGTTGTACCTCTTTCCACTGTGCGCCGTCACAATGCACTGAACCACACTCGAAGCTTTCTTACGCAAATATTTAATTACAGAGTGAATTTTTTCTTCTTCTTCCTCCTAAAGGTCATCCTTAATCCCTCTCCCTCCTTTTATAACCTCGATGTCGATTAGGCGTTAAGCCCTGATGAAGAAAAAAGTTTATTGGCTTAACCTTTACACCTCGTCGACATCGTGGTCATTACAGACAGCAACTGACTGGGGTCAACGAAATCGGCTGTGCCATATTGAAGGAATCGCCCTGGCATTCGCCTTGAGTGATTTCGAGAAATGATGGAAAACCGAATTCTGGAAGGCTGGACGAGGATTAAAACACACGGTCTCGAGCAAAAAATAAAAATAAAAAAAAGTCTCTCTCAATACAAAACGGAATAGTTCATGCGGGAAGATGAAAGAACTTTTATATCAGCTGAATAGTTAACTCCAGCGAGAGTTCATAATCCAATCTACATGCTGACGTGTGTGGTTATGGGAACGGTAGTCTATGGATTGAATACGCGGATTTCGCTTTGGTTTCGGTCAAATATTAGTCTGGAAGGCTGCTCCCGGCCGGTAAATGTCTATCATTTGTGCACCACAGCAAAGCTGTCCAATCGTGCCTCTGATCATTTTTCACGGCAGTGCGGTCCTTCAACTAATCTCGCTGTGAGATAGTTTTTGGAATGATGCGCTATCAGTAAAATAGTTTGAAGGTAAGCGAAGTCATTGGGGACACAGGCAGGTAAATGGTAACCCCTTAGTTTTGATCACAGTTTAAAAATATATGTTTTTCGGTTCTGTGTACAACGAATGACTGGATGGCTCCCAATTTGCGCCTAAAAAACTAGACACTTCACAATGTACGGAAACTTCAGGTAGGGAAACTTACATGCATGTCTTATAAAACAAAAGTTCCATTTCTTTGATATAAACTCATGAAGACTCAGGACTGCAGTGAAGGAATCACCCCAGATATCCTGCGCATGAGCAGATACTACCCAACCAGCGTAAAACGTGGCCAAGAAATCTGAAAAGACCAGGTTCACTGAGATCAGCAAGAAGTGGGAATTACCCTAGAAGACGATCAGCAGGCTTATTACCTTAAATTGTAGAACCTCGGCATTTATAAGGAAAGGTGAAGCTAAAACCATGCAAGAAGTGTACTGAAGAAGATACGCAAAGCCATCCGGAAATTTCTCAGATTCGTCGACGGTGTGGTTAACTGTAAAAAGTAACCGGCCAATTGTAGCACACAGATCGTTCCCGCATTCTTTTAACCAAGAGGAAAAGAGGGAGAGATGGAGGGAGAAGAGGGAAACAGGACAGGAGGTGGGGTACAGAGGCCGCTAATGCCGAATCCAAACAGAAGCTAATTACTTAATTCTAAATTCCACAGCAGAGCAGAGTCCAGTGTGGGTAGTAATTCATTTAAGTCTGTTTCTGTAGTATGCATCTACATTGTGTAAGTCTGTCGTCAGCAAAAATCCCTTCTATTGAACCAGATGGGTAACAGGATAACGAACTGCTTTCAGCAATCAGATTTCACAGTTTTCGGCCGTACAAAAGCTTTTTATTTTTCTGGTGATTCTGCTGGAAATTTGTAATGCTCTATAACGCATTTAACAGCGTTTAGTCACAGAAAATGAGTCTCGCTTTTAAGGTTAAACATTCGTCAATTTCATAAACATTTCGTTAAGCTCATGAATGTTTAAATAGATTCTTAGTGTTATCTTTACCGTCCCGAAGAATATCCAAGGTGAAATGGTATGCATATTATCGGAAAATAAGATTCGCTTTACAACCATCAGGACTACTTAATGAACTGAAACACAGAGTAATGGAAAGAGTTAAAAAATTTGGAATGAGGTACGAGAGTATTTCAGTCAGAGTAGAGAATCATGGGGAAGAAGAATTAGTTGCGAGGAATTTAAGTACCCACATGTTATCAGGTTGTAGAAGGAACAGTGGAAGACGCGAAAAATGTTTTCTAATGCGGCGTATAGGATTCAGAGAAAATCAGTATGCTGGGATTATTAGTAGGGACACAACATTGGCGAATATGGTAGATTACTGAACGGCTTAAATTACGTACTAAGAGAAGAATTTCTATAAAAAAACAAATCGAAGTGTGTCAGAAGACATAAAATGTTGGATGACATTTAGTAGAATAAGTAAGATAGTTACGTTACTTAGGGTGAATAAGAACTATCTGGAAATAAGATTAGAAGCAGCATTTAAAAAAAATAATTCCTGTTAGTATCTTACATTGATATTAGATTGAGAAATAACTTTTTAAAACTACATGTGTTGTTAATAGCTCTTTATATAAGTGAAACTTCGATTTGAAAAATGCCTAAAATGATGAAAATTGGTGTTTCCAAACTGTGTAACAGAAAACTTTTGATAACTGGGAGATCAAATACAGCACTAAATGAATGTGTCAAGTAAATGATGGTCGAGGAAAGAAGTTTTTGAAGAAGAAAAAGAGGCAGGATGGTGAGCCATATTTTAAGAAAAGTAGCAGTAGTTGATTTGTTAGTGGATAGAGCAGCTGAAGAGAGAAGCCGTCGAGGAACCAAAGATTCTAGTATTTGATGCGAATAATATAGTACTGTGTGTCAATATGATGTGATTAGCTAAAAGTATGAAACTTTGGAGGATCGCTTGAAACCTGTGTAGAGACTGATTGCTGACAAAAGAGAAATAAAATCTCTCTGGTTTTTACCGTTAGTGTCGTGCTTATGGAGACACGATTGAAATAGTGTTGTTAAGCGGCCGAGTTCGGAGACGCGGCTCAACAGGTTGGCTGTGCGCGCGCTTCCTACCTGTTGTGGTGGATTTCAGCCGCTCGTGGAAACACTGTGCGGCTGTGCCATGGCGTCCTTGACCGCGCTGCAGGTAGCTGTAGACTCGGCGTGTGCGCTGCTGTGGAGGCTTCTGGCTCGCTCCGACTCCTTTCACCTTCTGGCTGCTGCTGCCAGGCCCGCAGTGAAAGTCACTGCTGCAGCCTGCTCCGTGGCCTGGATTCAGACTGAGCCGGGGAGGAGGCGGGCAGCGGCTCGGGAATCCGGGAGAACAGGGGAGGTCACCTCCCTGTGGCCTTGAGGGTGGCAGGGGAGGAAACTCTACTGTGTGCTGCAACAGCGGAGCCCACTGGTGCCATCGACCCCGAGGAACAGAAAAAACAAACCGCATACCAAACGCGGTACATTGTGTCACTGGTAAAATAAAATAGACACGGGAAACTAGGTGTGCAAACATTTTGGATGGGAATAGCATGCTACTATTAGAGTTTGTACCTACAATAAATATTTTAGTCGTAAAGAGAAATCAGATACGCCTTTACTGTTATAATATTCTCTTCTTTGTGTTGTTGTTGTTAATTTAGAATCCAATTTTTGTGCGTAGTCAAAGTTACTTTCAAACGCGCGCCTTATTTTCAAATATACCGCAATTGATCGCTGGTGGTATAGTCCTATTTATTGTCTCTGATAGTTTATGTCCTTTAACCCAGAACGGCCGGCATAAAAATCGACCAGACGTATTCTGCAAGATAAATATAGCTTCTGTGTGACATTATTTCTAAGATAAGCGCGTTCTTTTCATTTACACATACACATTTTCTTTAATAGCACAGACTAACGAGCAAGAGCACAAACTTTCGGACGATTACATTACGCAGAACACAAAAGGCCGTGAAGATATTCTCGTTAAGCCGCAGATTAAACTAAACGATATTGCTGCAGTGGGTTCCAAAGGAATTATATGCACATATTGCTAATGATCACGACTGGTTGTAACAGGTGTAGATGTATTACGTAGTGTCGTGAGTGGCTATTTTCCAAGCCTTGTGGCTTAGCTGTGATATTCGGTGAGAGAAGGGTTCAGCCTCCGGCCCAGATAACTGTATTTGAGTTTCCCATACTTTCCCGAAATCACTTCTAGTGAATGCTGGGATGGTTGTTTGATAAAGACTTTACGGTAGTGGCTCATTTCTTTCCTATTTGTTGCCTAAGTGACTTTGTTATAAATTATTCGGAAAGCCAGAATGGGGAACAAAAATTAAAAAAAAATATTTTTGCGTTCGGCCGGCACTCGTTACAAGATAAAGATCCGTTAATTAAATCATCATCGCCATCATCATCATATCATAATCATCATCATCATCTTGAACAGTTTCCGACCACTGGCAATATCTGCTTCGAACTAAACCCTCTCCAACGCTTCATACTATTATTAAGTTCCTTCCTCTTTCCTTAATACATTCCTTGACACCTTTCACCCGTCTGTCCCTCGGTCTTCCTCTGCGACTCTTCCTTTTCAGTTGCATGTCCAGTTTCTCCTCTCTAATTCTCTTCACATGATCACACCACTGTGACCTTGATTTATCTATTCTATGTTGTAATGATTCCTCATTGATCATCTTCCCGATTTTCTCATCCCTCATTCTGTCTCTTCTCACTACTCCTACTCTTCTAGTCCATAGCTTTCCTTTTGTCCCTCTGCTTCATCACCCATGTTTCAGATCCGTATGTCAAAATAGGAACAAAGTAGGTCTAACACTGTTAAAAAATCCATCTGCCCATACAGCCATTAAATGATGAATTCGTTCAGAAGTGTTGATGATACGGCCAGAAGTTTATTCCCGAGATGCTGGAGGTATACCTTTCGATTTAATCCGTGCGTTGCTTTATGTAAATTATCTAATAAGAACATTTCTGTTGTGTTACTTCAAGTATTTTGAGTATCGTCTTAGAAACTGAACGTGACTTTGAATTCTTTTTTGGTGTAAAGATAGCTGTTTAACATCACTTCGTCACATTGAGCTAGAGTGAGTTTAATACGCCAACTAACCAAGGGTAGCAAATAGTTTCGCTGTTTATTTTACGGTTTGGATATTTTCATGAAATAAGATGCGCAAAGTAAAATATCTTATAGGAGAAGACGTGTTTCAAATCCATCATCATTTAATGACTAGAAGTCGCGAATTGTTCAACAGTTCCAGGTACTCGAGGCTTCATTTATCAGCAGAAAATTCCAGCAAAACATCCTAACCTTTTGTGATCCTTTTTGTTTGGGACGTGTGAGGTTCGTATCAACAGCGTTTCATGCTGATTACAACATTTCAGCTTAAATTTTCATTCTAAGCATTTTTTTTTTTTGCTAAATGCATGACACCTTTCAGTATCGGTCATAATCAGTAAAATTGTACGTACGAACTTGTTCTAACATCTAAGAGTCTTGTTTGACGCTCACAAAAGTCATGTATGATTATATATTTTATATTGTTAGTAACTAAAACTAAAAGATTAAAGCGACTCTGGGAAACACATCTTCACCAAGCAGATTAATGACTGACGAGTCCTTTCCCAGGTTAACCACATTAGATTTCCCTCGCCCATGTGTCTCGTTATCTTTCCCTCTTTATTCGCAGACTTGTGGCGTTATTCCCAGGACACCTTTCCTTGCAATAATGGGAAAAAGTGCAGTGAAAGAACTGGATTCAGCGTCACTCTGCATAAGAAAGTTGTCTGGTGCTGATTTATCCCGCTTCTTGCTCCGTCATCTGTTTTTGTGTTTCGTACAACCTGATATTTCTTAAAATCAATATGTTGTGTGCTCTGTCCGCGGTTAACTAACAAAACTAATAGATTAAATTTAATAGAAAGTATCATTAATGGTGTGGGAGATATGGTGGTTGAAAGTGTTCGACCTGCGCCACTTTCATATTTCTACCAAAGACGTACGCGTCCCGGTGTATCACTTTTCAGCCAAAACTATCTAGCGCAGATCACTGGTGTTTGAGTGTGATAGTAGCACAGAGTCACCCATCGATCACAAGTTGACCGATTTTCGATATCTGTGCGGGTGTGGGAGTTATGGTGGTTGAAAGTGGCCGATCAAGGATATTTTCGTATTTCGACCAAAGGCATATGTGTCCGTATATTTCACTTTTCTGTCACAACTGCATAGCGCAGATCACTGGTGTTTGTGTGTGGTAGTAGCATCAAATCTTTCATCGTCCATTATGGTGGTTAGATGTCGATAGCTTTCGGGGTGTGGGAGATATGGTGGTTTAATGTGATCGACTTGGGGCACTTTCGCATTGCGACCAAAGACGTGTGTGTCCCTATGTATCACTTTTTAGCCAAAAGTATCCATCGCAGATCACTGGTGTTTGTGTGTGGTAGTAGGCTCGAGTCTCCCACCGTGCACTATGGTGGTTAGATGTCGGTAGCTGTCAATCCAAATACTTTACAAACACAAACAAAGTCGTGGGCACCAGCTAGTATATACTGTTTTTCTTCTTATTTAGTGGGAAATATTTCTTTTCCTCCATTGGAGTTATTCGGCTGTTCGCGGCAAGGTCATTTGAGTAATGATAGTCTTGCCAAAAAGGAACAGGAAAGGCATCGGTCATAGCCTTTTCTGAAGGAACCAGATCACAATTTGACTGTGGGGTTGCTTGTAACTTTATTCTTCCTACTGTAACTGAAATTTTATATATACGAGGCTAAGTAAATTACTATCCGCAATGTAGTTATACGTTTTATTTCAATACAAAGAGGAAATTTACACGTACATCATTTTTCAACATAGTCCACTTGCATTTCAACGCACTTGGTCCTTCGTTGCACAAGCTTCCTGATGCCCTGATAAAAGAAGGTTTTCGGTTGAGCGGCGAGCCAGGAATGCACCGCTTCTTTCACTGTTTCGTCCGAGATAAATCGACGGGCCCTTAATGCCTCTTTGAGTGGACCAAACAAGTGGTAGTCAGAAGATCAGGACTGCACGGAGGAAGAGCCAGTGCTTCAAAGTTGAGTCTCTGGAGCGTTTCAGCAGTGTGTGGACAAGCATTGTCGTGCAACAACACAACACCTTTCGACAGCAGTGCTCGGCGCTTGCTTCAGCTTGTCAGTAAGCACCTCAATGTAACATGCACTGTTTATTGTTGTGCCCCTTTCCTGATAATGTTCCAGTACTGGGCCTTATGAGTCCCAAAAAGTGAGCATCAGTTGTCCTGCTGACGGTTGAATTTTGAACTTTTTTTGCAGGGGAATTTGGATGTTTCCATTCCATACTCTCCAGCTCGTAATGATGGATCCATGTTTCGTCACCAGTAATAATTCTGTCTAACAAGATATCACGTTCGTTAGAGCGCGTCCATTAATTACGTGAGGTTAAATAGGAAGGGGGGGGGGATCCGGCGAAATCTCACCACGGGAGAGGGGGGGAGGGAGGGGGTCGACGGAAATCTGACGTGAGGTTTAGGACAGTAGACGTATACAAAAACACGGATGTCGACTATAAGGGGGTAAAAACGACGCGGATACCGATTTTAGGGAGGGTAAAGCCGCCATCGGAGGCCGAAAATATTTGATTTTTTTTGGCACCGGGGCCCTTGTTAACCTAGCCTAGCTAATAGTAGTAATAATGATATATCTATATATGGGGCAGCATATGGTTATTGTTTATTAAAAATTGCAGAATGTTGTTGGATATGAAGTAAACACAAATATCTGTTAACAGTGCCAGAAAAATTAAAAAGAGGTTCTTAGGAATATTGTGGCTTAGGAAGTAAAATTACAGCTGATGATCTTGTAAGCAGAATAATAGTATGAAAAAGAGACTTCCTAAAAATAAATAGAGCTATTACTTACAAAGATTGGAATAGGCCTTAGAAGAAATGGTATAAAACTATATGTATGGAGAATAGCAGTTAATAGTGGTGAGGCATAGATTTTAGGAATACCAAGTAGAACGAACATTGAAGGTTTTGAAATGTGATGCTGTAGAAGAATGGTGAAAACGTGTGTTCGAAATGATGAACGAGGAAAGAGGTTTGTAGAAGCGTCTTAGTGATAAAAGAGAGATTATGGTGGGTAATATTTTAAGGCATGCCGCATTAGTTAATTTGTTTGCGGGGGGAACAGTTGAAGTATAAAACTCTAGAGGAAGTCAAAGATTAGCAGATAAATGAGAACGTAGGTT